>CAOLHI010000422.1:0-652258 GCA_948474755.1 Ctenosaura bakeri
TTCTGTGTGGAAAATGAACATTTTCCCTCAGAAAACAAATTCCCTCAAAAGACAGAAATAGAAAATAACATTTCTGCAGAGAGAATACAGGTTTCCTGTGCGGAAAGAAGCATTTTCTGTGCACAAATGCTGTTTTCTTTGCAGGACACTTGTTTTCTGCGCAGTAAATGCTGTTTTCCATGCAAAAACCCACATGCATTTTTTGCACAGTAAAGATCTCAAACTGCTAATATTCTTTGAAAACTGAAGTTTTTTTATGGCTTTCTCACAGCAGGGAGAAAAATGGAAAAGTTGTTTGTTCTTTTGTAAAATAATGCAATTTACAAAAATGTACTTCTCTATTACAACTCCTAGCATCCCCAAACTAGCACAGCAAGTAGTCAAATTAGCAGGGGGATTTGGGAGTCATAATCTCAAAAAGTAATATTTGTTTTTGGGAAGTGCTGAATTGGTTCCAATATTCACAGTTGAGGAGGAGGGAGAAAGGGAGAAAATTAGGAATGAGTTCACGAGGATCGTTACAACATGTCATTGGTGTGATGAATTGGTCGATATTAACTGGAGGAGAAAAATTTGTTGGGTTTAAAATGGCAGAAAGGGCAAACTAGGAATAGGTTGGATGAAAATTCAGTTTACATTGGCCAATGTAATTGCTGCCAGCAGGCCTAAGTAACTTGGTTACCAAATGCAGTAAAACCACCAGTATAATGAACTTCTTAGACTTCAAATAATGGTATCAGGTCTGAATGAAGAGGAGGATCCATTCCTGTCTTTGCTGGTCAAAAGGGAGGCAGAGCCTGATTATGCTGCAATAGCAAAGAAAAGCCTTGAAAGGTCACGGCACTCTTTCCAATATTGTTTTGGATAAACATTCTAGCTGAAGCCTCCAAAGGGAAATGAAAAAATATTTTTGTACAGTTAAGCATGCATTTGTATTTGAAATGAGAGAAAGGTTTATTGGAAGAGTAATATTTGTTTTAAATTTTTTCCTTCTTTGGAAGCAGGGGGTGGGGAGGGAACTATTCTCTCTCTTTTGCCAGAAGGAAAATTTCTTGAAGTAAATCCAAGAATTCTTGTTCAGGTTTTACCCCCTTACTCACTACACTCAAATGTCTATGCAAGCAGATTATTAATCACAGCTTGTCACTAAGAATTTAATGTTCAGAGTGATTTCCATTTTTCCTGGGGTAACATTCCCCTTTTTATACAGTGGGCAAATTGCTAAAGAGACCTGTAATAGTGGACCCTTTTGTACCTCTCAAAGTAGTTTACAAGTATTTTTTTATATATAAAATACGCTGTTGGTTAAGATCAAAAGACACTGGATCTGCTCTCCACTGTTATTTGGCATTGTAAAATCCTATATACCAAATGTCCTCTTCTACTCTTTCTCTGTCCACCACTCCCTCTCTCACTGTATATAGAGAGATAATAGGTGGCCACATAAAAATAGAGAAGACTAGCAGCATTGTGAGTGCTTATGGTTTATCAGAGCTTGGAAAGGTTACTTTTTGTACTACAGCTTTCAGGATTTCTTCTGGATTTGAAGTTAATTTACCATTGCTGATTTTTTTCTTCTCTGCAATGTATTTAGCTTTCTGATCCATTTATGATGTGAGTACATATAAGTGAAAACTTGTATGGAATCTTTACCGAACTAGACTTGGCATCAGAGATGAGGTAATGCAACTCTGGTAACTGCAGGAAAACCGCCAAAAGCAGCCACAGTTTTGTTTTGCTTGTCCTTGATCATAAGTGGGTAAAATGCCATATGGGTAAGGTCTTTTGCTTCCTAGCAGTACCTACCTAACTCAGCATCAGAATAAGCCTAGACATTAAGAAGAACACATGTGCTAAAGATATTAAGGACAATCACATGCTATGAAAGATGTCTTTCATCACTCAAAGGAACACCTTTTCAAAATTCACACCCAGAGACAATGCTGACTGACAACCAAATCAGGGGTGGGCAACTGTGGAAGGCTAGAGGCCCCCCGGGTGAAGTTGGAGGCCCAAACCGCCCACAAAAAAAATCAATTTTTGCTCCCAAGTGCCTTCTAGGGCACAAGAGGAGCATTTTTACAAAAAAAAAAAAAAAAAATCCCTTCAGTGCCATTTTTTGCTTTCCTGGGCCTTTTTTTAAAAAAACAGGAAGTGAATGGAAGTAACTTCCTGTTCATTTCTTGTTTTAAAGAAGTCCTCTCTTGAGTCTCATTTGACCCAGGTTGTGCCCAAAATGTGATAAAATGCCCCATCCTAGCCCGAGGGCAGTTTGGGACAAGAAATTGAAGTGTTTTGCAAAACATTTATAAGAAATTTGTTTGACCCCAGAAGGAACCAGAGATCCTCCAAATATGGTGGAATTATCTTTCCAACACCCCTAGAGGACTTTGGGGGCATTTTGGAGAAAAAGAAAAGAAAAGGAAGAAAATGTAATTTGTTTACGCCCCTGGAGCTGCTATAGGCCACAAAAATGGTTCTGTGGGCCACTCATGGTCAATGGGCCACCCTTTGCCCACCCGTCACCTAGATGATTCCACAAAAAGATTTAGTCTGAAAAATTTACAGAATCAGATTCCTGTAAGAATTTCAGCCTCCCCTCATCTGTACCTGCCAAGTTCTATAGGATGGACTATTTCCAGCACGGAGAGGGCATTATTATTGTGCTCGTTTGCCATAAAGAGTATTTAAAAGGAGGAGGAAAAAGAAAGAGAATTGGCGACTTTAATTCTTCACAAACATAGAATTCAAACTCAGGTTTTTTGAGTTTGAGCACTAGGCTTAGGTAGACAAATCTGTCAGTTTTGGTCTCTGTCACGTGTGAGCTTCTAAAATATTTTTTTTTTCCCAGACATGTAGACATTTGCAAATTTGGGCAAATCCCTATCAAAACCAAACTCAAATAAAATTCTCACCTATCCCTAATGGGAGCAAATATTAAGAAACAGATCAGGTTCAGTATTATTTGAAGACCTTTTAGAATTCTTTGAAATATCTCACAGTCTTCCTGTGGAACAATGTGTGTGCTTGTTTTCCTTTCTTGAGAATGTTGCTGTTAAAGAAAGCTGTTACTATGGGAAATGTGATGAATTAAAAGTTAGTATTGAAAAGTATTTAGTTCCTTCCATCCTGACCTCCGCTGTGACTCATCACCCAGTAACATATTACACACATTCTTAATGCTTTTCTGAGTCCCAGAGGACCAACAACTGTGCTTCTCTCTGCATGTAAGCAGCACAGACCCTTTCCCTCCCCTTTTCTTCCTTGACAGCCTAAGGGATTTAGCCCTCAATGCTGGAATGCCATATGAAAATCAGATCCTCAGTAAAATTAGATCTGGCAGGCACAGCAGCATTCTTCTTTGTGACAATAATACAGGCCTGACTGACATTTACTGTCCTATCCCAGCATGCTGACTAGTTAAAGGCACAGAGACCTTTCTCCCTTTTGTTTCTCCTCAGAGAGGCTCTGCAGACTCTAAATGAAACCAGAGAAGAGACTGAATATTAACGACATATCATACCCATTGCCAAGGGATACAGATGTAATTGTTTATTGAATTGCTCATTATGTTTCTTGTCTAAATAAACGTCTCCTCCGTTAAATAGCCCAAATCATGGCAGCAGTGGCAGTCGGACCCACAACATGACACACAATGTGAAGTATGGTTGTAATTAATACTGAATTAATGATCAAATAGTTCTGCTCCTCAAAATGTTTTCAACTAAAGAAAGAAAAGAAAGAGAGCAGCAAAAAGAGGAGAGACAGAGTTAGGGAAAGGGTGGATGGGTTTTCTACCTAGGAGAGTTTAGAAAGTTACTTTAAGAACAAAGAACTTAATGAGATGCTGAATCCATCCATGACTGAGTAGTGGTAGGCTGTTGCTCTGAGACTGGAAGATACTCAAAGTGAAGGACTGTTTTCTCTCTTTCTCTCTGTTCCTCCTATCAACTTCTTCTTGTCTACTGGTGGCCTGGGTTGGTGAATATCAGCAAATCCAGATATTGTTTTAGCAGATTTGGAGACACTTCAGAGCACATAGTCATGCCGGACTCAATTACAGAATTCTACAGTGGGGGGAGCGATTTTGTTCCATTTGCTGATCCTTTGAGTGTAGATTTTTTTTTATTTAATTTTTAATTATTTATTTGTATCCCGCCTCTCCATATGGATCGAGGTGGAGAACAACTTACAAATAGCATGTATTTCGAAACATTTCTATACATCCCCCAACAAGCTGGGTACTCATTTTACCGACCTGCGAAAGGATGGAAGGCTGAGTCAACTTTGGAGCCGGGCAGGATTGAACTCACAACCTTGTGGCTTGCAGTACTGGCATTTAACCACTGTGCCACCAGGGCTCCATAAAGTACTTGCTCAACTCAAATATGATTTGGCTTCCAACATGGCTGTGGAAGAGGGGAAGAAAGAAACAGGTCCTCCCTCATACCTCCTGAGAAGCCATTTCTCTGCCTCTCCTCAACTATTACTCTGGCAGCCATTCCACCTAGATGAGAAGGAGGGAGAGATAGGAAGCAGGACCACCCAATAAGCTCAGCAGATAAACCAGCAGTTTTGGCTTCTGCTTTCTTTGGGCTATTTCTAATCTAGGTAGTCATAATGAGAACCAAAACCCAGCCATATTATGCCATTATGGATGCATTTCACTGCGTTGTGTTTTATGTGAACTTCATAGCATTAATAACTTGTGCTTGATTTTTCTGATTTTCTTTTCCCCCCCTATCTCCTATCTTTTTCCATTGTTTGTTCTTGGGCTGTACATTTGAGTGGAAAGCTCATCCTGTTCAGCTGGTAGGTGAGTAGCTCTAAGAGCCTTTCAAGCTTAAAAACAAGGTATAAAACCCTAAAACAAACAAACAAAAAATATCTCACTTTAAATTTCAGTCATTTCTGTGCTAGCTTCATTCTTTCTTAATTTTATCATCTATTTTTCTTAAGAAGCACGGCCAATTTACAATTTGCCTCTGTTAAGCTCTAGATATGCACTGTGAAGCCAGGTTATATGACAGCAAGAGATCACCACATTGCTCTAACCACATGAGGTTGAAAACAGACACTATACATACCTGGTGCAGTAAAAAAGGGTCTTACACTATTAAGAAAATTGTATAAAGAGGGATAGAAAAGAATCTGAACGTTATATCCATATACAGATAGACAGATCTCAGCAGTTACTTTTTGGACTACAGTCTCCATAATCCCCTAGCCAGCAGTTTACTGCTCTGAATCTCATTGATAGGTAATGAAGGGAGAAGCACACCTCTGCAGAGGGTGAAATACTGGCTGTGTTGCACACCATTCCCTCATGTGATGCTGCTGAGCAAAGCAAATATATGTTGTTATATGCTAAATGCGATATTTTATGCATATTTTGCAAAACTGTATCCATGGAGCCTGCATATTGGAAGAGGAAAAGGAAGTCAGTGTGACTGGTGTCTCCACAGACTTAAAAAGTAAAATGTCTATGTATAAAAAGTACAGGCTTGTAATCTGGTTGTGAGTGTTTGGTCACATAACGCAAAATACAAGATAAAATAGATATAAATATGAGGGTATAAAAGCTACCTCCCAAGACACAAGAGATAGACTGTTTATGACAGCCTCAAACAAGCCCAGACATAGCTGTCTCTGGCAGGGTTTTTGTTTTGTTTTGTTTTCTGCAGATGTTGTTCTTGGCTGGCAAATACCCTTAAAATGCTGATGCAAGAGAGGGAGAAAAAACCCTCCTCTCTAAATATTAAATGGGCCACATTAAATATGTACTTCTTATAGGGATAGATAAATGACTGTTACAGTAATATATATAAAAAGATGCTACAATGTTTTGCAGTGTTGTGAGAAAGTATATTCCCCCCGCCCCCCATGGTTGCCTGTTGGAAGTATAAGAGATGGTATATACAATTCCTCAACAAAGGGTAATTTGATTCGTTACAAAATATTTGATTCCTTACAAAAGTACATCTACATGGCTGCCTCTTAGTGATGTTTCCTAAGGTGAATGTGATGTAAAGTGTTTTATTCCTTACATGCAATGTAACATTTATGACAATTTATGTGCCCAGACAATGAGAAGTTAGTGTTCATCACCAATAGGAAAGTGTGTGTGTTTGTGTGTGTGTACATACTATTTTGTTTATAGTAATAAAATAGTCTCAAACAGTGCATCATAGGCTATCTGATGTGGAAGAACTAGTATTTTTTTTTCCAGTGTGCCAGGGACAAGCACTGTATTTTCGCTTTAATTGTTTCTTTCTTTCTTTCTTGAAAGTAGTAGTCAACAGTTCAGCAACAGGCATTAGTCCACAGACCACCATTTTGAGTATCACTGGCCTAAAAGATCATTAAACTGCCTACTTAATTATTAATAGATTAATAATGATTAATGATCATGTTAAATATGCTGAAATTCCAGTACTTAAGAGTGCATTGGTGCTAAATTTGCACATATGGTATATACTACTGACCATAAGTTGGGGCCTAGGTAATAAGAAAGTGGCAAGAGGGACAGCCAAACTGATGTAGGTTAGCTGACAAACAGCAAAGAAACTCTGGAAACTCCCTTTCCAGAGAGGTTAGACTGGCACCCTCCTTGCTGTCTTCCCCCAGACATTTGAAGACTTTTAAAACAATATTTTAGTAGACCTCGGAAGACTGGATGTCAAAGGGAAAGGGGCTTGTATAACGTGTGAGATTTTCTATATGCTGTTTTCTTTTTGGTTATTTATGTTTTTAACCAATTTTAATTTTTTTGATAATTTAATTACATTTTAATTTTTGTATGTTGTTAATTTTTAGCTGTATTTGTTTTAAATGTTTTAAGCTTCCTTGAATCCCAAACTAGGGGGGGAAAGCAGGATGTAAAAAAATATAATAATAATAATAATAATAATAATAATAATAATAATAATAATAATAAAAAATATAATAATTCAATCCCTCAGACTAAAGAAAAAAAGATAGGGAATCATGCCTGTTTCAATGTGTGTGGGATATTTGCATGCAAAATAGGGGAAACTAAGTTATACTTCTGTCCTAATTAAGAAAGACACAGCTGTAAATGAATTGTTTTGTACATCTCCTTCTGGCCCTAAAGTATAAATCATAATTGCCTTGATAGAGCTGTCAGCTGTTATAGATATCTTTCTTCCCTCTTCCAGATTGAGGTGTGATCAAATATTACTACTCTGAAATTATAGATTGGGGCCACACTAGATTGTTATAGCACTATTATTCCACTTTCAACATCCTATGGAATCCTGGGCTTTGCAGTTTAGGGAGGGGCCTCAGGATTCCATAGGATGTTGAAAGTGGAATAACAGTGCTATAACAGTCTAATGTGGAAATGGCCATAGTCTATTTTATTGGTATACTGCATTTACTACCACACATTGTGCTCAAAGCAGTTCTCTCTCTCTCCCCTGCAACGCATGGAGTCACACAGAAGTACAATATACTTAGCCAATGATTATTCCAACCAGAGTTGACTCACTGAATGAATGAGACTTGTTAGTCACAAGTAAGTTAAGTTCAATTGGCTTCAGTGGGGTTACTCTAGATGAGATGAAATAGGATATAACCATAAGATTAACTAAATTAATTTAAATTATATCCCAAAACATTAAGAAAATCCAAGTGTACATGACAGATATGAATAGATCTAGTATCAATATTCAGTACCAACAATATTAGCCTTATTATTGCATTTAAACCAGGATTGGGAATGTTGTGGCCCTCCATATGTTGCTGGACTGCAGTACCCAGCAGTCCTAGTCACATAGCTAATTGTGAGGAGAGCTTGGAGTTGCAATCCAAAAACATCTGGAGATCCACCTCATTCCCACCCCAAGCACTGCCAAATAAGATGACCAGTTTTGCATTGCTAGGAAAGGAATAAATGCATTAAAAGTACAAAAGAGGACACAGATTTGAAGTGTTTGCAGGTTCTAATTCCAATGTACAGATGTAGATTTAAAAATAATTGCTTTCATTATATAGGCTATCCCAACACAGTGGGTTAAAGCTATTGACATGATGACCCATGTTCCTGCTCAGTCTGCATCCAGAAGTTAACTGCTAATGGACAACTTTGAGGTTTTTGATGATACTTTGTCCTGCACTTGAATCAGATGACCTTTCAAAAAGACAATGATTTCACACAGAGGACTGACATTTATACATTGACCAGGTGGTCAGCTTAACATCAAGAAGCATTTCTCTATGGTATCACTCTCATGAGGAAATAGTACACTTTTGCCACATGTGTCCACCCAAACATATGCAGTATTCTCCAACACCAATGCCTGTATGTCAGGAATTTGGGCCCAAGAGCAGGAATGTAACTTCAGCACACCAGTTGTCCAGCGCTTCTCATTGTTATGTGCATTTAAGTCAACTCTGACTTATGATGACCCTATCAATGGCAAGATTTATTCAGAGGATGCTCGACATTGCCTTCCTCTGAAGCCAAGAGTGTGTCAACTTGGACAAGTTCACAGAATGGGTTTCCATGGCTGAGTAAGGATTTGAATTCTGGTGTCCCAGAGTCCTAGTCAAACACTCAAGTCACTATACCATTTTGTTTGGTGATAAAAAGTAAGAATCTGGCAGACTCCCTCAGTAATGGAAGGGGGCAAAATGGAGAATCACTGTATGAGCTTGTAGTAGCAGATTGGCCCTTTTGTATCACTTAATTTTCATGGGTGGGAGAATTATGGTGTGAGCTAGAATGGCCTGTAGAGTGGAGTGGCCTGTAGTTCCCTCCTTAGTCCAGTGGTGCAGGTAGAAAGGAACCAGTGCTGCTCCACAGGGATCTCAATATCCTCAAGAAAGTGCCTATACCCATATACCACATGCTTCAACTATGTAGATGTCCAAATATGAAAATCACCGTTAGACAAGGTGCTGGCTGTATTCCAGGCATGTTTTTAGAAGCCTGCATTTTTGCTGTTCGTAAGCTATGCGTGCTCTTCTGCCAACCCACAAACTACCATGTGGGAGAAAACTTTCTGGATTATTTTTGAATATTTCAATATTAAATGTTTTTTTAAAAATTCAGACAGGACCTTGGTGTTTGAACTTCAGTGTTAGAGGGGTTTGAACTTGTTGGATGCTTTTATTTATTTCTATTGATGTGTTCTTGTTGTATTTTAAAATCTGTTTTCATGACTTAATTGTATTTCTGTTTTTATTTGAATTATTATTATGGTTAGTCACCTTGAGTGCTATTTTTGGCAGTAAAGCAGGATATTAATGTAACAAATCAAACAGAAGCAATAGCTGAAATGCTCTAGGTACACATGATCACCATGTTTTTACATCTTGTGAACTGCAGGCTGCACAGTTTTCCTCATATATGAACATGTTACTGTTCTTTCTTGGACAAAAGGAATGATCTCCATTTTCTGAGTTTTGGAGTGCAGTGAAAATAGCTTGCGAACATTCTAGTTCTGCTCTGTTGCTTATGTAGCATAATGATTAATCCAGACAAATCAAGTGATTTGAGCTGTCCTTTTTTTCTTAAGATGCTATGCAAATTCTTTCCTGATCCAAGCAGACAGAAAGTAGTAAGAGTTTGTAATACCTAACCCGCTGTAGAACTTCACATTTTTATCATTTTCATGCCCCATTCTAGTTCTTGCTTAATTAGAAGGAGTGAGGCATGGGGGAGAAGGAGAACTTTCCTGGAAAAAGTTGTTTCCTGGAAAAAGTTGAGATCAGCCATCATGGAGCCAGCCTCATTATTACTATTTGACATTCAAATCTTTCTAGATATTATACCCACACGAATTAAGCACTTTACGAAATAGCACAATAATGTCAGGAAATGTAACTGGAGGAGAGTGCTTCATAATGACCATTAGACCCAGCAAGACTTAAAATTAATTATCAAATGATCACATAACATTCATTTCCCTGGCATCATTTTGGTACACTGCTGTAATGAAGCTGCTGAAATTAAAACCTCTGCCTTGACTTCATAAGATGGGCTTATTCAACATCTCATTTGAAGAAAACAAAAAGGGAGGTTTTGTAAAGCCTGTCTTGTAAAGATACGAGGACTTCTTCTGAACATTTCCCTGTTTGCCTAGAGAGAATATCACAGTGTGGTGATTAGAATAGTCAAATGCCATGCTAGGATAAGAAACACTTGTGGTTGGACAAGTACCATTTTTTTCATTACTTTATCCTCTTTTCTGCCTCATTTCATTGCCCTGTTTCCCATTTATGTGTATTAATGCAACATGTAGCCATAAGAAGCTATTGGCTTGTTGGAGAGACAAAAGATGTCTTCTAACCTGCTATGAGAAATATCTGGGGAAAGAGTGGCACCAGCCTGAAACTAAGCAAAATGGATGATAAAGTCCAATAGGATTACAGAGTTAACTTTATTGCAAAACTCCATTATGTGTAATCTGCTGTAAGAGTATTGGGGCTCTGCACTGTTTCTTTCCATTGCACAATGGGCATGGATTTTCATCACTGATCAACAGAATCAGGTCAAGTCCAGAGCAGAGTCTCAAACTCCTTCCTCAGCCTTCAGTATTAAAGGTGTCTCCCCACTTCTCAAAATATTATTAATCAGAAAGAAAGAGATTGGGGGCATAGAGTGTGGCTCTAATGACATGCTTTGCATGCAAAAGATCCCAACTTTAGTCCTTGGCACCTTCCAGGAAAGGGTAGGGAAAGCCCCTCTCTGAAAGTCTGGAGAGCTGCTCTCAATCATAAGAGCTTGGAAAAACTACTTGTTTACCATATGTCCCAGAAACCCCACCAGCAGCATGGGAGTTATAGTCCAAAACATAACTTTCTCAATCCCTGCCCATTAGTGCAGACTAGTGTTGTCACGGTTATGATATGTCTGGTGAGAGCACTAGATATCCTTTTGATATCAAATAATTTGGCCTTTAATTGACCTTTCTCTGCCACCCTACTCCACATGTTTGCAGAGGTCCTCCGGACAAGCACGTCTGGGGCATGGCCGTTAATGGTTGTATATTCCAAAACCTCATTCAGGCAGGCAGCTTAAGCCTCTCCGTTGCTTTAGGGAAAAACCTCCCTGCAAACCGGCTCTGCTCGGCGCATATCCACACAAAGCCGCACAGCCAAGAGCCAAGCCATTTCTTTATGCCGGGCCATCAACGTACTGGCCATGCTATTGTCATTAAGCACCTAGCTAATCATGCAAAACCTGACCTTTTCCAACTCCTTCGTCCTACTCCAAATTTCCTTTGATCTCACCAAGCATAACATAGCCTGTAGGTAAAATCCACCCTATAAAAGGTCCCCACTTTTGGGACTTCCTTGGACTACTTTCGACTTCCATCCCGCCTTGCTGCCAGTTTGTCTAAGGAGCTCCCTTCAGCCAGCCACACTGAGCTTTCTTCCCCCAGAACCCCAACTTCTCTCCAGGACTACGAGACCAGGTGTCATATTACCCATTCCCTAAGCTCTCTATTTCTGTTTCCAAGTTAGCTAGTGTGCGTATTGTTTTCTTAGCTGTTTTCCTTTCAATAAAACTGTTATTTTTGTTACTTTAAAATTTCCTGCTTGCTCTCTGACCTGAAGCTGTAGACATAGGGTAAAAGATCCTTGCTAACGTTATCCTGCCTCTCGTTTAGCCAAGAGAGTGCTCAAGCCAAATTCCCCCAAACTTGTGTTTTTATTTGGTAATTTGGGTGCCTCTTCCGGGACCCCCAACATACAGGGTAACACTAGATGGAGCAAGTTGTTTTTCTTGATCCTTGTGTGTACCTGCCTTCATTCTTCTGTCTTGGATACAGCCAGATACAGACTTCAGACAGCAGATTTTAAATATATCGATAGTTATCCAATTTATTATTATTATTATTATTATTATTATTATTATTATTATTATTAGTTTTTTACTCCAAGGACAAGCTTGTGGGATTTTCTGCTTCTTGTGCCAAAATAAATTGGCCAGCTTTGTATACTATATGCAGCTTGGGCAGGTGGACACCCATTGCCTCAGGCAGCCATGTCTTGGCGAGATCAGTTGTATGTCTGTTGGATGCCTAACAGGCATAATGAACAGGTATTCTCTAAACCTGTAGAAATATGTTGATTAGAATATGACAGAAAGACTGCACATTTTATTGGTGTGAGAACTGTATAGTGGAAGGAAAAGAGCAGAGTATGATACACCACTTTAAGGAGTGATGATGGTTTTCTCCTCCCCCTCTTTTTTCTCTCCTGGTTAATTAAACGGATGAGCGAAAAAAATATGAAATGTGTTTACCAGTTGTGAAACTGGCATATGTGAGTAGCATAGTGTGAGCAGCCGTTCTTCTAGTATCTTTAACACTATTTGAAGGAGATGAAAATGGTTGTCTATCTCTAGTCAATAAAGAGTCAAGTCTGGTTGAGCCAATATAAGTACAAGATTAAATCTGAGGATTGGGGTCCAAACTCTTGTGCAGCAATTGGAGGCACTTGCCAAGTCATATTCTCTCACTCTCTGTTCTCCCATCTAGGATGGGCAAGTCTCAAATGAAGCCTCAGAAAATTGCTATTCTTCTTCAGATTGCCATGGGGAGAAGAAAAAATAGCAGGACCAACAGCACTGGAGAAAGGGGAAGTATGACCTTTGTATGGGAGCATTTGGGAAGCTGTCACCAGAGCTCTCTGGCTTAATGCAGAGGTACTTAAAATGTGTTGTATCTGAGCAACATTTACACACCAGGAGTAAGGCAGGGCTGCAATAAGGTTTTTGTAGTCCCTAGGGACTCTTGTATCTAACTCCCCACCTTGTCTCAACATACCACTAGGTATGCTTTCGTAGGCCCTAAAATCCTGTTTTTGTGGGCCCTAAATTTTTTGTACGCTCTAGGCATTGTGCTTAAAGTGTCTAATGGACGAAGCAGCCCTGGACTAATGGAAAGAAACTGGAGAGAGAGGTGTCAGGTACACTCACTTGCATCCAGTGTGTTCCTTGGAGCAAGGCAAGGAGTGGGGCACTAGCACGCAATTCACAAGCGTTCTTGTTGCAAAAGCTCTAGTAGAAGCAGGCCAGAGCTTAGGAGGAAAAAACTCCATGTGAGCTTCCAGTAAGCTCTCCACACACCTGTGTGCCCAAATGTCAGGTGTGCTATAAGTATCTCCATACAGGATGCAAAAACTAGCGGAAACGGGTACAATTTCTGCAACTACAGGGAGCTAGAGGTGCAATTTTACACTAATTTTGTTTTTAAAGGAAAGAATGAGTAATTTGAGTCATTTTCTTCTGGCTGTGAGATAACTGTACACTTTGAGACTTATTTTGTACAAACTTTGCATGAGGGTTTTGGGGATTTTGCTCAGCAAACAGTATTTTCTGCATATAAAACTGTATATTCTTTGCAGAAATGCACAGGAATATTAGTATTTAAAATATTTTATTTTCTGTACAGAAAATGTTGTATTCTCACATTATTTTCTTGCGCAGAAAACAGCATTTTCTGTGCAAGGAACAGCATTTTCTATGTAGAAAAATAATGTTATTTTCTGTACAAAAAAAAAATGTTATGCAGAATAAGTCCTGAACTGTGAAGATTCTCATCGGTCCAGGTTTGTTCTGATCAGGACTTCTCAACATCCAAGAGGTGTGTTTTAGAATGATTTTCCAAATATTGTCAAATATTCTTTCCACTCGTACTTGGAGCCCGGGGGTGGGGGGGACTGGCTCTTGAGCGGCTGTATTCTTTGGTCAGCTGAGTTTTACCAAAACACTGGGTCCATTTACCACCTTGCCCTTATGTCCATTTCCACAGTCCACATGCTGTTAGGACGTGCCTGCCAGTCCTGCCTGCCCCACCTCTGTGACATCCCAAGCCCCCTTCCCCCAATTATCACAGAGACTCAATCCTTGGATCAATGTTTTGGCCCTGAAATCTCAGGAAATGGGATGCTGCTGACCTGGCAACTGTGCATCATCTAGGAAATGGGCATTTTCAAGCTTTGGGTTTAAATGGGATAAGAGTTTTAGAAGCGCACAGTTTAAAAGAAATAGAAGGAGTTCTCTTACTTTTTTATTTAAAGGGTACAGTTCTCAGTAGGTGTTACTGCATTAATTCCTTTCTCCCTCTGGACATTCTAGTTTTTTGGGGGGGGGGCGCTTGAATCCGGGGGAGGGGACAAAATTGTTGGATTTTCCCTATGTTGTAATTAACAGTCTTCCCTGATCATGAAATGCCAATCTGGACAACAAAAGGTAGCCTGTTTCCCACTGATAAAATAGCTGTTTTAGCACCTGTAAATCTGGTTTGCATTTCTCAGGGGCCTTTATTCTGTATTGATAACAGGAACCGAAAATGGACTTTGACAGCACGTTGTGCTTTTACAGTATCCAGGGTTGTTGTTTTTTTCAAAGCAAGCTAATTATGATCACATGGTTTGAGAGTCATACTTTTATATTTAGCTCCATAAATCTGCCCAAGTGAAACCCCCCACTCTTCTCTTCAGCATTTGTTAGTCATTAAGAAATTTAATTGTTTGTGGTGCCTTTCTTGTACAAGATTGGGGGAGTGGAGTTGTGCAAAATATGGGTCTTGTTGCTTAAAAACTGGCTTTAAAGAAAATAAAAGTCAGGGCGTTTCCTCTCCTTCCCCATTTTTCCTCCTGTATCTTCATAGGAGGTGTTTCTGCCAAAGCTATTGCTGTAACAAACAAACAGAAAAGTCTTTCTGAATCTCACACAGTGGCCTCTGTCACCGAGTTTTGGTTAGCAATTTATATGGTGTCTAGTTTCAGACTCCTTCCCCCCACCCCATACCAAGGTCATAATTTTCAGCCATAGATGGCTCTCCCAGATGTCTTTGGTCAAGTTAATCACAGTTTGCCTGAAGGTTATGCTTTCAGGTAATCCGTCAAGGCCTAATTGTAAATCAAGGCCTCCTCCCAGGCCAAGAGGCACATATTAAAGAAAGTAAAGTCAGGCGGTGGAGGTGGGTCGTGGTGGTGGTGTTTGTGTGAGAATAAAGTGAATGGGGACAAGTTCACAAGGCATATGGTGTATTATGTTGAATAATATTAATGTTTTTATGTTTACATGATTTGAACGCATATCTTTTGAAGTATTTTAAGTGATGTTTTATAAAGAGGACAACACACTTTAGAAGCTCTGAGGGACATATTTTTAAGACTTCCCTCCCCACCCCTGTCTGACCCAATTCCATTTCTGATGCATTTCATATCTGTGGGACCACAATTCCCACCATTCCAAGGTACCTGCTGGTAGGGGACAATGGGAATTATAGTCAACACATACAGAGAACATTAGCCTTGAAAAGGCTGGTCTGCTGTTATATGTCATCAAATGAGCTTCAACATGACTGAATGAGATATTCTGTTATGAATAGCCCTGCTCAGGTCTTGCAGACTCAACCCTGTGGCTTGCTTTATGGAATCAATCCATTGATAATGTGATCTTTTACTTTGCTCTTCCTACTGTCTTCAATTTTTCCCAGCATTATTGTCTTGCCACGCTTTTGCAGTTTATGCCCAGAGCACAATAGCACCAATTGAATCATTTTTTATTTTATTTTTTACTTCTAGTGGAAATTCAAAACCTAATTTGCTTTCTGATCCATTTATCTCTCTTGGTAGTCCATGGTCTCCATACAACTCTTCTCCATCACTTCATCTGTCCCCCCCCCGTTTTCCAGATACCTTTCTTCATTATCCAGTTTCCACGTGCAGCTTCCATCATCTCGCTTTCATATCCAGGCTGTTCTACATAGATCTTAACCCTAAGGGTATACAACCGTTTCTTCATCCAATAAGGGAGATAATTTGGTGTTTCCTTTCCTGTACAGGGAATCATATGGGCAAACCCACAGGTCTTGATACATAGTATTCAATGTGATCTTCATCAGCATTACAGGCTGTAAGTCTGAAACTCTGTGCAGATCTCTTAGGGTTGCTACAGTGAAAATTAGAAGGTGGCTCCTGAACATTTAATGGTTCTGTAGAAGAGAGAATTTCAGCAGGTGTTGCTTGTTACTTGCTTATGTGACAAACAACACATGCTGAAATTCCTTCTTCTACACGACCATTAAAGGTACAAAAACATGCTCAAGTTTTCAATCTGGCAGCCCTAAATGTGTCCACCAAACAGATGATTGGTGCTTAGCTGGGAAGACAGAAGGCAGAAGACGTTTAGAAGAATTGGGGTTGGGGAAGCTGACGTGTTTACTAAGTTGGAGAAACAGAGCACAATCCTATACATGAATGTGCAGAAGTCCTACTGAGTTCCATAGGCTTTATTCCCAAGTAGGTGTATCATGGCAGCATTTCTTTGGCAATGAAATCTGTGTCCATTGGTACTAAAGGGTTACATGTACATAAAGAATGGCATATGACATATGGACTCATCTCTCTTGGCCAGTGCTCTTGCCAAAGATATACCAATCTCTAAATGTCAGTATGTAAACAATCCCAAACCTCTTCCTGGCTGCCAAGATAACAAATGATATAAATAAATGTGTATTTAATATTGAAGGATAAATTCATACATTTAATGGCACTTTTAATAGGATCACATGGTAGAATTCTAGACCAATGCTAGTTCTGGGACAGCATCACTATTGGAGGGAAGTTGCTGAAATTTCCTGAATTTAGAAAATTAATCCAGGAGAAGTCTGGCTTCAAATTTTTCTGATTTTCTATGTGGAGAGATTTTGCTTTGTTTTTCATAAAAGGAAACATTCAGATGCTTGCAGCATAAAGTGGTGAAGTCCAGGAAGACATGTACATCTAAATTTTCAAAAGCATAGATCCTACCTCTAAACAAAAAGTTTACAACAATGCCATACTACCATATTGATCTAAATATTTATGTTCCAGTTCTTAGGCTCTCACAAGACTCAGAACAATTAATAAAACAAGATATCACCCAGAAAACACTGAAGACCAAACAATAAGAAGAACAGACAAAAGCCCTATAGAAGATGGAAAGACAATTTAGGGAGAGACTAAAATCAAACCACAACTATAGCAAAGGAAAAAGAGATCAGAGGATTGTAAATTTACTCTAGGTTTTAGAGCCATTCTTCCTACAGCTGCTGCAGTTTGTATGCTGGACCCCATTCTTGACAAGTTTGGCACTAGGAGAACTCTTTATAACCCAAATCAATGTAGGAAGTGTGGCCATAAAACCAAGACTGAATTCTTTGCCTCCAAGAAAACAAATCCACTGGCTGCCCAACACAGAGAGTTCCACAGTCTGAGTGCCACAACTGAAAAAGTTCTGTCCCTCACCTCTTAGATAAATAGTCAAAGAGACAGACAGAGCCCCATTGACAATAAAAGATAAAACAGAACAAAACCATCGGCATCTACAAGGCTTTATGACTGACCCCCATTTGGAAATTTGTGACTCAGACCTAAGAACAGTCTACTGTAGTCTGATATATATTGGCCTCTAGATTAGATTCACTAACGTAAACTACTTTTCAGCTATTTCACTCATCTCTCAAAACCTCCATAGTCCCTGCAACAGTGGGCCAAAATGTTTGAAACTGAAACAGCATCTCTAGCAAATACTCACTGGAAAGAAAATCTTTCCTTGGCTATTTTTAAAAAGTAATGGGAAGGATCAAATCTTCATCTAACTGTCACTCTGCAGAGACCATTAGAACTACTGTATATAGATTTACAGTCTCTGATCCCAAGCAAAAAATAATGCATATGCAAAAATCAGCTTCCATGAATATATTTTCTATAGTCTGCTATGTATTCTCAGAAAAATGGCTATGGTGCTGGCAGATTCTGCCATACCAACCTATTAATGTCTATGATTAAAATAAAAGGGTTATAAAAGTGAATGATTCAGAAATGCAACTTCAGATCACTTTCTTTTCAGCTAATTACTGCCAGTTTTTGCTTAATCTCAATGTACCATCTTGCACTGTAGGAGTGCTGCCTTTTCAAAGAGAGGAGGACAATGCAAAAACACATTCTCTATCCGAGGAAGTCATGCCAAAATCCCTTCTAATAACTCCTCTCCTTTTCAATCTTTGTTTTTGCTCCTGGTGCTCATGGTAACAGCAACAGCTGTCAAATATGGCTTCAGGCTGTCGGACTCCCTTGGGAGAATTTATGCGTTTTTCTACTTCCTTTCCTTATTAGGAGGCAGGAATCCACGACACCTATTAGAACAAGTATGCATAAAGGGTAATGACTCTGCAATTTATTAGGGGTCTGTTCTTCTTCAAGTAAGTCATCAAATATAAACAGAAAGCCTGCACCAGTAGCCCCCTCTGAGTACTTTGCCAAAACATAGCAGGTGAGTATGAGCAAAGCTTCAAGACAGTTGCCATCCTTTGCCTTCTAACTTCCTTGCAGTTGAAGCTGAATTTCTCTGTGTACGTGCAGAGGGTTTTTCTACCCCAAATAATCTTTTTTTTAAGAGGGTGACTTAATAGTAAACCATATTTGAGCAGCAGAAGTCTATATCTGAACTAGCTTAGGTGGTCTCAGGAACAGTGGTTGAATTCCCTTGATTTTTTGTCCTGCGGGACTTTGCTATTTAAACTGAGCCACCCTGTGGAGACCAGCTGAGGAATTAAAGTCCTTAATGGCAACCATGAACTTGTCCCAAATAGAATCTAATCATACTCATTAAGTAGGACTCTTTCTGGATCTGGTTTTCTGTGGAGGGTGAGATGAGTGATCTTGGTGTGCATAACATTCTGTAATCCATTGTCATGGACAGAACACTACCTGCATCAGTTTACATTCAGCGAGAGTATAAGGGCTTGTTGAGACACATCACCATAGAAGGCTGATGGGAATAGACATTTTCCTGTTGACTCTTGAGGAGTTCTTATCATCTCAACAAGGTCTACTGTGCAGTTCCACCGGATTGTCTCTGCTTAGGGAGATAAACAGCCCCTCCAGGCCCCGCTTTCTAGGGGATTGGAGCAATGAAACATGTGAGACACCAACTAGGGTGATATTGGCAGAAAACCTGGAATGAATCCAACTGATCATTGGCTAGAGCCTATTTAAGACCTAATCTGTTGGCAGTGATGGTAGTGGAAATGTTATTCTTCTCTGTCACCTTTGCATCTGCACAGTCATCCAACCAAGCAGTTTCAAGTGGTCAAGGGCCTGTTATGATCTGCCTAGAAGATAATGTAGTCCACTCAAGAATCCGTTCCCAACAACTGCCAACAAAGCATGACAATTTGTGGTTAAAATTGCTCAGATCCATTCTGACTTGGACACTGTCATTTATAGAGGCACTGTGGAAATCTTTGTCCTCTACCTGCTCAGTAATCATGTCTACTTTTCAATTTGTACATCCCAAAGATGTCTATCTGGAGGATCACTGAAGGGATAAGAATCATCAGGTTTACCCTTCCCACATAATAAAAATCGCAAGAATGGGCCAAGCTAAGGGGGAAACAGAATGGTGAAAGCCTTTCTGCAGCAAGGTATCATATTTGCCAGCATATTAGATGCACTGGTGTATAAGACGCATTCCATTTTCAGACATTATATTTTAGTAAAAAAAAAATTAGTACCTGGCTGAGGCAAAATACATAGAAAGGGGGGTAGTGAAAGGAGATGTGGCACCAGGATTCCCCCTTTCCCTATTTTCCTTTCCCTTGGACAAATCCCATTCTCTCAGCCTCAGAGGCAAGCCATGACACATACACACCCTGAACAAATCTTGCAGGGAAAACTCCTCTGTAAGCTGGAGCTGAATTGCAGGCACTTAAGAAAAGCAACTGGGAGGGGGGAATGAAGACAGGAGCTGCTGAGCCCTGTGCAGAAAAGGGGTGGGGAGGCAGCAAAAAAAGGGGGCTCAAAGCATCTAGAGGCTGCTCCTCTTCTTTCTAAGCCCCTTTTTCTTGACTCATTTTCTTCCTCCACCCCCTCCTCCAGCAAGGTGGTGGAGGCTGAGGTAGAAAAAAGGAGCAAGCAGCTCCTCCAGAAGAAACCAAACCTCCCATTCAGGCTGGGAGAGAAGAAAGTGCACTTGCATCCCTCTCCTCTCCCCCACCCCAGGAAAAGAAACCAACAGGGTTTTGCAGACTGTGCTGAGCAGGAGCCAACCACTTATAGGAGGGGAGGGGACTGGGTAAATTCCCTATGGCACAGTGTAGGCAATTCCTTACTCCCCCCTGTCCCACAGGTGGCTGGATCCAGGAAAAAGACCTGGCTGGGAGGGGTGAATAGGAGGAAGGTGGGAGGGGCTGCAGCAAGGTGGGCTCTTCCTCTCTTAAAGGGGCTACCAATGTTTTCCCAGTTCCTTTTTTTTCTTAAACCCAGAGAACTTTATTCCCCACAAATCAATAGTCTACAGAAATATTAAACACAAGAGGTAAGTCTGTACAAAGTACAAGCTCTACTCTAAGTCAATTGTTTGCAGTAGTTTTCAAAGTGCCGTATTTACTGGTGTGTAAGACGCATCCCATTTTGAGATGGCATTTTTAGGAAAAAAGTGTGTCTAATATGCCAGCAAATACAGTAGGTTTCTCGTGTGAGAAAAGAACAGGCTGCTTACCTGTAACTGTGTTTCTTTGAGTGGTCATCTGTGCCTCACACAACGAAATCTTCGTGCATGCGCAGTTACATTTCGGAAAGTTCCAGACCTGAGTTGCTTGGCAGGAACCCCTCTCCCTATTCGGTACTGAGCATGCTCAGTCTCACCAAGCTAAAGGTCTCGCCTCAGTTTCAAAATCCACTGATGAGGGTACCTGAAAGAGGGGAGGCTGAGCGGGTGTGTGTGAGGGCACAGATGACCACTTGAAGAAACAGTTACAGGTGAGCAACCTGTTCTTCTTCATGGTCTCCGTGCCTCACACAATGGGAGATTAAGTAGCTTACTGTTGGATGGCGGGTCAGGTCCTAGACGATGGAGGACAGCACTGCACAACCAAAGTGAGCATCACACTGGGCTCTACAATCTAAGCGATAGTGCCGGATGAACGTTGAAGGCTGTGTCCAAGTAGCTACTTGACAAAGTTCCTTCAGGTTGACTCCTTTGAGGAGCGCTGCTGAGAAGGCCATAGCCCAAGGAGTGGGCATGGAGAGGAGAAAGAGGTGGCTGCTTAGCACATTCGTAGGAGAGGTGAATTGTTTCCATGACCCACTTGGAGAAGCGCTGAGTGGAGACTTTGTGGGCTTTCTGTATCCCACCATAGCAGATGAAAAGGTGAGGAGTGAGGCAAAAAGGTGAAGTTCGTTGCAAGTAAAAGGCAAGCGCCCAGTGGACATCCAATGAGTGGAGGGAGTGCTCAAGAGATGTAGATAGTCAGGATAGAAGGTGGGAAGGATGGTCTACTGGTTCAAGTGGAATTCAGAGACCACCTTAGGTAGAAAGGACAAATCTGGGCGGAGAACTACCTTGTCCTTATGGAACACCAGGAAGGGTTCATCTGCGTGAAGCGCAATCAGCTTGCCTGCTCTCTTGGCTGAAGTCACCACTACAAGGAACGCTGTCCTCAGAGTAAGGAGGTGGTCATCTGATGTGGCTATGGGTTCAAAAGGGTGGCGCATGAGTTGGGAAAGGACCAAAGATAACGACCACAGAGGGAGAGGCGGAGAAGTCAGAGGATATAGATGGTGGAGGCTTTTAAGGAATTGTTTGAGTGTAGGGTTCCTGAAAAGAGCTGCAGAGGGAGGGAGACTTGCGTGGCTGGTAGGCAATGATCATGGAGAGGTATACTTTGAGAGACAAGAAGGCAAGCCCTTGCTCCCTGAGAGACAAAAAGAAATGAAGGACCATCGAGAGAGAGGTGGGGGAAGAAGCCCCAGATTGGGTGTCTGCGAAGGTAGTGAACTTACGCCACTTGTATTCATAGGACCTGCAGGTAGACTCCTTCCTAGAGGCTGTGAGAACCACTAGAATCCTAGGAAAGTCTAGAACGTTATCCTCCACGCATGCAGGTGGAGACGAGGAAGGTCCAGGTGAAGCACCCGACTGTCTGAGTGAGAGAGAAGGTCTGGTGTGTGTGGAAGAGGTATTCGATGACCCTGGGAGATGGTGAGAAGGCGTCTGAACCAGTGCTGTCTCGGCCAATAAGGGGCTATGAGAACAGCATCCACTTTGTCTGCAGCAATCTTGGCCACCACTTGGCCCAGGAGTGGAAGGGGGAGGGGAATGTATAGGAGTCCATCATTCCATGGGAACTGAAAGGTGTCTCCGAGAGAATGGAAGCCTACACCGGCTCTGGAGCACTAGCAAGGACATTTCCTGTTGTGGTAGGTGGCAAACAGATCGGCGGATGGGATGGCCCAGCAGGACACTATCCGACAATAGGCCGGGTCAGACAGGGACCAATTGTGGTGGCAGGTCGTGTCCCTGCTGAAAATGTCCGCTGTAGCATTATCCCGTCCCGCTAGGTGTACAGCGATTGAGTGGATCTGTAGTGGGACACACCAGTCTCATATTTGTAAGGCATGGTGGAGAAGTAGTGACGAACGAATGCCTCCTTGGTGGTTTATGTAGCATACAGCCGTTGTGTTGTTGGACAGGACCTGCACTCCAAGAAGGAGTTTTTGGAAGGCCCAGAGAGCTTTGAAGATTGCTAGAAGCTCCAAGGCATTGATATGTAGATGCTCCTCCAGACTGATCCAGTGGTCCTGGATGGGGAGGCAACCTCAGTGAGCTCCCCAGCCAAGGAGGGACGCATCGGTGGTGATAGTGATGGACGGGTTTTGGCAAATGGCATTCCAGCGAGTAGATGGTGGAGTCAGAGCCACCAGATGAGAGAGTTCTTGACCGGACGTGAAATATGAAACCTCCGACACTCATCGTCCAGAAGGGGATTGAAATGTCTGAAAAACCAGTGCTGGAGAGGGCGGGCATGGAAGCGGGACAGGTAAGTGACGGAGGTTGTGGCCACCATGTAACCGAGGAGTTGCTGGATTTGGTGAGCAGGGGCTGAACAACTGTGAAGAATCACGGAGATGGATCAGCGGAGGACGCTCACACGTTTTTCTGGGAGGAACACCCTTGCGGAAACAGAGTCCAGAGTAGCCCCAATGAAGTCAAGGGTACACGTAGGTTCCAAGTGAGATTTCTTGGGATTGACCTTGAGGCCAAGGTCGGAGAGTGGAGAAAGAGTGAGATGAATGTCCCTGAACAGTTTCTGCCTGCAGGGCGCCAACAATAGCCAGTTGTCAAGGTAGGGGTACACCATTACACACTTGGTATGGAGGTAAGATATCAGAGGGGCGAGGCACATGGTGAAAACTTTGGGAGCTGTGGATAAGCCAAAGGGAGGTACCTTGTACTGGTAACATCTGTCTTCGACGGCGAATCAAAGATACCGCCTGTGCTGAGGCTGGATGGCGATATGGAAGTAGGTGTCTTGTAGATCTATGAACATGAACCAGTCCCATCGCTTGAGGAGAGGAAGCATGGATGATCTTGAATTTCTGAGGCGGGATGAAGAAGCTGACCGCTCAGAGGTCCAAAATGGGTCAAAGGGTGCCATTCCTCTTTAGAATGGTGAAGTATCGGGAGAAGAAACAGGTGCGCTTGGTGGACGGGGGCAATTCCTCTTTGGCCCCTTTGCACAGAAGCGTATTTCTCTCCTCAAGAAGAGTGGGACTGGAAGGTATGGAGTAGAAGACGCCAACCAGTGGAAAATTTAGAAACTTGATGGTGTAACCAAGAAGGATAATGGTCAGCACCCAAGAATCTGACATGATGGCTCACCAGGTGTTGTAGTGGTGAGAAAGGTCGGGGGCCTTGGAGGACAGACGGCCAGTGAGACAAAAGGTTGGCAGAGGTGGTGACCTGCAGGAGAAGTCAAAATCTAGACTTTGCAGCAGAGGAAGACTTCTTAGAAGAGGCTGGTCAGTGCCTGAAAGAGTGACACGATGAAGAGGCTGGAGCAGAGGACTGCTGTGAAGACCGCCGTGGAGACCGAGAACGGTAAGAGTAACAGCACCGATTCCATTTTTACCGACTCTGAAGGAAGTCATAAAACACCCGTGGTCTCAGCCAGCTTCCTTTCAGCCAATTCCTCGTTGTCTGGAACACCTTTATCACACCCAGCACAAGGAGGTGGAATTCCTCTTCAATCATCCCACTCCTAACTCCATCATTGTTGAGTCCTCTCAAACCAAGGGAGATAAGAAAGCCCATACGACTCCCCCTGATCGTGAGGGATGCCGTCTGGACATCTTTGGCCATCGCTTCTACTCTGCTTCCTCCCTAATCGCCAGGGTCTCTAACACTCAAGCTTGTCTAGCAGCCTATCAGCGTAACATCTGGGACAGGCTTCTCCCCTTGTTTTCTCATCTCCCTGATAATCACCAGGCCATGGCCCTCCAATACTACAATGAGTGAGTAGCTCTTACTAATCAACAGATCCAGTCTTCCCAACATTCTGTGGAGGGTTCAGTGTAAGTCATGGTTGGCGTGATTGCTCTTCGTCACTTTGCCTGGCTCTGCTCCGCTGGCCTGACTGAGGACAATTGGAAGAGGATTGAGGACCTTCCCTTTGATGGTCAAGGTCTCTTCCACGCCATCATCTGGCGCCATCACAAGGTCTCTTCCACGCCATCATCTGATGCCATGGACCATCTCATGAAAGCCTGCCTCACGGCAAAAAAGATGGGACTTCATCTGTCGACTCATAAATGCTCATGACCGTAGCCAGCTATGTAGGAGGCTGAGGAAAAGGCGAGTCCTCCCTGGCTGGAGGAAAAGCATATGGACCGTGGTGCCCACAATCGTGGTAGTGGGGAGACCTACTGCAGTCCTGATGACTCGGAAAGCGTCCCATGCTAAGGAGAAACCAGTTGCAAGAGGCAGCCCGAGGAGCATTCAGAATCAATGAAAGGTCCAGGCAGGTGGATGAGAGGCCACAGCCAGAGTAGACAGGTCATGTGTAGGCCTCTGGCTAGCCTGATCCTATGACAAAGGATCCTGTGGCAAAGGAGAGGCAGCCGGAGAAGGTTGACACTCTTGATCCCAAGCAAGGTTGGTCGGTACCGGCAAGGGCAGTACTGGGCATTGGAGAGACTCTGGTGCTGGAGAGAGGATGGGGGCCTGTCTCTCCTCGAGTGTGACTGGTACAGGCTTGTTCTGCATCACTGGCAGAGTGGGTAATGTTTCTCCTTCTTTTTTTTTTGGAGCCACCGAGGAATGTCGTGAAGAGAGCCGTTTTCACTCAGCCAGAGTAGGGATGGTCCAAGGCTGTTGGGTCAAGGTTGCCTGAGAAGTGGAAGAAGTGGACATGGCATCTCCAGAACTAGAGGATTGAGGCACCACCAGCATCTTAGAGAGCTTCGGAATCCTCGGGAGAGAAGCGATAGGAGGCAGAGTCAAGGAAGAAACCGATGTCGATACCAGGGGCGTCTGTATGGAGGCCAAAGTCAGTACTGAGGAAGTCAGTAAGGAGGAAGATTTTGATACCAACAGACCTCAAGGTGGACAGATCGAAACTGAAGTGGTAAATAAAGCCATGTTGGAGGCTGCTTGATCCTTTAGGCAAACAGCTTGGTCCCAGCAATAGGATTTCAAGCAGGAGGCTCTGTTCTTCAAAGTCTGCGAGGTAAACTCCTTGCAGATAGGGCAGGCCCAGACTTTATGGGCCTCTCCAAGGCAGAACAAACGCTCGAATGAGCATCGGAAAGCGAAACCTTGTGGCCGCAAGATACGCAAAGTTTGAAAAGTGAAGAAGACATAAGAAGAAGAAGAAGAAGAAGAAGAAGAAGAAGAAGAAGAAGAAGGAGGAGGAGGAGGAGGAGGAGGAGGAGGAGGAGGAGGAGAGGTTCTTACAGTTTTCATGAGGAAATAAGGAAAAACAATCGAAGACGAAAGAATGCTACTCAGCAGAAGAAACCTTCTGAGCTGCTAACTGGTCGGCAAACAAAAAGAAACCGAGGAGAGACCATTAGCTTGGCGGGACTGAGCATGCTCAGTACTGAATATGGGGAAGGGTCCCACCACGCTACTCAGCTCTGGAACTTTCCGAAATGTAACTGCACATGCACGAAGATCCCATTGTGTGAGGCACAGAGACCACGAAGAAGAAGCAGTGGTGATAACCTTTCCTGAACCCCACTATATTGGACAATTACCAGTCAGTCTTCATTATTCCATTCTTGGGCAAAGTGCTAGAGCCTCCTAGTTCCAGAGATTCCTCAAAGAGAAGCACCATCCAGAGTTTTCTCTAGCCGGCCTCAGGCCAGGTTATGGGACAGAGACAACTTTGCTTTGGTAAATGATCTATATTTGGATCTGGAAGAGGGTAGTTGGCTCTGTTGGACATCTCAGCGGCTTTCCTTATCTTTCTGGGTCACTTCTCTGTGGTGGGATCTAGAGGCACTGTTTTTCGTTGACTGTGATCCTTGCTGGAGAGGCAAACTCAGAAGGTAGTATGATGTGTCTTTGGGGTACTCCGTACTATTTAGTGTACACATTGAACAGCTAGGAGAGACTGTCTAAAGTTGGAGGAGGTTGGTGCCAAAAGTATGCACATGACACTGAACTCTGTTTCACCTTTCTGTCTTGATTTGAGAAAGTTGTTTTGGTTCAAAATGGGTTTTTGGTTCTAAACCAACAGACTGAATGAGGGCAAAAAGTAAAGTTTGATCCAGACACAGCAGAACTGTTCTTGCTCAGTCAAAAGGCAGATTGGGATACACAGATTCAACCTGTGCTGGATGGGTTATGCTCCTCATGAAGATTCAAGTTAGCAGATTGGGTATTTTCCTGGATTCAGTTCTGGCCCTGGAAGCTTAGCTATTTGAGGTAGCTAAGAATGCACTTACATAGTTAAAGCTTATGCACTAGTTGCACCCATTCCTAGAAGTGTCTGATATGGCCATGGTGGCAACTGATTACTGAAATGTGATGGGGCTGCTTCTGAAGAATGTTCAGAAACTCCTGCAACTTGAGAGCTGCAGTCAAACCATTGATTGTGGATGGTTACAGGAAGCATAAGACTCCCTTGTTATAACAGCTCCACTGGCTACCCGTTGTTTCTAGGCACAGTTCAGAGAGTTTATGATCAACCTATGATGTTGTGAGAGCTGGCAGCCCTGTATCTCGCACTATTTACAATTCCCAAACAAAGCAATATTTTCCAAAGCACTGAACAGTAATTAAGATTTTACTCTAACATAAAGCATGTCAGATGGGTCTGAGGCCCTCCAGCACTATTACCTGAGATTTCTCTGAGCGTAAACAAGAGGGGAAAACTAGGTTTTGGGGTCATTTTCCTAAAATTATCTTCCTTCTCCAGAATTCCTCTTTGACACTATTCCATGGTCAAGAATGCTGTCTTCACATTCTAAATTTAGCTTTGCTGTACCATAGTCTCCTGAAGACCATCAACAATTCGTCTTAGTGCAACAATTCCTCTTAGTGAAGTAATAAAGTAAACAAAATCTTTTGAATAAAATACTGCTTCCTAGAATCCTCCTACTGTCATGTTATGGTAGAACAGAGATGGCCTAAACTCTAAAATTAAAATCTCCAAGCAAATGTGGGTTAAGCATTGAGCCTGTCTTCAAGGGAGAGCAATCTGTGGGGTTGTCCATCTCCATGGATGAACAGGGCAGTTTCTACATGGAGCTCTCTCCAGTATAATAGTGGAAAGCTTCTGTCATGATTGCAGTGTTCTGTAAGCAAGTGGAAAAGTGGGTGGGCAGAACTGAGAACTCTATAAGTGTTTCAGGGAGGGCAGAGCTATACAGGCTCTTATGTCCTCTTGTTTTTTCAGGACTAGGATGCAAAAGAAATTACATTTCTTAATAAACATTATGTTTAAAAAATTATGCTACCCCTGAAGCTGGTGTTGTTAATTTCAGAAACAGGAGGGCAACATTTTTTAAAAAAGTAGCTGAAATATGACTGTTATTCAAAAATTCCACTTCCTACTTCCTACCCTAGCCACTCTGAGATGCCAGAGTTTTTGACACAGTGGGTTTCCTCCTCTCCCCTCTCCTTGGTAAATCAAATTACTCTGCCCTTCTATATTTAACCCTTCCCACCTAATAGAAAGGTTATTTTATGATAATGTATCAGAAATACATTAGAAATATGCTAATACATATTGTTTTGGCCTTAATAATGGCTTACCTGTTCTGTGACAGGAGAGCTCTTTTGAACTCTGTTATGTTCCAAGAAGACCTTGAAGAACAGTATATCTACATTTTCATGTTGTTTTTCACATATTATAGAAATGACATGAGAGACAACTTAATCCACATATGAAAACAAGGGCAGCGCTCCAAAGATGATGCAGGTTGATAAGATCTTTCCGGAATGGAGTTAATTTACTGCTTATTAAAGGCACCATCATGACAGCCCTCAAGACAGAAATCTCTCCTCATCCATAAGAGCTGGTTAAACTCTTGGTGTTTTTGGAACTGTGTCGTGTTTTTGCCACTATGTTGGTACCATTGCTATTGTGAGAAATGGAAATATCCCAATCTCAGAATGAGTGAGTACTTTATTGTCTCAGGGACAAACAGATTGGCAGGACAAATTTATTGGCTGTGGCCCAGCGTTTCAAAATAATTTACACAACAGCAGATACGTAACATTTTCCCAGGAACAAATTCCTGCATATATTCAGAAACTCACATACAGTATTTACATTGCCAGCTTGTAATTCCCAATAATGACTCTAGTTTGATGTTAATACTGCTGTATTTCCTCATATAATGAATGCAGAACAGATCTGGCCCATGATTCCCACATCGTCATGATTACCATTTACAATCTTCGCTGCACAGACAAATAAAAACATATCAATACTCTTGAATCACTTGGTCATTTACGCTAGCCTCTTTCAGCCTCCTGCCATCATGGACTACAGTTCCCATCACCTTGACTAGCACTATGCTGCTTGTGAATGATGGGAGTTGTAGTCCAGGATATCTGGGAAGGATAGGGGATTGGGAGGCTACTTTAGACCTGAGGAACTAAGTAATTACATAATCTGGAAAAATCTGCTAACACAATAAAACTGTTGTAATTTTTCTAATTATTAAGCATACCTTAAGAGATTATGTGAAGCCTGTTGTATACCAAATTTTAATATGCATATAACATAAGCAAGAGTCAATGTATGTTTATAGAAAATGCTATACTTAATGTTGCTGTTTTTATGATGTGTCCATGAACAACATTAAACCTGGAAAATGTGCACAGCATATGTATATCATATGTAGACATGATTTATAGAGTTACACTATAAAGTAGCATTTTCAGCTAGGCTCACGTAGTGCAAAGACTAGGGCCATTTCTGCACCACAGTGTTATAGTGCTATTATGCCACTTTATACATCCTATGGAATTCTGGGGTTTGCAGTTTAGGGAAGGGCATTTAGAATTCTCAGCCAGAGAGCTCTTTGACCTCAGAAAACTACAAGCCCCAGAATTCCACAGGATATTGAAAGTGGAATAATAGCACTATAACAGTGTAGTGTGGAAATGGCATGGGTGTTGTTCAGACAAGTGGATGGAGCCAAAGCGGCACTCAGTGTGAACCACAGAGGTGCCAGACACAGAGAAAAGATGCACTCGCTTGGAAAGGAAAGATGAGGATAGAACATTTAAAGCAAAAGGGCATCAGTTCAGGACAGGCTCTACCATGAGGCAGAATGAGACAACCTCCCCAGGGGCCGAATAGCTCTTAAAGTGTTGACTTCAGGCGCACCATTTGGTGCAGGAACATTATTATATCTCGATTCTGAAGCAAGAGTTCATTCTGAAGCCTTGATGCCCAGGAGTCTCTCTACATGGGATTGCCTCTGGAAACTGTTCAGAAATTTCAGTGGGTCCAAGACACTGTGGCCAGATCACTGACAAGGATGATTTACAGGGACCATATAATTCCCTGTCGAAAGAGCTTCCCTGGCTTGCTATTCAATTATTGTCACAATTGATGGTACTAGTTATGACTTACAAAGGCTTAGGTACAGACTATCTGAAAGATCTTATCTCCCTATGTGAACCTGATAGAGTTTTAAGATCCTACCGAGGAATACTTTCACTCAGTCCTATCACCATCACAGGCCTGTTTGGTGAGGATATGGGAGACAGCCTTCTTGCTGGCTGCTCCCAAGCCGTGGAATTACTTTCTACAGGAAGTTAGGCTGCCCTCCTCTCTGCTCCCTTTGATTGGCAGGCAAAGACCTGTTACTGCGGCCCAGGCCTACCCGGAGATAGCACTTGATATCGTTTTGATATCAAAACCATTCGGCTTTCCTCTGCCACCCCGCTCCACGTGTTTGTGAGGCCTCCAGACAAGCACGTAAACAGGCGCGGCCGATAATTGCTGGACATTCCTTTCTCCACCTAAGCAAGCTGGACAGAGCCGGTTCAACGCTTCAGGGACCTCTCCGGCAAACACCTCATTGCTTATGCGTGATACTAACAAAGGTTCCCTTGCCCCGAGCAGGTAGCCTCACAAAGCTGTACTAAGCTCTCCGTATTTGCATACTGGCTACACTATTGTTAATTCGACCCTAAGCCAATCATGCTAAACTCTGACCTTTCCAAAGCTTTGTCCCACTCCTAAATCGCATTGTTCTCACTGAGTAAGGTATGGCCTGCAGTCACAATTCACCCTATAAAACCCCCCGATTCCGAGACCTTCCTCGGACCGCTTGGATCGCTCCTGAGTTCCATCCCGCCTTGCAGCCGCTGTGTCTGGCAAGCCATCCCCTCAGTACCACGTACTGAGATGCCATATCCACAAACTCTATCTTCATACCTCTCCAGGACTACTAGACAGCTGTCGTATCACCCATTTCCCTCCAAAAATCCCTATTTCCAATCCTTTAGTTAGCTATGTGATTGTAGTGTCTTTACTGTTTGTCTGCATTTAATAAAACATCGTTTTTGCTACTTTAAGCCGTCTGACTGCTTGACTGACCTGACCCAGTAGACGCTGGGTTGCAAGATCCTGCTAAGTTACCCTGCCTCTCGCTAGCTTTAGTGAGTGCTCCAGCTAATTTTCCCCACGGTTGTGTTGTTGTTGTTTGGTTATTTGGGCGCCCCTCCCAGGACCCCCAGAGAACAGGGTAACAGACCTATGATTCAAACAGACATTTAATGATTGATTGATTGTAGAGAGTCATTTTTTATTACAGGTAGTGTATGCTATACATTCATTGCATCTGAAAAAAATTAGTGACTTTGTAGGGTCTATTCCGTATAAGTGTCCCAGTTCAGGTAGGACAGCTATGTTTGCATCTCTGCCTTCCCACTTTTGTAACTGCTTTGAAAATGTCTTGCTTTCTCACTTCCTCTTTCAATTGCTTCAGTTGCTGCAAATTTTGAGTTCAAAGTACAAAGTCCTTTGCACTCAGGTTTTTTTTTCCCAGATGCTGTTGAGTATATTGGGGGGGGGACATCTTGAGTTTGTAATCCAAAAAAATTAACTTTTCCAATCCATGTCTGTTTCAAAGATTCAAAGAATTACTTGAAGGCTTGGGAGAGCTGGGCCTGCTGCTGTTGAAATCCCTCCCCTCTCCCTCATTCTATCTATTCAAGGAAAAGCCAGTGTCTACATAGTTTGGGTGAGTTTTTTTTTTCTTCCAGAACATTCACTTCTTCCTATAATTAAAAATTCTCTTGGCTCATTTGGCAACCTTTGCAGGAGCCAGAAGGGTTTGTAACTCCTGCCTCAAGTAGTGACAGGCTGGTGCTGCGAGCCAAGGCACACAGTAATTGGAGACATTTCCTCATTTTTTATTTTTTGGTATGTGCTTGTTATATGCATTTTAAAAAAAAGGATGAACTGTAGGAAGAGTGATCATTCCACAATTATCCTCCTTCTTGTCACATTTAATATGTGCTTTGATAAATCTGTAGGTGCAGATTAGGGGAGAGAACTGCTGTGGTCTTTCACATGTCACCCATTGGACTTTCAGCAGCGAGCCACTAAGGAAAGCAAAATTTGAGAGTCATGAGACATCTTCACACATCTGAGAAAAAGACTGATATGAAGGCCAGTTAGTGTGTTTGTTTTTTAAATGAGCAGTCCAACTTGAAGGCTTCTAGCAATTCACAAAATTTTTCTGGACTTCCAAACATCAACAGTACAGAATTTCTGAACACACAAACATATTTAAAAGAACCATAAATATCAACAACAACAAAAATTAGAAACACACTGCTGCTGACTTAACCTGAAAAGCCTACCTGTGGGCTATTTAGAAATACAGCACTGCGGAGAACAGCTATTTTCACCCTTGTCTCACCTCCCCCTCTCTTCAAGAGCCCATGCAGTTTTTTGTGGGATCCATTAGGTCAGCCAATCAGATCAGGGGATTAGTTGGACGGAGGCAGGGCTTTCTTTGGGCAGGAATGAGCAAGCAGGCTTTGCAAATATAAATAGCTCCTCAGGATTCCTCTGGCATTTAGAGTCTTGCTGCCTTGCCACCCTCCCTACCTCAAACAATACAAGTGTTTGGGCTAGCATCTTTATTTCAAAGGTATTTCTTTGTCACAACTTTGGTGGTGTGCATGGGGCTGGATCTTGTTCTGAGGGCTACGAAGTCCTCTTGAAGGACCTTGGGGGCACAGGCAGTTATCAATCAACATTATTCCTACTGGATGGTAAAATCATCCAGTGGCTAATGATCAAGTGGATTCCACGGCTCTCACTCCATGGTTGTTGTCCCTTGGTGGACCGAGGGAAGATGGGGCCTAGTGGGTAACAAGCAGGTTATCCAGTTCCTGGATCCTTGCCTCATGCTATAGCAACACTAAACAACTGTAATCAACAAAGTTAACAGCCAGTTGTTTCCAACCATTCAATCTGTGGTGTACATTGCTTCTTCTGCCTATAGCTATTTCTTCATTAGACTTGCAAACATATTTTTAAAAAACAATAACAAGAACTAGCATACAAACCTGAAATGCAAGCATTAAAATCAGTCTCCTTTCTCCTTTTTGTTGGTGGCATGCACAAAATACTGCTTCCTGTGGGAACATGCAAGTTCATTCCACTAGAATAGATATGGGGTAAAGCTTAAGGCAAGAGTCCTCATAATAAAGGGTCTGAGGTTCAATTGCTTCTTTCCTAATTTGGGCTGAGAGATGCTCCTCCAAAATCTTGGGAGTCAAGTGTACATAACTGTTAGGGAAATGGTCCAATAGTAAAGTAGAATTGGTCTATTTTTTTCTTTTGATATCCCAGTCTCCAAAGCAGATATTATAATACTGATGTTGCTTTAATTACAAGTGAAAAGATAAGCAAGAAGAGTAGATGGCAAGGAAGGAAAGGAGCAATAGTTAAATTTGAGGGTGGAAGTCAATATTCAGGAGAAGATGGAAGAAAGTGTGGACTGGACAGCATCCAGGAGACAGAAAACAGAAGAAAGGGAAGAGGTGACAGAGGAAGGTGGTAGCTGAAGGATAGTTTTCTCTAATCTGCAGTTCCTAGGGTAGTCTCTTCATATCTAAGGAATGTATGACTTCCCCCGCCCCCAAATCTAACACATACACAAAGGAGGACATAAGCAAAGCACATACCACATCTCTACACACCAAAACACATGGCAGGGAGGTACACAAAACCCAAAAGTGGCTGTATCACATGCACACTAGACCAGGACCTGTCATGTACTTTGGACCTTAAAAAGGACCTTCTGCCCAAATTGTCTTAGTAGGAATTGTGTGGCCCTCTAGATGCTGTTGAATGGGAACTCCTAGTATTCCTCGCTATTAGCTACAGTGATTCAGTCTAGTTAAGACTTGCAGTTCAACAACTTTTGGATGGTCACATGGTTCCCATTCCTAGTCTAATATTTTAAGAGGGTGATAACCATATTTTCTTATTCCCTCCAACTCATCTCTTAGCATGCCTCTTCTTTCACTTTCCCACCACACACACATATTTTTTCCACCTCACTTCAACTACGGAGCTTTAAGCTAATTAAGTTACTGTTATTTCCACCACACTATCAAGACTTTTCCATTGAGGAAAAGATTTGACATTTAGAGGTTGGTCTGTAGTGCCTGGCCAAAACTGCATGTTTCTTTTTTATTTATTGATTTTAACATATTATCTAAATAATAATAAAAAACATTAAAAAAAAGAAAATAGAAGAAAAAAACCTATAAGACACAATACTAACACACTAAACTGAAACACTGAATGCTAACTGAAACACTAAACACTAACTTACTAAAACACAAAAAAGTTCTGACCCCCCCACTAAAGTGTAATGAAAGCAAAAGAATAGAAAAAAATGTTATTGTACCATTATATATTCAACTAAGTATCCTACTAGAATTACTAGTACCCATAGTCACAGATTATTGCATTGTTAGATTTCTTATTGCCTACCTTATTATGTACTCTTTTACAGGCTCATCTTCTGTCTCTAGTTTCAAAAGGAATTTGTACACTTTTAAAATTATATGGTCATCATCTTTACACAATTGTACATAAAACTCATTTTCTCCAACCTCTTTGGCTAGACCTCTTATCTTGAAAAACTGCTTCTGCTTTCATTTAATTGTTTTTATCTGGTGGTTTTCCCTGTATTTTATTTGTTTTGATGGCATCTTTTTTTTGGTTAGTTGCCCTGAACTATAGAAGTCTAGGCGAGACAATTATTTTAACTCAGTAAATACTTCTTCAACTTGTATATCACTTTTCCATACTTCAAATTACTTCACATTCTTCTGAGCTCCCTTGAACATAGGTATTGGGAGTCAAGCCACTGTCCCTGACTTGCAAAATCTTATTGCAAACATGCACAGCAAAGCTCCTTCCAGTGTCTTGGTGTTCAAGAGAAAAGGGTCATTCCATTTTGCATTTTCTTTGAAAAAGCCATTGTGCCAAACTCATAAAGACCAGGAGTAGGCACACAGAAAACATTTCACACTACACAGATATAGCACTATAGTATCCATATTAACTACCATGCTCCATCCTATGGAATACTGGGATTTGCAATTTAGGGTGAGGCATTTAGAATTTTCATCCAAAGAGCTTTAGGGCCTCACCTACAACTGTCTGCAGTTATAGTTAAATTATAATAATACTGTGGTATAGTCTGTAAGGGCCTCTGGTGTTCTTCTGATGTTTTAGATTAGAATTCCCACAATCCCTGAACATTTGCCACACTGACTGGGTCTTAAGGGAGTTGTTAGTGGAAATATCAGCTGGTAAAGCATAGGTACAAAAGCTGAGATTCTCAGCAGTAAATATGATTAAGGTTACAAAAGGACTGTTTAATCTACATGGAACACTAATGTGCAGAAAAGTAGAGATGAAGGGGCTGTCTGGAATGTTGTATGGCTGATAAGACCTGCAAATACCTTCCTGTTACTACTCCCAGAAACTCAAAGACATTTTTGCAGCATTATTTTTCATAGGACTAAGATAAACTGGAATGCCAGAAATGATCTGGACTATCTTATCAGTTAGTAAAAGTGAGGATGAAGAGCGAAGACAACTATCAGATTCAAATCCATCAATCACTTTTTCTCTTTTTTAATTTAAAAAAAAGTTTCTAAGAGTAAAACCAGATTAGATTAGACAAGACCATGTATTTTGCAAACAAATAAAAGTATATTTTTGAATTTCAATAGTAAGATCTTCTCCTTTTGAAGCAGACCTAGGAGAGGCACAAGGGGAAGGCAAGAGCCTTCTTGCTTTCCATTGACAGAAGACTTCAGTTAGCAAAGGGGGAAATAGCTGGCTTATGTCCCCAAGATTCATCATTATGAACTGAGTTACGGAGTTCTGTGAATAAGGTTTCCTCACTGCAAAATACCATGCATATTTTGAAAGTTCACTAGGTTGCTGTATTGAACCATACCTTTTGTTTCTGCTACAGCTGCTCATGCTTCTTATGCTTCTTTTATCATTGCAGATCCAGAGCTTGTGAAATGTTACTGGCGTGTGTGTGTGGAATTGCTAGCTGGGGGATTCCAGGTTTGCAGTCAAAAAAAAAAAAAGACCCAAACATCTAAGCTTTGCATGAATCCATGGTTCCCGTGGTTTCAAAACCCTAAAAGGCCAAACCCACAGAAGACCTGCCCCCTGCCTCTTAATACAGGTTTCTGCTCTGCTAAAGGCTAAGTGTTTATTCTTCTGCAGTGGGCACCTCCATGTCAATATGCCCTCACAGGTACTTTTGGTGGAAATACAGGAGAAGGCCTTCTCAGTGGTTGCTCCCAGGCTCTGAAACTTCCTTCCTGGGGAGATTATACTGGTATCCTCCCCACTATCCTTCTACAGGCAGGTGAAGGCATTTTTGTTTCTTCAGGCCTTTGAGGACTGATTTCTCAGAGGGAAAAGGATGTCCTATAGTGTTTGTCTGTTGTTTTCTTTTTAATGGTCTTGTTTTTAACTGCTTTTAATTCTGTAGTTCATTTAATTCCAATTTTAATTTTTGTGTGTGTGTGATATGAATCTGAAAGCTGTATCTGTTTTAACTTTTTAAGTGTTCTTGAACCCCACACAGGGAAAAAGCAGGATGAAATACTAGTAATAATAATGACAATGTGGTGAATCTGCTACAGGATTTAGTGTGAACTTTAAAGAAGCAGAACTCTATCCCCAGACACCAGGACATTCACCAACCCGTGGCCCTTGTCCCTGAAAAAGAGGTATGTGAATCTGTCTTTGCTGCCATATTTATGTGGCCTTATTTTTGACAATGCTGTTGAAAAATGTAACTCAAACTTCTCAAAGACCTGTGAGAAACAATACCTCCTTTTGCAGAAAGTCCCCCCCACCCTACATGTGTGCATTGCTTCTCTCAACAAAGTTTGAGATAGGTCTGTTTTCTACATATGAATACAAAACCACAGTAAAGGTTTTTTTTCCCTCCCAGCCTGATCATCTTTTTTTTCTTTTTCATTCCTTTTTTTTTTTTAAATAATGTTCCTATTGTTTGTATGAGGACTAGAAGGGCTTCATTTCCCCATAATAACACAGGGCAGGAAAGATCCCAAAGCCTCCATTGATTATGCACAAAGGGACTGTTCTTATACTACTTTTCATGGCAGTTAAGTAAGTCAGCTATTAACCAGAACGATGAAAGGGCCAGAGATGGGAAACAGGGCACCTGTGCCATCATGAATAAGACCCGTCACAGTTAGGAAACTCGGATCATCACGCTGTAATCAGCAATAAACAGACCAAACTGTCAAGAGCTAAAATATTTAAATCTTAATGACAGGCAAGATATGAGCTCTGTGAGGGAACATTTCAAGGCCCTGTCAGGTACAGGCTTTTTGCTTCAGGAATAAAATCACTGGGGGCAAGGAGAAGGGACAGAGGAGGAGAATGTGCCATTTTAGCTATTACGACTCATTTACAAAATCTGTAGGCCCTTTTACAAACAGAGAGATAAAAGACATGCTATTTTAAAAGTATCGTTGGACTCAACTTCCTTCCTGTCCCTGTATTTGATTAATATGAGAACTCAACCATTATTTCCCCTCCTCCATTGCCCTCATTCATCCATATCGTTTGATCTAATAAAAGGCTAAATATTGGGGGAACATCATGGTGTAAATTTCAATGTATTTGTAACAAGGCATGTTTTATATTAAGGAGATTCTGGCTTTGCATATAAAATCCAGGTATATTTAGCAAAGAGAAAAATGAATGAGCACTTACTGGATTTTAAGCTCATCATGTAATGGAGCTTTTGGGAATGAAACAATATAATTTAAAAAAACAAACACACAAAAATCAAATAAATAGAATGTTAAGTAATGAAACACTGCCATCACTTTGAGAGTACTCCTGACTTTCAAAAGCCAAGCCCGTTCAAAAATAAACAGTTTCCCATTTCTTGCAGATGATTCCTAGGTCTAGTTCAAACATAATCATGTGGCTGTGATTTTTTGATTTTTTTACACAGTGTTTTGGTATGATTTTAGACAGTGGCTTCTGTGTTGGTGGGGTGGTGAATCCAGGTATTCATCAGAACTTTAAAGCTTTGCAAGATGCCAGACTTCATCCACCAAATCGATTCAACAGCTTGAAGAGCTCATTTCAAATCTGAATTGAAACCAGGAGCAGGTTTGCTGCCCTATTTCCATGGGAGTCACCAGCTGCCAGTGTATTATGTTATCACCATTAGGACTAGACCTCATGCATAATGGTGCCATCTTGAGGCAGACCCTAATCCCTTTTGTGAGAGCAAACAGCACTCTTCAGAAAATTGTTGTTGTGTGCCGTCAAGTTGTTCCCAACTTTTGGCAACCCTAAAGTGAACTTATCATGGGGTTTTCTGAGATGGAGAGTATGTGATGTGCCTAAGGTCTCCCAATGGGTTTCCATGGCTGAGTAGGGAACCAAACCCTGGTCTCCAGGATTGTAGTCCAATGCTCAGACCACTCCAGCATGCTGGCTCTTCTTCAAAATGTTATACAATACAACATAGGTATTTAATTAGCAATAAAAAGTAGACACCAAATGAGTTAAGTCCTGAAACCATGATGAATCATGACTAAGCATACACATACATAAGGCTGTAATCTCATGCACACATAGCTGAGAGCAAGTAAGTCCCAATTGGCACAGGATCTAGTTAAAGAGGTGCCCTGTGCCTCACAACCCGGCAGCTCCATCCAATGCATTGGGAGAAAGAGCAGCAACTCCCAGCTAAGTTCAGGGGAATTACTCCCAAGTCATGCAGCCATGTTTCCTGCTTTATAGGGGACAGTCCTTGACTCAAAGAGCTCTCAGAAAGAACAATCCATATTCAGGGCCATTTTATAGATTAAGTGATGTCTGATCCAAATCTTAGAATCATAAAGTTGGAAGAGACAACAAGGGCCATCAATCCAACCCCCTGCCATGCAAGAATATACAATCAAAGCACTCCTGGCAGGTGGCGATACAGCCTCTGTTTAAAAACCTCCAAAGAAGGAGACTCCACCACACTCAAAGGAAGCATGTTCCACTGTCAAACAGCTCTTGGCATAAGTTCTTCCTAATATTTAACTGGGATCTCTTTTCCTGTATTTTGAATCCACTGCTCTGTGTCTTAGTCTCTGGAGCAGCAGAAAATTCTTGCCCCATTTTCCACATGACATTCCTTAAAATATTTAAACATGGCTCTCATGTCACTTATTAACCTTACTTTTTCCAGGCTAAACATTCACAGCTCCCTGAACTCATAGGGTTTTTAGATTCTTTACCATTTTGGCACCTTTCTTCAGGACACATTCCAACTTGTCAATATCCTTATTGAATTGTTGTGCCCAGAACTGGACACAGTATTCCAGCTGAGGTCTGACCAAAGCATAACAAAGTGGTACTATTACTTCTCATAATCCAGACACTGTGCTCCTATTGGTGTAGCCTAGAACCGCATTGGCTTTTTTTAGTTGCCACATCACACTGTTGAACCATGTTCAGCTTGTGGTCTATCAAGACTCCTAGATACCTTTCACATGTACTGTTGTCAAACCCATCCTGTATTTGTGTGTTTCATTTTTTTTCTGCCTTATATTTCTCCTTGTCAGAAGCATAAGAAGAGAGCAAGGTACCTGAAGTTTGCATATGAACAATACACTAAGCTGGTACAAATCACCTGATCACAGTCTTCCGCACTACAATAAGTGGTATTAAATTTAAATTGCAGGCTGGCCCATCTGCTAGACAGCATGACATACATGGTCACCTCTGGAGTGGTAGATTTCAAACCACTGGGAGGGCCCTCACTGCCTCTACTCCTGTAGACAGCATTGCTCTCCAAAGCCAGCCATGCTTTAAATGCCTGTCTCTGGAGATTCCTTGGAGTCAGACATCATGGATCGGGTACTCTTGGGAATCACTAGCCAGCCCTTTCTGTGAAGAGCACAACTGGCTGGTTTCTGCAGCAGCTACTGCTGTTCACAGAACACACAGTGGCAGGCAGAATGGACTGGAGGGAAGAAAACAGATGACTAAGGAGGTAAGGACAAGTGAGGAGAAGAGTGAATACTTCAGTAATTATAATGGGGGTGGGTGGCTATACTGATGTAGCTTTGCTTTCCATGTAGTGTAACAGCAGAGCTCAAGCCTATACTTATTACAGTAATGATTTTTAACTTATTCTAATACATAAAAAAAACCCATATGCGATGTATCTGTGACCTCTTTTGTCATTTTTTTTTCTGTGATGTATTTCATCTTTCCTGCCAAAGTATAAGTGGGCAACTATTCCCAAATGAATCTGCATGTGTTGTATACCTTCAAGTTGTTTCCAACTTATGGCGACCCTAAGGCAAAGCTATTACAGGGTTTTCTGGGGCTGAGAGTGTGTGATGCACCCGCAAGATCACCCAGTGGGTTTCCATGGCCAAGCAGGGAATCAAACCCTGGTCTGCAGAGTTATACTCCAATGCTCAAACCACTACACCATGCTGGTGCTCAGTGAGTCTGCACAAAACTGCAATTTAAGCATAAAATCTGGGAAGGTTTTACAGACACATTCCCATTTTCTTCGTCCTTATCTTTTATGATTGCTTTTTATTTTGACATTATCTTTAGGTAGTGTTAGTCATTGCCAAATATGTTCTTTAATCACAGGGCTGTTGTGTTAAAGAATCTCACTGTTCCTTGCATCTTTCATTGCTTTTCACTTACAAGAATGTAAATCACAGGAAAGACAGTGACAGAAGTGGGTAACAAAAGCCTATTATCTTCTTGCGCTGTCTATCCTGGGGTTAGGGTGGGGTTAGGTTGAAGTAGAGAAGAGACTTGTTGAAGTAGTTGCATTAACAGCCCTCAAAGACAGTCAGTTTTTGAGATTTCACTCAGCAAGAGCAGCAGAAAATGATGTTAGCCAAGTTCAGTTCTCCTTTCAAAACTAGTACCTTTAATTTAATTTAGTTTAATTTCCTAGTCCTGTTTTAAAAAATGTATACCTCACTTAACTATTTGGGCAAACTAATGGAAGCAGCTAAGAATAACAAACATTAAAATAACAGAATAGTGAAAATATAGCCGCAGATATAAATCAGTCATTGAGGTACAACTCCCACAAGCATCAGGAGGACCAGGGAAAACCAGCTTGAGGCTACACATCTGTGGCAGATGGCAAAAAGTAAATAGTGAAAAAGATCAGGCATTTTCCCTTAAAGGAGGAATAGAGTTTTGTTTTGTTTTTCCAGCAAAACCAGCAGTATCTGACATCAGAAAGGGCAATATTTGCAAATGTTTCAGTCTTCTCTAAGATGTTCTGTGAAACTTCAAAGAAAAATGCCAGCAAGATAAAGGTATTTCCACTTGAAGTTGTTAATTGACTTACCAACGCCATGATTGTGTGTTATCATTAACACTGTTTTGCCAGTGATCAATGCAATTAATTAGCATGTATTTAAGCTTTATCACAATTCTCACAGTCTGTCCTCTGAGCTGCATTTCTTTCTGATCTCTGATTTTCATTCATTTCCTCTACAACTACCTGTATGTAATAGCATCATCCTGAACATTATTTTGCTGTATGACCAAAAGAGAATTGTTTAAATAGGCATTGCCTAAAAATATGTTTTCTGTAACACTGTTATTTATGTGTTGCTTCTGTGTTTTGTTTTGTTTTATTGTAGTATTGTATTTTCTTGCTTGGAATGTTATTATTGGCTTTAAATTAGTTATTAATTGAGCTGAGTCGTGCATATAAGCATCAGAAGAACAAAAGGATGTAACATTTTCTATTAAATAAATATCATTGTCAAATTAAGATAAAATTTCATGTATCAACCCTAGTCTTCCAAAACTAACATCATACTAAATATGCAGATGTTTAAAACAACACAGAAAATTTCTTCACACTTACAATTGGAAACACTGTGCTACTGATCCATATCTTCTCCTTAACCTGTTTTCTAAGGTAAGAATATAGACAGAAGAAACCATATAAAAACAAGGGAGGGTTACAAGTGGAAGATGAAAACAATATATGCATGTTTGTATGTGTCTTCAAGTTGCTTGTCAACTTATGGCAATCCCAGCAATTTCATAGAGTTTTCTTAAGCAAGGAATACTCAGAGGCTCCTTCCTCTGAAATATAGCCTATAGCTGCTGGTGTTCATTGGCAGTCTCCCATCCAAGTACTAACATGGACTGATCCTGCTTAGCTTCTCAGATAAGAAGAGGATCTCATGCCTTTAGGGTATTTAGGCTAAACATCTGCATACCCTCCAACACCCTGGTGGCGCAGTGGTTAAATGCCAGTACTGCAAGCCACAAGGTTGTGAGTTCGATCCTGCCGGGCTCCAAGGTTGACTCAGCCTTCCATCCTTTCGCAGGTCGGTAAAATGAGTACCCAGCTTGTTGGGGGCATGTATAGAAATGTTTCGAAATACATGCTATTTGTAAGTTGTTCGCTGCCTCGATCCATATGGAGAGGCGGGATACAAATAAATAATAATAAAAAAAAATTTCAAAGATGAAAAATGGAACCATGTGGCCAAATAACATCAGAATGTGTTCAAGATAGCAAAAGTTTTTAATGAAGAAGAGCAGACAAGTTCAGAGAGGCTGTAGCAGTTTGCTTTTGCCTGAGCCTACTGGGAAGACTGTTGGTTCCTCCCCTCCTTTCTTCTTCTCCTTGTTGAATTAACTGAGTACAAACTACTTTTGTAATTTGAACTCAGTTTGCAGCAATTGAAGTAAGCCAAGGACAAAAAGGGAAAGTGCAGCATTTTAAAAGCACTTGAAAAGTGGGGTGGCACAGGATTAATTGGGACTGTCCCTACCAAGTTAGGACTATTGGAAGGTATGCATCTGTAACTGAGCAAATGAGCAAGCTTCTATAGCTTTTTCATTTTTCTTTAGTATGGTTCCCTATTCTTATCATATAGCTAAGAACAGGATGAGGGATGTGACCATTTTTAATAAGGATATCCAGATTTGTCACATCTGGCCCCTGACAGACATTATTGCTGAGTCTCCCTGCATCTACCTGGCTCCCACATGACCTTTATGACTGGCTGGAAAGGCTACATAAAGTCCTTGCCCAGCCCCAGGCTCCCAATCATTCCAGTCCTGCTAGAATCCATTCTTCCTCTATTTAACCCAAATAAACTAAAATTCCCCATAATCCTTTACAGTATGCCCTCTTCTGGTGCAATTTCTGTGTGCATGAATGCAAAGTCACATGAAGCTTCATGTCCCATTATTATCAATGGACGCAACAGGCATACTCATTGCATCCATTGACTACAAAGGGATACATCACTTGCCTTGTTTTATTTTGTTTTGTTTTACATGGGGATTCCTGGAATAGAACTCCTGACTATACAGCAGGCACGCTGTAAGAGAAATTCCTGCTTTTAAAAAGAAAATCATCCAATGAGCCCCACTCTTAATTCACATTATTTTCTCTCCTAAAAGAACTCTTTGCATCCTCAGAGCCCATCCACATGAGAGAAAAAGTTTCTGAAAGTTCTAGATTTTGTTCATGTACAAACCAGTTTTATTTTGGAGATCCACACAAATTATTTCATCTCAAATTATTTCCTGGGAACTCCTGGCATAACCAAGGAGTTTCATTCCTACTTCCCAAGTCAGTTAACCCACTACTTTCTGAAATGAAAGGTATCTCTACTTGGCTGTTAGTACAGTACTATCCCAAAACTTGCTAAGGTGGCTACTGTCAGAAAACACAGCTATTGTTTCTAGGACACAGATTCAATCAGTCGGGGGAAAGAGAAATGTTTGCACCAAAACAAGATGATCCTAATGTTTAGTCTAATATTGCAAAAGCACTTCAGTACTTTGGCTATAACTCCCGAATAATAATAAAGGCAGCTCAGTGGAAATTAGTGAAGCTGGATTTCTGAAATGTTGCCTAAGGTCTAGATATGACGCATGATCTGTGGGAGGGGGAGGCAAAGAACACAGGGAGGGGGAGAAAAGGGAAACCTGCATTATTACAATAAAGAGTTTGGATGGGAATAGGCAAGTAAAATCACAACGAAAAAGAACAGGAAACTGTCAATACTCTCAATACTTTTTCCCATTCTAGATGAGCCCTCAGTCTCTCTTGCCTTAATCCTAACCCTAACTGCTAATTCATGTATCCAACCTTATTTTCTCCCTATGATAAGAGTTCTTGCAGATATGAAGAGGTAAAACTTAACCAACAAGTGGCACAAGGTTTTTCCTATTTGCCTTCTGGGAGAAACATTTATCTGGAGAAAGATTTATGTTGATTTGCATCCCACCTATCCTGAAAAATTAAGCAAAGCAATTATATGTGGGACAGAACAGGGGGAGGAAAGGTAATTAAAAACATATATACGTTTGGCTGGCATTCAAATTCCATCATACCTTCTCTTTTGATTGTGGGCCCTATAATGTAAGAACCCAGCCAGACACATCTAAATTTTTCCATACCTTACATTGTCTATGCAGTTGCTGAAAGCAATACAACACAGAATGCAAAACTTGGAAAAGTTACGTTTTTGAACGACAACACCCAGAATGCCCTAACCAGGGAGGGAGTTGCAGTCCAAAAAAAGCAGCTTTTCCAAACCCTGATGATACAAATACTCAAACTGTTTTCTAACAGAAAAAAAGGAAGAGAAATTATGATTAGATAATACCACACTGTTGTCTTCACTCCTGTCTTGTCACGATTGCTTGCTACAAAGCAATCCTCCAAGAAACAAACCTCTTCATTGTTAGCTAGGAATTTCAGCTTTGCCAATATTTCTTTCCCTTTATCTGCATCAGTGATTCCTGGGGAGGGGGGTGATTGAATACGTGAGTGAGTGCAGAACACAGAAGGCAACCTTGTCAACTCATTCTCTTGTTGCCCTTCTCTCAAAACATACCTGTTTGTGAAGACAGGAAGCACACAGAGCTGAGAACAGAATAGCCATTGTTAGAAGCAGGAAAGGTGGAGGGTAGCTATAGATCTCTTCTGCTCTGACTTGAGTTAGTTAGCTGGAGGCTTCAGGTGGCATTTACAAATTACTGAACATAAGTTGGTATATAACTTAATTTGCCAGACTCTGGAACTCCCAGCCCAAGGAGGACTCCTCTCTGTTTTCCTTTCATAGGTGGGCAAAACACCCTTTTCATGCATGCAAGCATTTGGAATATGGGGGGGGGGTTACTGCTGAAGGGAACTTTACCTAGTTGCAGTTTTCTTTTTATTGGTACATTTTAATTCTGTTTTGAAATGGATTAATTTGTTTACCTTTCAATCACATCTTTTTTTTTCCATTCTAACATTCTTTGCTGGCTTGAGTCTCATTTGGTTGGAGAAAGTTGACAGAGAATACAGTGAAAGGGAGGGGGTATAAGACAGGATGCGATCGCTGAATGAATACAGAACAGGGCAATAATGGAAAAGTGGCCACACTACTACTGGATGAGACTGAAAGATTGTCTAGTCTAGCATTCTGTTTCCATAGTGGCCACTCGATGCTTATGAATAGCCCACAAGCAGGAGACCAGGGTTCAATTCCCCTCTCATCCATGGAAACCCACTGACTGACCTTGGGCACATCACATCACACACTTTCAGCCCCCAGAAAACCCTGTGATAGGTTTGCCTTAGGTTCACCATAAATCAAAAATGATGTGAAGGCACACAACAACAAAATTACTAATGAAGCTAGCCATTGTATGCAATTTTTGCCTCCTTTCCTATTAATCTCCAACATTGAATTGGCCCTTTACACAGCAGCTACATAATGGGTCAGTCTTCTAGTTGTGTTGTGCTCCACAACTGCAAGATCCTTTTCCTGGCCAATTGCCTCTGAAGATGAGTTTCCACTGGAGAATTTGTTCATCTCACCCCTACTCCCACTCCTATGGTCCTTTGAAGGAAAGACACTTTTGTGTACAGATTATTTTTAAAAACACCATGGGTTCTGTGTAAAGTTAATGATCCTAATTCCTACTGCAATTAAACTTCAGGTTCATATTTGATTATCATCCAGAATGTCTTCATTTGTCCTCCAGCTAATGATCACTGAATCAACTAATCTGATTCTGTACTTTGCTACAGTTTAGTTGCTGTTTAGATTTGTTCCACTATTGCAAATGGGTTAATGTCCAGGAAAATCTTAATTGGAAAACAGACTGAATCAGAGTGGGAATTTAGATATGTGTTTGGATCACTCAGAATAGTAAAATAAGGCTGATAAGAAAATTTGGTTCACATCATTAACCACACTGTGCAAATACTGAACTCGTGATGCAGTCTCATCATGTTGCTGTCTTTTGATCATCAAATCAGATCATAATTCTGTCCAACTTACCCTGGAATGTTATTGATTAGAAGAGAGAAGAAAATATGCTTGTCTGAAAGATTTCCTTGAAATCAACCCTGATGTTCTCTTGGGTGCTGACTAAGCACTCCCCTGCATATTAAATCCTCCATCAGAGGATTTGCCATTTGCTCTAATAGAATTTTTTTTAATATCATATTTACTGTGTAAGAATGGAAATGCAGTTGTGGTCTTTTTGCTGAGAGTTAGAAAATTCTTGTCCCCAGTGACTCATAGGATGTGCAGATGTCTCATTCCTCAGTTGTGGAAGTATTTTGCAAGTCGACAATAAATAAAAAATATTGGAGCAAAAAGGACATAATATATTCAACATTGTTTTGCAACTGTTTCTTTAGACTGTGTTTTCTCTAGGAATGTTGATGTAAGAAAGACTTACTTTTCACCGTTCACAATAAAGCCATAAGATCTGGCCTTCATGTATCTTTGCTACTAAAACAACTGCTACCAGCACCTTTCACCATAGAATGGAAAGCTAAAAAACAGTAGTAACAACAAACATTTTGCATGATAGATAGAAAACTAATAACAATGTTCTCAATTTCAAGGTTGACTTATAAACAAAGTGACTTCAAATATTAACAAATAAAAACATAATGATGTAGAGTTGAAGGCTTTCATGGCCAGAATCCTTAGGTTGTTGTGGGTTTTCTGGGCTTTGAGGCCTTATGCTATTAGTATTTTCTCCTGACATTTTGCCTGTATCTGTGGCTGGCATCTTCAGAGGATCTGGTGGCATGGAAGTGAGACAGAGCATATATACTTGTGTAGTCCCCAGGTAGGAGGGAGCAATTTGCATGTGTTACAGTTGGCCTGTGTGATGGCCTATTGTTAAATGGGATATCCCCCAGGGTTCTATTGTTAGTCAGAGGATATGCATAACAGTGTGTTAATTACATTAGCCATCGATTGTATTGTTTCTTATAGAGGGACCTCCAGAGTCTGGGTGATGTTCATTGGCATATTTTTGAGTCTTGATTTTGGTTTTCTTCAGTTCTGGTAGCTAAATCTTGTTAACTTTCTGAGTTTCTTCTTTCCTGTTGAAATTGTACATATGTTTATGGATTTCAATGGCATCTTTGTGTAGTCTGACATAGTAGTTGTCAAAATGGTCCAGAATTTCTGTGCTTTCAAAAAGCATTCTGTGTCCAGGTTGGTTAATGATATATTCTTCTCCTGCTGATTTTTCTGGGTGGATCAGTCTGCAGTGTCTTTCATGTTCTTTGATTCATGTTTGGACACTGCGTTTTGTAGTCCCAATGTAGACCTGCCGACAGCTGCAAGGTATGCAGTAAACTCCAGCAGAAGTTAGAATATTCCTCTTGTCCCTTGCTGAACGTAGCAATAAAAACTCTGGTAGGCTGCGCAAAAAGAATCTGTGAACTCCACCTCCTGAAAGACAAACTGAACCATATAAACTGGGCTCTACAGGCCAATGGTTACTCCAGTTCAGACATCAGAAGAGCCTGGGACTCAAACAGACTTTTTCTGTAATAGGAAACTATAGTCCAGCATTATGTCCAAACCATAGCTTTAACTCCTTGCCTCTCTCACTCATGTACCAGCTGTTCAAACCACATCTTTGTCTTTAAACAGCCATGATTTTCAGTCTTTTTTTTTTTTTTGTGGAATATTTTTATTAAAGATTTAATGACAAAAAAAACCAACAACATAGTGGATATACACCATTGACTGATATATCCCACTCCCCTCCCCCACTTCCATGCTTATATTCTCCAGTTGAATCTACTTTGTTTCCATTTATGAAAGAGAAGAACAATTACATTTCCATTTACAAAAAATAGTTTCTTATACCTTTATGTTTTTATCCAATCCAAAACTCCTTTCCGTTCCCTTTCAAAGTTCTGGATAGGTTTGTTTTTCAAAGAGGATGCTAATTTTTCTATCTCTACCATATCCAGAACTTTTAATTTCCACTCTCCTAAGTCAATATCTTTCTTTTCTTTCCAATATTGCATATATATCAACCTTCCAGCTGTTATCAATACAATGGTCAGATGGGCTCAGAATGTGGGACATCCAATTGAATTAGAAGCTTGGGAGAAAGCATGGAAAATTGATATAAAATTTACACCAAACTTAAGTTTAAGAGAAAATTTTTATAAAATGCTTCATAGATGGTGTATGACCCCAAAAAGATTACAAAAAATAATTAAAAATGGGAATGCAAAGTGTTGGAAGTGTGATGAAAAGATTTTCAGTCTTTTTGATTACCTAACAATATTGTCCTTGGTTAAGAATATTTGCAACCCATCATCTCCTTGTTTGGTTCTTCTTTTCTTCAACTTTTTCACCCAGTAAATAAAAAAGGGGTTGAGCCAGATATTTTCCTTTGAGAACTTTAGAATAAAATGTGTCTACATCTGTTTATATTCATGTCTGTGTGTATGCTTGATAGGGAGGGAGGGAGGAAGACATGATCATGAAAAACATCTTCCACAGTTACCTCTGTTCTCTGCTTCTATTCCTTTTTCATACTGGCAGAAACACTTCCCCATCAGTTCTAGTGCTCCTTTCAGTAGCTGGTGGACGTCTCTAGAGTGTGATACTAGACAGTGGTTCCAGCTGCTTAAAGGAATGCTATAGGCACAGGTAATGTCACCTCACTACCTCCAAAAGATTTGTCTCATCTCTCTGAAAATTGCAAGATTATACTGTTACATTTTGCCACCCATGAAAGGGGCTACTACTTTAAAATCTCATAATGTTACCCTGAAAACTGGGGGTCCCGCGAGGGGTGCCCGACTTTGCCAATTTAGAAAGATCAAGATGGGGAAATTAGACTCAGAGCACTGGTTTGACATGCGAGAGGCAGGGTAACTTAGCAAGACCTTGTAACCCAACGTCTACAGCTTCTGGGCAATGAGCAGGCCAGGTTATAATGATAACAACTTTATTAAACAAAAGCAAGGTAAATCAAACACATGCACGCTCACTAACTAACTAAAGGAATGAGGAAGAGAGACTTGGGGGAACAGCGGGTGATACAACACCTGATCGCGATGTCCTGCAGAATCTGGAGCGATGAATGACAGGGCTCAGCACTGGGTGCTGAGGGGAACTCTTGAATCAACTGGCAGAGAGTCAGGATGGCAGTTCAAGAGGAACCAACGAGGTCCCAAAACGAAGACTTTTTATAGGGTGAAACATGCCTGGCGGCTATGGCAAACCAAGTAGGGAACAAAAGAGTTTTGGCGCTAGACAAAAAGATCTGGTGAGGTCACTGTCAGTGTGATCGGATTAGTGTTGAAAGACAAAAGAGTGGCCAGTGAGCTGATGGCCTTCTCCAAAGGGGTGGTTTGGCGGGAAACCGCGCCGCTATTGTGGAATATGGGTATGGGTGTCCCCTGAAGCTACGTGAGGCTTGGGAAATGCTGGCTTGAATGGGGAATGGAATTTGAACAATTAGCCGCAGCCGTGCTTGTTTCAGAAACCAACCCAAACACATGCAGCGGGGCCGCCAAGCGTGGTCTAGCCAGGGCCGAATTAAGTGATATCAAAGCAATATCGGGGAGTCCCTTCCTGGGTCCCATAGCTGTCATAACAATAGAAATGTTCAGGGCATACTTAATTCCTTTGATCCAAACCTTTGTTTCTAGTATACTGTTACTGTGGACTGATTGCAGGGGATTTGATGACAGAATTTGCCCATTCAGTACAACACAATGCAGCTGACATGGCATTATGCTTGTTAACATTGCACACTTTATAATGCATTCTTCAATGTTTGGACAATAGAACTACATAAAGTCTGAAAAAGAAAGTATTGCTAAAATGAACAAATTGAAGATCTGTAGCAATGCATTTGTCCACCATGTCTTATGCTTCATATATCATCTTAAAAAATTGTATTCTGTGGTTTCCAAGATGTCTTTAGTTAATACTTGCTTGGCTTAGAAATGGATGAGGTTTGCAAAGAAGAATATGTCTTTGTGGCTGTGATGGATACTCCCCTTGCTGCTCTCATCCAACATAAATTTCCATGATCTACAGTACCAATCTGCAGCATTAGACACAGCCAGGGTTAGACTTTTGAACTCTGAGTAGTTTCTTTTCTTTACTTTTCTTCTTTTCTAGTGGGACTAGTTTGCATTGTAAAGGAAAAACACATTCTTGAAAAAATGCCAGTTTAATAGACAGACACAGATGGATTTTCTCTAGGGATCATTTGAAATTCAGAAAAGCTGTTATTCAAGAAACAAACAAAACAAAACAAAACAAAACAAGAACCTTGTTAGGTTTTTTCCCCCTGAAAAAAATTAGAAACCCATCATTTTCTGCAACAACAACAAAAATGCCAGTATAAACAGATTTGCAAATCATTCTAAGAACAGTTCTGATCTATGTGTCATTTAACAGGAACTACATAAGACTTCCCGAATCTAGTGCCTTCCAGTCCTGCACACTCCAGCCAGTGGCAATGCTGAAGACCAAGAACATCTGGAGGGCTATAGGCTCTCTATCTCTAGTGTAGGCAAAACTGATGACTTCCTGGTTTTGTATGATTGGCTTTCTATGTCCCTAAGACATTTTTGGACTACGGCTGCCAGGATCCTCCAGCCAACAATTCTGCTGGCCATACTGACTGGGACATTCTGGGAATTAAAGTCCAAAAAAGTAACTATAGCAAGTTCTAATACTTAAACCTTTCTGTATTGAAGCAGAAGATGTCCTGGGACTATCTAGGATGATAACTATTCCATATATAGCTTTATGCCAGGTTCAAAAATACCCCCAGTAAGGTGTTTGATAGACCAATGCTATGTTGATATGATGCGGAGCATTATGTTGGTCACTGCATGTAGAGAAAAAGATCACTTTTTTTCTCCTCAAGGATTTCTTTGCAAGCTGATGAGAGACTGCAGTTGAACAAACTTCCAGATTTCAGAGTTGGGCACTGGGTGACCCTTGATGCTCTGGATTAATGTGGGTGGGAGAACTGCTGATCCCTGTCATCAGAACTCGGAAGTAACTCATTACAAGTTAGTTTGGGAATAAAGAGGATTTTAAAAGTTATGTTTTAAAAAGCAGCATAATGAGTGGGAATGAAAAGTAATGTTTTCTTGTCAAGTTTTCCACATTACTTTTGAAGAGAATTTTTAGGCATACTTCAGCAATTTGACAGGAATTGTAAAATGTTTTATGCCATTCATTTCTGAGTATTAAAGGATTTCACTCCACAAAAGTAACAAAAAAAAGGGGTGAACAATGTGACAACTTATTTTTTTTGATCCTGCAATTAACTGACAGGGCAAATTAGTTTTTAAACACTGTAAAAAGAAGCAGGAAAAAAGCTTTCTAAAACTAATATTCCAAACTCTGCAAAATTGTGAATACTTCACTACATACACATGTAAACTACTGGTGTACATACAACCCACAAGATATATTACTATATCCAAAATGCATTTAAATCCATGATATTTGCCCCAAAGCATGGAAAGAAGCAACTTCCACTCCTATTAAGGGATATTTGGAGAGAGAAATTCCTGGTGGATTGTGCCAATATCTATTACAAAAGATTTTCAAAATTTTTCTTAATGTAATAATACTAAGACTATTTCTGCACTAGATTAATACATTGTAGTGGCGTTGAATTCTTACCCTCCAGTCTGTACGTTATAGCGTTTTAGCGTCATACTTTTCCTCATGGTTCTGCATGTTTTCAGCTCCTAGAACAGTTCACTGCAATGAGAAACTGCTGCGTCTGAAAACTGGAAAAACTCCAATGTAAATCTCCCAAAGCAATTCTGCTTTGTTTTTTGCCTACGTGCAAAAGCGTAGCATCAATTCACAGCACAGAAGTGGCTGGCTATGGGCATTCCCAGGCTGTCCCTTCCATCATTTCCATCCCTATCTCTCTCCGCCCATCAAAGGACAGGCTGCCGTCATTGTTGTCTTCATGCGTTAAACAGACAGCAGGGAGATAGTGGATCTGTTAATGGACTGTTAAGATGTGTTTTTTCTCACTATTAACAAATATGCATGCCTATGCACAAACATAGCAACACAGAAATGTGTTTAAAATGTGTAGGGTTGTTTTTTTTAAAAAAACAGACCAATCAGCGATGGTGGGGTGGGCTGAGGGAGAGGAATGGGAGTGACCAGGGACTTGCTGTTGTGGATGCAGCAATCACTGTTCTCTGCAGTAGTACAATGTAAATGGGGGTGCAGACAGCCCAGTTTCTGAATCAGAGTAAAAGACACTGCTCTTGACACATAGTGAACCTCTCTTCCCCTCTTGTGCAGAAATGGCCTCAGAATGATTGGACTCTTCTATGGCAGTTATAAATATGTAACTTAGTGTTATGCACTTGTAGCTGTTACATCTTCATGATCTCAAATTAGCCCCTAGTTTTGGGACCACATGACAGTTCCTTTTTTGAGGGGAACTATTGCCAAGCTCCACCATCTGGAACCTACCTAAGAAATAGGAGTGGAACCACTGAAGCACAATGCCCCTTATTCCCAAACCCCGCAGATATTCCAAAAAGATACCATGATCAATTGTACTGAATACTGCTGAAATGTTCAAGAGCACTAGCAGGGACAGACTCCCTCATCAGTGATCAGTTGAAGATCTAGTAGTAGTTCTCATCTATTAACATGACCATAGCAGAATAGCCTGCTCTGAAGCCAGTTTGAAATGAATCTAGAAAACCAGTATCATCCAAGACTGCCAGGAGCTGGAAGGCAACTGCCCCATCAGCCTTGACCAAAAAGGAAGATTTGATCGTGGTCTATGGTTGTTAAAATCCAAGGGGTCCAGAGAGGGCTTTTTAAAGAAGTGGTTGTACCACTGCTTCTTTTAAACAAGAGAGAAAGCTTTCTTCCCAGAGACATACATTAATAAAAAAATGTAGATAAAAAAGGTGGGTGACCAGCTGAAGACAGGGATGAAAAGGAAAAGTTGTCTTCTTTACTCATCCTAGCAACTTGTCCATATCTATGGTATTCATCAGCTGAAGCTGATTTAGTGTAATCCTACTTATGGAGTTGCTGGACATCCCATTGTCAGCTTCTGCTATAATGATGGCATCTAAGTCAGCTCTTACCCAAGATATTTTATCTGTGAAATGACTGTTAAAAGCATCACAGAAAGTATATTAACATGGCCATCACCCAGTCCTTTAAAATCTTGACAGATTTTCTACATGTAAACATTGTCTGCATCTTAATAACACTGGAAATAAAAACACCCAATAATACTTGTGTTCGTGGAGAACTTAGAGCACAAATTTAAGGAACCATTTTTTTTAATTGTCTCAAAATTCAGGGGAACTGTGCTCTCCCTCCCTATATATATGAAGGATAAAGTTGCAAGGACAACATTTTTAAAAGACCACATAATGCCACGTACATTCAAAGAACTTGGTATTGAATTCCAAGAATATGCAATTACAGATTGCAAAATGCTTCCAAAATGCTAGAGGACTTCTTCGATTAGTTTTGGTTTGCAAATCAGTTTCTACATCTTGTGTTTCTATTGAGTAAATGACTTTAAAAAAAAAAAAAACAACCATCTGATTGTTGAAACATAGTAGTTCTCAAATTTTCTCTGCTAGCACATGTATTAAAACAAAATTAAACAAATGATTTGGGTAATCTGTATGTCCTTGTTCTTTAAACATGGGTGCAAATATCTTTCATGATCTCTTTAACAACAAATTAGGCAAGTTTTGTTTACTTCATCATGTCAGTACAGCCAGAGCTTGGAGAAACTAGTTAATTCATTAAGTTGTTAACTCATTGTTCCTTTCTAGCAGAGTGGTTTAATTTATGAGATTTATTCATTAACACCAGTATTCAGATCTTGCATTGGTAGGTGTATATGTAGCTATATCTGTTGCAGCCACTCCTAGATTGTCAAAGAGGAAGAAAATCAGCAGCAGTTCAGAAATTTGCCTTTAAATGGACATATTTGCAATAGGCAAGAACATCCAAGGTACTTAGGACATCCCTGCAGATGATGTCCTTACAGTGTGTCCAGCCAAGGAAAATAGCTGGATACACCACTGCTGAGCCCCACACTTTCTGAACAGGCAGCAGAATCCAGAAGAAGAAAAGCTGGGAAGCAGTTCACAAGCTGGAATAGGGTAACAGTTGAAGAAAAGAAAGGAAGAAAGCACAATTCCTGGCATGGCATGGAGGGGGAGATTTATATGTTGGTTTAGCCTTCAATCAGCCGTGGCTCTTACAGAAAGTCTGACTCATAGACCTGAAAGAATGTTGTCTCTCTCTCTCCATTGGCCTGTGTGTCTTTCTGGAAGTTAGAGGTACATTGTGACTGTCTTCAGTTTGTCTCTTCTATTGATTTTATTCCAATTTCCATTGTACATTTTTGAATGATATACAATATTGTATATTATTACCTGGGGTGAACTGTAGTGAATTCCGTTGTAATCTTTTAGTGTATTTATTGCTGTGACAGTGCTAGGCACTTGGATAATAGCTGCCCTCTCATTTTGTCCTCTTTTGTCTTCTCCCACTCTCCTCTTCCACATTCTGCTTTCTAATTCCATTTCATTCATACACTTTGAGGGCTTTGATGAAGATGAAGCTATTTGAAGGCAAAAGATCCATTCAGCTAAACCCATGGCCTCCTTATTTCTAACCACTGAACCCCTTTATAATCTTTCAGTATAGTTATTATTACTTAATATTGATCAATTTCATGATTAAGTGGAAAGTTACTTCTTTTCTTCTCTTTACTTTTCTCTCTCTCTCTAGCCTTCCCATTTTATATTTCACTCACGGCCTTCTTCAATGGATCAAGCACTTTGAGGGGTTTGGTACTGTTGGATCTTGGAACCAACAGATACAGCCAACTAAATTCATATCCTTCTATTCTTCCCCATGACCTTCTTTGAGGAAAATATTACTCAGAAGGAAGTCCTATTGAGATTAATGAGTAAAGCATGTGCACAACCACTGGACTTTGCAGATCACACTTCTTGATAGGAAATGAGGAGGAAGAAAGAATGCAGTGATTCAGCTGGGCAGAAATTTTTTTGCATGTGCTTATAGGCAGTCCAAATATTTCTGATTAAAATTTTTCCAGCTTTGATTCCATGACTAATCTTTATACCCAGCCACTTACTGCTGCACTTTTAGGAAAGCAGTTTCTAGCTGCAACTGTGGTGTGAAATAGTGGCCTGCATTGGTAGAAGGACTTACTTTCTTTGATGAAATCATGGATCTTCAAGATACAGCAGGCATATGACACTATAGTCTATCTTTCTTCCATTGTAGTGCTTCAGGCAATCACCTGTCCAGACTCCGATCAGATACAGATAGGCTTAACTTCAGGGAGCTGGTTGTATTATAAGCCTTTTGAGTTAAAGGATGAGTAGGAAAATAAATCTTCACATATTTCATTCCTACATTTTTTTTTATCATGAAAAAGCATCCAGTCCTGTAAATGCTGACATGTAGCATGGAGTGGTCCAGCCCTGCTACTGGATGAATTTTTCCCAGATCTGGAGTGCACAAACGCATCACAAAAACCTTTACAGTACAAATGTATAGTACGTCTGGGAGAAATGCAGTTAAAAAAGGCATTGTTCTGGTTGGCTGCATCAAGTAAAGACGTATCTCTTAATCCACTGTGCTATGTATCTGTATAAAATGAGGAGGCAGATTCACCATCAGTATAAAATTATGCCATTTGGTCTATACACTAAGCATACTACCTCACAAACAATCCTGCATGTGTATTTTTGGATGTACATTCCACTGGGTTCAGTGGGACTTATTCTTATTTCTTTTGAAAGCAACACATTTGTGTTCACTTTACTGAAATTTCTAAATGCATTTTTCACATGTTCTGCAGTGGGTATTTTGAAAAGCAAAGGCAGTTTCAGCACACTGCTTTCAGAAGCCATTTTGCAGTGCTTTTTTTAAATAAGCATTAAACAGTCTAAGAATAGTTTAGTCCAAACATGTACCAATACGGACAAAGAGCCTACTGGGATTACACCTGTTTGCATAAGGATATAGACATTGCTTTTCCGGCATACAGGCCTTTCACAGATTCCCATGGAGAATTTCTTCATGATTTTATACCCCAACCACAAAATTGGTCTTGCTTTAAACACACTTTTGAAAACAAGCCCGAGAAACATTCTGGAAAAGAACTTGACCATATCCAAACCATTGCAGCATTTCCAACCATTTACAGTGTATAGTACCCACCAACCGTTACTCTTATTTAAGTACGGTACTAAGTGAAGCCAACCAGATATATTATACAATGTAGCCTTTAATTTTTATGTTAATTTTATTTCAAGTCCAACAGATATATTTTGGACTCCCGAAGTCACGGTTTTCAAGCTTTTTTTCAAGCATAGTTTTACCAGCTTTCACTGTCTTCTGGAGAAGTATTAGTTCCATAGGAAATGCATAAGTTCATAGGTAGTTTGCTCATTTTTGTTTTAAAAAAAGCCCAGTGGATAAAACACAGATGATGCTACGGCTGTACATAGTTTTGGTTCATGTTCCTTGTTAATTTTTAATCTGATTCCTGCCTTTAAGCTATGCATTCTTCTGGAGGCCCACCTTCAAGGACATCATTCTCCAGATAGTTCATATATGAGAAACTCTATTAAGAAATCAAGATGTTTGGAATTGTTAAAAAAGATTTTTTTAAAAAAAATATGCATTTTTAGTTTAGTTGTGAACTGCTAGTAAGACTTTTACCATAAAAGCATTTAAGAGTGCATACTTTCTATTATACACTGACAGATAAACTTTTGTTATCTTTTCTTTTCTTTTCTTTTTTAATGAAGGTCAGCATTTTCTTTGTGTTATTATATTGTGATTGTGATCTGCTAACTTTTTCAGATTGTAGATTATGATAATACAGATACAACCAACTATTCACCAACAGATGGACAACTTCAGTTTGAGTGAGAAAGTGAATCCCTCTTCTAGGATCACATTAGCCCATCCATGAAAAAAGCATGAAATGGCAAATAATTGCTATTTTTTCTGTGTGTTTGTGCATGCACATGTATGTATGCCTCGCAGATTAAAATTGGAATACACATGGCCAAGCAGCATCAGAGTGTGGTCAAGATGGCAAAATTTATTAGTGAGGAAGAACAGACAAGCTAGGAGAGGCTGTAGCAGTTTGCTCTTGCCTGAGCCTACTGGGAAGGGGAAGATTCTGTCCCTTTATTTCCTCTCTCTCCTGCTGCGCTAATTGAGCACAAGCTACTTTCACATTTTGAACTCATTGTGGAGCAACTGAAGTAAGCTGATGGCAAGAGTGGAAAGTGGCAGGAGTAAAGAAAAACTGAGACCTTTTAAAAGCAGCTGAAAATCTGGGACAACAGAAGATTGATCTCAACTGTTCTTGCCAAATCAGGACAATTGGAGAGTCTGCTTCTGTAGTGAGGAGAAACAGCTTTTTGATCACTGCTAGGCTTGCTCTAATCCATGTGAACATAGCCCTTCCTTCCCTGCTGCCAGGCCTAGTGCTGGAATATTTCTGAGGGAAAATTGTATATTGAAAATCCCCTACCTACTCTAAGGAGAGAAGCTGACAGGGGCATTACTACACCCCATGTTGATTGTAAAGTGATATGATTTTACAATATACAATTTCCACAATCAGCTCTTAGTAACAGTGATGCCATCATGGGTTACACAGAGTAATGCCATATTTTTCATTAGATTAGGGCTGGTATAAAGAGTTGCCATGGCTGGGCAGCTGTCAAGGACCTATGAGTTCAGGATGGCCCCTTGCTGTTCCTGCCCTCATTGAGGCCTATGGCCAGTGCTAGATGTCACAGAATCATAGACTCATGGAAATGTAGAGTTGGAAAAGACCACAGGGGCCATCCAGTCCAACCCCCTGCCATCCAGGAACACCCTCAAGCACTCCCAACAGATGGCCATCTAGCCTCTGCTTAACAACCTCCAAAGAAGGAGATTCAACTACACTTCGAGGCAGCATATTCCACTGCCGGACAGCCCTGACCGTCAGGAAGTTCTTCCTGAGGTTCAGGTGGAATCTCCTTTCCTGCAGCTTGAATCCATTGCTCCTTGTCCTGGTCTCTGGAGCAACAGAAAACAAGCCCTCTCCCTCCTCTACATGGCATCCCTTCAAATATTTAAACATGGCTATCATGTCCCCTCTGAACCTTCTCTTCTGCAGACTAAACATACCCAGCTCTCTAAGTCTATCCTCATAGGGCATGGCTTCCAGGCCCCTCACCATTTTGGTCACCCTCCTCTGGACTTGCTCCAGCTTGACCATGTCCTTCTTGAATTGGGGTGCCCAGAACTGGACACAGTATTCAAGATGAGGTCTAACCAAAGCAGAGTAGAGTGGTATCAGTACCTCCCTCAATCTAGACACCACACTCCTATTGATGCAACCGATAATTGCATTGGCTTTCTTGGCTGCCGCATCACACTGCTGACTCATGTTCAGCTTGTGGTCTATTAAGACTCCTAGATCCCTTTCACACGTACTGCTATCCAGCCATGTGTCCCCCATCCTATATTTCTGTTTTCCATTTTTTCTACCTAAGTGTAGGACCTTACACTTCTCTCTGTTGAATTTCACTTTGTTAGCCTTGGCCCAGCTCTCCAATCTATCCAGGTCATTTTGAATTTTGATCTTGTCCTCTGGCATATTAGCAACCCCTCCCAATTTGGCATCATCTACAAATTTGATGAGCATGCCCTCTATTTCTTCATCGAAGTTGTTGATAAAAATATTGAACAGCACTGGGCCCAGGACAGAACCCTGTGGCACCCCACTAGTCACTTCTCTCCAGGATGAAAAGCAGCCATTCGTGATCACCCTTTGGGTTTGGTTGGTCAACCAATTACAAATCCAACTAACAGGAGCCCTGTCCAGCCCACATTTTACTAGCTTCTTTGCAAATATGTCATGGGGAACTTTGTCAAAGGTCTTACTTAAATCGAGATATGCTACATCCACAGCATTCCCTTTGTCTATCAAGCTAGTAACTCTATCATAAAAAGAGATAAGATTAGTCTGGCATGACTTATTTTTGAGAAATCCATGTTGACTTCTCATGATTACCGCGTTGCTTTCTAAGTAATTAGAAATTGACTGCTTAATGATCTGCTCCAGGATCTTTCCGGGTACTGATGTCACGCTGACTGGGCGATAATTATTTGGGTCCTCTTTTTTTCCCTTCTTGAAGTTGGGGACAACATTTGCTCTCTTCCAGTCTGCTGGAACTTCTCCTGTCCTCCAAGATTTCTCAAAGATTATAGCAAGCGGTTCCAAAATGCCAGCTCTTTTAATATCCTCGGATGCAATTCATCTGGCCCTGGAGACTTGAATTCATCCAGTGTGGCCAGGTATTCCTGTACCATCTCTCTACCTATTATGTGCCTCATTTCTCCTGCTTCCTCACCTGCTCCCCAACTGCCAGATTGAGTGCTTGTATCCTTCTGGGAAAAAACTGAGGCAAAGAAGGTGTTAAGTAATTCTTCCTTTTCTCTTCCCCCTGTGAGTAATTTGCCATCTTCTCTGCACAGAGACCCTATCATCTCCTTCTTTTTCCTTTTGCTGCGGACATGTTTTAAAAAGCCCTTTTTATTGTTTTTAATGTCTCTGGCCAGCCTAAGTTCATTCTGTGCTTCAGCCTTTCTGACCTCCTCCCTACATCTCATGGCTACTTGCTTAAATTCTTCTTTGGTGGTTTCCCTTCTTCCATTTCCTGTACATGTTTCTCTTAACACTTAGCTCAGCTGAGAGTTCTTTAGTCAACTATTCTTGTTTCTTCAGATGCCTTCCATTTTTCCTCCTTATTGGCACAGTTTTAGACTGTGCCTTCAGTATCTCCCTTTTAAGGAACTCCCATGCCTCCTGAACTCCTTTCCCTTTCACTGTTCTTGACCACGGAATTCCAGCCAGCAGCTCCTTAAGTTTACAGAAGTCTGCTTTTTTAAAATCTAAGATGAGTGTCTGGCTACACTTATCTTCTCCTTCCCACTGAATGCCAAATTCTAATAGGGCATGGTCACTCCCCCCTAAAGATCCAACCACTTCTACCTCATTAACAAGGTCATCCCTGTTGGTCAGGATCAGATCTAGAATATTTGATCCCCTTGTGGCCTCTTCCACCTTCTGGACCATGAAGTTTTTTGCAAGACAAGCAAGAAACTTGCTGGACCTTGCTGTCTTGGCAGAGTTTGAGTGCCAGCATATATCCGGGTAATTGAAATCTCCTATTATTACTGTTTCTCTCCCTTTTGAATGTGCAGTCATTTGGTTGAGGAAGGCGTCATCCAAGTCCTCAGCCTGGGTTGGAGGTCTGTAGTAAACCCCCACCAGAATATCCCTATTGTTTCTCGCTCCCTTAATTCTTACTCAGATGCTCTCGACCTGGCTTTCTGGGTTTAAGTCACGGATCTCTTCACAGGTGAAAACATCCTTGACATACAAGGCTACTCCTCCTCCTTTCTTGTTTGGTCTATTTTTACAAAACAGGCTATACCCCTCTATTCCTACATTCCAATCGTGAGACTCATCCTACCAGGTCTCAGTGATGCCTATCAAATCATATTTATTTTATTGTACTAGGAGTTCAAGTTCATCTTGCTTGTTTCCCATACTCCTTGCATTAGTGCAGAGACACTTAAGTCCCCGGGCCCTTCCTGCAAGTCCTGTACTATAGTTTCTACTCCTCCTGCCATTGACCGCTTGTAGTACTTGTCCAATTTCATTTGGGCCTTTCCTCCCTGCACTCGCCGAGTCCTTGCCGCCTGACCCCTCCCGAAACTGCAAATCCCAGGATTCCATAGGATGTTGAAAGTGGAATCATAGTGCTATAACAGTCTAGTGTGGAAATGGCCAAAGAATCTAACATGATGGCTGCCTGTCCTGAGCAAAGCTGGACATTTCCTACAATACTCCTAAAAACAATTACTAGACAAATCACATATACAGAACAAGTGAATGAGACAAGAGATTGGAGCTGTGGTAGTACAAAGTAAGTAAAGCCAGTGACGGCTTTTGGGGGCAGGGGCACCGTCACTAGGTAGGGGGCCAGGATGGTGCTGGGCCAGGGCCCATTTGTGACACTGTGATCACAGCCTACTGAAGTCTGGTGGCAGCCCTGTGATACAGAAATGTTTGTCATGAAACAATATAATTCGTGCAGAAAGTCAAAGCAAAGAGAGAGGGGAGTGTATCATTCTGAAGGGGCTATAAGAGCCTCTGTAGTTTGATCTTAAATCATGTGTTACTGCAGTTTAGGCCTGCTTGGAGATACCCCTAGATATCATTTTGATATCAATAATTTGGCTCTCTTCCACCACCCCTCTCCACATGTTTGTGAGGCCTCCGGACAAGCACAGAATTAGGCTTGGCCACTAATTGCTGAACATTCCATTCTCTACTCAGGCAGGCCAGAAATAACCAGATCCTTGCTTTAGGACACCTCTCTGCAAACACCCTCATTATGTATGCACGCTGTTTACAAAGGACTTCCTGCCCTGAGCAGACACCCTGGCAAGCTGAATACTCAACTGCCAAGGACTGAGCATTTGCATACTGTCTACCTCTTTGTCAATTTGGATTTAACTCAATCATGCTAAATTTTGACCTTTTCTCACGCCTGAAACGCATTGTCTTCCCCAAGTATGGCATAGCCTGCAGTTACATTTCTCCCTATAAAAACTCCTGATTCTGAGACCATCCTCGGATCGCTCCCGAGTTCCAGACTGCCTTGCTGCCACTTTGCTTGGTGAGCTTCCCCTCAACTCCATGGGCTGAGATACATTGAACCCCAGCATCGCTCTCTATCTTCTTTCCAGGCTTCAGGAACAGGTTTTGTATCACCTGAATCAACTATCCCTCTGAAAATCCCGCTATCGTACTCACACCTTTATTTTCCTTAGTTATCTGTATGCGTGTGTTGCTTACATTGTGTGCCTGTATTTAATAAAGATCATTCATTATTTCCAACACAGTTTGCTTCTTGACTTGGCCTGACTCCATAAACATTGGGTTACAAGATCCTGCTGCGTTACCCTGCCTCTCATAGTGCCAACCAGTGCTCTTGACTAATTTCCCCCATCTTGTATAATTGAAAGGTTATTTAGGTGTCCCTCCCGGGACCCCCAGTAAACAGGGTAACACATGTGCATTTGTAAGTAAGGCTCATTACTGTACCTGTGAACAGAACTCAATGAAGTTTACTTTTGAGCAGACATGTGGACTGCACTCTAAGAGCCATTAACTACTGAGGAACTTATGTTTAAATAAAGAAAAATAAACCCCAGCTTCACATAAATCTTCCCTTCACACCCGAGATGAGGGGGTAGAAATCCAGAGCATATTCAATGCCTAGATATAGGCACTGCCTTGCAGACAAATGCCATTTCCATACTATACTGTTATTGTGCTATTACTCTACTTCAACATCCTGTGGAATCTTGGGGTTTGCGGTTTAAGGAGGGGCCTTTAGAATTCTCAGCCAGAGAGCTCTTTGGCCTCAGTAAACTACAAGCCCCTGGATTCCACAGGATGTTAAAAGTGGAATAATAGCGCTATAACAGTGTAGTGCAGAAATTACCTAAGACTGAGGTCATATTTGGCATAAAGTCCCATAGCAAAAGATTTGTCTGGAATACTTATACAGAAGGCAACAGCTTCTGGTTGAATGACTATATGATGAGCCCTTGTGGCCATTTGGTTTTGGGGAACAGAGCTGCACCTGGGTGCCATCTGGTAGCCATTTTGTTTTACTTTATTTTAGCACATTTTATGAAGAGGTACTTGATATCTCTTTATGCAGGATCTGACAAAATACTATCATAAGTTCATAGGAGTGGGTCATAACCATATTGTTTGAGAAACCAAATAATATGGTGCGTGGGAGTGTTGAAATAAAAGTGTGGCAGAATAGTTTAGTCTCACCAATGACTTCCACTGGGTAAGCTCATTGGTATCAGAGAAGTCCCTTCTGACAGCTTGCTGTTTGAACAGACCCACCATGAGCCTTAGGGAAGTATCTTTTTGGATTCTACATCAGTTCCAGACACTCTGTCATTTATATCTCAAAAATATAAATGTTGCATGCAATAGAAATGACTAGGACAAAATAGCCAGACTGTTAACTGACACTCTGTAATTTACTGTAAATCCACAGGGGTGATAAGGTGGTAGAAGAGTCTGAAGAAATAATTAAAAGCTGTGGCTTCTGGGAGATTTTTTGTACTTATCTGAGTAGCATCTGCTGGTGAAGTTTAACTGAATCACTGGTTTTATGGAATGAGTGTTCCATCTGAATACCTGAAAGTAATTCTTCCACCATTCCATGTAGCTTCTAGCTGTTATCATCAACCTCCTCATCCTTCTCCTTAGTTCTCTTCCATCCTTCATCCCTTTGTCATTGCACTGAATTTTCCCTTTGAATTTCTACTAATGGGTAGAATTTATTATATTTTTAAAGCCAACCCATTTCAGTATTGCTTACTTGTTTTGCAGCCAAATTTTCAAGTATTACCTCTCCAACTAAACTACAATACCATCTTAAATTATTAGTTGGCCAGATTTTCTTACTATCATTAAGCACAAAATTGCACTAATAGCTATTATTAAATACAAGTGCTAATCGTATAAAACTCCGTCCATAAACTAAAATTGAACTATGTTGGTGACGACATCCTCTACAGGTCTATTTTTTTATAACTTTGCTTTCAGAGATCTGTCAGACCATAGTTAAAAAAGGGGGAGCTACTGTTTGATGCTTAATAGGTTGGTCATTATTGTAGTGCCTATAAAAACCTAATTCCTGCTGTTATGTGGGTTCTTCTGTAACTGTAAAATCAGCACATTCTTGCTGCAAAATATTTTTTACGGCAAAAAAAAAAATGTGATCAGGAAAGAATATTGTGAAGGCCTTTGTATACGGATGTATAACTGTGTCATCCCAGCAGTTAATATTTCTTTTATTGGTGTTTTGTTTTTAGTCTATCTACCCAGGGTATTGGGTAAAACATAAAACAAAGACAGAGGTTGCCAGATGTATTATCTTTCTACACTACTTGATGTGTTGATAGTTCAAACCCCAGTTCACATTTTAGCTGCAAATGATGAAACATAGGGCCTTTCAACACTACTGTTATAATGCTATTCCATTTTCAACATCCTGTGGAATTCTGGAGTTTGTAGTTTACTGAGGTCAAAGAGTTCTCTAGCTGAGAATTCTAAATGCCCCTCCCTAAACTACAAACCCCAGGATTCCATAGGACATTGAAAGTGGAATAATAGCACTATAATAGTGTAGCACGGAAGGGCCCATAGTGTTGTGTGCATACTTCTCAGGCCTTTCCCGCAGGATGATGCTCTCGTGCATTGTCCCATTGCAATCCTGCCAGCACCTCTGCTGGAATGGGAGCGTGTCCCCAGCACTCCTCCCTTCTGCAGCTGACTGGCTGCCTGCAGGAAGGATTGCAGTTGACATACTCCTTCCTTCTGTATTGCAGCTGGCCTTCTTCCCATGCCACAGTGGGGAAGGAAGTGCATAATTGCGCTTCCGGCCCTTCTGCATGGCTGACTGTGATGGAAGGCTCATGTGATTGGGAGTCATTGACAGAGTTTTTCTGTCAATGATATGCCCCATGATTGTGCTGGTTGATGGAAGGAAAAGGGCAGGACCACAACAGTACCATGTGGAAGCCTTGTTGTGGTCCCACTTCTCTCACATCCCCATGCCGGGAGGACACCATCCTGCAGAAAGGGCCTCGGTCCTCTAAGAACACAAGGGTGAAAGTGTTTTTCCTTTCCTACATAAACAGCAGAGAAGCTGAGGAGGTCTGAGTGGTCCTTGTGTCCCCAAATGCTGCCACTGCAATCTCACAAGTGCCAGGGATTATGAGTTCTCATAAATGACTCCTTGATAGTTGGTTTGGAAATACTGGAGTTGAATACAGAGCTTGGAAAGTTACCTCATAAAAGTAGTATTTTATATCAGTGGTTCTTAAACTTTTGTTCACCAGGGACCCCTTGTAAATATAATTTGTTGTGGGGGATCACCAAGACTTAACTCAAGATTTAAATACTTCAATTTAAATATTCAAATATTTGTTTAAATATTTATTTATTAACTAATCAAAGGATTCTGGAGACTAGGATTTAAATCCCCCTCTGACACTGGGTGACCTTGGGCAAGTCACATTCTCTCAGCCTCAGAAGAAGGCAAAGGCAAACCCCCTCTGAATACATCTAGCCCCCCCTCAAAAAAAAAAACCCACCATGATAGGTTCACCTTAGCTTTGCCATAAGTCAGTAATGACTTGAAGGCACACGACAACAAAGTGCTGCTGGCAGGAGAGGTTTTTCTAGCTATCATGTCTCTCCCCTTTCAAAACCTAGGGTGATCCTAAGACAAACCTGTCATGGGGATTTTCTTGGCAGGATTTGTTGCCTTTGCCTTTCTCTAAGGTTGAGATAATGTGATTTGTCTGAGGTCACCCAGCAGGTTTCCATGGCTGAGTAGGGATTTAAATCCTGGTCTCCAGAGCCATAATTTGGGTGTGTGCACAGATCTGCCACTGCGTCCCTTTTGTCAGGGATGTGACAGCGTGCGTGTGTGCTGAAACTGCTCCCTCATTTGCAAACAAGGGAGCAGTTTGGGTACACACCCATGCCTATTGCCATGCTGCTTGCTGCTCACAAACCTTGCTGTTACATCTTTGATGAAAGGGATACTGCAGCAACCATGTGTACATGCCCAACTGCTCCCTCATTTGCAAAGACACTTCTTTCACTGCCGCAACCTTCTTGCTGTCACTGCTGCTGGTGTCCATCACCAGGGTTTCCTTGCACCCCAAGTTAAGAACCACTGTGTTATATAACTCATTGTGGAAATCTACCCACCCACAATGGTAATTCATTAAACAGATAGACTGGCAAACACCAGAAATTGTTGGACAATGACAATTAGTCCTAATCAGAATAAGGGAACAATGATGAACAAGGGGAGTTTCAACATGTTCCCCACCCCAAGTCTAGAATCAAAATGGCACACTGTCAGCTCTGAATCTGTGTTTGCTTTTGCTTTTTCTTTCACTGCAAATGATCTATTGTTTCAAAAGTATTTCTCAGCCATGCCATAGTTAGCAGTATCAGAAGCAGCACTGCATTTCTTTCCAAAGAGCAAGCTTTTTTCCCTTTTTTAGAAATAACATTCTTTTATGACGTTGAATTGTTAACGATGACAGAGATGGAAGGAGCACTTCAGAATGCTGGATTTTTTAAAATCAATATATGTTTATGCATTTAAAATAATGTAAAGGCACGAATAAAATTAAACCCTGTGTGAACAGTGTGCAAAGTTAGATTAGAACATTAAAAGTTCTGGTGTTCACTCTCTTCTCAAATAATTTCTTGAATAAGGAAACAAGTTCTCTTGCACATGCTATTCTTCTTGAGGGAAATCAGCTAGAACACCACTGAAATTCCCAAGTGTCTTGTAAAAAATTCAGTATAGAGTCTGAACATTTTAGGTTTGTTTGCAAAGAAAGTTATGGCATGTCACTACTGATCTGGGGCATCTGTTATGCAATTCTCAATTGCTGGATTGAGCCAAACTCATCTAATATTTTAACTTCCTGGTATTATCCATGTTGCTGAGAAATGCTCTGCAAAGGAGAGGAGAAATAAACAGAAAAATCAGGAAGGGTGGAGGGCTGGCACTGTCCTATATGTACATGTAAGTTGCAATGGAACAGCTGCAGTGAGATGATGTTCACACTGGGGAAGGGGAATATGCAGGTCTTTTCCTCATTCTGTCTTTAGCAACAGCTTTACCTCAACCTTCCTCTCAAAAAGTTGAAGCAGTTATTGCAGTGGAAAGAAAGTTGCACCTCCAGACATTCACCATTTTCGTGATCCCCCAAAGCTATGTAGTAGCCAGGAGATGGAAGGAAGCAACCACGATTGTCATGCTATGTTATGATAGCCAGTGTATGACGATGACATCATCTTCCTGGACTCCAGAGGAGCCCTGGGAGTTCCTGGAGGATGCCTGCATCGTTACACACTGGCTATCAGTATATTTGGGGCTTAGCTGCCCCCCTGCCTCCCCTAGCTATTACATGGACATTCTGGAGGGGGCAGGGAGGTAGGGGCAGCTCAGGATCATTGAGCAATGTCCTGATAGCAGGTGCACTGGGTCTTCCAGAAGACCCACAGGAGGTTTTGCAGAATGCCTGGATCGTTATGCCCGGGCTATGAGAATATAGCTAGACAGTCCTTGGCTGCCTCTCATTCTCCCATAGCTGCTACATGGCTAGGTGCCGGACAATAGTGAGACTTGGTGCGGGCAGGGTTACCTAATTTGCTGTGGTGCAGGATCTCAAGGACAGGGCATTTCCCCAGGTCTAGAGCTTTAGAGTGTTCTTCTTGTCACAGTTTCCTAGTCCTTGAGAAACACCTTTCTTATTTCTTCCTCCCAAAGATTTTTTTGGTATTCTTTCTATTGCTACTTTTGAACCAGCTTATTCCAAATGTTGGCACAATTATTGTCTTCTAGTAGTCTGCCTGTGTGTAGGTCATTTTGATTTGTTGTTGTTCATGTTTTACGTATAGAATCTTTCAATACTGGTAGTGATTATAGATCCCAAAGAAGATCCTGCAAATGTCCTAGACCCAAGTAAGTCTTGGATGTATTGAGTCATAGATTCCACTCAGCAATTGGCTATTAGTTCTAATCCGGCGGTATTTAAAAAAGAGAAAATAAATAAAGCAAAGACTGGCACAAGAGCAACTTCAAAATGGGATTGGCTTCCATAAAACAAACTGTTACGTTCCTTTTCTGCACTAGAAAATATCAGTAGTTCAGCTGCTCTGATGACTAAATTCACCGCGCATCCCTTATGCAGGACTGCCCCTGTTAAAAATCACATTGTCATAAAGATGGAAAAGCTGCTCGACTATGATTATCAGACTAAAGATGCTTGATTATTTATGTCCTATTAATCATTTTTGATAGGCTAGACTACACCAGGCCATACTCTGGAAAAAAACACACCCAAATCTGCCATGTTATTATTTCCAGTTCTAAGGTGATTGACTGATTGATTGAATTTATACCTTGCCTTTCTCCCAGAATGGATTCTGAAAGCAGGCACAGTAATTGTAGGGATTTAGACATTAGCTACTTTTATTTCATGAATGAACACAATATAATATGTAGGTTTTGCTGTGTACTGTACATAGGCACACTGCTGGTTTTATTACTACTGAGATGGTGGATGATCTATGAAAAGAACTGGACAGGGGGAGTGTGTCCCTGCTGGTTCTGCTGGATCTCTCAGTAGCTTTCAGTACTATTGACCATGGCATCCTCCTAGGCTGCCTCACTGGGATGGGACTTGGAGGTACTGTTTTGCAGTGGCTGTTCCTTCCTGGAGGGATAAACCCAGAAGGTGGTGTTGGGGGGACTCCTGTTCAATCCCCTGGCCATTTCCCTGTGAGGTCCCTCAGGGTTCTGTATTATCCCCCATGCTGTTTAACATGTACGTGAAACCACTGGGACAGGTGGTCTGGAATTTTGGAGTGCAGTGCAATCAATATACAGATGAGGCCTAGCTCTACAATTCCTTTCCACCCCAATTCAAGGAAGCTGTCCTGGTCCTAAATCAGTCTCTGTCATCAGTAATAGACTAGATGAAGGCAAAACAAATTGCAACTTAATCCAGAAAAGACAGAGGTGCTCTTGGTCAGTTGAAAGGCAGTTCGGGAATAGAGATTGCACCTGTGTTAGATGGAGTTACCCTCACCCTGAAGACACAGGTTTGCAGCTTGGCTATTGTTACTTCGGTCCAGGCCTACTCGGTGATAGCACTAGATATCTTTTTTGATATCAAAACCATTCGGCCTTCCTCTGCCACCCCACTCCATGTGTTTGCGAGGCCTCTAGACAAGCACGTATACAGGCGCGGCCGGTAATTGTTGGACATTCCATTCTCCACCTAGGCAGGCAGAACAGAGCCACTCCGTTGCTTCAGGGACCTCTCCTGCAAACACCCTTTTGCTTAAGCATGACACTAACAAAAGTGCCCAGCCCTGAGCCGATAGTCTTACAAAGCCAGACTAAGTACTATGCATTTCCATACCGGCTACACTATTGTTGATTCAGCGCTAAGCCGATCATGTTAAACTTGACCTTTTCCAAACCTTTGTCCCACTCCAAACTCGCATTGTTCTCACCGAGTAAGGCATGGCCTGCAGCCACAATTCACCCTATATAAACCCCCTGATTCCGAGACCACCTCGGATCGCTCCGGACTTCCATCTCGCCTTGCTGCTGCTTTGTCTGGCGAGCTCCCCTTGGCAAACCGCGCTGACTTTCTTCCCTACTATCTTCAAGCTTCTTCAGGACTACGAGAAAGGTGTCATATCACCCATTTCCCCCGAAAATCCTTATTTCCAACTCTTTCGTTAGCTGTGTGATTGTGGTGTCTTTACTGTTTGTTTGTCTTTTAATAAAAACATCATTTTTGCTATTTTAAACCCTGTCTGACTGCTTGTCTGACCTGACCCCATAGACATTGGGTTACAAGATCCCTGCTAAGTCACCCTGCCTCTCACTAGCTTTAGTGAGTGCTCCAGCTAATTTCCCCAACTTTGTGTATCTGTTTTGGTTATTTGGGCTCCCCTCCCGGGATCCCCAGAGAACAGGGTAGCACTATATGTGTGGACTCACCCTTGAACCCAGAGCCCCAGGAGTGCTTTTGCACATTTAAAGCCTTTGCACCAACTGTGCCCATTCCTTGAAATGTCAGATCTGGTCACAGTGGTACATGCCTTAGTTATATCCTGTTTGGACTACTGTAATATGCTCTACTTGGGACTGCCCTTGAAGAGTATTTGGAAGCTTCAGCTGGTCGAAAGAGCTGCAGCCAGACTGCTAACTGGGGCAGGTGGTAGAGACCATACTATGCACCTGAGGAAACAGCAACACTGGTTGCCAGTTTGTTTATGGGCACAGCTCAAAGTGCTAGTTATGACTTATGCAGCCATCTATGGCTCAGGCACAGGATATTTGGCAGACTGTATCTCCTGGTATGAACCGGCTGGGATCCGAGACATCCTTCTCTCAGCCCCACCACCACTGTAAGCATGGTTGGTGGGGATGTGAGAAGGGGCCTTTTCAGTGGCTGCCCCTAGACTCTGGAACTCCCTTCTTTGTAATCCTTCCAATGGCAGACAGGCTTATTCAGACAGGCTTTTAAAACTGAAAGTTTTTGAAGAAAAGGCTACAGGCAGCGCCGCAATGGCGAAGAGTAGGTGATCCTCTCTGGCTCCGGAGAGAATTCACCACGTTCCACGATTGGAGGGGGGTCAGCGTTGCAGCAGATACCTCCGAAAGTTCTCTGGAAAGTGAAGAACTCGAATGGGGCCGCGGAGACCTGTTTCCTTTCTCGCTCAAGTGTGAAGACTTCAACATTTCACCTTGACCGAGAAAGAGGAGGTCGGCTGGCAGCCATCAACGTGGAAGGTAGCTGTACTTATGTACAGCCTGTCTTGGTCGCGGAGTTTTAAAGCCACTTGATCATCTTGTCTTAGGGAGATCCATCCAGATCGGGAAAGGTACTACTATTTCTGCAAATAAGGGTATTATATATTTCTTACCCACTTTTCTTTGTTTTTTTTCTTTTGGAATTGGTGGCAGCGTAATCTTAAACGGAACTTTTTTTTAAAATAAGCTGGGACATTGGGAAGAAAGGGGACAGGCAGTTAATTTTGGAAGACTTTGGAAGATTGTTTATTTGAGAGAGGAAACGGTCTTTCTCCTCTCTCTTTTCTCCTTTTCTTTTGAATTTGGGCTTCTCCAAGAGAAGGAATACTTTTTGGTTTTTTTGCGTGTGGAGGAAAACACTTTTTCTTTCTTTTTTCCGGTGCTATGGGGGTATGTTAAGATGGCGACCGGAGATCTAAGGAGAGGTGGAGTGTGAATTGGAGAAGAGAAGAGAAGCGACTGGACTGGAAATTCCCCTCTTGTTTTTTTGGAGAGAGCGATAGAGACAAAGTCTCAGTGCTTTGATTTAGACTTGGAGGGACAGCGGGGAGATCGGCGTTCCAAGAGCTGGGGTTGAGATCCTGACTGCGTGTGTGACCGGCAGAGGAATTTGGGGACAGCGGACTTTGAGGAGGAGTTCTATGGTTTCGGAGAGAGGCGTTGTGCTTGCTGTGTGGAGGTGCTTTTGGGGATAAATTCGGCGCACAGACCGGTGCGCGGGGTCGGATCGGCGCACCGGTCTGTGCACAGAGAGAGATCGGAGGAGACGAGCTGCGAGTGTCTGGTGGGGGTAGACTCGGCGTACAGATCGGTGCGCGGGGCTTGGCTCGGCGCACAGGCCAGTGCGCGGGGGGTAGTCAGCACGCAGATCGGTGTGTGGGGAAGGAAGCTTGGGGGCTGAGAATATGGCTCTGGACATAGAGAAGAGGCTGGGAGAGAGCTGGAACTGAGGTGAAATCAGAGCAAAATCAAACAAAATTAAGCAGTCTAAACAAGCTGAATTAAACTTGAGTGAATGTCATTGAAATAGCTTGATCTGTGTTAAGAGTGAGTAAAATAGTCTAATTTGTGAAGATTCAAACTGAATTTTAATGAAATAAATATATATATATGTATGTGCATATGTATGTGTATATATATATATGGATGTGTGCATGTATATATATATACATATATAGATGAGAAGTGATGGAAATGAACTGAATTGCACTGGGTAAGACTATATAAATACTGGTGTAAGATTTGATTGTATATCAATACTGATATTTGGCTATATATTTACTTATTTAATATTTGTAGTATAAATTCACTATAAGAGAAAGGGAGAGGAAAAGGAGAAAAAAAAAGTTCCTCTCTTGGCTAAATTAGAAAATTTTGTATAAATAAGGAAAAAAGTCAGAATTTGTAAATTGATATAAGGATAAATTGGAATTTTGAATTTGTTAACGGGTTAAGTTAAAGAAGGAAATAATAGATGTCTGTTTGAATGGATACAAGATTAAAAGTCAAAATGGCGAAACAAACAAGAGGAACTCCAACTGATGCAAGACAATCAATTTTAACAGTATCTACAACACCTAAACAGACTGAACAGAGCTTAATATTAGAAGAATTAAGATCGATGAGAGCAGAACAGACTCAAATGAGAAAGGAACAGTTAGAATTGAAGTTAGAATGGAGAAAAGATATGAAAGATCTGCGTAGTGAGATAAAATCTGACTTCAAGAGAGAATTTAAGGACATAAAAGAAACAATTAATACCTTATCTGAAGAGATCAAAGGAAAAGGCTACAGGCGGCTGTATTGTTTTATCTGTTGTTTTTAAGAGCTTTTTAATATTTTTTAAATTGCATTTTTATTCTTTACTGAGCTATTATTGTTTTAATACAGTAAATAGTTTGTTATTTTAATATTCACTTCTTGTCTGTTTTTAACTATATTGTTTAAATTGTGAGCTACTTTAAGTCCCAATTGTGGGGAAAAAGCAGGGGAGAAGGAGGAGGAGGAAGAGTGAGAGGAAGAGGGAGAGGTGGTGATGGAGAAGGAATTGGGAGAAAGAGAAAACGGCCAGAACGCATCCACACTCCACAGTTCTAGCAGAGAGATACTACTTTAACAGTTATAGTTTCAGCCCATGGAATCCTGGTAAAAAAAAACCAGAAGTGACAATACCTCTCTTCCTGCCTGTTGCCTTTTTGAGAGGAACTGTGGGTTAAAACCCAGGTAGCACAAGTTCTGGGGTGTTTATTGGGTGACTGTTCTTGCAAGTTTTCACGCATTATGAAGCATTCTGCCTGAACTGAGGGAAATGCCAGAAAAAACGGTGTAAGTTACCCTTCCCTAAAGCAGAAGAAAAGGATGGAATAGGAGGAAGCAAACCTGTTTGAAAATACTGGAGTTGTCTCAGGGCTAACCTGTATTTGAAATGGCAACACTTTATTCTAAAAGTATTTCCAGATGGAGAGTTCCTTATGCTAGCAACTGGAAAGCATGATGCTGCTTTTCCTTTTTTTTTTTTTTTTCCCTCCTTAACAGAAAGGAAAAGGATAGAAGAAATGGTAGAACAAGGCAGGATTGTAAATGCAGGACAAGATTGTCAGAAGCCCCTGTGAAACTCAGGAGCGTGATAAAAAGCCTTGCCTGAAACTGCATTAAGTTATTAAGAGTTTTTCAGAGCACAATGAGTAACTTTTTTTTAGCTGTTCCTATCCCAACGTGCTTATATCACTTCATTCCACAATTTCCCATATTTTAACAATTTAATCTGATTTTGCATCCTTTTTTTCCATAAATGCCCAAATGCAAACTTCAAGGGTTTGCGTTCTTTTTGTTTACACCATTTCCCCCCCTACATAACTAAGGCTATTTCTCTGTTTACACAGACGGCATTTAGAGAAGCGGATTGCCAATGCCTCCCTCATCACAGACACTGAAACACACAGCTTCAGTAAATTGCACGCTATAAAAATGGTCACTTTCTGTGTGAAACAGGAACATGTTGCAGTTCCCTAAATTAGAGAACACCATCTAAACAGCTTTCTTTGCTTCCTGTTTCCTGCAGCTTGTGCTTTCAGGAGCCATATGTATTGTTCTCTCTGTGCACCACACAGCTGCCAGAAACTTTAACCTGAGAACGACATAAGTGGTGCAGCTGCTCAGGACATTCTTTCCCATTGTTTACTTCTGGCAAGGTTTTGGGGCAATCCTTGGAAAATCCTAACTGGATAATCAGTCAACAGTGATTAAAAAAAAAAATTAATATCCTTAACTCATCTTTGTATACTTACCAGTTTTTCCTGTTCTTTCCCCCTTGTTAGTAAATAGCTTGTCTTTCTTACTATCAGAAAATCTCACTGAAAATGAAAGCCAAGCTTCAATTAATTGGCAATGTGATGGGATTTGGGATTTGCCTTAGAAATCTGAACCCTTGTTCACATGTGTCAAACACAAGGCCCATGGGTCGAATCTGGCCTTCCAGGTCATTTCATGTGGCCCTCGCACCTCTTCTGCAACTAGGGCACTCCCCCTGATTCCCACACTGTGGGTCCCCAGCTGCTGGTATTCTGAAGAGGGGTCCATCAGCCAGCACTTGTGATCTGTTTATACTTCTGACTGCTGCTCTGTCCAAATCTTGCCATCAGAGCGTTGCTGTGGGTTACCATAGCAACATTCCTTATGGCTCATAAGAGTTGGACAGAGGAGCAGTCAGAAGTAGAAGTAGATTGTGAGTGCTGGCTGCTGGGCCCCTCTTCAGATAGGGGCAGCCGGGAGCCCGCAATGTAAGAATCTGACTCACCAGGTACAGAGGGGGCAGGGGGCAGAAAGAGCCACAGGGGAGAGGGGATCAGAACGAGGCACAGAGAGGATTTGGGGAGCAGAAAGTGGCACACTTTGGATATACTGACCAATTCTATGTCATTTTATAGAATTATAGAGACCATAAACTATGATCAAATAGCCTCAAAATGTCTAAGAAAAGGAAAGTTGATGCAGAGGGAAGGCAGTTTAAAAATCAGTAATAATCAAATGCAGAGGCAATTATTTAATATGATAAAAGAGCAGATACATTTACATAGTCTTACAGATACAACTGACCCTTTGAGGGTAACCATAATCCTGATGTGGCCCAAGATGAAATTCAGTTTTAACATCCCTGCTCTTATTACTTAGCAGCGTTGTTTAGTGGTCTTCTATAAACTCACCAGGACAAGAAACAGCAGCAGCAGCAGCAGCAGCAGCAGCATTACATTCCCGTCCCCTTCTATTTGTAACACTAAATAGAAGTTTAGCACAGGTTAAAGTCCATTTTTAGACTTAGCCTCCTGCAAAAAGCAAATCACTAAATGTAGCTGTGGCAATAGACAGATCTTCTACATATATGCCATCCCTTGAAAGGGTGCTGCTCAGCCTGGGGGAATGGAGGGAACCAGGAAAGTCCCTGAGTGTACCCCATTACCCAGCCACATGTAAGTCGCTGAGCTTCATGAGTGAGTCTAAACTGTGTAGGTCAAAGAAAGTAGTGTGGCTACAAAAGGAGGAAAGGAACTTTCTAGAATGGCTACTGTCTTTGGTTTGCCCTCAAAGATTAGATCTCGGTTATTCTGGTCCCGGATCTTCACAGCTGAGTTGGACTTGAGCTCTAGTCTTTCCAGCCCAGCATATGAATCATTATCTGACTTTGGTTCTTCATCTCTAGGTTGAATTTAGAGAGCTGCCAGGGGTTTGGGTTTTGTTTGTTTGTTTGTTTTAGATTTGTCTCTGCTTTTTTTTTAAAGGGTGCAGTTGGATGCAAAACATGCAATCAGAAAAAAAATGTGCAGTTTGAAAATGGAAAATGTTCAGCTGGCAGAACTGGAAGGAAATTCAGTGCTTTAAGTACTTACAGTAAATCATAGTAGCTGGGATTTCTGTGGCCATCTTGGTGAAAACAGGAGAAGCTCAGTTTTGGAGAGGCAACAGTTTTTTGCAAACCGAAATAGTTCTTTCTCTGGTATTAAATGCTGCCAAGCTGGGATTTCCACTGGTGCAGTAGCCAGTGTTGTCCTGTTAATTAATGAGCAAAGGCAGATTCATAAATTAATTGTTGCTGTATAATAGATAAATGCTATTGGTTCCTATGGAGAAGCTGTCATTGATTAAAAGTGTAATCAAGGAGCAAAGCATGACTTGCATTTGTCTGGCTTTTTAAAAAGTGTTTAAGACCTTGTGCAGTTGGAATATCTGCCTTTTTTAAAAAAAAATTTAAAAACTGACAATCATTACTCACATTTTTGACATTTTCACTACAATCCACATTGTATAGAATATAGTAGCACTAGATGGAAACCTTAGATTGTTTTTTAAAAATGAATATGTCAAAACTGTGAACCATGGGAAAAATGCAAAGAACAAATGTAAGCAAGAATGTTCTATGAATTAGCTGTGGAAATAACTGTGATGCAAAGAAATCCATAGATGGTAGGTCTCAGATGGAATGTATGTGTGAGTTGTGTATGAGAGAGCGGGGGATGGAAGAGAGAAGTATGAAAACCAATAATTTTGGGTTGATCTCATGATTCCCAGAATTGACCATTAAACTCACCAAGGATATATAGTGGGTCTTTAAAATGTTGAACAATAAGCTAGCTTCATTACAGTGAATATTGTTAATAGTAGGCTCTGTGCTAGCATTTAGTCATAGCCATATAAAATTATTACTTTTATTTTATTTTATTGTCTGAAATCATCAGCTGTGCAATTCCAAGAAACCAATAATAATTTTGGAAGTACGCAACAAAGCTTTCTTTTGTTGCATTTAAGTGAAATGAATGAAAGCCTTGAGCTAACCCTACCAACCTATTTCTGTGATGTCACTGCACCTCAAGCATTGGAACAACAGTGTATGGTAAGAGCTAGAAGAGTCATAAAAGATAGCGTGGGATTCAGAAACATGTAAATTGTCCTCCTCAAAGCAAGGGTGATTAGATCAGCCTCTTTAAGTTTCACATGTTTTCATAATTCTGTTCTGTCCCATTTCTGTATTAATCTGCATTTTTATTTAAAACTAGTGGAACATTATTATGATTTTTAAAAATATAGCTACACAAAATGTTCATTTTTCAATACATTTTACCAGAAAACATGCACTGCTATATGTGTTCTTGTTTGTTTTAGTAAAGAGCTATGGCCCTTTCCACACAGGGTTTAAAAACGGTGTAGAGCGACCTCTGACAGAGGTTGTCTACACTGTAAAGTGAATTGGGGCGGACTACTTTTGCGTAATTCCACACCCCAATCCACGCTAGGGCGCCCGGAAGTGGCGGCGCCGCATGCTTTTTGAAAACCACTTTTCAAGTGGTTTTTAAAAAAGCACAATCGTGAAGCCGCGTGAAGCCCTGTCGCAGCGCCCGGTGTGGATTTGCAGGCGCGCGCAAGGGCGTGCCTGCAGATCTGCCGGGGGCGGGCTTTCCGGCTGGCGAGCTTCTCTGGTTGGTGGAGAGCCTCCGCCAGTCGTAAGCCGCCATTTTGGGCCCCGCAGGACGCCACAGGACGCCGAAGAGTGTGGAGCAGCGAAAACGCGCTGCTCCACATGGCAATGGACTCAGGTAAGCTCCGTTTCAGCGTGGTTTCCCCCGTTTCTTCGTCCGCGTGTGGAAAAGGCCTAAATTGCAAAATTTGGAATAAAACCAAGATATAACTGTGTTCCAAACTGTCTCAGGCCACTTCCAGATGGATTTTTAAAAACTTGGAAGTCCCAGGGTTTGTATCGGTGCTTTCAATTTTATTTTAGAGATCTACATGATGTTTACTTCATCACAGGGAACTTCCTGAGAACTCCTAGCATTATCAAGGATTTTTCATTCCCATTCCCCAGATTAACCTAGGATTTTCTGAAATGAAAGGCTCAGTGAAAATTGTTGGCAAATTGCAGTCTTTCCATCATATAAATCCACTGAATTGTTCTGAAGAGGATTATTTTGAGAAATTTTTCTTTTGGAAATTTGAAATTTTACCTACAATATTACTGTTTAATATAATAGAACAATAATCTATTAAAGTGCCTGTTCGCTTAGCCATGCCAATTTGTCATGTCCAGAAATCTGAAGATACTTTCTCAGCACATGTATAATTTTGGCCATATGCCATGTTATCCCCATATCCATTAAGCTGAACTGTAAGAACTCAAAACACAGAGGAACATTGGTTTGTCAGTTTCAGCGTTCTCACTCAAAAAGCTTCTGGATCTAGATGGTTGCCTTGCATTCCACTCCACACACACACATACACTCATGTATGTTGTAAGAACACTTCATTACATGCTTCCTCTGCTTATCTGACAGCTTAGGGACTGGAGCACTTTCAGAAAACAGAATTGTTTGAAAAATGCAATGCATGTACTATACTGTAAAGAGCATGAAGGACTCACAGAAACTCGCTTGTTACCATGCGTGAGCACTGCTTGCAAAATCTCTCAGCTGGCTTAGTGCCTTTTTCTCCCTTTTCAGCTCACTTTGCAAGCAGCGCATGTGTGCAAATTCCAAGCGAGTCTTTGCAGGCAAGATGAACTGATGAAAGAACAGAATCCCCTTTGAATTAATGGTAATCGTCCTTAATTTGGAAGTGTCAAAAGAGCAAGTCATCAGATAACAAGTTGTCAAGAGGTAGGAGCTTCCTATAGAGGATTTTAGTGATATCTCAGTCCCCTTTAATGTCAGTTCTTACATTCTAATAAGATATTATCCTCCCATAGAGACAACACATGAGAACGTGGTGTTGAGAAGTCCCCATTATGTGAGTATTGTAAAATTCATAATGCCAGAGAGATGTTTTTTTCTGAAGTACATGCATGAAGAGGAATGTACTGCTCTCCAATCTTCTCTGTTGTTATTATGATTTTATTGTTTATAGAAAATATATTACATATTGATCTTGCCCTGCCAGCTTGACTCAAGGGTACTGTTCGAGGTAATAATCCCCATCCCATGGCCACTATCTTTTATTAGTGTGTATATAGCATTCACTATATACTGTACATACATTGTATAGGTAGTTAAAAACTTGGGACAATAAGAGCATTAGGAGGCCACAATTCATTGTGAGTGGCAGAACACTTAGCATGTAGATCCAAAGTTCAACATGCAGCATGGCTCCTCCTGGTAAAGTGCAAAAAACCCATATTTGAAATTTCAGAAAATCTACAGCTAATCAATGTAGACAATACTGACTTAGGCTATTTCCACATGAGGTTGATACATCATAGCAGTGTTGAATTCTTACCCTTCCATCTGCACATTGTACTGTTTTAGCATCATAGTTTTCCTTGTGGTTCTGCACATTTTCAGCTCCTAGAAAGGTTCATTGTGGTTCACTGCAATGTGAAAACCAGAAAAACTCCGATGTAAATCTCTCAGATGAGTTCTGCTTTGGTTTTCGCCTACATGCAGAAACATAGCATTGTTTTACATCGCAGACGTGGCCAGCTATGGGCATTCCCAGGCTGTCCCTTCCGTCATTTCCATCCCTATCTCTCTCCGCCCATCAAAGGACAGGCTGCCATCAGTATTGTTTTCCTGTGTTAAACAGACAGTGGGAAGAGAGAGGATCTGGTAATGGATTGTTAAAATGTGTTTTTTTCCCACATATCAATGAACATACCTTCCTACGCACAAATGTAGCAACACAGAAATGTGTTTAAAATGTGTGTGTGTTTTTAAAAAACAGATCAATCAGTAATGGCGGAGTGGGATGAGGGAAGGAAATGGGAATGGACTTGCTGTTGTAAATGCAGCAATTGCTGTTCTCCACAGTAGTAAGATGCAAATAGGGTGTGTGTGTGCAGACAGCACAGTTTCTGAATTTCTGAATTCAGTTTCCGAATTGGAGTATAAAAACACCACTCTTGACATGCAGTGAACTGCTCCTCCCCTCTGGTGTGGAAATGGCCTTAGATAGACTCAACAATATAAGGCAGCTTCTTTGGATTTACATCCAGCGTGTGAAGTGGCTTGTCTGGTGGGCATTCATAAACATAACCTTTCCAGATGTTTGCTGAAAAAGGTTCTGCAGTCAAGGGGGCACCTATCCAGATAAGAGGTGTGTAGTTCCGTCAGTGCATGGTAACTCAAAAATTCGTATCGGTGTTCATTGACAACATGGAAGAGAATGTGTGAATGCATCTCAGGACACAATAAAAGAGCATAAAAGTAAATGATGATGACTAAGAGCTGGCCAAGTTCAATAACAATAGAGGGCTTCTGAAAATCCAATTGTCGCATGTAGGTGAGGGAATTTCAGGCAATATAGTGTATCAGCTGATACTTTTGAGGAAATGAGAAATGCAAAATCATGCATTCAGTCTGCTGCCTTTTTTTCCACTCACATCTTTAATATTCTCACAAGGAGAAAAAGTTCAACAGATGATGAAGTGATGAGGAAAATTTGTCTCCTCACTGTATCCACCGCACACCTTTAAGGAAGAGGGGCTACGCCAGGGGGAAAAGGGTTAACAACTGTACCGGATTGACAGTATCTTCTCTAAGCTGGTTTCATGTTTATTTTCTTTTGCTCTACATTGCTTTTTACTTTTTTCAGGGAGAATGCAGCAAATGAAATACTTATTTTTTTTCCACACAGAGAGATGGATCTTAAGAATTTTAAAAAGAAATCTCGCAAGGCTTTATAACATTGACATGCTGGATGTGAATATGTCCCTTTTTGGCCATTACACTCTTGCTTAGAAGGAAGGCTCATCTAAAAAAAAAAAAGAAAGAAAGAAAGAAATGAGGAAAAAAATAGTGAATGGTATTGTATATCTTTGATATGTCAGTTTGAAAATGACACAGAGAGAAATGGTGTGGTTTTATCCCACGTTTCTTATATCTTTGCACTTCAGCTTTTAAAGACTTGTTACAAGCCTATTCAAACTAGTGTCTGACCAACAGCTCCTAACCTTAACCTGTTTACCTAGAACAGCAAAATGCTGACAATGGGATCAGGGTGGAGGATTTGCAGTTGAGAAGACTACAAGCTGGTCCACAGCCCTTGTGTTTTTTGTTATGATCCTGACAGTAACCCTAACGCTAATTTGTTGCTTTCCAGTGGATATCCAGACCTGTATTAAATTAAGCACAGAGACATACACACCTATATTTAAGTTACATTTAAAGAGGCAGAATACCATGAGAACAAGAAGTAAGAATCCTGGTTGTAGAGGCTGGTAAACTGTGAGTGACATATACCAAGGGGACACAACACCAGCGTTATTCTCAGTTACAGTACAGTATTGATTTTTTTAAAAAAATAGAAGGAGGTATTCAGTACCTCCTTTAGTAATGCCCCCATGCTGAGTGTGAAACAAAAGTCTGAGAGCTTTTTCACGCAGCTCTGTTTCTCTGGTCACCAACTGGAGCAGAGGTGCACCTGAAAATATTCTAGCTGCTCTTGAGCCACCAAGGATGAAAAATAAGGCATTTCTCCTTACTTGGGTGCTCAAGAGCTGCTGGAAAATGTTTAGGTGTGTTTCTGCTTCCAGTTGGTTGTCAAGAAGATGGAGCCATACCCACGGTCCCCATGAGTATTCTGCACCTAAGGTTACCAGCAGTGCAAAAAAGCAGCTTCTTTCCCCTTTGTTGTAAGTATAATAACAGAGACCCGGCCAGAACTTTACAGGATCTCAGCCATTAAGCTGAGGCAGATATTTTCCTCTTTGTGCACAAATGGAAAAAGAAAAAAGACCTTAACAAACCAATTCCTATGTACATTAGGGCTGAAGAATGCATTACTCACACTTTGGGCCGTTGGAAGGATTCACTCAATGTCTTTCATCACTGTGAGCAGAACTAGCAGGGCATGCAAACTAAGCAAGTTTCTGACCCATTGGAAGATGGTCATTAGTTCCCTTGCCTCTGAGAGCTGCTTGCTGTTGACATTTGCCTTTTTTTGGGGAAAAAATCCTACATTTTATCAGAAAAGACAGGGATGGGATTTTAGGCAAAAGAAAAACCTAGCACAAGAAGTCCAGTTCACTTTTACATCAATCTCAGGTCAAGCTGGGGTTGGCCTGAATGACAGCAGGTGATAGCCTAGATTTAATTAGCCTGTTACCCTGATTTCTGAGGTCCCGTGGAGGACACCTAAACATGCTTCAATCAATGGGGAATGACAACTAGCCAGAGCACAAGCTGTAACAATATGAGAGGCAGGGCAACCTAGCGAGATCTTTAAACCCAATTTTTACAGGGTCAGGACAAGCCAAAAACCAAGCAAAATTGTCAAATAAAATAATTTTATTAAAAATAAGTCCTTGCGCACGTTTGCACTTACGCACTCACTCACACGAGAGCTATTTAGAAATAAAAGAGAAGAAAATTGATAGGAGATTTTGGAGGGTTATTGTTGGGGTATACTGCACTTGGTCCTGAAGTCCGAAGTCTGAGACGGCAGTGGAGCGAGAGAAGAGGCTCAGCACGGGGATGGCTGAGGGGATAGCCAGACGGAGTGGCGTGCAGCTGAGAGTAAACTGGAGCAATCCGAGGAACCGCTCAAAAACCAGGTCTTTTTATAGGGGAAAATGTACCTGGAGGGCTAATCCTTTCCCAAGGAGAACAATAGGTTGAGGAGCTAAAACAAAGCTCCAAAATGTGCATGATTAGGAGAACAAAGCTCCAAAATGTCAAAGTTCCTTGCCTGATTGGTTTTTGCCAGGGTTGTCAAAAGCCGCGGTGATATGTAAATCACCCTCGCTTGATGGGCCATTTGTGAGGAGTGCTAATCCTGTCAAGCTGGCTTCTCGGGGTAGAGGACCTTTTGTTTAATTTAAAGTGTGCATGTCTGGAGGGCTCCTGGGGCTACATGACAAATCATTTACTGGCCTGACTGGGTTTTTCCTGATTGCAGCTGTTCAGCCGTGCCTGCCTGCGTGCTCGTCCAGGAGACCCTCTCAGGCACGTGGAAATAGTTTTAATATTTTTGTTATTAAATTGTGGACCCCAGGAGAGGGCTAACTACCGCAGTAACAAGCCCCTTAAGAATGTTTCTGTTTTAGAACAATGTTGTCTTCTCTCCATGAAATATGGGCTGGGACTGAAATAAATGAACAAATTCAACTTTTAAATCGGTCCTTTGGGTCATGGTCTTGGAGTTTTCTAAGGGAAGGGGAAGAATCGGATAAAATTCTGTTGGTTAGTCCCAACCAACTCAGTGACTGATCCAGTGACTCAGCTGTTGAATAGTGAATCAACATAATCAATATTCACACCATGTAATTATAACACTATTATTCCATTTTAACTGGCATGGCCCATTCCTATAGAATCCTGGGATTTGCAGTTTCAGGATGGGCATTTAGAATTCTTACCCAGAGTGCTCCAGTGCCTCAACAAACTTCACACATCAGGATTCCAGTGGGTGGAACCAAGGCAGTTAAAGTGGAATAGTAGCACTATAACTGACCGTGGGTAAATTCAATTGATTCAGTGGCTCTGTTCTTGTTGGGACTAGAAAAGCATTTAGGCCAATTTTTTGCATAATCTCTCTTTTTTAAGGGGCAGGGGTGATTTGTTAATCTTACTAAACTCATGATTTAAAAAACAGTATATATACACCGGTTTTATATGAACGAACAGCATATAAAAGAACAAAGTTTAATCATTGTATCTTTCCATCTTTCCATTCATAACTATAGTGTAGTTACAGATTAAAAGATACCTGGAAATTATCTAAAATAAGCTAGTGAAGAAGAAAAACAAGTAAAATGCTTATGGACTAACATGAGGATTGTTAATGGTGTCATTCATTTTACCGATTCAATGAACATGACATTTAGTATACTGACCACATAGTGCTATCCACAGGTTATGCTCACTATGGGAATATTGGTTCATCACTAAGTCTTTAGCTGGCAGCACAGCACAATATGACATTGGTCACAACAATTTAAACAATTACAGTGGGGAAATTATTATGGCAAAGTACCCTGAGTGCAAGGGGAACAATGTGTGGAAATGGAATTGCGGGCTTTCTTGGAAACTGGTCTCCCTTCTGATCTCATAATAGTATGCTTGCAAAATATGTGGTATAAGAAGCCAAAACATTGCTGTTGACCTCAACAGCTAATTCTGGATGACTGCTTAGGCTGTGATGCTACCAGTCATAGCACTGCCAAAGCAGTACATAGGACATACTTATACTGAGATGTATGGAGCTAAACCAGTCTGCCTTCATATCTGAAGAACACAAAAGACTGGAAGAAAATGATAGCTTTGGACCATGAAGTTGCGAGAATGTGGCTGTTTCCCCTTTCATACCGTCCTCTCCAATTGGCTACGGTGTGTTTGTGGCTCTCCCTCACTCTTTTTCCCACAAAATTTTTGCTAGATATTGAACCCAAGACCTCTTGTGTGATAAGTGTGTCCTCTCTCACTATGCTTATAGTAGCCCCATACTGGTCTGATCTAAAATTGCCAGATCAGGAATATCCCAGATCCTGGGATTCAAGGGCCAAAACCTGAAACCTATGGATGACCACTTGTGATGTCACAGGTGGCAGGCCCTGCTGGTGCTGTGGGGTGATGTTACAAGAGGCAGCTCCCTGGTGATGTCATAAATCATGATACATTAAGTGTGCCATAGAGTATGCCATTCAAATAAAAAGCCTCAAGTCAAACCTATAAGCAAAATATATTTTCATGGCAGCACTCTCATCCTAAGATTCCTCCCCTTGTTTTGAGGGCCAGAGAAGAGGTTCCAGGCCATAAGGTCTTGAATCCCTAGTTTGATCTATATGACTCTGGTCTCTGGGCTTATTGGATGAAACTAGGTCAGGAAAGGAATTTGCCATGATCTGGGCCTAATGAGGATACAGAGAGCCTTTCTTAAATCTGCCTTATGTTTATTCTTGTGGCTGTGTAGTTAGAGTATTATTCTAAACAGTGGGATGGGGAGTTTCCCATCTTTCTGTCCATACTTTGTAACGGACATGTATGTTGCTTTTATTCAAAGGGAAAATCTATAGAAATAAATACAAGCAGTTGTAAATTTAGGCCCAAATCTCATTGATAGTCTCAACTAGAGAAGCTCCATTGAATTAGTGGATTTTGAACCCATTGGACCCACAGTTCAATAATTAATTCAATGAGTCCACCCCAGTTGAGGTTATCAATAGCATCCAGGCCACACTGAGCTGAGCCAACAGAGTCAGAAGAAGCTGTTATTTGAGGGAGATCGGAAGAAATCACAAGTTGCTCCCATTAGGTGGTAATGGTATCCTGAAGACCTGACTTTTGCATCAGGAAAAGACTCCCTGATCTAGCTGATATCACCATTGATTGTTTAGGTATTTGTAAACCATGGCTAACTGGCTCATGAGGTTTCAGAGGTTTAAAAAATATTTCCATAAACCTACCTTTTCTTTCTGTACTGCAATTCTACTCATTCAAAGCATGGAAGTGAGGGTTTGAGCTATGAACACATCTTGATAAATGTCAAGCTGACATTTTTTTCTATGTCATACATATACCTACCTACCTAACTAATTACGTTGTGTGCATCTGATTTTTGGTTAGGAGATTTTTCAGGCTCCTTTTGCTTTTGTTCCTCACTTATTCTGAAACACATATCAAGTTCTGTCAATCCAATCCATGGCTCAGTGTACAGCAAGAATGAAACCATTACTTTCTAAGGCAGAGGTGAGGAATGTGTGACAATCCAGATAATAAGAACTTAAAAACATAAGAGCCATCAGGCCAGAGACTACCTAGTCCAACATTCTGTTCACAGAGTGGTCAATCAGTGGCCCTGTTACCACGGTTATGATATGTCTGGTAAGAGCACTAGATATCCTTTTGATATCAAATAATTTGGCCTTTGCTTGACTTTTCTCTGCCACCCTACTCCACGTGTTTGCAGAGGTCCACTGGACAAGCACATATTAGGCGCGGCCGTTAATGGTTGTACATACCAAACCCCATTCAGGCAGGCAACTTAAGCCTCTCCGATGCTTTAGGGAAAACCCTTCTTGCAAACCAGCTTTGCTCAGCGCGAATCTGTACAAAGACACATGGCCAAGAGCCGAGCCATTCCTTTATGCCGAGTCATTTATGTACTAGCCATACTATTGTCATCGAGTGCTAAGCCCATCATGCAAAACCTGACCTTTTCCAACTCCTTTGTCCAGCTCCAAGTTTCCTTTGTTCTCACTGAGCATGGCATAGCCTGTAGGTAAAATCCACCCTATAAAAAGTCCCCACTTTCGGGACTACCTCGGAATACTTTTGACTTCCATCCCGCCTTGCTGTCAATTTGTCCAGTGAACTCCCCTCAGTGAACCGCGCTGAGCTCCCTTCCCTGCAACCCCCGCTTCTCTCCAGGACTACGAGACCAGGTGTCATATTACCCATTCCCCAAAAACTCTTCATTTCTATTTCTCAGTTAGTTAGTGTATGTCTTGTCTTTCATGTTTCTTGTCTTCAATAAAATATTATTTGTTACTTTAAAACCTTGTCTAGCCGCTCTCTGACCTGACGCTGTATACATAGGGTGAAAGATCCTAGCTAAATTACCCTGCCTCTCATTAGCTTAAGAGAGTGCTCGAGCTTAATTTCCCCATCTTGTGTTTTTTATTTGGTTATTTGGGCTCCCCCCCGGAACCCCCAACATACAGGGTAGCAGCCCACAAGACATCTGTGAGAAGAATATAAGTGTAAATTCAGTCATTTGAATATTGATCTGCAACTCTTATCTTCTGTTGCCCTCGTCATGAAGAAAATTATTTTCTGATGAGAAGAGCCTCTTCTATCTGGAAAGGATGCTCTCTAAGCAACCCAGAATACTCTACCCAATTTATGATGAATGTTTTGGATTTTTGAAAAATCCTTGTCAAGTAAATTTATTGCTCACCACTAGCCAAGAACAAATCTCTAGCCATTCTCCCTGACCATGGCAGATGGAATGATAGAAGCATCATGGAAAGGCATGTGACGTATCTCTCCTGCTCAGTATCAAAAGGGGGAATATTTTTTGAGGTCAAATAGCCAGCATTTTCCCACATTCTGCATCTCATAGGAATAGTAAATATAGTTTTCTTTCCGCAAACATAGATATATTTCCTGGCTGCCACTAAAATTGCTCCTCCTTTGATTAGAAAAAATTATTATTCTGACACAAGAATTTGCACATGCTGCATTCTGTCACTTATGCAGCTTTTCTTTTCCTCAAATTATATTCCTGAATCTACTCCAAATCTCTTCTGCCATATTGCAAAGTTAATTGATAGGTGTGAATATGGAATTCCCACAGTCCTGATCCATCTCATGTGTGGCTTGGCTTGCTTTCTGCTGGAATGCTGGCCACTCTTATTCAGGAGACATTTTGCCATGTGTTTTGAATCAGAAGCATTTAAAAAATGTCTCGCATGCAGACTTTCCCACTAATGAAGGTGCATTACTTTAAGTATGTACATACCAAAATTCAGCTTTCTGTCAATTGGCGAAGGATCTTGCCATTGTGATCCACCTGCTTTTGCAATAACACAAGTTGGGTCTCCCTTCATTTATCCCTACGTTAGTCTTCTCTTTCACAATAAAAAAGTAGAGAGTAGCTGAAATTGGGAGATAGGAAGGGTTGTGAGATAGTTTTTGTTATGAGTAGATCCAGTGTGGTGTAGTGCTTTGAGTTTTGGACAACGAGCCTAGAAATCAGGGTTTAATTCCCTGCTTGGCCATGGAAACCCATTGGGTGAACTTGGGCATGTCACATACTTTCAGCCCCCTGAAAACTCCATCATAGACTCACCTTAGGGTCAACATAAGTCAGAAAGGACTTGAAGGCACAGAACAACCACACTTTATTTTAAAAGTAATATGAGTTTTTCAGCACTGAATTCACAATTGAAAAAAAACTGTGAGAAGACAAATGTTCCAGCAATCTATCTCAGTATCTTTAGCCTTCATAGGAGAAATACCCCAGTTCCTTTAGACCAGGGTGGGTAAGTTGAGGCCCCTGGGCCACAGCAGCTGTTAGGGGCAATAATGTGACTTCTGAAGACCCCCTGGAGATCCCCAAGCTCCCAGATCTACCATTTAATAAAAGAGCCAGAAAAGTACGGGGAGGAATCAAAGCACCACAAAATGAGTTACCAACCGGGGAGGAAGAGGTAGAACTTTGCTTAAAAGTATGAAGTGCTTTGTTTAGCTTCTTCTTTAATAACCTGCACTCTGAATTATATCATGGTTTAGAAGAGGTTTTAGTGCCCACTGATGGCTGCAAGTCACAAAATAACAAAGGTTCTAGGCCTGAAATTATGTTCTGAGATAGAGCAATTTTGGTTTCCTCAGTATTACCATCTATTACAAAGTCATAAAGGTTTCATATTTTCCTTGAGGCATTTGTCTCAATTCTTGCTGGTTCACACTTTGCCACTGGATCCTAATTCTGTTGGTTGTAAGATGACCATGACTCTAAACTGATACGATCATACGATTTTCATTTGGATCACACTCTGCCTGATCTTACCAAATTCATATTCTGGGATCAAGATGTAATAAATCACACCTGCTCTACAATGACTGAGAAGTGTAAAGTCTGCCTTATTACCTCTCTTATCACTAAGCAGAAGTGCTATAGTCATTCATCGCAGAGTCTTTGAACTGCTCTGTTGGGAGAGCCCAACTATAGAGCCCAACCTGCTCTTCATTATTAGCTTACACCAGCTTCCATGATGTTCCTCTATAGGAATTAAAATCACCAGCTGAAATTACCATAAATGATGGAACTCTCTGAGAAATATCACAAATTGAGTTGCTATGGCAGCAGATCTACTGAAACAAAAGTGAGTAATTCAGCAGCATGCATACTGAAGTAATATGTTATGGTTTGGATCTGATTCTGCAATCCTGCCTGCAGGATTGTAGAAGCATCTGGGTATGTCTCTGTAGTCAGACATAAAATGATTACATCTTCTGGTATCCTCATTTCCAATCAGGCTAGGGGGGCAAAGCCAGGTGCTTCTCTGGTCATGAGGAATGGAATGGCCATGGTAGGGGTGGGGAGGAGGCCAGAAGGTGTATGGTTCCATCTTAAAAATAATCTTAAAGCTGTTTGTGTAAAAAACCCTATGCTTGAAATTTGTTAGACCCATTCTTGCAGAAGGCTCTGCTTATTATTTTGTAAACAAACCGGAGACATTTGTCAATTTCCTGATACAAATGAAAGAAGAGACATGGAGGGCTGGATTTTCCAAAGCAGGGTTCTGATTCAGACCTGAGAGATGACATTCTTGACTTCAGGCTATATACTATATGCATATAGCCTTTGTGAATACTCCCTGTTTGATTCATACCATCACACTCAGAGTCATAGTAGCAATAGCAATAGCAATAGCATTTATTTCTATACCGCTTATCAACTGAGTGTTATCTAAGCGGTTTACAATGTATTTTAGCTAATTGCCCCCAACAAGCTGGGTACTCATTTTACCGACCTGCGGAAGGATGGAAGGCTGAGTCAACCTTGGAGCCCGGCAGGATGGAACTCACAACCTTGTGGCTTGCAGTACTGGCATTTAACCACTGCGCCACCAGGGCTCCTAACAGTAACAGAACAGGGACAAAAGCTCACAACTTGACAGGTTTACAATCACCTTATATGTACTTTACTAACTGAATGAGGCCCATCCAAAATAAGGAGACCACTTTCAACGGTATCCTTCTAGCAACCATAACATGCACCCTCTCCTTCATGGGAAAATAGACTGGACCCTGGTAGGGTTTCCATAAAAGGAAGGTGATAGAATTATTTTCAACTTGACTTCAGAGAGCTACACATCTGGCTTCCAAAGCCTCTGTCTCTTCATCATCCTTTCAAGTTGGCTGGGCTGCAGTCCAGTATGTCTCTGCCTGTCGCTTAACAAACTCAAGCTGTGGTTTTCAAGCTGATAAAATTTATGCTAATTAACAGGTTGAGGGAAAATGTGATGTTATTGCTATGGAATGTTCTGAGAAGCTGGAAACACTTAACTGCCAAAACTACATGTGGTGAAATAACCAATAATTTGCTTAAGAAACCCACATCTGTTTTTGCCTGCTACAAACAGGGGTTAATAGTCTATGGGGAGGGGGAGGTAGGCAGTGGCAGTGAGTAGCCCTAGGATAAACAAAAAGGCCTTAACGGCAGGAAATAGGTTTGTTCTCCTAGCGTAAGCATTTACATTGGCTGCTGACCAGCTAAAGACGTAAGAGAAGGCTGGTTTACACACTTTGTTTTCCAATATAGTTTTGGAGAAACAAACAATCTTTTTTCAGTTTTACATAATAGAGTGATCCAATATGCAATCCATACTAATGGGCTGAAAGATATTCTGTTTAGTTCTTACAGAGCATTGTTGCAACCCTAGCTGAAACTATTGCCTATAAGATCAGAGGCTGCAACATAAAAGGTGAAGGAAACTTGTTTAGATCAATTTAGGATGAGTGAGAATGTTGTCTGATATTTATTTTGATGTGAGCATACTTAATTCACCGTTCTCAAGTCAAAGAGTATACTCAGTTGTCGTCTAAAATCTGTACTTTTCTGAATGCTAGAGTTCCAACATGTCAATTTTTTGAAAACATTCACTAAAAGTTCTTATATTAAGAAGATGTGAGTATAAAATTACCATTTTAGTGGAGAGTGTGCAGAACATTAGTTTAACATGTGGGGGGAAATGAGCATATTTTTAAAGTGTGCATATTAAAAAATGAATTCATTTGGAGGACATGCATACAGAAACATGTACACATTTTCATGTGGCTTTTGGAGAAAAAGTCTATAAATCAATGCAGAAAAGAGAAAGAATGAGTTTAACAGAAAACCCAGTAGATTGCCTGAAAATAAATTTGAACAGATTAGCCTGTCCCTGAAATCCATAGTCAGAGAAGATGACATTCAGATATGACTCTATTCAGTGTGCTCAAAGAGTAAAAACAATGAGGGCCTTGAAAAAGCTTTGATTAAGAAAATGAGGAAATTGGGTCCAGGTCATATTCAATTAGAAATAAGAGAATCAGCTCGTTGAGAGACTGGCAGGGACAAGGAGAGGGCACATAACTCTATCTCCATGTTGAATAAATGCACAGAAAGGTCACGGGACCAAATGGGCTAGCCTTATCCATCAACATCGTCACACACTGCTACCACTTTCCTCCAAGTAATGTCCACCTGGTGTTCACCAGCAAGAAGGTATTTGTAAATAGACAGTAAGGCTGCATTCCTACAACATAATGTTGTACACACCTACTCAGAAGTAAGTTCCACTGAGTTCAGTTGGATATACTCTGAGGTAAGTAGGTGTCATAGAATCAGATCCTTAAACTATAAAAATATAATGATAATCTATAGCCATCTGTAACTGAGCTATCTCTTCAGCTTTCTCTGAACAGTTACAGCCAGCAAATTATTATATCCGTTCTTCTGGAAAAATAACTTTCTTCTTAAACACTTACATTTGGCTGTGTTGTACCCCAAATCTTACAGATCATGCTTAAATATGCAACCATAATGAACAGTTCATATATTCTGGAGACCATTATTCCAGAAATCAGCTGGGGCTCATGGACTAACACTGGATGATATCCTCAAGAGGGCCAATTTCCATAATACAGTGGAAGTGGAGAAAGGTGGAGCACTTATTATTCACAATTGCTTATGAAGACTTATACTGGAGAAAATGACAGTTATTAATATAATTTGTTCAAGACTTGTGTCAAAAATATGAGGGTTTTGTTTGTTTGTTTAACATTTTCAGTACCGTTGAATACCTAAATAATAAAAACAATAACTTTAACCACATCACTATTACTGCTACTACTGCTTCACTAATTGCTTTAAAACTGTCCACCTGTTCACAAAACCTTCTCCACACTTTCAGCTGGCTTAATTCACTTTCAGTGACATCAGCAAATAGCCAGCTTTGATTCGCTACATAATGGTGCTAACACTACAGGAACATTAATTTGTCAAGCAAGTAAAGTGATGTTCAAAATTCTATAACAAAGACTTTTGTCATATATGCAGAGAGAAATGTCAGATGTCCAAACTGGGTTCAGGGAAGGAAGAGACACTAGGGATCATATTGCAAACATATGTTAGCCAATGGAGTACACCAAGGAATTTCAGAAGAAAGTCACTCTGTGTTTTATAGATTACAACAAAGCCTCTGACTATGTAGATCATGAAAAACTATGACTCATCATTAAAGAAATGAGTGTGCCACAACATTTCATAACCTGCATGCAGGACAAGAGGCTAGTGTCAGGATACAATACAGAGAAACTGAGTATTTTTCAATTTGCAAAAGGGTCAAGCAAGGTTGCATTTTATCACCTTTTCTGTTTAACTGGTATGCTGAACATATCACAAATAAAGCAGGATTTGACTCAGAGGAAGCAGGAAAATTGGAGGAAGGAACATCAACAATTTAGGATATACAGATGACACCATACTACTACCACAGAGCTTTCCAAACTTTTCAAGTTAGTGACACACTTTTTAGACATGCATTATTTCACAACACAATGGCCCTTTTTGCACGGGCTTTCTGTTGCGCGACAGCCCCGTGAGCCTCGCGGGAGTGGGAGCGTCGCTCTGCATGATGCACTCCCACTTCCACCGCACTCACGGGGCTGCAGTGGCGCGATCGCGGGTTTTTTATTTTCGCCTCAAAGCGAAAATCACCCGCGCTTGCGCAACGCTCCCGGCGCCCAAGCGCACTTACCTCCTGTGCGGAGCATTGGGGAGGCGGCCGGGTCGCGCTTCCTTCCCTCCACCCCTGTGGAAGGAAGGGGCGGGGCACTAGCGCGATGGACGCGACACCTCCTGCTTTGCGCACACGCGGGGGGACGGACGCGACACCTCCTGCTTCGCGCGCACGCGGGGGGGACGGACGCGACACCTCCTGCTTCGCGCTCGCGGGGGGGGCGGACGCAAGAGCCCTCTGCTTCGCCCCGGGGGGAGGGCAGCTCGCGCGAGAAGCCTCCTCCGGTGCCGCTTCCCCCCTCGTTCCTTCGCCTGCGGAAGGAAGGAGGGGAAAACGACAGCCTCCCGGAGGAGCCTTCTCGTGCGAGCCGCCCTCCCCCACTCGCGCGAGAAGCCTCAATGCGAAAAGGGCCAATAATTCAGTAAGTGGAGGCAGCCTCTCCACCCGAGCCTGACCCACCACTGCCCCTGCCACTGCTGCTACCCTTGCCGAGGTCTTCCTTGGCCTTGGGTGGCAGCAGAGGTAGCCCCTTCACCTGCTACATTCGTGTGACACATCTACACACTAATGTGTCGCGACACACAGTTTAGAAAGCTCTGTACTAGCAGAAAGTAGCAAATACTTGGAACAATTACTGAAGAAAGTTAAGGAAGAAAGTGTAGATACAGTTTACAGCTGAACAGTAAGAAAAATAATAATGATCACAGATAATTTACATAATATTTAAGTAAGCAAATGGTGAAAACATTGAAATAGTTCAAGATTTTCCATAGCTCAGTCATTAATCTAAATGGAGACTGCAGTCAAGAAATCAAAGGACTAGGCCTTGGAAGGGAAGCTATGAAGGTACTAAACAAGACTCTGAAATGTAATACTAAGGTTAGTATTGTTCTTGTCATTGTATTTCCAGTTTCTGTATGTGGTTGTGAGAGCTGGATAGTGAAGAAAGCTGATAGGAAGAAAATCAACTCATTTGAAATGTGGTGCTGGAGGAGAGTTCTGTGGATATTGTGGACTGCTAAAAAAAAATTAATGGGTTATAGAGCAAATTGAGCCTGAATTCTTCCTAGAAGTCAAAAGGACTAAACTGAGACTTTCGATATATCAAGAAAAGACATGATTCACTAGCAAATACAATATTGTTTGTTAAGTTAGAAGGCAGTATGAAAAGAAGACTGCATTACAGATGAATAAATTCCTTAAGGAAGTCATGGCCCTGAGTCTGCAATACCTGACCAGGGCAGTTGATGCTAGGATGACTTCAAGATCTCTTTCTTATAGGGTTGCCATAAGTAGAAGCTGACCTGACAGCAGTTAACAACAACAACAACAACAACAACAACAACAAAGTTTAACTGCATAAGCATCAGCCGGAGAAATAAGAACTAAAAATAGTAGACCATTCGGCCCAGCTTCTGATCTCTGAAAATGGATATAAATGTAAAACACATATGATAGCTATGAAAATGTAACAGATAAACTGCACTGAAGATGCATGTACAAATTTAATAGCAGTTCAGAAGTGTGCTCCGTGTGTGGCAAGGGGAGGCCTGTATTTATAGCTGTTAAAGAAACACACAAAGACAGTTTGGATACACTAAAGGCTGTGACTAATACTTTGTTAGTTCCTAATTCTCATATTAAATAAACTGAAGATGATATAGCAGAGTCACTGGAAATGAAGCAACGCCTACACTACAATACTTGGTGGGAAGGGCTACAATGGAGTTGTCATATTTTCCAATGAGCACGCACGCACGCCAAATGCACGTTTGGTGCACTAGTTTCAAACAGTTCTATTCTACTTGGTGTTTCTGTTGTCTGTTATTCCTTCCCTATTGTAGTTATTTCTGATCCCAAACAAAATTCCAGCAGCGATCACTTTGTAAGAGTGCTCTTCTTGTGTCATCTTTGTTTATCATAATATGTTGTAAAGAAGTTAGGAGAGAACACACACAAGTCTACAATGTATGTGTGCTCATTTTCGTAACAACAAACTCGTGTTTCTTACTATGTTTGAATCTGGCATATTTTGGACTGCAGTACTTCATTCTATTTCTATTAAATACAGTTTTACACCCTACTAGAGGAGACCTATTGAAAGGAAAACAATTAGATTTAGGCCTCCAGATTGCAGTCAGACAACTGAATGGTTGAATCTGAGATTGGGAATTTACTTCTGAAGGTTAATTAACAGTTATAATTTCAAAGCGCACTCCCCCCACCAAGGAGTTATACTTATCTATTTTTAAAGTAACTGTCTACATTTCCAGTTGCTCCTTTTTAAAAAGGACATCTGAATGCTACATGCTGCTTTGTATGATACAAAATACATTTCCCTTCTGTCCATCTCATTGTTTCTTAAACACTCACAACACAGGATGAGCCAGCATGAAATTCCTTCTCCATAAGTTTTGAGGACACAGTCTTGTAATTATTTTTTTTAAAAAAACCATTAAGATACTGTCATGCCACAAAAGGAGTAAAGGTACCCCTTGTCTTATTAATTTGAAAATGACTTAATTGCAAGTAACTTGTTATTTGTAGTTACTGTTTATTCATAATTAGATACAAATGACTATTTGTAATAGATTCTGTTTACAAAATAAGGCACAACTAAGTTGAATACTCACCCACACAGACTAGCTCCTTTCACAAACAAGACAAAGACTAAATGCTTTTCTCATACTCTATTTTCTGAATTAATTGAAAATTTGTTTTTGCTTTTTTCACAGGAAAGAAAATGTTCCAGCTTTGTCTATTTCTTGTGGCACTGGCATAGTTTAGCAAAGAGCGCAAAGAGTCCATGTCCTCAATGCCTACACCCTCTGCTGCCACACAGTAGCATACCTAGGCTCAATGGCACCTAGGGCAGCGGTTCTCAACCTGTGGGTCGCAACCCCTTTGGGAGTTGAACAACCCTTCTAAGACCATCAGAAAAATACGTATTTCCGATGCTCTTAGGCTCCATTCCCTCCTTGGTGGTGCTGCGCAAGCCATGCGCTCGCGCTCGCGCATCACCACTCCTGAGCCTTTTCCTCACGTTACCTTATCACGGAGGTGGGGGGTGCCGTTCGCGCAAGCAGGTTCTTGCGTGAGGCGCTCTCTTCGCTGCTCCTTCATCCCGCAGCTGGCTTCCTGGTCACGCAACCACTCCGCCCCTTCCTCCCCCAGTGCAGCCTATCCACAGCAGGCGTGGTGGTGCGGAAGCGCGAGCCACGCACTCGCGTCCTCCTGCCCCCTGTTCAGAAGGGACTGAAATTGTTCCCCTTCTCCGCTACCGGGAGAACCTCCCGTCTGATGGGCCAGCTTGGGGGGACGACGGCAGCACGGGGTGCAGGCCCCCTCCATGCCACGGCCCCTGCCCACTCGCCACAGAGGGGGGCGCTGCGGAAGGGCCGGGGGACCCTCAAGGCGGCACTTTTCCAGGGGGTGAGCTGCGCCCGGCACAAAAGACAAAGGCACTGGGATTCCTCCCCCCCCAGCCAGGGTTGACACTCTGGAAACTTTTCCCACACTGCCCCCCCCCAGCGGAAACGAGAGCGAAGCAGAAGCAGAGCCCAGGGGGGTTCTTGGAGTTTTTTCCCGGGGGAGACGCGCGGTTCCTCTTTCCCTCCCTGCCCTCCTCCCCCGTTCCTGGATGGTGAGGCGGCCTTTGCCGGGGGGGAGGCACTGTAAATAATAAATAAATAATTTTATGGCTGGGGGTCACCACAACATGAGGAACTGTATTAAAGGGTTGCGGCATTAGGAAGGTGGAGAACCACTGACCTAGGGCAAGTGTTGAAGTTGTGCCCCTAGGTGCTGCTGCTGCTGCCACTCTCCCCCCTCCACACACAACGGGCCATGGTGGTGGACCGGCGGTGGGAGGGCTGCCGCTGCCACCTCCACCCCCCTGCACTGGGCTAGGAAGGACCCCAGCAAAGGCAGGGGGCAGCAGCAACCCAGATCCGGGCGGGAGGGTGGGGGGCTCCACTTTTTGCACCTCCTGGCACCCAGGGCATGCGTCCCAGTTGCCCCACTCTAGATATGCCTCTGCTGCCACATTTCTGATGAAAGGGACATGGCAAGCTGGCATGTGCATGTGCCCAAACTTCCCTCTCATTTGTTGGTGTCCAACAGCAGGGCTTTGTGGACCCCTGTGAGGGCTCTGCAGACCCCCAGGGGCCCCCGAGACCCCAGGATAAGAACCACTGATGTAGAGGATAGTTTAAAACACCATACATGTCTATGTTGTGATTATTGTTGGAAATGCAACAAAGCTCAATATTTGTAGAGTTAAATCTGCCTTAGAGAGAACAGCAGTGTTAGGGTTAAGAGTGTTTCAGTGTCCTAAAATCTCCTCATGTTTCATGCACCTATCCTAACCTCTCTTAGAGGTTAGAATATCCCTGATATTCTTAGGGATCACTCCACCTCTTCTTTCCACCTCCTTTTTTGCTCTTTCAGTGCTCCAAAAATAAATCTGACTTAGTCCTCTTCCTGTTCTTAGCTGACCCTAGCATCCTTAGGGAGTTTTCCTTTCTCTAATGGAGTTCTTTTAATGAAAGTTTAGTTGATTTCCTATAGGCATTGGTGTCAATGCTCCATAATCATAATAGCTAGCTGCTGCACATATACACTCCCTATCGATTGCAGCTACGTCTTTGCTGTGTTCCGTTCATTTTGGTTAGTGGAGCTTTTGCTTTTGCGGAGCACAATGATGGCTGGAGTCCCACAGTAGACATTTTACATCTGCTTCTTGAAGATTTCTCTTCCCTCCATTTTAGACCATAAATCATTCGCAGTTTTGGCTGTGCTTTCTCAAAGCATTCTTTCTGTCATTCTAGAGGGGAGGCTTTTCAGTTATCCAAGTCTTCATACAGACGGCTCGGCTGTTCCCTAGTAGATACTGTGCCTTGCATGATTTCCCCAGACATCTGTCTGCTCCCATCTTTACTGCAATCTTAAAATTCAGTAAAGGAATAACACATAATCTCCCTCTGAAAAAGCAGTTTCCTCCTCTCTGAAACTTGTCTCCATGAAATGTGTTGATGCAATTTTTTTTGTCTGCATTTTTTTTTTACAATCTGCTTAATCTCTCCCTTTAGTTCTCAGAAGCCTGTGACAACAACAGCTGTTAAGGAAGGCAACAGCCTTTTTGCTGATGAAATTGCATATTAGGACAGAGGCTAATCAGATGTTGAGTTGTTTTTTTCCCCATTCTGTTCAAATGCTTAGAGGAAGAACAATATCCTCTGATGTCTTTCCTTGTACAAGAAATGGGAATGCGTTTGGGTGTCAATTTTGGTTCCTCTGCTCATGAGGCACTGAATCCACTCCATTTTTTAGTCTGAACTTTAACAAAGCTGTCCCTCAAATATCCCCCTGGATAACTCCTTGAAAGTTGAGACCAGGGATAGGCCAACCGAATCAGTGCATCCATGAATCCTTGGCAAGGATTTTAGATTCACAGATCTGAATCCCCAGGGCAGAATAGGCAAATGGAACCTTTCAAATTGAGAAGTGCCCACTGTCCCCCCCATTCCCTCCCTCACATTCCAGCCTTCCATGCAGGAGCAGTGTGCAGGGCACACCAGAGCCTGCGCTCGCTCAGCCACCTAGGATCAGGCCTGCAGGGGCGAGTAGGGCCTGGGATGGCCGTGTTCCTGCAAGCCCCGGGGCCTGAGCTCATGTGAGTGTCCAGGATCAGGCCCGCAGGGGCGAGTAGGGCTGGTGATGGCCACGTTGCTGCAAACCCCAGGGCCTCAGCTCACTGCAGTAGGGGTGTGAAAAGTGAGGTATCGTCCCTTCTTCTGCACCCCCACCACTGCCACCAGTGTGGGCACTTCATAGGTGGCCTGCAGGGATGTGCAGAGTGGGCGATCGCTTTTTAAACTCTTTTTAAAAAAAGGATTTGAAATCATAGAATCATAGAAATGTAGAGTTGGAAGAGACAGTTGGAAGAGACAGGGGCCATCCAGTCCAACCCCCTGCCACGCAGGAACACGCTCAAAGCACTCCCAACAGATGGCCATCCAGCCTCTGCTTAAAAACCTCCAAAGAAGGAGACTCCACCACATTCTGAGGCAGCACGTTCCACTGCCAGACAGCCCTGACTGTCGGGAAGTGATGATACTTTAAAATGTCTTCTTACTATCTGATCACTAATAAGAAATAACTATTGAAGAAGATTGTGGGTGAAACCGGAAACCCCTGCAAGCCAAATCACGCTTATAGGTTAGAGCTTCACCCATCTCTGAACTAAAGACCTACCCAGTTATACATAGTATTACACATTTATAAAATTATATTTATTTCAGACTTTCCCTGCATGTCCATTGCACAATGTGTTTCTCCACTCAGGAGGATCACAAGGCCTTTCACTTTATTGAATGCATGTGTTTAGAGGTGTGTGTTTTGATAGCTAGCTTTGCCCTCTCCTGGTGGTATGTGTCCAGGAGACATCACTGCAGATCTGTGTTCTGAAGAAGCATGAAGAAGACCTACATGTACATACGAGAGGCAGTTATTAAGAACTAAGCTATACATTCCTTTTCTTTCTCCTGTTTTCCAAGGAATGGATGAATCATTAGGCAGCACCACTGCTCTACGCAAAAGTTTTCAGAAATGAATTATTTACAGGTCTATGGGGAAGTAATTCCTTTCTGAGGCATTGCTCACTGAGACGGAATTGATATGACTATGCTTTGAAAACAAGCATGCCCATTAAATATAACAGAAAGCAACTGTCTTGCTAGATGAGTTCCTTAAGCAACTTTGATGCTCTTCTTTCAGGAGTTTTTTAGCTGTGTATTCCTGCCCAGCAAGGGGCTGTACCAGATGGTCCTTGTGGCCACTTCCAACTCTATGATTCTATCGCCATTGAAAATATCTTCCTTCTAAACTGCATAGTTGGTCTTATTATCAACAGGGATTTACATTGATAGTTTTGGAATGTTTGTTACTTGTTTTATTTGGATCACAGAACAAAAGGTTTATGAGGCCACTTAGCCCTGCTCAATGCATGTCAATGGAGGAGGCAAATAGGATGGCCCTGTCAGGTGGCCATTCTGCTTCTGCTTAAATATGTCCAGAGTATGAGAGTCCACTGCTTTCTGTTCCACTGGCAAAAGACTGTTACTGTCTCTTAATATTTGTCCAAAACTTGCTGCTTAGATTTTTCTTCCCTAGTCCCCAATATGTGGAGAGTCTCTAATGACTTTGTACAGAGAGAAATGTAGTCTCCATTTAGTTCATAGCTAATTTCATCCATGTATCTCTTCTAGGACTTTGACCCATTATTGAAAACAGGTGCTGGACATGAACCCTGAAGCAAATCATTAAAATGTTTTATTGTTATGTAACAAAGTGTAAAAGAAATGGAAGAAAACTCTGTTTCCAGAAAAGCTGGTTATTTCTGAGAGCTTACCCTGTTAGCATACACAGTTTTATGTTACTCAAGATAACAAGATGCCTCAATTAACTATAGATTAGTGAAGGGTGTGGATGTCATTTCATTTTTAAAATAATGAATAAAATATTTACTAATTTTCTCCATGTTTAGAATGGAAAGGATCTGACATTTTGGGAATTCAATTGTAGATAAAACCAAAATTGACATTTCTAGGCTTAGTGCTTTGAGTGCTTAAATCTTAGAAATGTAGCTTGGACTCTCTGTATATTCACCAATAGTGATGCTGAATGAAGGTTTCTGCCTCTCTCTCTCCTTCTCTGTCTCTTTTCCTTGGGAGACACTTCCAATCTTTCTACACCTATATGACAGGCAGGTACAGTAAGTTGTCTCTATTGAATTTGACCAGTGAAAATGGGGCGGGGGGGGTGTTTTCAGTTCTTTTCTGAAGAATCTGCCAATTTCATCTGTGTTTTTATATTCAGTTTCATCATCAAGACAGAAACGACTTTTCATATGCAAAACAGGAAGCACTTCCTTATAATTGATCCCATCCTTATAATTGATAGCACCCACTGCAGCCCTAGCAATTTTCCCAGTTCATAGGATCAGAGAGTTGGAAGAGATCATATGGGCCAGCTGGTCCAATCTCCTACCATACAGCAATACATAACTAAAGCATTCCCGAGAGATGGCCATCCAACCTCTCTTTAAAGATGTCCAAAAGAGGCCACTGCTCTCCAAAGCAGTGTGCCATGCTACCAACAGCTTTTCCTAATATTCTTCCTCATGTTTAGATGGTATCTCTTTTCTTGTAATTTGAATCCATTAATAGATGTTGCAGTCTCTGGACAAGTGTGACCCATCTTCTACATATGACACCCCTTCAGATATTTAAACATGGCTATCATGTGCCCTCTCAGTGTTCTCAAAGCTAAACATACTCAACTCCCTAAGTCATTCTTCATATGGTGTGGGTTCCAGAACTTGCCCATCTTGGTCACTTTCCTCTGGATGCATTCCAGCTTGTCAGTCTTTCATAAGAATCTACGATGGGATCACTGTGGTGTTGATTTTTGCTAGAAAACTGAAAATTAGAATAAAACAGCGTTACTAGTTGTTGAAAGTGCCAGTTCAAGGCATTTTGCTGTCTTAAATATGATAAAATTTTGCTTTGCTCCAGTCCCCCAAAGCCTGCACTTGGTTTGCCTAGCATTGTTCAAAAATTGTTTTTATAGATTCCCTTTTTGTTTCTTAGTATTAGTGAAAAGTACAGGGGATACTAATAGCTTGCTCCTTGATAGTTAGTGCCAGGAAGAAGACATATCAAAGAGGTGATAAGACCTCTAAAATTGCAACATTCTCTTTGGAATGTAATCTCCTAACTGCCTAAAGGGATTTCACAGAAATTTGCTTGCTTTGTCTAAAACCAGAAAAAGGGAATGAATCTTAATTCCATAATAGGAATTTGTGGTTGCTGTCAGATGTACAGAAGAGGATTATAGGAGCCAAAAAATGTCACTCAGTAAACCAAACTTCCCAGACAGTTCTATTCCGACATTAAACCTCTGTTTACTCAGTGTTTTAGATGTAATATGTTTGTCAAACCAGCACCTTCTGCCTAGAGGTTCAGCTAAATCTCTCTTAAATCTGCTTTAAACTTATTTGGCTCACAACCCACATCCACAATAGCTGTTAAGAGCTGTTTGGCTTCCCAGGGTGTTATTAACTGGATACCTTTATTTGCTATCTTCAAAAGTACTGTCAGCAGCAGCAACAGCAGCTGTCCTTGTTGTCTGTGTTAGGATAAGACTGGAAGATGTCTCTGTGGACATTTATGAAGATGATTGCTGTTGTTTAAAAGCTTGTGGGCATGAGGTGCTCCAGCAGAGCTTTTGGAAGCTAAGTCATTGGCATGAAGATGCTTTGGGAATGCATGCTTTCTCTTCCTATGTTTGGCATTAAATCATATTTAACATAGTAGAATAGGATATACTTGTATTATTGTTCACATCAAACTATGGAAAATTGTGACAAGATGAGGAGAGGAGAAAGGAATGAGGTTTCTAGTTTGCTTCTCTCTCAGATGCCAGGCAGCAACCATTGATGTAAGTTTTTCCCAAAAAAAGTAGATCTGAGAAATTTTCTAAATAATGTTCTAAATACTGTTATCTAATTTAGTATACTTGGTTGAAATGTTATGATCAAACACATCTAAAACTTTATGTGGACATTATTTTATTGGAATATATGTAAAAATGTAAAGCAAATTGTGTGTGTGTGTGTGTGTGTGATATTTAACAAAAAAAGGCTACACTTGAAAAAACACTTTTTAAAGGCCATATACTTAAAGTGAGAGGCACCTGTTATACTGTATATCAACAGTTGACTGTCTTTTGCTGTGGTATAACTTTAGTGCCTTTATCTTTCCCCCTCCCTCTCTGTACTATTTATCAGTTCCATTTCAAATTGAGAAAAATCTGATTCAGGACAGCTAATTGAGTATTTTATTTCACTAAAATGGATGGGCAAAATGCAGCCCGCTGCCAGGGCCTTTTTTATGGACTCTAGTGCCTTCAGGAGTCAATATTTTAGCATTTTTTTAAAAAAAAATCTTTGCTTTAGGATGCCATTAATGCACTCTTAGAGGGATCTAGAGTATTTCCACCTTGTTTGGAGCTCTCTTGGATCCACCAGGGATCAAAACCAATTTTTCAAAAAAAAACTATTTTGCCCTGAAATACTTCAGAACATCCACTAGTGGTCTGCAGGGTGCATTCCTGCCATTTTTTGCAGCCCATTTTTTGCAGCCCCTTGGGCCAATTTAGACCTGGGAGAGGTCTCTTTTGAAGCATAAAGCATAGTGAAAATGCCCCCATGACACTTAGAAGTATTTGGGGATTTTTTTTTGGCAGGAGTATGTACTGCCTTCCAAGGTCTTCTGGGGGCTAATGTGCAGACCAATGTGAGTCTGTGAGCAAAAGCTTTTTTTGTTTTTGTTTTGGTCTTGATTGCTTGTAGTTGTAACTGGCTGAGAAACAAGAGATTTTGTGAAATAGAAACCAGCTTAGCAGAATGTTTATTTGTTGGTCTGTTTCTCTGAGCGCTAGGTTTGTCAACATTTGTCTCCTTAGAAGTTCGCATCCTATATTTAGCCCATCTAACATAACTGATTGCAGTACAGCAGCCCAATGACTACGGAGATTTCTCTATTTATTTATTTATAGATATACATGATGTAGAAAATTTTCCATGGAAAAATACAGCATCAGGAAATATTTGTTCTGGAAAATATCATGCAGAGAATTTCCCACCTCACATCTGTGGCCCTTGAAAAACTGGCACTGCATTACTTGATAGCCTGGCACACTGCTATGCAACATGCCCGGCACAAGCAACAGGAAGCAAGATAAAGCCACTATTGAAACAAACTGAGATCTTTTGCCACTGTGTAAATTATAAGCATAGATGTCCCTTGCATCTGGGCTGGGACCACAGCAGAGGGAATCAAAGGGTTTAAAGCACAGGTAGGCAAAGTGTAGCCAGGGGTTTGCTACCATGTTGAGGAAAACATTCCCAAGGGAACTGGCCAGCCACAACAACAGTTTGAAACAGTTTACCTTCTCTCACACACACACACTAGGAGTTGTGGTGAATTTTGTGGAGCAAGGAGTCCATTACATACTCATATAATGCAACAGCCTTTGCCTGGGCTTTTGCTAGGGCTGAGAGAGTGTGTATTGCCCAAGATTATCCTTCTTTCCCTTGCTTTTTACACCCTTTTTAAAAAAAGGATTCGAAAGATTTGAGATTTGTGAGATTCATGGATTTCCAGAACCTTCCATGGATTCGGATCTGGATTCGACGCCGGAAAATTCTGGATTCGTCCCATCCCTAATAAATAGATATCTTCCTTTGGTTCCATATAAGCTCAAGTATACCAAATCATTTAATTATTCACTCGAATTTCTTAAAGAATATAACTATACAATGTCTTCAATTTAAGTCCAATTTTAATCTGTAAAACTCTCTACTGCTAGGTTTCCCCATCTGTTTCTTAAATAATGTATTAAAGGGTCCCATGTTTTTATAAATGGTCCCAGCAATGTTCCTCTTACTAAGGCAGTTAATTTATTGGTTACAGCCATATCTAAGAGTTTAATTAACCAGTCTTCTTCATTAGGTATATCAGGTTGTTTCCAATTCTTGGCATATATAATTCTAGCCGCAGTGGTTATATAAAATAACAGTTTCCCATATATATTTTTTCAATTTTCTCCTCTATCATACCCAACAGATATAATTCTGGTTCCATTTGTAATTTTATACCCAAAATTTTCTCTGTCTCCAAATGAATTGTTTTCTAGTATCTTCTAGCTTTGGAACAATTCTACAACATATGGTAGAATGTTCCTTTTTCATCTTTACATTTCCAGCATTTTTTGTCAACATTTTTATACATTCTTGCCAGTTTATCAGGAGGTAAATACCATCTTAAGTACATTTTATAAACATTTTCTTTTATATTTTGATTGGCAGTATACCTTATACTCTTTTTCCAAATTTTTCCCCATTTTCCATATTCAATTGGGTGGCCTACATTTCATGCCCACTGGATCATAGATTCCTTAATAATTTCCTCCTCAGTCTCCCACATAAGAAGCAATTTATATATTTTAGAGATCAGTTTCAATTTATCTTCAAATATTATCTGGTCAAATTCTGTTCTTTCAATTTGAAAACCATTCAAATTCTTCTCAATCTTCCACTTTCTTTTAATTGCCTATGAAGCAGCCAATGACATTTTAATCCATCTTCACTGAGTTCATCCTTTGTTTCATACTCCACTTCATTTCCATTTATCTTTGTCAAATCTTTGAATGTTATCCATCTTCCATAACGTATATTTTCTTTTTTGTAAAAAGCTTCATGCGGGGAAAGCCACAGAGGAGTTTTAGGATATAATCTCATTCTATATTTTTTCCAGATCTTCAATAGTGATTTTCTTATGTAATGGTTATTAAATTGTTTAATAACAATTAAATAAATTGTTTAATAACAACAATAATAATAATTAAATTAAATTGTTTAAGAACAATTAATAACTCTGTGGTTATTTCTAAGAAAGAAAAAGAATAAGTGCATCTAAGTATTATAAAAAACAAGCAGTTTGGAGGGGACTGAGAAATTATCCTGTTTTTTAAAAAAAAGAATTTTAGCCCTTAAAATGAATGTACAGGGTTCATCTCAAAATGTTGCAGCTAATCCATATCAGTGAGTAGCATTTTCAAATTAGCACAGAAAATATTTTGAGGTGAATATGAAGCCTTAGGCAAGACTATTAGGTGTACATGAGAAAAACTACATTCAGAATATCTTTCTACAACCATGGGTTTTACTGGGGAGTCTGTTTCATTAATTTATTGTGATAATAATAATATTTATTTATAACGCCCTTTACACCAAAGGCGGAACAACGACATATACAATCAGAAACATTAAAAGACAAAGACATTAAAATAAAAAGCACAACAATACATGACATGAAATCCCCAACACCTCACCAGTTGCTACCCATCTCAGCACCCTAAGCACATCTCAATGACTTAAAATGGAGAATCAAAGAGGACAGTCTTCAACCATTTACAAAAATGGGTGAGATCCTCCTCCAGCTGGAGGTCCAAAGGAAAACTATTCCACAAATGCAGAGCCAGATCTTGAAAGGCTCGCAGCCTTGACAGAGCTGTACACATTGATGGAACAGACAACAAACCTTTGCCTGTAGATCTCAAATTCCTGGATGGAACATACCAAACAAGCGGATCTGCAAGGTACTGAGGGAGGTTAAAGCACAAAGCTTTAAATACCAGGACTGAAAGTTTGAAACAGGCCCTAGCCTGAACTGGTAGCCAGAGAAGGGATCTACAAGGAGAAGAAACAGGTGACTATTTGGGCAGATTTAAAACAACCTGGACAGCATTTTTCTGAATCAAAACCAAAGGAAGAAGAGAGCAGGAAAGACAACCCTGCCAGTGATAATAATATACCAACAAGATTTTTTTAAAAAAAAAGTTTATAAACTGAAAAATAATGTTCTAAAAAATGCTTAATAACAAAATAATTCCACTTCATAAATGGTTCTGATTTCCTACATTCTTCCTCAGCATGATTTATGGAGTGGTTTTGTACTGATTTTTCTTTAAAAAAAAACAATTTAAAAAACCAATTTCCTCTTTCTTTCTTTTTTAAACAGAGAATTTTGAAAAAGAATATGGTAGGTCCTCAGTTTGTGTAAGTGAGGCCCAAAAAGGCCGGCTATAGAGAATATCCATGAAAACAGAGCTTAGAAAAATCTCTGTTTGGACAATGAATCCCAAACTCTAGGAAATATGGTCCAAATAAGAGAAAACAGATCTAGAAACTCTAATTTCCACAGAAACTGTTCTCCTGACTATTGCCAGACATGCCAATCATCAGAATATCTATGGAATGTGATGTTTGTTTAGAGTCTGGCTACACATTACACAATTGCTCACATACTGGAACTGAGCTGCTAAGAATCCCAAAAGTCTCCGTATCTCAAGAGGCAGGGAGGAGTGGCATGCCTTGAAGCAATGATTCCACTCTTGAATTTCCTAAGAACCAGAAGAATAGGGGTAACTTCTTGCTGGAGGGAGAATCATGACATCCTCTCCCTGCAGGCTGTTTTGTCTTTAATCCTCTGTTATTTATCAGGGGAGGAGCAGTTAAGTCCCAGATTGAAAACCTTTTCTGATCCTCTCCTAATAAACATCAAAAGATTACCGTAACTGGAAAAAGAGGGGAGGGAGAAACCAAGCCGTCAGAGCAACCATGCCCTGACTGTTTCCCTCAGACAAGGAACTCCCTGGTTCTTTGATTCTCCAAGAGCAATTTGACCTTCCTGAGAGGTCAGGAAAAGGTGAGGAGAAGGCAGTGCTTAAAGGTAATCCATTCTCCCATGTCTTTTCAATCATGGGGAGAAACTCTTTGGTTTCTAAAGTTAGTAGAAGAAAGAAAATTTTCAAAAACAGATCCTCTTGAATTGACATGATTAGACAAGATTCACTACCACCACCACTGAATCAGAGACTACATCTATGCTTATAAACTGCATCACAAAAATGATGGATCCACCAGTTTCTTAATGCCATCATGGCACAAAAGCATGAATCCAAGGCATAAATCCTTGTGATTTTCATACAGGATGCCGCCAAACTTACTGTCAAATTACAGACCATGTTCTTACCTGTAACTGGACTGATCAGTCATGCACCTCCTTTTTGTGTCTCCCTCAGTCCACAAAAGGTCAAATTTGAGCCATGGACCTGATGATTTATCATACTGCTTCTCTGCAAATCATCATCAAATCACATCTACAATCAACTTCCCACATGAGAAGCTATACAATATAATGTACGTGTATGTCCCTTCAAGTCACCTGTCAACTTATAGTGACCCCATGAATTTCACAGGGTTTTCTTAGGCAAGGAACACTCAGAGGTGGTGTTGCCAGTTCCGTCCTCTGAACTATAATCTAAGGAGCTGGTATTTGTTGACAGTTTCTCATCCAAGTAGCAACAGTGTTACCCTGACTTCTGAGGGTCTCCTGGGGGACATCTTGATTTGCTCCAAAAATGCAAAGACTGGGGGAATAGCAGAGCACTGGCCTTGGCAGAATGAAGGGCAGGGTAACCCAGTGAGACCTTCAACCCAATTTTTATGGGGTCAAACCACACAAAAACCAGCCAAACGTGTCACTGAATGAGGTTTATTAGCAAATAGGTTTCCACGCACAAATGCAGTCACTCATTCATGCACACAAAAACTATCAAGAAGGGAAAGAGGTGAAAGCTTGTAGCGGATAAAGCGGAGAGGGTGTAAGGGTGGTAATACTGCACCAGTCCAGAAGTCTTTGGTCCAGGAAGTGACGAGAAAGAAGGAACTCAGCGAAGAGAGGCGGCTGAGGGGAGCACTCGACTAAGAGAGTGCCAGTCTGCTAGTGTAGCAGGGGAGTTCTCTGGTCTCAAAAAGGGGACTATTTATAGGACAGAACATACCTCAGGGGCAGACCCTTTCCCAGTGGTTGAAACAGAAGAAGAATATCACACACTGGCTACCTGATGGCTTGCATGATTGTTTCATGTAAATGGACCTCACCCTAGTAGTATTTGCTGATGCAAGCACTGCTCAACAGGGGAAAACCCAGTAATCCCCTCAAGTTGGCTTTGTGGCTGAGGAGCTGTTGTCTGTGCAGACGTGCCTGCCTGAGATCTCCTTGGGGAAACGTGAGTGGGCATTTTCCTGGTCTTGACCTATGTCTGGTTGCTTGACCTTTTTGTCTATGCACCCATCTGGGCAATCTCTCTAGCATAGCTGGTATTTTTGATATTAATTTTATATCCCCACAGGAACAGGGTCTGCTAATGGGGGTAACAACAGAGCTGACCCTGCTTAACTTCCAAGATCACATAGGAGATGGTGCCTACAGGATATTTAATAGCCAAGCATTAAATGACAACTCTGTACCAGTCTGTTTGGAACTATGTCCCACTGAGTTTAGTGGGGTTAAGATCCATGCAAAGATTTTGTGCTTGGAGGATTGCAGCCTTAGATCTTCATGCCAGGGTATTCCCTAGTTACAATACTTTTCCTTTCACATATGCACAAAGAAATACAAGAGGGAACAAAAGCTAATGAAAGGCCCTTTTAATAACTTCTAGAGTGGACTTTGCTGTGATTTTGAAGGCAATACTAACAGTCATGGATAAAGAGGGAAGAACTAGTGCTGAACTGTGATACTATTCTCAATCATACATATATTGCCTGTACTGTAATATATTTGACTATCTGATAGCATTCTCATGCCAGTTTTAGCCTGTAGCATAATCTAGAAATTTCTTCACATAAGTCCATCCTGTCCTGGTGATTGCTACTGACATTCAAAGCCTGAGCTTTATTCATTACAGAGGAGATCCAGGGGGATTCCTTGTGCTCCCGCAAAGTTTGATAGAATGGTTCCATTTTAGCCCATGAAGAGAGGGAAATGAAACTCAGATATTCATTTAAGCTTTGGCAGCCATTTAAGATGATGTGTGTGAAGCTGAAATTGGTATAATGATTTCACACTGCTTAGTGGATTTACTCAGGGGATGCTGTCCGGATCCTAGACTTAATTGGGAAAGAAAAACAGCTTAAGAGAGCCAAGTTTGGGCAGTGTTGCTCACCAGTGGTTCTCATTCTCATAAACATGTTGGAGGTCAAAGTTGATTCCCTGGCAGCAAGTTAAAACACGTGCTAATGAAAGCAGACAGAGCTTGCTGCTGCAGAGCTTGGAAGAAAACAGGGGGTCTCCAAACACTGCAGCTGAACCAAGCTATAAAGCAGGGAGAAATTATCACAGATTTTCACAATTCCAAAGTGTTTCTCTAACTGCATATAGCATCCTCTCCTCATCTGTCTCTACCTCCCCCCAACAATCCTGCCACACTTACTGTTAGAACATGCAGCATTAATAATAATAAAATCTTCCACAAAAAACACACATACCTGCCGTCACATAAACACATAAACACTTTCACTCACAGTAGTGCTCTCATTATCTAGCTATCTAAGGCAGCCAACAATGAGGCAGGAGAGAGATGTTACTGAATTCTGTCTGCCTCTTTTGCACACTCCCTTTAAGCACAAAATGAATTCCAGATGTTGAAGGAAGGGCTATATATATGCCTCTAGTCTGTAGCCTGACCCTTGATCACACTGGACAATGCTGCCATTGCTGGGAGAGGAGCTGTCTGGAAGAGAGTTCCATGAATGCTGCCTTGTGGTTTTTCAGAGATTTTAGCAGAACCAGAGCAAGGCTCAGTCCCTGGATGAAACCTTGGCAGAATTACCCAGTCACTCTTGTAAGAGAAACTACTTGCCAAGGAGACTTACAATCCATCTTACATATAGAAGAGCCAAATGAATTCAGAATTAAATAACCCATTCAAGTGCATCTATCTTTCCTGTGTTTGCCCCTTTTCCCAATCTTCTCTTGCTCCTTTTCTTGTTTTTTCCTTTCCAGATTATTGATTTGAGCTAGCAACACAGAGAGAGAAAGAGAGAGAGAGAGAGAAGAGAGAGATTCAGAACTGGGTCTTTATTTTTTGTTCTTATTTGCTGTCAAGTCAGTTTTGACTAATGGTGACCTTATGGCCATTTCCGCACTATACTGTTATAGTGCTATGATTCCACTTTCAACATCCTATGGAATCTTGGGGTTTGCAGTTTCAGGAGGGGCCACTTGGCCCCTCCCGAAACTGCAAGCCCCAGGATTCCATAGGATGTTGAAAGTGGAATCATAGTGCTATAACAGTCTAGTACAAAAATAGCTTATGAATGAGACATCCCCAAGAGTCCAGTCATTAAGTGCCCTGCTCAGTTCTTGCAGACTCAGGGCCATGGCTTCCTTGACTGAGTCAATACAGATATAGTACAGTCTTCCTCTTTTCCTACCATCTTCCACTTTACCTAACATTATTGTCTTTTCCAATGAGTCACATTATCTCATGGTTATCTCCAAAGTACAGCAGCTTAAGTTTAGTCATCTTGGATTCTAGTGAGAGTTGAGGCTTGATTCATTATTCATCTTTTTAGCTGTCCATGCTAAAGAGTATCCATAGAACTCTCCTCCAGAACTACATTTAAAATGAGCTGATTTTGTTCCTATCAGCTTTCTTCACTATCCAGCTTCCACAACCATATATAGAAACTGGAAATACAATGTCGTGGATGATTCTGACTTTGGTGTTATATGTCTTTACACTTGGCGATCTTTCTATTTCTTTCATAGTCGGACTTCAACTGTTAGGTTTTTGGGAGTTTTTTGTGTTTTTGTTTTTTGTTTTTAGTATTTCTTTTTTACAGTCTCCATTCTGATTAATGAATGACCAACAAAAATATAGAAAATCTTTAACTATTTTGATATCTTCATGACCCGGTTTAAAGTTCTGTAAGTCATCTGTGGTCACTAGTATTTTTGTTAAATATTCAACTGTAACTCTACTTTTGCACTTCCCTCTTTAATTTTCATCATTGGTCATTCCAGGACTTTACTGTTTTCTGCAAGTAATATGGTACTATCTGCATTACTTAAATTGTTGATGTTCCTTATCCCAAATTTCATGCCTCCTTCCTCTGAATCTAATCCTACTTTCCTTATGATATGTTCTACATATGAACTTAATAGACTGGGTGATATAATGCAGCCTTGTCTGGCTCCCTTGCCAAAGGAAAAACATCCTGTTTCTCCATGTTGCATCCTGATGTTGTAGGACAACAAGATGTTGTAGTACCTATTTCCAACTACCTTTATTAACATCATCATTAAGACTACTTAAATGTTACAAAGGTGGTACATAAGAACACAAAATTTCAAGTTCTTTACAACTCTTCATTAGGCAAGACAGTATAAAAAATGAGGAGATGGAGAAGAAACAAAAATCTATCTGTAGATCGCACTGTGGGTGTCTTTATAGTTGCAATTTGGAGAATTTGGGTTTAGGGAAGAGATTTTAAAGTACTAATTTTTTACTTGAGGGAAGGCTCATTTAATGTTTTCTTTCTTTAGTGTTTTCTTTTCTTTAATGCAAGATTGTGGCATAAATGTAGGTGGCATGGTAGGTTTTAAAAAAACAGTTGAAGCAAAATTGTACTACCTAGTGGCTTGAGGTAGTTGGCCTAGTTGTGGTGAATTTCCTGTTGAATGTTGAAAATCTTCAAGAGTGTGTGAAATTTGATGGAGAAATGGTAGCTTATAACTGCCCAGCACTCAGAAATAATGGACCTTGCCAAAGTGCTGGAGGCCTGGCAGCTACCAAGGGCTTTCAGGTTTTGACACAGCCCCTGGTTCAGCACCACATTGCACCCCATCCCACAGAGGAGGGCTGAACATTGTTGTAAGAACAGAGTTATTTTTCACCCCTGCTAATTCACAGGAGACACACTGGCACTCCTGATGTGACTGTACATGATATGATATTCTTTCTGGTTTTGTCTTTGGCCAGTTTTGGCCATTGGATGAGTGGGGCAAAATTGTAGTTTTAAGGCATTTGGGGCCAAAAAATAGGTTATATTGAAAACAAATGGGGTCAAAGACTTGGGAGCCCAACAGCTCCCCTGCCACAATCTCCTTGCCCCTTCCACAGAGGTTTCTTTACTAGAATAGTCTTATACAACCATAGATTTCTATTGCAGAAATCATAGAAGTTTTTTTCAGTATGATGGTACCTGTTGGCTGATCAAGACAATGTCTAACCAATCAGTGGCAAGTATGTAGCAAGAAACCTTTTATCCCTAGTCATTTAGAATAATCTTGGAATGATGTCCTTTCAAACTGTAAAAACTGAAGGCTTAAACAAGTTGGCTGTAAAATGCTAAAAGAATTTTAGGAAAATCTACTCCCCCACCCACCCCAACCCCTTGTACATTCCAAACAAATGTTAACCTTCTCATGATGTCTCTGCTTAGCAGAAGCTTCATGAGATGATGGTCAGAGATAGGATGATTTGTACTTTAGAATGAACTTTAGGTCACCTTACTTATCAGACGAACTATTTCCCTGTAAAACAAAATTGTAAGATCACCACTCACAGCTATCCCACACCTGCTTCAACAACACCCTTGGCAACTGTTGTAGAAAGTGATTGCTGTGTTTAAACATGTAGAAGGGACCAGGTGTAATTCCAACATAAAAGTCAAGCCTAGGATAAGGTCTTAAAATGGTAGAATTGATACCAGCAAACTAATGTCAGGAAGCAGGATGGGGAATTGAATAAGATTCAGCTCATTTTGGACATTTAACTCTTTGTTTTGTGGTCTAAACTATATAGGTTTGTTCTGTGAAATCAGGTTGTCATGTTTACTTTACTGACTTAGAAGTAACAATAACCTGAACTTTAGATGCTAGGTTCAGGGTTTTGCAGTCTTTCAAAAAGACGTTGGGACTCTAGGTTGAAATGCACGCTGCAGTAAACACACTGCCTGCAACTATATATTCCATATACAGGCATACCTCAATTAACAAAGGAGATGAACATTACTTCTTTAACAGAAAAATTGGAATCAGAGGTAGAAATAACATGGAAAGAATAGCAATAGGTTTCTACACCACAGAACAAGAAAAGCAGTTCAATGTGTTTCACTCAAGTTTTTATACAAAATGAATAGTATGCACAAATGAAATGAAACAAGGTCAAGTAAGCCTTGCATAAGTGAACAAAAATATTTTGAACCTTCTGTAGATCACATGAAAACTTGTTTCAAAATGCATTCGGGGATGACTTTCTTTCACCAGTTTTGAGTTTTCTTATGATTTCTATTTTGGTGGCCAAACTCATAAATCTATGTTTTTTTAACATGGGGAAGAATTTGCTGGTAAGGCAGGCAAATTCACTTTCTCCCTTTCTTTCTGTTTTGCAGTTCATGCCTGCTGTGTAAAGGATTCTAGAGGCAGCTGCTGTTACTTTGCCTGTTGTAGGCAGGCACAGACAACTAGAGTAGGGCAGGCTGAGAAGTATCTCATTCTTTCCCAGATCAAGCTTTATTGCACTATTTACTGAAGACATGCTGCTGCAACATGGCAACTTGAAGGTCTATGTTTCTCCAGTCACCATCCCTCCCAATGCCAGTGTTTTGTTTTGTATTTTTTAAGTTCCAGATAGATAGAGGACAAGGAAGAAAAAGAGGACAGGATGAGTGGCAGGGGAAAAAATGTAAAAAGGAGCTTCTTTGTCAGAGGCCTTATTACCTTTATTATTAACCTTTATTATTAACCTTTACTTATTATTAACCTTTACTTTACAGCAGGGCATCCAAGTAGGGTTGCCACTCCAGTGTTGCTTTGGCCACACGTCCCAGTTTTCACCTGCAAAATGTTGGAGGATATGCAGTTTTGGATTACCAAAAACACAGCAAGAGATAACACACAACAGCCTATATGCTCAAACAAAAAATTAATCTTTTGCTCTTAACCCACTCAGGTACTCTTTTTTCTTTCCTTCTGTTATTTCTCCTTTTACCCCTTTTTTCTTTCTCGTTGATATTTCTCTTCTTCCATCTGGTGTTTCTTCAGCTTCCTGCCTTCTCCTGTGAGGAAGCAGGACTTTCTTTCTTTCTTTCTTTCTTTCTTTCTTTCTTTCTTTCTTTAACTTTTTCAAGGATTCAGTGGTTTTTCAGTGAAAAGAAGCAGCTGTACCTTGCATGCTGATTTTCCTTAAAGTAACTTTGGCCCATGGGCAGGCTATCAGCAGACTTAAGTTACATAAAAGTAATCCATTTTAGAAATGAAATAACAGTGGACTTTATACTTGTTGGGTTCTTTTAGTATTTATGCCAAGTTTTAGGAGTCAAGGTTGTTGGGGAATTGAGATTTTTAATAGTAAGTCTCCCAACGAGCAGAGTATTTAGTAATGCACAGGCAGAAGTTGAACAAATTACCAGTCCCACTTTATCATCTCCACCCCAGACACACTTAATCTAGCTCAAAATAAACAAAAACAGTTTGGTTAAAAATATGTAAAAGTTTACTTACATAATCTTGTGCATAGTCTACACAGGTTCAATTCTTGAAGAAAGGTAAGGAGAAATTAAAAACTCACATGCTTACAGGAAAGCATGTGAGGATCAGACATCACATGCTTGCTAGGAAGCTGAAGAACAAAGGGGAAGAGGAAGAGAACATGCAAGGGGAAGTGGGTGTTGACCAAACAACAGGAAGTTTACCCTAGGCAGTCTCCTCTATGCCTACCATAAACATGCAAACTAACTAGCCAGTTAATTAAGCATGAAAATGTTGCCACTCCCAACAAAGGTTCCACAGACTTTTTAGCATGGCAAAGTAAGACACAGAAGGAATTTACAGAGTACCATTATAGCAACTTGATTCCACTTCAGCTGTCTATAGAATATCCTAAAGATTCCTGGGATCTATAGCTTGGGAAAGCACTTTGAAAAGTCTAGTGTACTGTCCTGAACTGTTGCATTAACATCCTTGGTAAAGAATTCTATGTACCTCACAAAACTATAAACCCTAGAATTCCATTGGATGGAGCTGTAGCAGTTAAAGTGGGACCACAGTACTGTAATTGTGTAATGTAGATACACCCACAGACACAAGCACACATGCTGCTTCATTAGTACACTAATATATTTATATAATTAATTATATTTATCTTTTCATATGAATTCAGTGAATCTCACTCCCATATATAAGTGGGGATAACTTTACAGCTTTATTACCATGTCTTTTGCACCTCTTTTCATGTTAGACTATTAACAAATTGATTGTGGTGCTATCATTATTCATACTCTGCCTTTTCCCCAAGACTGGGATTCAAGATGGCTGACACATTTAAAAGATTACAATTAAAAACATACAAAAAGTCAACATTAAAACCAAATTTATCCATTAGCCACATTGAAAGCATTAACACTAAAAAAGAATTGAAAACTTTGAACAAAATTTGAAACAGAACAGCATTTACAATCCTTTGTTAAATACCTTCAATTTTAAAAAACTGTTTGAATTTTTTTAAAAAAGGTCTTTGCCTGCAGAAGGAAGGACAGCAAGGAATGAGCCATTCTGGCTTCCCTGGGGAGGGAATTCCACGATTTAGCCCATTTCTGCACTACATTCTTATAGCGTGATTATTCCACTTACAACATCCTGGGGTTTGCAGTTTCGGGAGGGGCCACCTGGCCCCTCTGTTCCCACTCCACACTGTGCCCCAAAATCTGCTATAGAGGGTTGGAAGACTCTCCAGATTTAGGAGGGTAGGAGAAGCTCTAAGAGGAAGAAGGGAAGGAGAACGTTCTTCTGTGCAAAGAGAAATCTGTTTTACCAATTATTTTACTTTACGTGTCACATCAGTTTCCAAATGGTATGTTCTCAACCCCCAATAAAGTTGTTCAGTTGGTATATTTGTAACTCTGAACATGTCTAGTGTACATAGAAGCAGACACATGCCCTGAAACTAGAGCAGGAGGTCATTCTGGCCCATAAAGCCAAGCACATCAGCCTTTCCCCATTGTTAGGTTCACCTTTAATTCACCCCAATTATGTTTCATCAGTTGTAGAACTGTGAAAACAGTACAGGATATCATTGATTACATATATTCTTAAACTCTGTTCATGGGACAGAGGGGGGAATGTGAGCCAGAGATACCTTTGCTCTAAATTTCCTGGGGTTTATGAGTTTAATCAATGCCTTGCAATTGCCTTAAGAGGTTTTATAAAACAGTTTAATTTCCGTTATTTTAAAAATAAAAATCTTAAGCATATTTCCTGGAGGTATTATACAGGCTTCTCTCTTCAAATTAATTTGCTTCAGAAAATTCCAACTTTAATTTTGTATATGTATGAACACTAAAAATGTAAGGTGTGATGCCCTAGAGCCATTCTGGGTTTTTTGTTTTAATGTGCATGTCTGCATAAACTGTGGCATGTTAAAAATTTCAGCTGTAACACCAGAAAATTTGAGGTTACAGTTTGAAATGTTCCAGTTGTAGACAACACTATCAAAACTCCTTATAAGAGACAAGAGTACCGTAATTTGCCTTAGCTTTACGGAGGGGAAATATAATTTTTAAAAAACAACAACAATGGGAATCTATTTTTCAAGAAGTTCATATTATCTGAATTTCATGTATCTTTTTGTGTTCTGGACCCTTAGAGCAGGAGCAGGAAACTCATGAAGGTTACAAGGCTGGTGTATTGGCCCATCCCAATTGCACATGCTGTAAGAGGCAACTGCAGAGACATCCAAGGGTCCTCACAAATTCTCTGCACATGACATACTTGGAACACATCCAGTTACAGCTGGACACATCCCTGTGTTGTGCTCTCTGACAACACAGAAATGGCCATGGGGGAAGCTGCACTGCTTACAAGGTGAGTTTGGGGGGCATTTGTTCATTGTATTGCTCAGAACATAATTCTGACTTATATAAGGATCATAAAAGTGAATGGTCATAATTCACTAACAGCATGCCAACTTTAATTGATTGATCATTTCAAATATTATTTATATAGAATTTATTTGGTGTTTGTTGTTGTACATTGCTCATCAAATAGCTATAATGTGACTAATCAGTCTTAGCAAGAATGAATAAACAACTAAAGTCCGAATCCTTCACTACATCTTGTGTTAGAAAATTCCAAAAGTTTATTATTTGTTACATGGAGAGGTCATTCTTTTTGTTTGTCCTATAACCACTTGTATTGACTTCAGTGGTGACCTTGAGATCTCTTGTATCATGGGAAAGAAAAGAGAAAATTCTTTCTGTTCATTTTTCAAAGATCCTATGTGGGTTCCACTGTGATATTTTAAGAAGGTGACATGTTCATTTTCTATCTCTGCTGGCTTCTATGGATCCTGCAATGTTGTGCATATCACACTGGTGTTTTTCAGATGGGCTTGCTAGCCTGTCTGAAAATACTCTTACGATTCATGCCTGTGGCAGAAGTTTGAGTGGATCACCTTGTTCCAGGAGTGAATTGGGTAGAATGAGTTGAAAGCAAAGTAGTATGTTCTTTCCTTTGTGATTAGTATAAATCTTGGTATGCTTAGCCAAGGCTTTCAAATCCGGTTGTTTTGATTATACTTGCTGCCCAGAAAAACCAGGTGATCCTGTTATCTGTATCAGTCTGAAAGGGTGACTCAAAATAAGTAAAACTACTTAGGGGGAAAGCACTAGTATCATTTTGGCGCAAATAACTGTTGTCATTCCAGTTCTAGTACATGATCAAGATAAAATGAACAACACGAAGCTGACACTTGAATACTGTAGTAGTAACCATTTATGTGGAAAGCCAGTGTGGTACAGTGGTTTGAGTTTTGGACTATGACTCTGAAGACTATGGAAACCCACTGGGTACATTGGACATGTCACACACTCTCAGACCCCAGAAACCCCCCAAGACAACAGCAACAATTTATGTGAATTCAGGGAAATCCTATAATTTAAGTGCAACAGCCAGGGCTCAGGGGATGGGAGGACAGGGCATGCAAAATCCATGAGGCCTGGACCTCTGGGAGAACCTGGGCAGTGAAAAAGCAATTCATCATAAGTTAAGTTTTGGTATCTAAACTGATCAGAGAGTGTCTATAAATAATCTACTGCTAAATCTTAGTATATTCAAGTCTTCTGTATGTACCAATATTTATTAATGTGATGCAGACATGACTGAATGCAGCATACACCTTGAGACCAGAATGACTAGGCTTTAGTGTGTATGACAATGATTGGGGGAGTCCAACCACACTTCTTGCTTCAGCACCACTGCCAGATCCTAGGAGTTCCAAATGATAGCTCAGGTGTGAGAAGGTAGTCATGCCCTGCTGCCATTCTTATGTTCATGGCATCCAATCCTCACTTCTCTTTCTCCCTTTAACTGACAGGAGTCCAGCAACATGGTATCACTAGAGCTTTCCTTTTGATATGTGCATGCTCCTCAAGAGAATTATGTTGCTTTGTCAGACCTCAGAAAGAGCTCTCCTGGTTTTTGAAGTGGTTATTGGCCTGAATCCTATTATTAGTCCCAACTAGCCTAGACGCATTGAATCAACTGGATTTATCTGGCTGTCAACACACCAATCAGTAACTAATTCAATGTTTTTTGCTGTAGTAGAAACTAACCACTAAGATTCAGGCTATTCTTGCCAATATTATGAATGTTTCAGAACTCATGGGATATATGTTATAGCAAAGAAATTGCCTAGCAACATGGGCAGAGATGTATGATTAATGGTATCTCTCCTTCCTCTATTTCTAACCCAATACTTCTATTCATTCCATGTAGCACACATAGTCCCCCCATCACTTTTATCTTCACCACAGCCTTGAAAAGTAGGATAAGCTAGTCTGCATTACCCAGTAACTTTCAGGAGTGCACGCCAATTTGAAGATATGCCCGTTGGATCCAGGTTTTAACCCATGATCAACTACATCACAGTAGCTTTACCATATTTGATAGATAATGGCCTAGTTTTGACTCTTAGCACCCAGAATGCTAAACGATAATTTAACAGCTGGGAATAAATGACAAAACTGCACACGCAGTTTGGTTATCAGTTTACTAACAAGGATTATAAACCACAGTGGGAAGTTTATTTAATGTCCTGCCTATTAGGGTAAGATTAAACTTCATTTTCCTGATTCAGTATAACAGCTAAATTATCTTGGAATCCATGATATAGTCGAAGAACTTAGAACAATAGTACAGCTCCTAGAATCTCCTAGCTAATGGGGCTACAGGGGTTGGGCTTCTGGAAGCTGTAGCCCCCCAAAGTACCATTTTCAATCTCTGGCGAGGAGGAAGCACTCAGTTCTGTCATTCAGCCCCACATGCTAAACAGTGGATTAGCAAACCAGAAATCCAACCTCTCAACGAAGGCAGAAGGTTTTGCAAATAATGTTTGTGCTAATTAAAGCCAAGCAGATGAACAGATCCTGTTGCATAAGCCAACATTTACAAAACATAGAAGAGGCCCATGTTCTTCTGCATTTAATGTCACTTTGAAAGCTTGAATATCAGCATTGTACTGTTGTTACCCCAAAACATAGGTGCCACAAGGGCCACCCTGCAATGCCAAATACCTCCTTGAAAAGTGGGGAGTTAATTAGCTCAAAATCAGGAGGCTGCAAGAGGGGGGCAACTTAGCGAGATCTTTTCTACCAGTGTTGACGGGCACATGCAGGAAAAGAACCAGCCAGAGATTCAGAAGTAAGCTAAAAATGTGTTTTATTGAGGGGAATTCTCACTCATGCATGCACACAAGATACACACAATCGCACATTCACACAAGAGCTAACTGAAATACAAAGAGAGGAAAAATTATAGAGAGGCTAAGGGGTTTGGAGGATTTATAATTACCAGTCCAGAAGAGTAGTGAAGAGCAGAAATGTATTTTGGCTTAGGTAGGACCTAAGGACAGTTCTCATTCAAGAGCCAGACGGACAGAGTGTCAGACCTTCAAGAGACTGCACTGGGCATCCTGAAATCAGGGGTATTTGTACCCGGAAAATGGCTTGTGGCTGTGGAGGTTCCAGATGCAAGACAAAGTGAACCTGTTGTGGACAATGAGTCTTTCGCCTGTTGATGGGCTTAGTGCTTTGGTTGACAAAGACATGATGGGTGTTGTAATATCTGCCTATTGTGGGAGCTGTGAGGAAAAAGGAAAGAATCCAGGTGTACAAAGGATGGAAATCTGTCAATCAGTGTCCTGGTGGGCTCCTCACAGTTGGATTCCCTGGAAAATTCCAGCTTCTATTTAAGCCTATTATCCACAGGAATGGTGTGTATTTGCCTGACAAATGACTCAGTCTTACCTAGAGGAAGTTTTGAGTTGACCTATCCTTCTCACATTTACAGTCAAATTCTTTCCCTCGCTCAGTTTGACCTCTCCATCACCTCTCAGGCTTGAATTTTATATCAGAGCCAATAAAATGTGTTGCCAATTACATATGATGCCAACTAGGTATGGTGCCCATCCAAACCATACTAATATCAGGGAGCCCAAAGCGGGGCCTTACACTGTACATGAATAGATATCAGTGCAAGGCAAAGCGTTTACCATACTTTTTTTGTTCCTCACCTCATCAGTCAGAGAACACTATCTAATTTGAAGTTGCTATGGAGAAAATTGCCAAAAGAGCAGCAGGTTTTATTTGGCACTAGCTTTTGTGGACAGCAATCCACTTCATCAGATGTGTTGCTTCAGCTGGGAGACAAAGGGGTGGACAGTGAATCTCGTGCCATAAGTCTAGTTAATCCCCTCTCTGTTTAAGACCGCTCCTCCTGTGACTGCTAAGGGCTATAGGAAGCTCTCCCATTGGTTAAGTTTCATTAAGAACAGAGCCCACCCTCTAGATGTCTCTCATAACAGCTGCCCCCCCGAAAAGATCCACCCCAAGCCAATATGTCATGGAGAAAATATCACTGGCACAATATAAGAACCTCAGAGGCCTGTCCTGGCATTGTTATTTAATTTGCCATTCCTTTATTAAAAAAAAAAAAATCATTCACCAAGTGATTTTTTTTCTGAACGTTTTCCTATTATGGTTTCTTTACATTTACACTTGCCAACTAAAAACACGTTGACATTCTTTGAGGTTGTCTGATCTGTATAAATCAAAGAAACAAGGAAGTTGTTGCCATTTTTGTTGTGTGCCTTCAACCTGTTTCTGACTTATGATGAACCTAAGGTGGACCTATTATGGGGTTTCCTTGGCAAGATTTGTTCAGAGGGGGTTGACATTGCCTTGCACTGAAGCTAAGAGAATGTGACTTTCCCAAGGTCAGCTCTTGGGATTCCAAGGCCTAGAGGGGATTCAAATCCTTTTCTTAGTGCAACACTCAGACCACTGTATCAACATTTATTTTGCAGACATACACAGACCTCCGCCTCAGTTTTACCAGATGGAGGAACACCCAGACAAATTAGAACATAGACTGTCAAAAAGAAAATCTCCAGTGTAATAGCCAAATCAAATGATCATTCACTCAAGTGGGGGGAAAAAACCCAACAACAACCAATCACAAATTGTGAAAAATGTCATCTACAGCAGTATCCCTGGAATCTGAAAAGCATAAACAGGGATTATGAGCTGATAAAAGCGATGCACTTTTAAGTTTTCTTGATTTCAGTGGGGAAATTAAGCATGTGCCTAGTTCTCTTCACTAAGATCAGTGGCACTTTGATGATGTGAACATTTTGGTCAGACTGTGAAAAAGAAAGTTGAGAAAAATATTTTAAAGAAAATGTCTTTTTTTTTATAGTTTATGTTTCTCTAGAATCTAGATGGAGTATATTAGACTGTTCAGGAAAAGAGAACAATAGCACAGTCTTATGCAGAAGGAAGTCCTGTTGCATCCAATGGGCTTACTCTCTCACTTGTGTATTTAGGACTGCAGCCGAAATTAGTCTTTTATGGCTGCTGCTAAAAAAACTTGTCACCTCAGCCCTTAGGTTTGGCAGTTGCAATTTTATCCCATCAGCCAAGATGCTGTGGTTCTGATCAAATAAATCTCCACTCATTGGCAGTTATGTGGATGCTCCCATTCATAAGAAGGCTGCAGCTGGAGAACACAGAGGTGATGGTATTTTTAAAGCAGCCCAGCACAGCCACATTGAGTGTACAGAAGAGAAGGTAGTCAAAAGTCTGTAATGGCATCTGCTGTCTCTGTGGCTTGCGGGTAAAAGGAGTGTTTAATGGTTTAGTTCACCTCATCCCACATCACAAGATATAACATTACTCTGAGGTAAAAATGGGAAATGGCTTGGTTATTGGAAAAACCAATCATATATATTACCAAAAACAAATATTTGTCATGCAATTTAAAGCCAAGATTCTTGAGTTTCCTTTTTAAAAAGTGTTAACAAACAAATCAAAATACATTTCATTCTTTTCTTTCACTTATTATATACTGCTTTTCTAAGGCAAACTGAAAGCTTCAGAAAAGTCTGTACCAAGGGCAGGCCACAGGTGCTGTTGGGCTACAACTCCCATAACTCCCTAGTCTCAACATTGGCTAGGCTGACTAGGACTAATGAGAGCTACATATTGCTCAGCCCACTGGTTTCCATAACAAAGCATAATAACATTTCCAAATCATTCATAACAAAGCCATAACAAAATAAAAAGAACCTTGAAATTGTAATAGGCTGATAAATGCATCTCATAATAATTATATACCAGGGCTTGAATCCTATTGGTAGTCCCAATTTAAGCAGACCCATTGAATCATGAGGTTGATATAAATGTTGACTCACTATTGAACAGTTGATTGGATAGGTCTACTCTAGTTAATAGCATCTATAGATTGGGCCTAAGCTTGAGTAATGCAAAATAAATTTCACTTTAAGACCTAACAATAGAAAATATAATCTAAATAGCTCCATAAATTCAGCTTATTTAACTGAAGTATATGAAAGCATTCTCTAAATGTCATCAGGTGAACATGTTAATAAAGCTCCTGGTGTCTTGCTGGGTTCCCAGTCATGGGAGCTTTATAAACAAGTTCAGCAGAATATGCTTACTCATCCCTTCCAGGCTTTAATGCTAAATGCTCAAAGATCTCTAAGGTTCCTTTCACACTGCATAATTATAACACCTTGATACCACTTTAGCTGCCAAGGCTGTATCCTATGCAATCATGGGGTTTGTAGTTTGGCAAGACACTAGAACTCTCTGGCTGAGAATTCTATACACTACAAAGCCCAGGATTCCACACAATGGATCCATGGTAGTTAAAGGGGAATCATAAGTGTGCAATATGAAAGGAGCCTAAGAGAGCTTTCAAGGCAAGACTTGCACATGGACCCACATTCCTTCCCCACAGGAGTTAGCTTCCTCCTGTGATGCATACGTAGGGCTTGCGTCTTTCTTGAGAAGGCCAGCGAAGTTTTGGAGTTATAATCAAAAAAAGAATCCCCTTCCCATAAGCCCCAGAGAAAGCTCTGCCAGCTGAATGCTGTGATTAGAGCAGGGATTTTGTCTACAACCCTATTTTGTGAAGTGAGTGACAGAATGAAGTGACCTCTAAAAGAAACAGCCAGTTGCTCAGGCACAAATTCCACCCAGTGCTCAAATGATCTTGTCACTTATTTGCCCATTCAGACCAAATGACAAAATAAAAAAGAATGGATTGAATATCCAGGTGGAAAGGACATGCTGGAAATCAGTCCCACATCAGTACCTTTCCACACATTTCAAAATGCTCCTCCAGCAAATCACAGATTTTATGTGTGCTTTGTTTCCACTCTGTATTCAAAAAATCTTTGATGCATTCAGTCCATTAAGCAGAGAAATTTTTAAAAAAATCCTAAATAGTACAGGTCACTTCTGTTCATGCAAACATGGGCATATCCTTATTGCAAAGATCAGTGCTGTGAGCTGATGACAGTCTGTAAACTACAAGCTGGTTGGAAGTTTATCTTTCCATTAACTCCCTTCACTATAACAGGTGGGAGGGTGTAGTGGGGGTTTTGTCTCTTGCCATTCAGAGTGTTCAAGTTACTGTAGTTTGTTTGGATTTCACTTCTTCTAATTGCTGCCATTTCCACGGATGATTTGGCCTATGTTTGAAGTTGACATACAGCATGGAGTGCGCAGCGCATACTGCTGTTCCCCATGTGTCAGGAAATCAGAGGAGGGGGGAATGTGTGTATATGCATATGTGTGTGTCTTTCTGTGTAAACACCTGCCATGCTACTTTCTTCTGCTCACTCTTGTATCCAAGCTTCTTGTCCACCAGAAGCATCTGGCTTGCTTAAACACTTCTGCTCTTGGAGATAATCACTCAAAATGCTGCTACTGTGGAAATCAATTACAAAAGGAAGGGAGTTCATGTCTTCACAGCAGAAGAACAACCAAGAGATGTATGGTTTCAGGTGCTATCTAGTAAGATTTTTAAAAAGAAGTCAAGATAGTTTGTGACCATTCAAAATGTTAATAGCTGGAACCAGAAGGTTTTCTTTATTATGGATGCTAATAGTAGTAGTAGTAGCAATGGCACTAGCAGCAGCAGTAGTAGTTACAATGTATGCTCCAAAGACCTCAAGCCCTTGTACACAGTTGTCTTCTCAGTTTTTATCCACACAATAACCCTATGAGGTAGGCTAGGCTTTGAGATAACAACTGGTCTAAAGTAAGCTTCATGGACAAGGATTTGAACACAGGACTCCCTGTTTCAGTCCAATGTTGTAACCACTAGACCACATATATACTTTCTCATGTACGGTAACTTGATTACTCATCAATTGATGATTTAATTAATTAATTAATTAATAATTAATAAATTAAACATATGACAAGTGAGAGGGCATGCCTATACTGGGGGGACTGCCAAGGAAGGCAAGATCCTCAGCATCTGAACTTTCAGCCAAAGATTTTTTTTAAAGAACTTCAGCTAAATGCTAGATGATCAGGGCCAGGAGTATATTCATGATTCTGCTCTCCCTTTCCAGTTCCTATTTATTTATTTCAAAGTGTTTATATACTGCTTGTGTCCCAAAATTTCAAACCAATCTATATCTATAAAACATAAAATACCAGTGCAATACAATACATACATATCGGGTTGGACCATACAGGGAAGACTTGCTCGAGTAAGATTTTTAACATCTCAAAACTAAGAATAGTTGGAGCATGTCGAAGTTCTAACAGAAAACCATTCTACATGGTAGGTGCCACTCCACTAAATGCCTTCTCTGAATGCTTGCCAAGTGGATGTCAGGAGCAGTGTGGAACTACCAGGAGAACCTCTCCAGATGAATTCAAGGACGAGGGGTGAAAAGGGAGAAGGGGTTCTCCTGGGCTACCAAGACTCAAGTTGTTTAGAGCTTTATTAAACTAATAACAAAAGCTTAAACTTGATCCAGTAGCAAACTGGCAGTGAGCACAATTATTTTAGCAGAGATGTTATATGCTGCTGCTAAATTGCCCCACTCAGAAGCCTAGCTGAAACATTCTGCACCAGCCGAAGTTTCTGGACCAGTTTTAAGGGCAGCCCCACGTAATGTATATTGCAATAGTCCACACTTAACATTACCAGTGCCCAGTCTATGACTTCAGCTATTCTTGTCCAAGAACAGCTAAAGCTAAAAAAGACAGTCTGAGCCACTGAAATTACTTGTGACAATGATGGATCCAGAAGTATCCCCAGGCTTTGAACTTTATCCTTGAGAGAGATGATCCAGAACAAGTAGTCTACTCATCTCCCAAACATGGGAACCACTCACCCACAAAGCTACATCATGCAGAATTCCTCCTTAATTTACTGTCCCTCGTCCATCCACCACTGCATTCAGCAACTGCTCCCAAAGTCACACCTGATACAGATGTAACAGAAAAGTACAGTTGGGTGTTATCAGCATAATGCTGACTTTGCTCTAAAACTCCTGATCAGTGTTGTCAGTCAGCCAGTTTGGCCCAGTCTGCTCAAACTGATTATTAAACAGCTGCCTCTCACCACTTGGCTCTGAGTAACCCTTCTCTGCCATCATCTCACCTCAACTTCTTTTGGCCAATCTTATTCATTTTGGCACTTTTCTTCAGAAAATGGTGCTTTTCTGGAGGGGAAGGAAAGTGCCAAAGTGAAGAAGACTAACCAACAGAGGTTGCAGCAATGGCAGAAGGAGGGAATTCAGAGCCCACCCAAATCAAGCTAAGTGGCGGTGGATTTTGAAAGGGAGGGTATTTCAAGTTCTAGTCCTCAATACATACTGGGGTTTTTTTTTCTCCACTTGTGTGAAGTCTTTTACCAATGACTTCAGAGGCTATGTCTGCACCAAAAGAGAAATTTCGACTCTACTACAAACCATGGAGTGTATTTATAAAATGTCCATGTATTGTGTACTTTATTACCTCCTTGGAGTCATCTGATGCTTTCCTACTGGTTTTGGGCACACTGTGAAAATGAATGTATAGGTTGATCTGTTGGGAACATGTGGGTCAATGATACAGATATCTTTTTTCCCGTTCAATTCTAATTTTGCAACCCTGAATAGTATACTTTTCATCAGTACTTACAATTCTGTGACCCTAAGCAGTATAAAGTACTACACTAAATCAGGGGATGGACAACTGTAGCTCTAATGAAGTTATTGGATAACAATTTCTAGCATCCATCACCATTGGCTATTCTAGCTAGGGCAGATGGGATCTGTAGTCCAACAACATCTGTACAGCCACAGCTGCCTGCCTTTCCACTAATGCTAAAATCACATGTCGGCTTTATAAAAACTGACTTAATAGACAACTGTTCTCAGGTTGCACTAACAGCTTCGCTTCCTGGACACAAACGTAACTTTGAATGAGTCCCTAAAGCCACACAAAGCACAAAGCAAATTCATTTCCATTTGTATTAGATTTCTCATTTTTTCTTGAAAGATATGACTAGGTCTGATGTGAAAACAAAACACAATTCCATTGTTTAACAGGCAGTATGAGTTCTGCAGAAGTATGAATTCTGCATTAATATATTTATAAGATGAAAATGAAAGATAAGTCTTTCTTCTTGGGTGTAATATACACCATGTTAATGTCTGGGACTTTTTTTTATATATATAAAAAAGCTTAAATTGTCTGCAAGTGTCAAGCCAACACAAATATCTAGTTTCAGCAATACATTGAATAGTTAAATCCAGTTATGAACTATTTTTTTAAAAACACACACAAAACCATATCAAATAACCTGTCCAATCTTGCAAATTTAATGTTATTTTATTTAAATATTTGTGTGTTTTTGCTGGAGACAGGCAGGAAAGGGACATGGACCTATTCATAACAGCATAAACCATCCACACTGAGAAATGCATGCTTTTCTTACAGCAATGATCGCCTCCAAGTGGTCCACTATAGGCCCATTCAGAAGGCGATTTCAAATTGCCTCACCTACCTTGCTTCCCACTTCTCATACTATATTCTTTTCTTCATCTTATTTCTCCCTCACCTGGCCTATTCTTTCTAAAATAAAATGTAAGCCTTCTTCTGGGCTTTCATAATCAGGATGCTGGTGACACTAAACAGAATCACAGAGTCGGAAGAGACCCTTGACTGAAGAACAGTACACTCCTTCTATGCAGGAACACACATCAAAGCACTCAGAACAGATGGCTATCCAGCTTTCTGTTTAAAAACCTCCAAAGATGGAAACTCCACCATACTCTGAGGCAGCATATTCCACTGCCGAACAGCTCTGACCATCAGGAAGTTCTTCCTCAGGTTCAAGTGGAATCTCCTTTCCTGCAGCTTGAATCCATTGCTCCTTGTCTTAGTCTCTGGAGCAGCAGAAAACAAGCCTGTTCCCTCCTCGACATGACATCCCTTCAAATATTTAAACATGGCTATCATGCCCCCTCTTAACCTTCTCTTCTGCAGTCTAAACATACTCAGCTCCCTAAGCTGCTCCTCACAGGGCATGGCTTCCAGACCCTTCACCATTTTGGTTGCCCTCCTCTGGACACACTGTAACTTGTCGATATCTTTCTTGAATTGAGGTGCCCAGAACTGGACACAGTATTCCAAATGAGGTCTAACCAATGCAGAATAGAGTGGTACCATTCCCTCCCTTGATCTAGACACCATACTCCTATAGATGCAGCCAAGAATCACTTTGGCTTTCTTGGCTGCCTCATCACACTGCAGACTCATGTTCAGCTTGTGATCTACCAAGACTCCTAGATCCCTTTCACACGTACTGTTATCCAGCCACGTGTCCCCCATCCTATATTTGTGCGTTCCATTTTTTCTGCCTAAGTGCAGGACCTTACATTTCTCTCTGTTGAAATTCATTTAGTTAGCTTTGGCCTAGCTCTCCAATCCAAACAATAGGGAAGGATAAAGCTTTATGCCCCATTCCTGTCACACTAACTGGGAGTACATTCACCATTACCACAGATGCATCCTCTGCTGCTTGGCACCTGTGTTATCATGTCTTGTTTTACACGGTTACTAAACACACCTGGAACAAAACTCAAGCATTCCACTGTTAGTCCAATTTGCAGTCATGTGAAAGTATCCTTTGACTCCAGCTGCCTTGATAATCATTCATAATAGGCCTCTTACTCATGTTGTTACATGGCTCAGCAGAGACTGAAGGACTTCATTTCCCCCAAGAACACATCTTCAGCTTACATCTGTGCTACCTTTGATCAAAGAGGATACTATAAGGGATTAGGGAGTGTAGAAGGAAAAAAAAGTCCTGCTCTGCTTCAGGTCATACAGAAGTGCAAGAAGAAATGGGATAAGAACCAATTAAAACATTCTATAGCAGTAACAACTAATTACCTCAATTTCAATCGTGAGATAACAGTTAAAGAGAAAAGTGTGGTTTCTTCGTCAGTATGTCCACTACTATTGGATTCTGTGTGAGAGGCCTAAGAGTTCACGATACTGCTACTCAACTGATTCACATATTCTCTAATTATGCCCCAAGTAAATTGAAAATGAAGATGATGGATGTCAAGTATTCAGTGGTTCAAAAAATGGGAAACCTAAGCAAACATTTGAAGACTTTATGTTTTCTCATGGGAGGTATTTTCAAAAGTGGAGATGTTAGAAAACAAAATCATTTAGCATGAACTCATCATTCACTCATCTACTTAATGAGTATTTGCTACAAAATCAACCATAGCCCTGGTTTAGACAATTAGAAGCCAAATGTGATTTGTGAGAGTATCCAAAGATAGGGGGGAAGGAGCTTCCACAGGTTTTATTTTTCTCTAGATATGTGGCCAAGATCATGAAGTCAGCCTGCCATTCCCTTGCTTATTTCAGGATCCCTCAATTTCCTGACATTCAATAAATGTTGTTGTGTGTGTTTAGAGTCCTTTTTTGCTTATGTGATAATGAAAAAACTGCTGAATTGCTTTCACCATTGTGGGTTATTTCATTATTTTCCAATCCACCCTCAAACTTTAAGTCTTACAATGTATTCAACATTTCCTGCTTTTATCAAAAGATGTACCACACCACAAAAACCTAAGAATATTGAACATATCATTCTGGGATCCGGTTCCAAGCAAATTCCCAGAGCATGGGACATTAGGATTGAAAATTACTATAACAATATCAAATTTTAGACCTTGGGCAATTAATTAATTACCATTTGCACTAATAAATGAATTTGTTTAACTAGTTACTTTGCTGTTTAATTTATTATTGAGCATATTGGACAAGGTGCACACCATGGGATTTACGTAGAATGGCATGGCAGTTGTCACTGTAGACCCTGGGGGTACATTTTATTATTAGCATCTTCGAAAGGGCTCTTGTCCTTTTAAAGTTGGTGCTTCCAATGTAGAAAGGAAGAAGCAAAATGGGAGAGGTGGACAGAGAGGCCAAGGAAAAAGGCAAATAAGAAGGAAATAGTGAGTGAAGAAAGCTTTTCATTTAGTTAATCAAGTTCACAGCATTGTGTGAACAACATAAGTTTACAAAGGAATTTAGTGTATCTCAGCCTGGATAATATTGTAGAAGATTTATATTGTACAATAATAAACAACTGAAACAAGTCCTATATAATCAACAGAGGAAGAGAGTCACAATGCACTCCCCACCTCCATGGAAAGACATCACTTTCCTTCCATGCAAGCCCTTATGGAGGGGGAAAACTGACTTTCAGGCCTAAAAGTCCTGACATCCTGAAGGAGTCATAACTATTGTAAGTGGGGAATAAAAAGCAAAATAACTTTTTTAAGCTACTGCTGTTATTGCTCTGATTTGTTTTCCAAACAAATCTTCCTATTCCATTCCAGGACTCTTCCTCTCCCCTTCTTTTCCATTCATTCATTGTTGTTTCTTCTCATTCTTTAACCTGAGTTCCATAAAGTTCTCTGTATTATTCTGGCCTGACTAACAACAGAGCAAAGTGCTGAACAATGTAAGAGCCACTACAGTCCACAGAAAGACCAAAACACTCAAAAGTCTTACTCAAAAATAATGAATCAAAAGTCACTTTTGTTTAAGTGCTCTTGGAATACCATGTTTTCAACAAGACCTACCTTCAAGGGAAGATTTTTTTCCATGAGAATATACTTCAGTAGAATTCAGAGGGATTTCCATCTCCCTCTATCCAGTAGGTACAGTATGACTACTATTTGGCTTTAATTGGCATTTTTTCACCTTATTCAACATTTGAATTTAATCTTCACCTTTGCCAACATAAAGACTGTTATATCATTCCCCTGCTTCTGCTTTAAGCTATTTCAGAAATTCATGTGCTTTGTCAAAGGTAATAGATAAGATGTCTAACGGTTATAGCCAGGATTTTCTCTACAGAGAACAGGGAGAATATAAGCTGATATCTTAAGACCTTTCTTTGTATGTAGTCTCCATCCTGCAATCACTCTGACTTCAAAGACAATAGCTTCAGACAAACACAGCAGCCAATTCACCAGGACAGATTTTTGCACTTCTTGTTTATTACTAGGGATGGGCCTACCGAATCCGTGAATCCTCGGCGAATGGAATCTTTTGAATCCGGTGTCCACAGGGGCATGCAGGCCCAGCGATGGCTGGCTCCCTGCACATCCCAGAGCCTCCACCAGCGCGAGCACTGAGGGAGCAGACCGCTCCAGATCGGGCCTGCAGCAGCTTGCAAGACCAGCTATTGCCGCGTCCCTACACACTCCATGGCCTGAAGGAGCAGAGCGCCTCAGATCGGCCCCGCAGGAGCAGGCAAGGCCAGCTATCCCCATATTCTTGTGTGCCCCAGGCCCTGATCTCACCCATGTTTCTAAAAATTGGAGCAAAAATCTAAAGCCGCACGCACACGCCAGGGCCTGCCTGTGCCTGGAAATGCTGCCTGTGCTCACTCCTGCTGCCCGTGTCCGCTTCTTCTGCCTGTCCCTTCGGCTGCCTCCCTCTGCAAGGTAATAATCTCTATGCTTTTGATTTGAGACTTATGTACTTCATGTAGAAGATGAACATGTCAATTGCATTTGTGTCTTCTTAATAAGAAGTATGGGTTTGTTTTCCTGGACTGAAAACTATTTTTTAATTTGTTTTTCATTAAACAAAGATGTCAAATTCTCCTTCAAAAACACTTTTCAGTAGAAGTGCTTTCTTTCCCTTGCTTTTTAAACCCTTTTTAAAAAAAGGATTCGAAAGATTTGAGAGTCATGAGATTCGTGAATTCCCAGAACCTTCCAAGGATTCGGATTCAGAAAATTTTGGATTCATCCCATCTCTATTTATTACCCTCTCTCTATTTTTTTAAAAAAGAAAATTTGTTTGTTTGCTTCGTGTCTGATGAAAAGTTCTGAAGGAACTCAAAAACTCACTTGAATTGTGATGCTTCAATGATCTAATAAAGGATATCATTCAATTGCCATGAATTTTGTTACTGAAAAGAATTAAGGGCACACCTAAGATTTATTTCCATTTTTATGTTTTGGCATATGACTGTTTGTGACTAAGGCCCTTTCCGCATGCGGCGAGGGAAACGCTCCCTGCCGCTACTCACCGGCTTTTTGGCAGGTCCGTTTGGGTCCGCCCTGATGAGGAGCAGTGCAAGGTTGTTACTCCGCACTGCTCCAGCGTCCAAAATGGCGGCTTCCGGTTGGTGGAGGCTCTCCACCAACCGGAGAAGCTCGCCAGCCTAAAGTCCACCACTGGCAGATCTGCAGGCACGCACTAGTGCGCGCCTGCAAATCTGCACCGGAGTGTGGTGACGGAGCAACATGAGGTCACGTGCTCCGTACTTTTAAAAAACCTCTTAAAATAGGTTTTTAAAAAGCACACTGCGCAACCAGTTCCAGTCGCTCCGGAGTGAACTGAGGTGCGGAACTACAAAAAGTAATCTTCCCCAGTCCACTCCATGATGCAGAAGACCTCCGTTGGAGATCGCTCTGCACCGTTTTAATACGCCGGTGCAGAAAAGAGCCTTAGTTTGTACAAGATTGTACAAACCATTTCCCCTTGAGGTCACCACCTCAATTCCATTAATATGAAACAAGACTGGAAATAATGAAAGGAGTTGTTTTGAATATACATAAGAACATAAGAGCCACATTGGATGAGACCAAAGGCCATCTAGTCTAAAATTCTGTTCCAACAGTGACCAGCCAGATGTCTATGAAGTCCACAAGGACATGAAGTGTAAGACATAAGTGCAATTGCACCATCCCATTCATATTCCCATGTGACTCACACATACATACACTAAAAGTATTATATAGCCATCATGAAAAATGATGCTTGCACAAGCATACCTCAATTAACAGTTCGTGAAAACAAAACTAAAATGCATTTCAGCCATTTTAAGAAACAATTTGGAAGCTTAGTATTATTTCATGTCAGATAAAAACAGACATCTCATCAGGATGCAGGAATGCTGTGTGTCTAGGTGGATATTATGATTTAAAGGACCTGTCCACTTGACATATTCTGTGTCTTTGAGATATTGATTTCTAAAAAAGCTGGACAGAGCTCTTGATAAAGTTTAGTGATGGATCATTATGGTAGAGGAAATTAAAGTAACATATGGCAAGATGGTGAATAGTTAAACACACTTGTCAAGTAAAAAGAATAACTCACAAAATATGACTCCTGAAGCATAAAAAGGAGAGTGCTAAAGTAGGTAAATTCTCACTAATGGTTGATGATCAGAGGATCCATATGGCAAACCAGCACATGTGTTAGGGCAATCATGTCATCTGTAGAGGTACTCTTCCGGGTTGCAAGATGTAGTCTGATCTTTACCCAAAGCTAGAGAAAAGAACCAGACTGAGCCCAGTGTCAGCACCAGAACTTCAAAGTAGCACAGCTCCATGTCACAAGTTACTTTTTTGTAATGATGCTTGACAAAATTACATTTCAAAACCAACAAAACAAGTGGAAATCTTGTTGCTTGTTTTGCATGTGTGTGTGTGTGTGTGTGTTTGATGAATCCTGCTTGGAAGTTGCTTTATACAGAGCAATTTTAGGCTTTTTAAAGTAGAATTTGTCAGGTTTACACTGCTCTTTTTATAAACCCTAGCTTTTTTTAAAAAGTAATGACATTTAATAAAAAAAATTTACAATGTTAATAGCAACTAATTATTTGGGGGGCTTTGTAACTAATTACATTCTTGTATTACTGTCTAAAGGTAACTTTCCAAGCTATAGTCAGAATATAGCATCTCTGGGCAGCTGTGGAACTTTTCCCAGCAGCACTTTTTCACCATGTCCCACAGTAATGCTAAGCTGGGAACAGAATGTAAAATTAAAATGGCCTCCTCAACACAGAGCACTGCCACTGTGTTCTGAAGCCAGCAGGTCCTAATAGAGTAAGAGGCCTTGGGAGGTAATAGGTCCCCTGCTTTGCTTGAGGGCCCCTCACATGAGGAACTGGGCCTGGCCAGAGGCATGAGCTCACTCACTGATTGGTAACATCATTCTAACAGGGAGAATTTGTTATTCATTCTCATAGGCCCTTTTCACACGTTAAGGAAAAAACGTCCTGAGACGTCCTGAAACGGAGCTTACCTGAGTCTGTCGCCACGTGGACCAGCGCGTTTTCGCTGCTCCACACTCGTCGGCATCCTGCTGTGTCTTGCGGGGCCCAAAATGGCGGCTTACGACTGGCGGAGGCTCTCCACCAACCGGAGAAGCTCACCAGCCGGAAAGCCCGCCCCCCACAAATCTGCAGGCACGCCCTTGCACGCGCCTGCAAATCCACACCGAGCGCTGCGACGGGGCTGCACGCGGCTGCACGATTGTTCTTTTTAAAGACCACATGAAAAGTGGTTTTCAAAAAGCACGTGGCGCCGCCACTTCCGGGCGCCCTACGCAAAAGTAGTCCACCCCAATCCACTTTACGGTGTAGACGACCTCCAACGGAGGTCACGCTGCAACGTTTTATTTCCCTGTGTGGAAAGGGCCATAATCAACATAGAGTAAATGTTGTATGCCTTCAAGTCGTTTCTAATTTATGGTGAGCCTAAAACAAACCTTTCACGGGGTTTTCTTGGCAAACCATTTTTAGGGGGGGTTGCCCTTTCCTTCCTCTGAGGCTGAGACAGTGAGGTCAGCCAAGAGGTTTCCATAGCCTAGCAGGGATTAAAATTCTGTTCTCTAGAGTTGTAATACAACACTCAAAGCATTTCACAACACTGGCTCAGAGTAAATGTTACAATAGCATAAAGTATGAAATATTTGGGAGAATTTTTCTTCCCTTTCCACCTTTTGGTATTCACTGCCCTCTCACCTAGCCCTTCTTCTCATTGATGGTTGTGTACATGAAGAGGTCATGCTAAAACAGCTGATTGAGAACACAATATAGCAGCACTCTTGTGTTTCAAGGAACATGTTTTTCACATGCATTTCATGTGAACCTGTGCACAAAAACTAGACAGTGTTCCTTGTGATTTGCTTGAAAATTATTGATGTGTTGTGTCATGATCAGTGGACGTTCTGGGAATTTTTACTCATTTCATGATCCAATTAAGACCAAAAGCCTGACTTTAAGATTGAGACAAATGTGTGCCAGATTATAAATATGTATTAATTGTATCAATGGCTATTATTATGGTGGTAGCCTTAGGCAGAATATACACTTCCTCAGGATTAGTCCCCTTAGTTTCCTCAGGCTGTTAGCATGATCTTCACCCTTGGGATGTGAGTAAAGGCAAGCTCACAAGCAAAAGCTTTACACAGCAAAAGCTTACACAAAGAAATCTCTACTGAACAGAAGCAAGCTTCTCTCATCTGTTAGAAGCTTTGAGAATAGAAAAGCCAAATATCCATGATGAAATCACTCCCCGTGTCTCTCATGGCTAGGCTGAAAGATGGGGAAATGTATGCTTTGATATTCTCATGTTTAAGCAGGGGGGTCACATGTTGTTATCTTCTGAAATGCAACGCAGAAGTCAATAGTGTTGTGAGGCCTCCTGCCTATGCTAAAGCATAATGCCTATTTAAGCTCTATGGTACTGTTCTGTACAATGCTGACAATTGGGCAGCGGCTCAGGGGCTCCTCTCAGCAGCTTTCCTATGACTGAATACCACATTGTTTATTAGTATTACAGTTTGATCCTAACCACATTGACTAAGTGGTAAGACCCACAATGGCTTTAGCAGTACGAATGCAGCCCTGGCCACTGCAGAACCCTGAGCTTCCAGGTTCAGCGTTGAATTCAGGACTACACTCAAACAGCAAACCCAGGTTTTTAGAGGGACCGTAAGTCCATCCAGCAACCACTCTAGCTATTTTGTCATTCCAGGATTCAACCAGGTTTCAGCAGAATTGCCTGCTGAGGTGACAAGAGAATTCCCAGGAGCGATGAAGAAACAATCAACCTCCTTCTAGGACAGATCACCTTAACCAGTTCCCCACTCCCGCAGATTCTGATTCCTGATGAATCTGAACTCTAGCAGGCAGTGATCTATCCATGACAATGAAAGGAGTTGAGGTGAAGCCATTTTAAGTGGACAAATGACAGGAAAGAATGTGTGGGCCTCTTTTCTGCCTCACTCCCAGTCAGAGGCTGGCATCCTGCTGGGTAGCACCAACTAGAGCAGACCCATTCAATCAACTGTTGAATGATGAGTCAACATGTGGTAAATCCTACTGATTTAATGGGTCTGCTCTAGTCAGGACTAAGAACAGGATTTAGATCTGAGACTCCAAGATTACTTTTCAACTAACCATCAAATTGTCAGGTGACTGCAATTGTTCCCCCTGGCTAACATACAGTTTCACTCCTACTGTAGGGGCTTTGCCTTCAGGCTTGACAGCTTCATCATTCCCAAGGAAAGCAGCTGTCACAGAACATCACTGTCATAAGCAGTGTCATAAGCATAAACATCACTGTGGTACCCCAGAACAATTCCACAGAAAGGCATGAAGATTAACACTGTGACCTTGGATTTGACCTAACTCTTCATAGGAAGTCAAGATAGGAAATTCACATTGCTAAGGAGAAAATATCTAGAATTCTTGAACAGCTAAGGATATTTTTACACCAAGTGCGCCTGCTTCTAGGCCTAGAGGATTGTTGAAGACACTGGAATCTGTATTTCCTGGTATGCTGTGACCCTTGTTTTCTGATGCTGAATGCAGAGAAGACTTTAACAAAGTTTATAAAGTGAACTTTTCTAGTAGAAGCAAGTAAGAGACAGTGGCTGTGACATCTTTTAACATCCTTCAATGAATGTTCACTCAGAGGTAAGCCAATGGGGAAGGAAAGTGTGTCTAGGTTTACAGCTCAGATTTTTCTCTTCCTGTTGATGCTATCTGTTCTACTCAGGTTTACAATTATCTGTTTGGATGTCATCCTTGTCTGCCACTGAAGGATAAAGAAGCACTTTGATATTTTTGAAAATTAAGACTGCAGGACCTAGCAAGTCTTTTCCTCTTTAACATTAACATCTGAGGACTTCTGTGAGCCAAAGTTGGAATCCTTATAATGTATTATGCTGATATGATCAGAACTTAAGTACTACTTCAGACATTGTGCAAGGAAGCATCTAGTATCTCCAGAAACACCCAATGCCTTTTCCTAGGCCATTTCCATACTACAATGATATAGTGCCATTATTCCACTCTCAACATCCTATGGAATTCTGGGATTTATAGTTTAAGGAGGGGCTTTAGAATTCTCAGCCAGAGAGCTCTTTGGCCTCAGTAAACTACAAACCCCAGAATTCCATAGGATGTTGAGAGTGGAATAATAGCACTATAATAGTGTAGTGCAGAAATGGCCCTAAACTGCACAACAGCAGATGGGTGGAACCCTCAAGACCAGTCAGTGGCTGGGCTCATAGAAATGCCCTCTTGCACAAGCTGGATACCAGTGTGCAATAAGGGGAAATGAGCAGCCTTTTCCCTCCCACGTTTCCAGCAGGTGCAGGAGAATGAAGTCTCCTCCTTTCCCCTCAATGGCTCAAGAACAGCACAGTTCTGCTCTTCTTGACCACTGGTTGGCCAAAAGAGTGCATCCATGTATTGTCAGATTGCCACTTTAGCTGGGCGTACTCTGGACCCTCAGCATAAGTATCCAACATCACATACAATCTTGACCTCTAAGTCATTTCCCAATTAGGGTGGTTGTCATGTCTCAGAAACAGTACTGGTCCTAGACATTGTGCTCCTTGGGGCAGATCAGTAAATCGCATTCCTACTTCCGGTCGAGATATATATGTCATCTCTCCCTCTGAAACAACAGTAAACACAGCTAAGCTAAGTGTGAGAGCGTTTGGTGAGTGGCCCAGGATAGGGGCAAGACGAAGACATCTGCAGCTCAATCTGGGCTGTCCCAGTTATCCTTGCTCATAAATCAGCCTCTTGTGAAAAATTTGAGCCACTAATGCAGTTCAGGTACTCAAAATAACACTGGATACTCTCCATTGAAGAAGACATGCTTGCCAGCTCCAGGACTCAGCCTTGGTTTCTTTGATATCTAGAAATGGATTCTAACTATTCTTCAACACATCTCTCGGTTTTGTTTTTTTTCCCTCCCCCTAGACTGACACTCTAGGCTTCTTGATCTTGAACTGTTAATGACTAATACCAGCCTTGGCTTATCACTCTACACAGTAATTTGTGGCAATATAGTACTCTTGGTCAGCCTGGTTAATTTGGTACCAGAGGCAAAAGATCTAAAATTCTTCATGAGCAGCCTTCCCCATCCCTAGTCTAAAAAAAGGAATGCAAACAAAGTATATACCCAATAATTTCCTCCCAATTCATGATACCCCAAACCTGCTGCCTGAGATGGCATTCTCACTTTGTCTAATGGTAGAGCTGGCCCTGATTTTCTACAGCTCATCACATATTACAGCAGTGTGCTTATTATGAAAAGCTGCCTCCTCTGTCCTAATGTTTTGTGAACTCAGTAAAAGTCGTCCAGAAACAGTGGGTCTGGCATTCCTTGTATGTGTGTGGGAGGAGGAGTTCAAATGATTGGCATAATGGGTCTGCTCCAATAGACAAGAGATGCTGATTTCAATCTGCACGGAGCTGAATCCACTGGAAGAAATTCAAGTACAACACTGGATGCTGCTACATAAATAAAGGGGTTCAGACCAGACTCCTGTAAAACAGATCCCAGTGTTTCACTAAATAAGAAAGAGCTTTTCACTGAAAATGTCACTGTTTTTTCTAGCCAGATTAATCTCATCAGATATTGAGTAGCTTGGCCTTGAATTTTCAGGGAAAACAGAAAAGCCACACAGAAAGGTGTTTTTAAAAAAGACAGAGGGGGGAGTGAGGGACTGGGTGTTCTTGTGATGGCTGCATCATTTCTGCATGTACTTTAAGGGGTGAGATTGTTAGCTTTAATTTAGGGAGATCAGGAAACCTACTTTAATACTTTTGGGTATTGTAATCTAGATGCAATGAGTTCTTCAGCTTCAGCAGCCCCCACTAATTTACATTAACCTCTCCATTAACCCACACAGTCATCTTTCAAAATTCAGTGCCAAGGCCATAGAGGTGTAAATAAAAGATAGCTACCTTCCTCAGGGTACTTCACACAGGGCTGGCTTCGTGAGATAGCCACTTTTAGGCAGCACATTTTAACCTAAACTTCGTGGCAATTCCCAGCAAGAATAGACCCACTGAATTAGTGGAGTTTGCCTAAGTGTTGACTTACCAATTTCTCATTCACACAGTGGATTTACTCTGCTGGGGACAACTAATAGGATTAAGGCCTCTGGTATCATGAAAAGGGAGCAGCTTATTTATTATGTCTTCAGTGGCAGGGAGAAGAAACATGTTTATGGGATTTTCAGCATCAGATTCCAAAATAACCTGGCTGGCTCTGGATAGTATGCACCTTGAACTAGGGTGAGAAGCATTTGCAACAAAATATTGAGTTTCTCCTTTACCTCTATGCTAAACTAGTCTATGGCCCTTTCCGCAGCTTACCTTTTTGCGGAGCTGGGGTGTGGGGATCATGCGAGCAGACTCCAGCGAGAGGCTCTCGTGTCCCCACTGCTTCAGCTTTGCATGAGCTGCCTGCTACTGAGCAGGCAGCACGAGAACCCCGCCTCTTCCTTCCGCAGCGCAGCCTGGGAGTTTCCCAGGCTGCTCTGGGGCTGGAAGCGTGACCATTGTGGCTCTGGAGGCTCCCCACGCATGGCAAGTGTGCATGGGGACCTGGAGCAATGCGCAATCACACATCATTTTCGGCTGAAAGCCGAAAATGAAAAGTGTGCGAGCGGCACCTGACCTACCCAGGAGCATCGCACAATTGTGAATGCGTCATGCAGATCGCTCCTCACAATTGCACAATGCTCCAGGCGCCCTTTCGCCTGGCAAATGCCATGTGAAAAGGTCCTATGTCTGGAAAAACCCTGTTTAATTATGTTAGGCAATTGTATGGTTGCATATCACAGTTATTTATTATTAAAATGGTTTCTGTTGTAATTCTGTTGCAATGTTCATTCCAATTTCTGGTCATTTCCACCCTACACTGTTATGCTATTATTCCACTTTCAACATCCTGTCAAATTCTGGGGTTTGTAGTTTATTGAGGCTCAAGAGTTCTGTGGCTGAGAATTCTAAATGCCCCTAACTAAACTGCAAATCCCAAAACGCCATAGGATGTTGAAAGTGGGATAACAGCACTATAACAGTGTTGTGTGGAAATGGCCTTCTGTTGTGTATAACTGCAGTTTCATGATAAGTGTTCATATCTACATCATATCTGTCTGTCACAAATTTAGGGCCAGCTCTTCCTTCTTTTTTTCCCCTTGAGATAAAGGATGAAATGGCTGCTCTTATCCCCAATGCATGTACCAAAGCTATACCAGGTTGGCACCTGGAGCTGATCTCAGTACTAACAATGCAACAAGCAGCAGGATTGTCCAATGGAACACAGAGCAGGCTACAAAACTTACACAGCAACATCCTCCTGCATCTTACTTCAGTTTCTCAACTGCAAAGAAGCTGAGCATCTAAAGTAAGAATGGGGAAAGTGTAGCCCAGGAGGCCCCCTAAGGGGCCCTATTCCCATTTTTATTTATTTTTAATTCAAAATGTTCTCCATGTCCTTTAGGCCAATAAAAGGCCTCATTAAAACCACCAAGTAATATTGTAAGTCATCTCCAGTTTTGAAAACCTGCTCAGTTTAAAAAGCAGTAGGGTGAAGCAAAAAGTTTCCCCAGATGCAATGTGTTTTGAGTTTAAAAAGAAAAAAAAAAATTTTTTTTTGAGAGGTAGGGCACTCTTGTGGATCCAAAAATGGCCTTTGGGGGGTTTCAGGTGGTCCAAAGTCCACAGTTTCCTGACCTGTGGCTTAGAGGTATCCTTGGACCAATCTCTATGTCTCAGCCAAAGATTCCTTATGGGCTTTTGTAAATTCTGTTACAGTACAGATGATGAGGAAGATCATAATATTTGGTCATGCATGAGAGTTTCAGAGTCTTACCATTTTAGTTTTACAATCTGTTCCCTCTTTGTTTGCTTGTCTGTAATGATGACAAAAACATACACATCTTTGAGAATATCACAGGGAAGCTGTGGTTTCTTTCAGAGATACATATGAAATAATTAATTTTTAACTTTCTTAGGCCCTTTTTGCATGACGGGGCACAGCAGTGTCCTTTCACTACAGCCCCAGCAGGAGGTAAAGAGTGCCAGGAATGCTCCCTTCCATACTTTGCCCAGTTGCTATGGAGAGGAACACTCTGGCCTCACCTCTTCCCTTCCACAGCACAGCTGGGCATTTGCCATTGCTGCACTGGGGAGGGAGGCATTACCAGCATGCTTCTGCCCTTCCGCATGGCCAGAAAAAGTGGCAGTGCAACGTGACGGTAAGTGTAAAACTTTTTTTTCTGTTTTACAAATACTGCGCTCACACGATGTGTGGGGACAAGATGGCAGCGGGACTGTGACAATGTTGTGTGGAAGCACGACCTGCAGAGCGCTGTGATCATGTCCCCACAGTGGGGCAGCCATGCAGTGTAGAAAGGGCCTTAGTCCTATTTTAATTTTTTTTTCCACATCAAATGTGTTAGTCAACTAGGAGAAAATGAACAGTTATCAAACCAATAACATTTCTCAACATTACTGCATGCAGCAAGAATAGAGACTGCATGTTCATGGAAAACACTACAGGAACTCTCATTAAGGAGATAGCTGACACTGATGTTCTTGGAAAAGCTCATATACAAAATGAGACTGCAAAGGGCTGAAATAGTAGTAAACAATTTAGACACCATTTGACTTCTGTATTTTAGATACAACTTGACATCACAGATCACCAAAGAATCAACTAACCAGTTGGAGACATATATACTTACAAACTAGTAGCATCCAGTGTAACCATAATACTATATCTTCATGCATTCTACACTGAAGGAAAAATGCTATCTCCCTTTGATACCCTTTTCTGTATTAGTAAACTAACTAGGGATGGGGGGCAAGTTAATATGATAAGATTGAAAAAATTATCTTTGATATTTTACTCAAGTTTACTCAATAAAAAATTAATTACAAATATGTTAAGCAGCTCATTTGTACTAGGATGTTTGTAGTACCATCCAACTGCAGGATCTTAATTATCATAGTTAATTTCACTATCTTTGTTTCCAGAAGTGTTAGAGACTTATTTTTTAAAAAAAAACACAAAAGGTTAGAATCTCGATTAATGGTCGAAATGGGCACTGGATAGAGTCCCTAGAATCTGGATAAAATCTGGCTGTTCCAGTCATGTGTCAACCCTTTCCTTTTGAAAGGGAAAACCATTATGGTGTGAGAAGAAAGGACCTTTGTAACCTTTTCCTGGTGTGTCATTTTTTTTCCTGGTGCAACTTGCTCCCCAGTAGCTTTTAGCCCCACTTAGGAAAAGATACTAGTACTTTTTTAAAAAAAATTCCAGTAGAGAAAAATGTGTGCAGAGAGGTTGCATTTTTTTAGGAAGACAGCTGGGGAATGCCTCCAATAAAACAGATAGGTACTTGGAACATACTATCTAACACAAACAAAGAGGGAAGCTAAAAGCAAATAAATATTGAATAAAAACAACTGACACAAATGGGTAAAAGGAATGAGCTGTTGAAAAGAATGCAAAGGAACTTAGTCACAATGTAGCTTAAGCACAACTGATTTCAGTGAACTTAAAGAGTCTTTTCACAAAATAGTGTGTAGTTTACAATTTCTTTGTGTTTCACTGTAAAGAAATACGCATGAGTCTTATTCAGATTAGGAGTACCACATGATGGGGGCGTCCCATCATTAAACCATGAGACAACTGCTTGGTAATAATTTAAACCTCCAACATACTCACTCGCCCACACACCATTTTTCCAAAAAGATTTCTGTGCCTGACATGGAGCTGACTGTTGGGGTTAATATTTGCTTGCTCACTGACAGCTAGTTTGCATGTTTGCAGACTGTTTATTTGCTTTGCCATACCCCCTCTCTTCCCACATCCTACATCACCGTAATGTGCAGCCATTTTTTTTCTTCCCTTTCTCTCCTCCATAAGGCCTTGTGCTTGATTATGCACAACTAATTTTCGAGTAAAACTATAATCATATGTTTTCTGTAAAGACTAAGCTTATTTGTTTTTCTTTTCTTTGCTGGGCCCTGTATGTGCATATAGTTAGCTCCCGGACTGCTTGTTGTTCAGCTTCTGTCTTGCCAGTTTGTTTAATCTGCTAGAGAGAGATTCACTATGGTCTAACATATTTCTCAACACTTACAAAAAAGAGGAATGCCTCTAATGGTGCCAATAGATGGGTTTTCCTTTCTAAAGTCATTTCCCAAAGGGAGGAAAATCTGGAGGTAGCGGACAAGGTGGAACTCAGGCATAGTATTTTTTATCTGGATTAGATGCCTGTATATTTCCTTCAGGGAGTTAAAAAAAAAAAGTGATTCTAATTTATTTATTTAGTATATCATAGATTCTGAGTGTAGCTGTAGCCAACCATGGGATCCTTATCAGAGCTGGAGTAAAATGCTATTTTGGACTACCCCTCCCCAAATTGTCCTGTCAGCATGGTCACTGGCCATACAATCTGGGTCTTCTGGGAGCTATAACTTTTCAAGTTCTGCAAAGTCTTAATGAATGTGTCTGAATGACCGGCAGTAGGAAACATGTTGATGCATTCGTACTGTACCAGCTTTTGCTTGATTACGCTTTCTGATTTCACTGAGAACTGAAATATTTTGAAAGAATTGTTCCACATAAGATTAGGAGGATACCTGCAGAGATCCAAGGAGGAACCAGGAGGAACCAAGAATGATGAAAAAAAGAATCAAATTCACTACTTATCAGATCATGCATTACAGTCCAGGCTCCTCCTGTAAAAGCTAGAATTGGCACAAGTCTTTTAATTATATCAGCAAATAGTTTCTTCTGATAGCTGCTTGCATTCACTTGGAAATGAAAAATGAATATTAATGCTATGATCCAGATCTCCTTCTGTCAGTTTTCAGACGCTGCTGCCAAAGCCTCCTGGTTTTTTTCTTAACATAAATAGTCTAGAAATAGCACTGAGGTGCACACTAACCGCTAAAAGGCTTTCTGTTTACATAATGATATATATTTTCTCCTGTTGCCGCCAAGCAAGTGTCAAGAAGTACAAATACTGGAATTTTCTGCATGTTCCTCCTTGCCTCATAACAAGAACTGGTAAAAAGAAAAGAGATATAATTCAGATGACCTGCATTAAAGTAGCAAGAGAACCTGTGCGAATTACTTTCAGTCCTTTGAGTGGATGGAAAAATGTAAATGATAAATGGATAGAGGCCCAAGCAGACTGGAATGCTGCTGTCGGATCTAATCCATACATGCATATCCACCATGCAGTGATTAGAATCTTAAGAGATCAACTGAATGTGTAAACAAGTAATCACATGAGGAGCCATCATAATGCCTAAAGCACAACATTCATAATTAAATAACTGAAACACCGCCACAGGCTAGTCCTTAGAGGGTGTTCATGGTGATTATAGACATACCATTACCCTCACCATCACCAACTGCTTACATAGCTGCTTACATTCTTATCCTACCACTATGTTCTCCCAAGGAGAGGTGTGGGCCTTGGAGAGACATAGGGAGTTGGGATGTGGAATTGTTACTACAGATCCCTGCCCTGAGCCAGCAAGCTAGAAGCAGAGACCTAAAGATCACAAAAAGGTGGTTGTCCTTAACACCAGAAGTGGAAAGCTGTGGCCTTCCCAATGTGGCTTGCAACTCCCATGATCCTCCTTCACTAGGGCTGCTGAGAGTTAAAGAAAATTCAGAGGGCCATAGTTGCCCATTTCTGCCTTGCACCATTCCAGGAATGAACAGTCCTTTTTCTCCCAGTGACTACCATTAGTATGACTTTACTATACAAAGGAGTGTACTCAAGACAAATGATTGCACATTAGTTCAGCTTTAACACATTTTAAACACCCATTAAACCACAAATAACACACTTACTTGGGAGCAAATTCTATTGAACTGAATGGGGTCTTATCTAGGTAGAAACCTATTGTTTGCACTGCATAGCTTTATATATTCATTTCACACATTAAAATGCCATAGGTTTTTGTATACTGGAATACATTAAAACTACATGTATAAACATACACATTCACAGTGTGCCTTCGTCATGTAATATTGTTCAAATGCTGCCCTATGCTGCCATTCTTGTGATAGGGTTCATATAGTATTGTCAGTCATGTAGGGATAAAGGGAGGCAGGAGGACAGTTTGCCCTGTGCAGCAATGTTTTTGGGGTGTCCCGGCCTGTAGCCACGCCCCCGTGCACCCTGGCCATGCCTCCACTCATAGTGGTCATGTCCCTTGCGCTGTAGTCCCTCTCCTGTCCCACCGCCCCTCCCCACACTCCAAGCTCTGCCACTGGGTATTTTACCAGCATTTACCACAGGGGCAGGGAACTTGTGACCCTTTGGATGTTGGAGTACAGCTCCTGACCATTGGCCTAGTTAGGGGTTATAAAAGAAAACAATATCCAGAAAATTTTGATTCAGCTTACAAAATAACCTTCATAAAACATTTCTCAGACAGTATGATTAATACTGTAACATGTCAATAGTGTGACACACCTTCTCAGATCCTGTATGTGCACTTCTAGGTGCAATTACCAAACTTATCCGAATCCAGATTCTCCTTCCTCCACTCTCTCTGTGTATATATGTGTGCACCCAGGGACCAGAGGGAAATAGCCAGAGGATACATCAGTTCTTTCCTTGCAAGCTCCAATATTAGAGAAATTGACGAGTGAATTTCATAAACAAAAGGCACAAAATCTAATAAATAAAAAAAGATCTAATTTTATGGAGCTGTGAACAACAATGCCTAGAAGGCATTCTAGTAACAGGATCTCTTTCAGTTCTGCCAAGCCTACTATACTTATTAGAGGTATTTAACACTGTACATTGGAATAGACACGTTTATTCCAGCGAAGACCGCAATAACAATTCTCTATAGTGTATTGTTATGTTAAAATTAAAGTTTAATAGCATGTCACATTTTGTTGCTGGTTTCCCCATGACCACCAGGGCCTGCTTACTTTCAGTGTGAACTGTACATCCAAGGCAGGTTAGATAGTAAAGGCAGCAGAAGGGCATAATTTGCTTCATGAGTAAATAAACAAACAATATTTCATTCCTTCCTTGGCTGGTGAAGTTGAAAAGAAAGTCTAAAATCAACAAGAATGGTTTTGGCTATAAAATTATAAGGCATGAAAATGGATTTAGATAACTCCATGAGCCTTAATTGCATGTTTGTAAAGTTACAGGCCGAGCTTTTGCTCAAATATAGCTTTTCTGCAAATACCATAGCACATAGAAAGACCACGTTCCTTTTCTTCCCATCTTATTCCATTGGTTTCCAAGCAACATGCAATCAGATCACACCATTCTCAGCATAATAATGTGCCGAATTTCCACACCAGCATCATTCAGTAGCAGCAGTGAACACACAATCATCCAGGCAAGATGAGGTTGCATCACTGGGTGAATTCACATGCTGAGTCTAGCAGTGAATGCTACCAGAATGCCAACTCCAAAAATCCATAAAACTGATTTTATTCACCACACACACAGGGCTGCATTAAGGTTTTTGTAGGTCCTAAGCACTCTTGTATTCAGCTCTCTGCCTCGCCTTGAGGTACCACTAGAGATGTTTTCATAAGCCCTAAAATTTTCGTAGGCTCTAGGCACTGTGCCTAAAGTGCCCAATGGATAAGCGGCCCTGCGCTTCTGTGCACGCAGACACACCTTATTGGCAGCTGTTATATTGGCTACTAGTTATTTTTTTCCCCCAGTCTGGTTACAAAACGCTGATTACTATTTATTTACAGCCATCGACTGTATGAGAAGATGTAATTGCAAGGACAGCCTTCTCTGATGTGAACCTGTCCATATCTTTAAGTCATCCATCAGGGGACCTCCTTGTGTGCCTAACCGAACAGCCAGACTGGGGCCATTTCCGCACTAGATGGTTATAGCGCTATGATCCCACTTTTAACATCCTATGGAATCCTGGGGTTTGCAGTTTAGGGAGGGGCCAGCCAGCCCCTCCCTAAACTGCAAACCCCAGGATTCCATAGGATGTAAAAGTGGGATCATAGCGCTATAACAGTCTAGTGCAGAAATGGGTCGGTAGGTGAAGAAGCAGGGGGAGGGAGACCTTTCCTGGCAGCAGCCCATCATCGTGAGAGCAGGAACTCCCTTCCAGCTGCTCTGGGCCTTCTACTTTCAGTGAAAGCCTTTAAGAAAACTGTAAAAACATATTTATTCAGACTGGCCTTTTCTGAGCAATTAGTTAATATGTGTGTTCTGACTTCTATCAACAACCTCAAACTTAGCTTAATTTCCTGAATAGGGCTGTTTTTGTATGCTTTTCACTGGGTTTATATGTCTCAAACCTTCACCGCATTTAAGCTCCTTTGTGAAACTATAGTCTTTGAAAATCTGGATATAAATATACTGAACAATAAATAATCAGGTTTTTACCTGATTACCAAAACATAGGAATCTATTGTACTGTCACCCATGTATTTTACCTCAGGCAATTATTCACGCTTGTCAAGAGCAAAGGAGGAACAGTGAGAAATTACTTCAGTGCACTTAATGTAATTGTTCTTATGACTGGCTCTCAGGGGACTTTCCTGAGGTGGTATAGAAACTTCAGTGAATGCAAAATGTAGCCGGAGCATTAATGTGTGGGCTTAAAGTGGTCAAACAAGCCTCTATCAGCTGCGCTAGCTGCCAGTACATTTCCAAGGTTAGTTTCAATGCCAAGTTATTTGAAAGACCATCCTCACCAGCATGACCCAGCTTGCATTTTGAGGTAATCACCCAAATCCCTGCTTATAAACCTGTCCTTGATAATAACTAAGTAGCAGGCAGAACAGAACAGCAGCAGTGTCTCCCATGTCTTTGTTTTAGGCCATTTCCTCACTAGACTGTTATAGTGCTATTATTCCACTTTCAACATCCTATGGAATCCTGGGGTTTGCAGTTTAGGGAGGGGCCTTTGGATTCCACAGGATTTGTATTCCATAGGATTCCATAGAATGTTGAAAGTGGAATAACAGCACTGTAACAGTCTAGTGCGGAAATGGCCATAGTCTAAACTTCAAAGGAGTTATACATGGTGATGAACCCTGCTTTGGAGATGAGGTTAAATACCTCAGATAGTATCTTTCAAGTTCAGACTAAAACTCAGGGCACATTCACTGCCCCACTGAGGTGGGAGCCAATAACTTCCATAGAAATAGAGAGGGCTTTTTGGCCATGGCCTCACCGTTTTTGAACATATTACCAACTGGAGTGCATCAGGCCTCATCCTTCCAGTTCTTTAGAAAAGCCCAAAACTGTATTTATTTCCAATGCCTTTCTCTGAAGGGTTTTATTGAGGTGTGAATTGGATTTTTTGTTTGTTTGCTATTTATCATTTTCCCCCTGATTTTAATATTATTGTTGACTCATATTCATTAATTCTAGTTTTTATTTTGTTATTGCAAATTGCTGTAAAATTATCCTTAAAGGTAGCTTATAAGCATGTTAAACATATAACTTTTCTTTTGTTCATATTTTGTATCTGTGTGTGTGTGCGCGCACGTGTGCACGTACCTATAAGTACATTTGTGTAGTGGTTTGAACACCAGACTATAACAGATTTTCCCATTTACACAAAAGGCTTTGAGTGATTAGCAGTTACAAGTCTGGCTTTGAATCTCTATGTACTCAATTATGTTTGTGGTGCAGAATTAGGGTTTCTACCTCTTTTTTTCTGACAGACTGCTGATCTTTAATAGCTACATGACAGGCACATAAAACAGAATCTTCTCCAGGCAAGTACACATGGTTGAGAATGTTGTTTGATTCATTTTGTTTATAAGAACTTATCAAAACCCATAGATTTCTTCATGAATTTTAAGGAAGAAACTGAATTTTTAAAAAACAAATGTGAGACAAAGCAAAGCTGATAAGATCCGTTCATCCTTAAACTGAGGCCGAGTGCCTTTCACTGAGGGCAGATGGTAAGAAGAATACATATTACTTGTAATAAACCTGCGCTTCCTCTTTCAGTGGGATTTCCTCAGAGATGCATACCAATTATGAATTAGTGATTGTTCATGAAGGGAAACCAATCACTAAACAAAGCATTTTTAACATAAGGAAAATCGCATGCTATGACAAGCAAATGTCTTTTACCACTCGAGGGAGCATTTATTTTTAAAAGTGGTATTAGTTTGGTCCTGAGAATTACAGATTTTAAGTTCAGGAATTTTCTTTTCTATTAAACATGAATGGAGGTCACAGCCATTACACTCAGAAATTTACTCCTAATAACTCTGAAAACACAAATGTACACACATGTTCTTGGCAGTATAATTTTGGACAGGGAAGAGTCATTCTTTTGTTGCTGTTGTTCAAGAACTGGGAGTTAGAAATTTTTGCTTATCTACTACAAATCTACAGCTATAGCAGTAGATCCTCATCTACATTCTGTCAACCTGTGGTATAGATTATCATAACAAAGTCGTTCAAGAAGTATCTGTATATGTGTTTTCATCAGTGATATAGACTTGAGTCAATTGACTTGGACTCAAGTCAGACTTAAGTCACTCCAGTGACTCTACTCGGACTTGACTCGGCAATAAATGATGCACTGACTTGACTCAACTTGAGGCTTGTATCATTTTAGTGACTGATTTGCTGCCCCTGGTTCAGTAACATAACACATTCATCCAGAAACCTTAGGACTTTGAACAATGCTTCCATCTCTTTTTGCCTACTGGTCACATGACAGTTTGTCTCAAGACCAAAGTTTAGGTGCATTTCTCAGAGCAGAATAGCAAACAGGTTAAGCAAGGGGCTTGAGGCAAGCTTGGGGTCTGCTCAGAAGCCTGTCCCTGCTGCATATTGGAGGAGCTTTCTGAAACATTTCCTAATAGCAGAAGACAAAACTTGCCTCCAGAGTGCAAAGTACATTTCTCAGAGAGGAACAGCAAATGTAAGGAGGAAGGATCCTTCCTTCTAAAACTTTTGAAGCTTCAGAAATGGGTAATAAGAAGGATCCTATTCCTCGCATCTGAAAAATCCTCCAGCTTCAGAAATGGGAACTACTTCCGAAGCTGCAGAGTCTTTTATGCCCATTGGCACAAAAGCCTCCAGCTTCGGGAAGGAGGAATAAGAGGGATCCTAGTCCCCACTTCCAAAGCTGCAGATGGCAAAATTGCAAGGGCTGATTCTGCTTAAATTGCTAAAACTGACTTTATTTAACTCTGTCCAGAAATTCTGGAGTATAGGTTGGGGTATAAAGTTGGCTCCCAGACTTGAGACTTGACTTGAAAATATCTTCAAGGATTTGATACTTGACTTGAGACTTGGAGAAAAAGACTTAAATACATCACTGATTTTCATGGAGACATGACTGTCATACATTACTATGTCCAAACATTAAACTCCAAATAGTGTGTTATAATGGATTTAATTTGGTTTGGATATGTCATACATATAAATCCTATCATGGCATATACAATTCTCATGTTATATTCTCTGAGGAAGTGATGAGGAAAGCCATGCTGTGAATCAGGGATAATCCAGATAATAGCATATTGCAATTCCCACAGTTCCCCATTATCTAATATATCAGTTAGGGCCAATGGTAGTTGTAGTTCAACGATATCTGGAGAGTCACACATTCCCTACATCTGCTGTACGAGTACACACACAAAACCTAACCTGTTGAGATACTTATGCTCCTGCCAGATTGCTGAACAGAAAGGATGACTCATGAGTAGTTAGCAGCAAGCAGATCATATTCAAAACTGTAAAGAGACCTCCCTGGATTGGCACCCTTGATTGCTAGTCTCCAAACCTGCTTGCTGAAGGGCAATGGGGAGAGAGGAGGGGAAGAAAGAGAAGGCGCTGCAGGAGGAAAACCAATGGAGACCTGACTAAGCTATAATATAGCAAGCCAGCAATCATTACAGGCAAGTGTCTTGCAGAGGGAATACAAATTAATTCAAATAAAGCAAAATAAACACCAGGAAAATCAGCTGCACAGAGTAGCTCGTATAAAATATGAATGCGGGTAAGGTTTGTAAGTCCCGAGGGATTCCAGCGCTGTGAGCTAACCACAGAAAAATGCAGGCCCCAGCTATAAAAATGCTGAAGCGAAAGACCAGGGGGGAAAAAAAAACCTTTCTCAACATGCCTGGAGAACCATATAAGTGATTGCAGCCCACAGCCTCTCCAGCTGCTCTCATATAGACCACAGCTCTTTTGCTGGTGGTTCTCCAAGGTTGAGATGCCCTCTTGGCAGTGTTTGGGATGGGCAGGAAAGGAGACAAGATCCAAACACATTCCATTATTAAATGCTGAGATAATATTTTACTTAAGGGTTTTGAAAAAGGTCTCCACACATGCTTGATTTAGCAGACAGGGGTTTTAGTAAGCAATCTTGTTATAGCCCAAAGGTTTGCAAAAGGACAGCTCTGCATTTTATCAAACAAAAACAAAAAATGCCCCTTCCCTATTCAATAGTACATAATTACACAAGTTGAAAGAATCTAGAAAGCCCAGCTGGCAACTAAAGCCCTTTTCGCATGCCGTTTCTAAAGCGAAAGGGCCCCTTGAGTCCATACGACGCACTCCCATTTACACAATGCTCAAGAACCTAAAGCAGACCATGCACACATTTTTGTATGTTCGGCTTAAAGCCAAAAATAGTGCGTGGTCACGCAATGCTCCCGGGGCCCATGTGCACTTACTTGCCCTGTGGAGCCTCGGGAGCCGGCCCAGTCGCGCTTCCTGCCTCAGTGCTAGCCTACAATTCCCAGGTTGTGCTGCGGTAGGAAGAGGCGGGGCATTCGAGTGGTGCTCGTGCAACCAGGAAGCGCTGCAGAACTCAAGCAGCAGGGAAACGGCAGCGTTCCTGCTGAGGCTTTTCATGCAAGACGCGCGCCCCCAGCCGCGCGAATGGGTAACGTGCTAAAAGTAGATAAGTTTTTTTTAACATTTTGGGGTAAACTAGACCCATCTTCCCGGTGTGTCTTCAGTTATCCCATTTACCCCATAGCAAGGGGATTCATTGCGTGATGCTTCGGTAGTGTAATAGCTTATCCTCTTGTCCTTGGGATTTCTGGTATGTTAACCTTTTTCTCCATTTCGGCCACTTTTATACAATGAACAGGTAAACTTCTTTTGGACCTTTCTTTTTTCTTCCAAGAACTAATCTCCCTTCTTTCATTTCTTCTTCCTCTATAGCTATATATCTAATCAGGGCCTCTCCATGACATGCTTCTTTACTTGCATCCAAACCAGTGCCTTCCATCATTCATTCAGAACTTATTATTGAAGACATCCCCAGCCCACAACATTCCCCTAAAAGAAACAGGATGGATGGAATGTCCACAACACCAGGAAAATGGCATCAATATCCCTATTTCTAGCCTGCCTCACTTAGTAGGTTGCCATGTATTGCCCTGAAAGTTTAGTTCCACAGCAGAGAGAGAAGAAAAGGAGTATGATAGATGCAAGGACACCCCAAAGACTCAGATGAGAGATACAGTATCTGTAACTGCACTCCATTAATTATTGCGGGGAGTCACGGGTTTGGCGAGCATTAGAATCAAGATGAGTGCTATTTTCTACAGTGCAGCTGACTTTTTCTTTGCAGCTGCCCATGTGTTTTGCACAAGCTGGGGGACAGAGCAGGAAAACCATCCAATCACAGTGCTGTTGGCTGATGGAGAGGGACTAGAAGTTCCAAGCTGCAGGCTTCCCTCTAGTTGTACCAGCTCAGCTTTGCTTTCCCTGCCATGCATTTTAATGCCATGTAGTACTTTGAAGTTTAATAATGCCATTTAGTACTTTGAACAAAGGGCTGGAAGTGGATGGTGGAACTGAATGAGAAAACAGTATCTTGGGAATGCAGGAATTCAACAAACGTTTATTTTAATGAACTTTTGATAAGAGAGAGAATGAACACAGATGCAAGGTCATGCTGTTGGCATGTGGGACATAAGCCTAGGAAAAAAGTTGTTTTAATTAGATGTCAAGCTTGTGCTCACAAATTTGTAACATTATAGCTTATAAGGCACTGTAAATCCAGTAATTCTTTATTTTTATCAATTACCAGAATTTGCTGCTGTTACTCTGCTGTTTTGAATAAAGCTTTTGTAGATTTCTAAGCATAATCTCTGGGACTGGAATTATCCTGTACATGACAGATTGGGGACTGAGCTATTTCAACCAGCCCCCTTGCACTCCCTACCTCAATCTTTTTCAGAGATTAATCTCACCAACTTTCCCTCCCATGAATTCATGTTCAGCTTGTGGTCTACCAAGACTTCTAGATCTCTTTCACATGTACTATGGTCAAGCCAGGTATTACTCAACGTATACTGTGTATTTCTTCTTCTCCTTCTCCTTCTCCTTCTGTCTAGGTGTTGTACATTATATTTCTCCCTACTGAAATTAATTTTCTTAGTTTGGGCCCAGTTTTCTAATCTGTTAAAGTCATTCTGAATTCTGATCTTGTCCTCTGGGGTGTCATGTGCAAATTTGATAGAAATGTCCTGTATTCCATCATCTAAGTCATTTATAAAGATTTTGAATAGGACTGGGCCCAGGGCAGAACCCAATGGCACCCCACTAATTACTTTTCTCCAGGATGAAGGGGAGCCAATGGTGAGCACCCTTTGGGTTCAGTCGGTCAACCAATTACAAATCCACCAAACAGCAGCATTGTCTAGCCCACATTTTACTAGATTGTTTGCAAGAATATCACGGGGGATCTTGACAAACACCATATTGAAATCAAGATATGCTATATTCACCATTCTCCTTTCCTCTACCAAGCTTGTAACTCCATATTTAAAAAAAAAAAAGATAAGATTGGTCTGGCATGATTTTCAAGAAACCTATGTTGACTTTTAGTGATCATGGCATTCCATGTGCTTACAGACTATTTAATGATTTGCTCTAGAATCTTTCCAGGCATTGAATCAGGCTGACTGGTTGGTAGTTGTTTGGGTCCTCTTTTTTCCCTTTTTGAAGATGGGAACAACATTTGCCTTCCTCTAGTGTGCTGGTACTTCACCGGTTATCCAGGAATTCTCAGATATTATTGCCAATGGTTCTGAGATTACTGTACCTTTGGATATAGTTCATTTGGCCCTAGAGACTTGAATTAATTTAGAGTAGCCAAATATTCCTGTATTACCTCTTTACCTATTCTGTGCTGCATTTCCTCTACTGCATCAGTTGCTCCATTTTCCTCACGTTGAGCACTAGTTTCCTTTTGGAAAAGATTAAGGCAAAGAAGGTATTGAGTACTACCATTTCTCTGTTCCCTGTTAGCATTTCGCCATCTTCACTACATAGTGGCCCTACCATTTACTTGTTCTTCCTTTTCCTATGGACATAAATAAAAAAGGCCTTAGTATGTTTTTTATCTTCTCTAGCAAGCCTGAGCTCATTCTGTGCTTTAGCTTTTCTGACTTTCTCCCCAACTATTCTGGCTATTCGCTTGAATTTCTCTTTGGTGATTCCCCCCTTTTTCCATTTCTTGTACATGTCTCTTTTAAATCTTAGCTTAGTTGAAGTTCTTTAGACATCCATCCCAGATTCTTTAGACACTCCCATTTTAATTCCTCATGAAATTGTTTGTCATTGTGCCCTCAATATCTTACTTAACTCCAATCCATCATAACTCACGTCTCTTTTAGTATTCCTGACTACAGGATTGCAGCCGGTATTTTCCTGTTTATTGAAATCAACTTTCTTAAAGTCTAGAATGTGGTTTCTGACTATGCTTGGCTTCCTCTTTACACTGTATAACAAACTCCAGGAAAACATGGTCACTTACATCTAAGGATCCCTCCACTTCTACCTCTTTAACCACTGTTGGTGAGGATCAGAGATGAAATAGCTGATCTCCTGGTTGCCTCTCCCACCTTCTGGAATTGTCTTCAGGCAAGTGAGGAATTTGTTGGACCTTATACTCTTGGAAGAGTTTGACTTCCAACAAATATCAACATAGTTGAAATCTCCCATTACTACTACATCTCTCATTTCTGATTGGTCAACCAAGATAGATATATTTCCCTGTAGTATACTTTAAATCATAATCTTGCAGATTTAGGCCATTTCCACACGGGGTAATAAAAACAGTGCAGTGCGTCCTCCACAGAGGACGTCTGCACCTTGGAGCGGACTGGGTCTGGACTACTTACTGTAGATCCGCACCTCAGTCAGCTCTGGAATGACCCCAAGTGGTCCTCCAGCGTGCTTTTGAAAGACCTGATTTTTCCGGTCTTTCAAAAGCACAGAGCACACCACTATGCACCTGCTCCCTTGTGCAGATTCGCAGGCTCACACCAATGCGAGCCTGCGATCTGCTGAGGGCGGGCTTTAGGCTGGCGAGCTTCAGCGGTTGGTTGAGACCCATTACCAGCCAGAAGCCGCCATTTTGGACGCCGAAGCAGAGCGGATCGACGACCACACACTGCTCCGTAGCAGCCTGGACTGGACCGGGGAGCAAGAAGATCCAGTAAGTAGCGGGTGGGGCGATTCCCTCACCCCGTATGGAAATAGCTTTAGTCTTGAGTTTCTGCTCAGTGCAATTAAGTGTACAGAAACTTAACAATACACAAGTACTACAAGTACAAGTATTACAGGATTTTTTTTTAAAAAAATTATCATTGTAACCATGGAGTTCCTGACTCAGACCCAATGACTGCTATCTTACACATTTTTACCTGAAAGTAGATTCTATTACGAACATCCTAAGTACCCTAAAGGCACCGGAACTCATCTGTTCTGGGAAACTAAGGAGGACCAGCCCTAGTTAATAACTGGATAGGAGACTGCCAATGAAAACCAGGTGCTGTAGGCTATGACCATTTCTGTACTAGACTGTTATAGTGCTACTATTCCACTTTCTACATCCTATGGAATCTTGGGGTTTGCAGTTTAGGGAGGAGCCTAAACTGGATTCCATAGGATGTTGAACTCCAGAATTCCATAGGATGTTGAAAGTGGAATCATAGCACTGTAACAGTCTAGTGCAGAAATGGCCTATATTTCAGAGGAAGGAACTGGCAAACACACCTTTGAGTATTCCTTGCCTAATAAAACCCTTTGAAATTGGGTTTCAACAGGTAATTTGAAGGCACAATCACACAGAGATCCTATTATGTTTAACTGCATTTACTTATGAAGAGATGTGCATAGGATCATGCTGTTAACATAGTGTAAAGTGTATGAAGTTAGTGTAAGGTGAACTCATCTGACTTTTGTAGCTTAAACATAAATTTAATGTAAACCTAAGTGTTTTTCTGGTCACTTGTTTCAAATCCCTGCCTTCTTCATTTGAAGAAAATAAATCTTGCCTGCTAACAAGACGAACAGACCTCCTTTCAAATCCGATTTCTTCAGGCTACAAAGCACTGTGCATTTCACCTGATTAATTCTTATCTAAAACCAGCATGCAATGCCTCCCAAGGTATGTAATCCCTCAACACCGACCTGAAGCACCCTGCAGGCCTGTCTCCTTCAGTGATATTAAAGCCTGCCAGAACCTCTCCATTTGGAGGAAATTCAAATAATTAATGAACTTCAAACGTTACAAAAATAGGGTCAAACTCTAGTTAGTGATCTGCTTGCCTTGCCATTTGTGACCTCTGATATGTCAAGAAGGGGAAGCTTTTTCTCTCTTGTTTAACAGTACAATGTCTGCAGGTAAAGCACCTTTTTTCTCAATTCAACAAGACTTTTTGTCTTTAATTTTTCTTCAGAGGATGCTGCTCTAGCAGTATCTTGGGAAGGGAGCTTCCAGAATAGAACAAATAATTATAGTCAATGGACTGGATATAGAACCATAGAATCTTAAAGCTGGAATGGACCACAAAAGTCATCTCCTCCAACTAACTCCCTTTTATGCAGGGATACACAACTAAAGCAGTTCTGAAAGATGCCCATTCAATCTTTGTCTAAAGACCTCCAAAGATGGAGAGCCCACCATCTCTGAAGCAGTCTATTCCACTCATAATCTGTCATATCTAGATAAAATTCAATGAAATTGGTGGTATTTGTAACTTTTCTTCCATATGTGTACTCTGCGTATAACTAAGGCCCTTTCTGCACCATCCTCCCAACCTGCCGTGGGGAAGGGAGAAGGAAGGGACAAGTATTACAGGATTTTTTTAAAAAAAAATTATCATTGTAACCATGGAGTTCCTGACTCAGACCCAATGGTCTGACAGAAACACAGTTAAAACCTTTGCTGAAACAGCTCTGAAGTGTCTCCATACTGGATAATTTATGACGAGTTGCTAATAACCCATTTGGAACAACCTTTTGGTCCACAAGATTTCTGCTCTTCCTGAAGCATAAGTGTTATGGATGCACATCTTCTTAATTCGAAAGCCAGGGTGGTGTAGTGGCTAATGTACTAAACTGGGGTTTGAGAGTTTCCAGATTGAGTCTCTACTGAGGAATGGAACTCACAGGGTCACTTTGAGGCTATCCCACTCACTCAGCCTGAATTGTTTATCAAACAGGGAGGCAGTGAACTATGTATGTTGCCTCAAGCTCAATAGAGGAAAGAAGGAAATAAGTGTAACATAAAACAAGTAAATCTAGTATTCACTTCAGGCCAGAAATTTGAGTTACAGACCACAGCCTTTTCTATGACAAATATATTGCTCAAACTAGCAAGTCCTTTCAGCAGGAATGGTGAGAACCTGAGCTTTCTAAAACTACAGCTCTCAGAATCCCTCAGCCAGCATGGCTGTAAACAAAAAAACAACTTTTTAAAGTTCTGATCTGAGCCCCTAAGCTCTCATCATGAGTCTGTCTTCCCCAAAATCTTGTTTAACGCTGCCCAAAATAACACTCCAATTGGCAGAAAAACTTTAAAAAATAATAAAATAACACATGGTGAAGTGAGCAAGGAGCTGAGTTACACCATATCTAGACCTCCTCCAGTCCAGGGACACAGCCACTATGCCAACACAAAGACTCATAGCAGTTCTAAGTAAAGTCCAACATTCCTTGGCAGGGAGTGCTTTGGATTTAGCACAGCTTCAGCTGTTGTAGTATCAGCTCAACTGGTCCAGTTATGGTTGCACTTTTAGACTGTAGTCCTGTGCATATATACTTGGAAGTAAGTCCCATTGAACTCAGTGATATTTACTTCAGAGTAGACAAGCTTAAGACTGCTCTGTGAATTTCACACGTGTAGCCAGAAACAGCTCCAGTTTCATTGCCTCATCTTCCACAACACTTAAAGTTTGTGCAACAGAAGTAGTATCTTACAATTACTAATTATTAGTAGGAGAAGAACCTTATTCCTGAACTATTTCAAAGCCGCCTCTGACGTATGGCTTACAAATAGTCCAAGGGAAAAGGTAATAATACCCGCAAATGAACAAAGAGCAAAGATGTCATTGATTATAATGTGAAATACAAGACAGAAAAAATTTAATAAGATAAAATTAAGAAAGAGAAAATTGCAGCTTTCATTTTAAAAAAAAATCCATCATCCAGACAGCAAAGTACATGAGAATATGGTTTAGAAGCCAACAGGAAATGGTGGGAGCACTGAGACTTTTAAATCCAGATTGCACAAACTAGACTAGACTAGGAAATACAGGAAACAATCCTGCACTGAATAATTAGACAGTTTCTTGGCAGTAGATTCTGATAGGCTTTTCCCACTCCCATCATGAATTTACAAGACCCTATGAATAATTTTCCCTGAAATGAATGGGAATTATATGTCACTGTATAGATCAAACCCTGAATTCTTTACAGGAAACCTGCAAGTTAAATTGCAGGCCTGCAGTCTCTTGGCAAGAACTGACATCTGTGCAGAATATCACCTGGTCTGTAATAAAAAGAAAAATCTTAAACAGCTTGCTTTAGCAAATAAATGATGGTGTTACCAGCTCTCAAAAGAACACAACGCTCTAGCTGACAAGCCAGATAGCCAAAGTATGTCACGTGTATCTAGAATAAGAAAGCAAAATGATAGGTGAGAGAAGACAGGAGAAGTATGCAAACATCATTGTCAGTTCTGCTCTTTCCAGTTCTCGAGGCAGGGGCTGCACAATTCAACAGCTGGTTACAGTTCTAGAACAGCGCTAAATTTGATTAATGATTAAAATTTTCCATGAACAAAAGCAAGATGAAATCTAAAAATACAGTGGTCTACATTTGGCTCAAATCTTACGTGCATTGTGCAAATGTTCATTATGCAGTATGAATGTTAGTATCAGGCATACAGTTTAAGTTCTGGATTTTGTGTCTATATTGCCACAAGTCATTTAGAAACATTGAATAATAACACTTAGTATGATAAGGTGACACTAGTGGCTATATAGTTTTGGTTGAGGAAAAGTTTCCATATTGTCTCCTGCACAGAAAAGAACAGTAGATGTTGTGCTTCTTCAGTAGAGACCTTGGACTTTTTACTGTGGCTATTATAGGTTTGCCTTAGGGTTATCATAAGTCGGAAGCGACTTGAAAGCACCCAACAACAATAATTATTCACTGATTCTACCATCCTGCCTCTCTATTCTGCTGCCTTCTGCATGTTAGAGGACTCTACTTGTGCCTTTTACTCAAGAGAGTAATGCAGAATAACAATTATTGGAGTGGGGACTGTGATTTTTCTAACCTTGTCCTTTCCTTTGGTAGCACTAGGTTTTGGTAGAGCATTTCTGATCCTAGGATTTATATCCCAGGAGAAAATCTTAAGCAGCATACCAGAACCCTAGGGAGGAAACTTGTTTATGTGCGACACATTGCAGTGTATAGGAAGTATCTCTTTAGTAGGCAGACTTAAATGGCAACAGGAACTCCCTTTCTTTTCTCTGTGTATGTGGTTTCCTTTGAGATCTGGCTAGAACTATTTGGGATAAGCTGGTTTTCTACCTACAGTGAATGTACTGTTGCTGTTGACTATTTGTTTTGCTTGTTTATACAATGGCTCTAGCCACAAGTTACAGTTGATGACAGATTTCCATTAAAAATGCTCCAGGCTCATCCTTCCTGGGGTTTCTCACTCATAGAAAAGTCTTAGCACCCACTGTATAGAAAGAGATCATGACCAAAATATTTCTGGGGTGAAGAGAATACAAGTTTGTCATGCAATTCTTTGTTGCTACTACTTCATTCAGTACATCCTCTGTACTGTACTGTGAAGAATTCTTTGCTAGACTGGGCCCATTCACACTATGCAATTATAGCACTCTTATTCTACTTTAACTCCCATGGTTCTATCCTATGGAATCCTGGGGTTTGTCTTTGGTGGGGTGTTAGAGTTCTCTGGCTGAGAATTCTAAATGCCTCTCTCTAAACTACCTATCCTAGGATTCCTTAAGATGGAACCATGGCTGTTAAAGTGGAATAATTGTGCTATAATTCTGTAGTGTGAATGGGCACTTGGACTCTGTGATGTATACCTACCATTTCCCAGACAGGAAGGGTAAGGGAAATGGTGGAGTCTGGGCAGAATATTTTTGGCCTAAAGATGTAAGTAAGCCTCTAGACTAGGGCTGAGAATGGTGTGGCCATCAAGAGGTTGAATTGTATCACACCGCATTCCTCTCCATTGATTATGCTAGTTAGGGCCTCTGGGAATTGTAGTTCAACAAGACATGGAGAACCACAAAAATCCCACCCTCTCTAGACCTTCTTGAAGCAAAGTAGTCATCTGTATTTCTCAGCAATGTACCCATATCAATTATTCACAGCTGTGACCCAGGTGGGAAAGATCTCTCTCTGGCAATCTTGCTCTCTCTGGCACAGTCATTGCCACCTTTGTCCTTCTTTCTCCTGTCTAGCAACTTTTTCCTTCCTGCTCCCCTTCTGCCCCTCTTCACACCCTTCTTTCTCTCATTCTGCAGTTCTGTCAATTCTATTATGATAGGGCATTGGATTTATGCATGAACAAGCCCTCGAAATGTGACAGTTCATCTCTTTGATTTCCTCCACTTGGGGCTATTACAACTTGGTGTCATCTTTCGGGAAGTGTGATTATTTTCTTTCCAGAGTGGGGTGTTTATAACTGGGGTCATGCAATGTTTAGCACAGGACTCATTGGGCTTTGTAATGTTCTGTTGTTGGTGCCACCTAATAAGGAGTAGATACACATTCTAGGATTGCTAAAACACACTTTACTTAGTTATATAGCTTTAATCTCACTAGTGTCACCTAGTGACATTAATTGTAACTGCATAGTTTATCTGTAAGAAAAAAATATATTTGGATGCTTTAAAGTAACTTTACAGTTATCACATACAATATACTTCACCCATGCTTAAAATGATATTCAACCTTCCTGTGTGGGGGAGGTTTGGTTAAAAAGGAGAGGCATTTGCAAGCCAAAACAGGTAGAATAGTCAATCAAAGCGAACCTGTACATCTAAGAGTTCAGCCTATCTGCAAGTTATACAATGCTAAGTTTCTAAGTGGAATCCTTTGCGTGTATGTTGCTTACCTGGGACCAAGTTCATTCAACACAACAAGACTTTCCTCTCTCAAATACAGATCAACAAGCCTGGACTAGTGAGGATGGTCTAATTCAACATGGGTCTATGCAGCTAATCCTTTGTTCATAGATGTTGACGCTATGGCCCTTTTCGCACCTTACCTTGATAGCGTGACGAATTAAAGCCCTCACGCTATTGCCAATATCGCAAGAGGCCCAGTAGAGAGCCCCTTGCAGTCTGCACATGGTAGAGCATTTGCAAGAGAGCACCAGTCCCTGCCTGGTGCCTTGTCCGCATGTCGGCATCCTGGGCCACACCCAGGTCCCGCCCTGTCCCCACCCCATTGCTGCTGATTGGTCGGTGGTTTTTCTTTCTTTTTTTATTGTTTCGTCGACTATCGTGCTAACGTTAGCACGATAGATCCTGCCAACAGGCTGATTCATACTATGTTGGTAATGTACTAGCGTGCTAACGATAGCACTGGGTTTTTTAAAAAAAGAACATAGTCGGACAGACCACGGGGGCTGCTGTCATCTCGAGTGTGAGTGGCGACGCAGCCCCGGGGTGACCTCTCACGGCCACATGTCATGCAGTGTTCCCTGCTGCGATGGGGGCAGCGGCCGGCCTGCTGCTGGGCGGAGCGTTCCCTGGGAGTTGCTGCATGAGAGACAGGCAGCAGAGACTGCCCATACCCTGCCCACTCCCGGGTCCTTCCCGGAAGCACACTGGATGACGGCTCCGCAGGCCCTCTGGTCACACAACCGATGCGTGAAACGGAGGTTATTTTCGCCTTTCAGGCGATAAGAAGAAAACGCACTTTCAGCACTATCCATGGCCATGATAGCACCTGGTTCATCAGAACGTCATGCGGTACGGCAGCTCATGAAGGGGGGAAGGAGCGTGCCTAATACTCTTTAAAAACACCATGCAAAAAGGGCCTATGAAAGCCTGTTTCATTTCAGCTGTTCCTCAGCACTAGTGATGCTCTATGTAGGGAATATGACCAATGCAATTTTTCAGTACAGTAGATGGAAGTTGAAATATGAGAAACATCCATCAATGGTGTAAGGGGAGAGGGTCATATTGATCTGTGGTCCACACTTCTTTGCTTCAAGCTGGAGGTCTTTCTCCTTTGGAATTTAGATCACATTTGAAGTACTTTAGACACTGAATAAACTGAGTAAGGCTGCAATCCCATGCCTACTTAACTAGGAGTATGCCCCATTGTAATCATAATGACATACTTTTGACCAGAAGATTGCACTGGAAAATTAAATTCTCTTTAGAGGCAGCATCTGTCTTTGAGCAAATCTCTCTTTGGGCCTTTCTGCGCTACACTGTTATAGTGCTATTATTCCACTTTCACCATCCTATAGAATCCTGGGATTTGCAGTTTAGGGAGGGGCATTTAGAATTCTCAGCCAGAGAGCTCTTTGGCCTCAGTAAACTACAAACTCCAGAATTCCACAGGATGTTGAAAGTGGAATAATAGAACTATAACAGTGTGGAGTGGAAAGGCTCTCTGTCTCTCATACAGAATAGTGCTTGTGGAGTGCTTGTGGGCAGAGTGACCCTTACCACAAAGTATAGTCAAGCAACTGTCTCAGGCAGCAGATGCTGGAGGGCAAGGAACAAAGCTGAGATTAACAATGTTGTCCAGTTGCAAGTGTTGAAGAAAAAGTCAACTGTCCATCCAGTTGGCTTCTGTATCTGCAATCAGAATCTGTATGTCACCATCTTGTCCCTTACCTCAAGCAGCGCAAGGTCTTGGGCCAGCCCAGTCTGTGGAGATACATCTTCAGCAGACCCATATGTCTTTCATGCACCCTTCCATGGCTGGAAGGGGACAGAGTAATGCACTGGGGGGAAGGAACAGACATCACACTCCCACCATCCAGTCCTGCAGAGAATAAACTTTCTTCACAGATGTACCATTTTTCCCCTGGGACAGGAAGGAGCACATGGTAAGAAAAAGATCTGTCAGTAAATTGTTCTTATAAGGAAAAACTGAAGTAACAACTTCAGTTATGGAAAGACTGTTGTATTCTTGCAATGCAACGGTCATTATTATTTCAGTGCCAAGATTCTATCAAGGTTAATAATAAAGGAGAAATAGATCAGTTTAACAGGTGCATGTCCTGTCTTTTAGAGGTGGAGTGAGAGAGAAAAAACCACCCTAAAATTAATGCTTGTTCAAGAAAACAAATAGACATACAGAAATCTCAACAGAAAACATATACATATGCTAAATAAATAAATGCTAAATAAAATAAATCTTGGTTTATCAGTGCATTGAAAGACAAAAATCTCTCTTGTGCCATTGATAATATGTTCCATTTAGTATGATAAAATTTTGCATATGCAAAATTTCTGGAGGGAGTTTCCCTCAACACAAATGCTAATTCCAGAATACTGCAGACCAAAAAGGGTTTAGCTTTCCTCTTGTGCTAGCTCTGATCTCTGTAATTAGCATCTCATTCCCTAAGGTGCCCCAAGGACATCCAATGGGTTTCTGTGGTTGAGTCGGGGTCCAAACCTTAGTCCCCTAGAGTACGAGTCCAACATTCAATCTACTACATCGCACTGACTCCCAGTGTTACCCTGAGCAAGTCATGTTCTCCTAGTCTTAAAGGAAGGCCATGGCAAACATACTGTGAATTAATTTTGCCAAGAAAACCCTAAGATTTGGTCACCATAAGTCGGAGCTGACTTGAAGGCACATAACAGCAAAATCCCAAAGCTTGTGCTATTTGCAGTTGTTATGGTACTATGCATCCCCCAAGATTGCCATGGTTTAATTGGCAAATATCATTTAATTCGCACTATCAATTGGCATGGATAAGTGATAACTGAGGTGACTGGAAGGTCACAGTGGAAGAGGCATGTTACTAACTGTAAACATGAGATAGCAAGGCAGGTCAGCCACACCCACCTCTTAAGCAGAAACCAAGTCATTTTCAGGCTAATGGTGCGGCCACTCTTGAGACAATAAGCTTAAAGATAATAAACCAGATATCTCAGAGCTGAAAGGGGAAATCCCCACCAAATTGTGACAGTTTTAACTCTGACCCCAAGAGTTTCCCTATTGTTTTCCTCACCTCTCCACCATTTGGGGCTATTACAACAGCCATTATCCTTTTGCCACGTAAACACAAAGGCCGTTGGCTCTGTCCAGACTTCATTGTTTGTGTTGCAGCTACCATTGTCTGCTTGGCTGGGAGAGCAATTCGCACTCACACCTGCAGGATATTTTTCAGATATAAGAACCCCTGATTTCAAGCTGTCCAGTGCAATCTCTCACCTTTCTGAATGCCACACTGTCCGTTTGATTCCCGAATGAGAGCTGTCCTCGGGTGCCTACCTAAGCCATGTCGCTGCTTTTGTTGCTGCTATCTGGACCAGTAACTATTGCCTCATCCCTGAAAGTCCTCTATCCACATTTTCCTCCCTCTTCTTTCAGTTGGCTCATGTGTGCATATGAGTGTGTGTTTGGATCTTTGCATACTTGAGTGAGCCTTTTTGAATAAAACACTTTTAATTTCATTTTTGGAATCTCTGGCTGGTTATTTCCTGCATGACCCCATAAACATAGGTGGAAAGATCTCGTTGCATTACCCACCTGTCACAGGCCTCCTACTTTGAGCTAATTAATTCCCCTGTGTCACATGAAGGTACTGGCATTGCAGATGGACTTCTGAGTCAGCCATGTTTTGGGGTAACACAGTTTTTAAACCTGCAGATTACATGTCACATCTGATTTGTCCTTAAATGTTCAAAATTTCAAACGGAACTGGATGTGTTTCAGTGAATAGTGGCCAGTTTCCTAAATATTTAGACTTATCAATGCTCTAATGTCCACATGAGTGGTTATTCCATTATCTGTTTCTTGTTGATAGTCTGATATGCAAGCATCAATGGTCCAACACAGAATTAGCATATAAATAACATCAGATACCAAGGTCCTGCTTGCCTGCAGTACATCTGACAAATGGTTCACTCTACAGTTTACACACTAGCAGGGATATTGTGTACTAAGTTGTGTCTGTGTGTTCATGGTGTTTGAGTCAGTCTTCCCCAGCCAGACCTCAGTTTGTTGAACTACAACCTCCCATCATCTGTTGTAAGCACAGTTAATACTCAGAGTTCTGGAAGATGTAGTCCAAAGCGTCTAGAGAAGGCTGATCTAAGGAAATTGGCCAAATGATCAGCTCTATACAATCAGAAATGGTTGGATTTTTAATATGGCTCTACCAGTTTGATTTAAAATAAGATAAACAGTCAGCATAAATTAGTACAAACTGCAAGCAAATTACAAGATTTCCTCTCAGATGTTTTTAACAGCCAAAGTAATATAAGAGCATTATCATTTTAATCTGATTTTGAACAGATAATTTTATACTTTAATTGGGCATTTTATTGTGCTAGTTTTGGCATGTTGTGCTTTTAATGTATTCTAACCGACTTTGAACTCTAGGGTTCAGATGAGCTACGAATCAAAATAAATAAACTGTGAAGCAACAGAATAAAATAGACCCAAGGACCTAGGCAAAACCTTCATTTCTTCCTCAGGGGAAACAGAAAAAGAACATCCTTTGATTTCAGTGACTTCTAGTTGGTGCCATTTTGGCTATGGCATCTCTTCCCTTTATAATATCATCAGGCATTAAATCAGGTGTCTCTCATGTATCCAGTAAAAGCAATCGTGTTTAGGAAAGTTTAATTGGCTTTGAATACCCCTCAGCAATTTGAGCTCCTCTTTTATCTGTTTCATTGTTGCTGGGTTATTTTTACTTCAGTGGAAAATATTCCACAGAAAATGGGGGTATAATATGTGAGTTAAATAAATAGGAAGCATTGTCTCGCAGAAAGCCCTGAAAGTATCCCCCAAACCAGAATGCTACAACAGATGTATATGCAATTTGGAGAAACTAACTCTGCAGCCTGTTGGATTCCCAGTGCTCTATTCCAGAAGTTGTTTGAATGGGTTTTAAAATTATCGCTAGATAGGGGGGAAACTGATATTTGTCTAATATGCATTCTCATGGAAGAAGGCTTGCCTGTTTCCCACAGCAATGCCTGTCATTTCAAGAAGATTTTCTTTGCTTACTTTTTTTTCCAAAAGTATGCCCCCCCCGCCCCCATGTCTGAGGCTGAATTAAGGTGGCTGGGGTCCTGGAGTTCTTCCAAAAACAAGGCTCCTTTTTGTGTGGCGTGGAGTGGAGGAGGAGTGGAGGAGTGGCTTTGCAGTGGAGTGGATTAAGCTTGGTGGCGACACGGATAGGCAGAGAGAAACCCTCCAAGGGGCCACAGCCAGCAACTTTCAGGCATGAAGGAGGGAAAACTCTGGGTTCCTCCTCCCCTATCCTTTGTCCAGGCTGACAATATTAAGGCCCAAGTCAATGAGCCCAACCTGAAGATTCTCAAGTCTCACAGTCCTGCCCCACTTTTCCAGTTTTCAGGGCAAGAGGCAAGAATCTCAGGGTGAAAGCATTGCCTCTTAAAACTGTGTGTGTGTGTTTCTACATTTGTTAGACTTTGTGGTTTTTCTTTGAATAACACACCTTGTGCAGCTGTAGTTGGTGCTTGATGTATCACATTTAATGACATTGGCAGAGGCTGCCCTTGTAGTATCATCAGGGGCTGTCCATCCCCATGAGGTCACAAAAAGTCATCCCTAGGACTTAGGTTTTGGGACATCCTGACCTGACAACTGTGTGTGTGTGTGTGAGTGAGTGTGAGCATGAGAGTGTCACACAGTCCCATAGAGTTCCTAGCCATTAAAGGTCTTGAACCATTTGCTCCAGTTCCACCATATGATAATCTTGCCCTTTCTCTATTTAGAACAAACATTTTCTAACATTTAAAAAAAGCATGATAGGAGTGAACAGTTATTTCTCTCTGTATCATCTATTGCCTATGAAATACATTTTCTGCACCTTAATTTAAATATTTTGACAGATACACATTATGTTCTGGACCATGCATTCTTTCTCGTTAGTTTAATTTAAATGCAGTCCTGAACTTGTTTACTCAGAAATAGGTTCCACTGTGTTCAGTAAGGCTTACTCTTAAATAAATCATGTACATAGCTTCACAATGCAATGTTTACTTTGAAAAGTTCCCATTATTTTCAGTGGGGTTTACTCCCTGGGTAGCAGAATTTTTAAAAACTGATTTTTGTTTTCCTGTTTGGAACTGAAAAGTCACGGAAAATTGCTGCAGACTTCATTTTCATCTTCATTCCACTGGTGTTTTGGGATATGTCATCTGACAACTAGTGTCTGATCTGAAAGAATGCAATTGAATGTCAGTTTTTGACATGGGGATGTTTTATGGACCTTTGCTGTTCAGTATTTGACAGCAAAAGACAACTGGTATATGTCATGTGCAGACTTTTGAAAACCTTTTTTTTAAAGAGGACATTAGTTGTTGGACACAAATCTTCTAAAACATTTTCATGCATTAAGAAACAAAATGTAGCCATAATTTTATTGTATTTTATGATTCCGCTTTCTAATATGGAATATATATATATACACACATACATGCATACACCTAGTATCTTAAAAGAAACACTACTTTATAAAGAAAACTAGATCTCTTCCTATAAAACATAATATGCCATGCTATGAGCTGTTCTTTTGAAGGTTCCCTCCATCACTCAGTTGTAACTAGGGAAAGAGATAGGACTTAATTTAGTTAAGCTTTTTATAAGAATATTTTCATCATTAATTTTAGAGAAAGAACTTGGGAGAAAACAAAACTGATAGCTTTATCCACGTGGGTAAAGGACTTTTAATGCTTAGCTCTTCAAAGCCTGGATTTGAAGCCATGTGTATTCAGCCATTTTAGTGCTGAATTAGTATTACTACCTCTTTTTCCAATAGACTCCACATCTTTTAATAGCTACACAGAAGACAGGTACAACAACATGATCCTCTTCAGGCTGGAGACAGCATAAACCTACTGAATTTGCTAGTGCAGAGGGTTGACCTTTTTCCCTTTATTCCTGTTAAGAACTTATCAATATTTGCATATTTATTTTTGAACAGGATACAAAGAGAATAAGGCTTTTTTAAAAAAAAATGAATGAAGAAGCAAGTGAAGTTCATCCAACCCAACTTGTCATCCCATTACTCTAGCAACTCACTACTTTCAACTTTTTTGTATATGCACTGCCAAGTATTGTGTGAGGAGTGTGCTCATAACATGCACCACATAACAGGACCTTGGTCCAAATGTACAGATGCTGAAAAGGAGGATGTTTCACTGGTAGCATTCCTAGATCTCAAGACGAAGCCCCTCTTCTCCATGCTCAGTGACACCACTAGGGGCTGCCCTTGTAACATGTTCCTTCCGACATTACCAGACCTTACCTGGAATACTGTGTTCAGTTGTGGGCAACACAATCCAAGAAGGATATTGACAAGCTGCAACATGTCAGAGAAGAGCGACCAAAAGACCTGAAAACTATGCCCTATGAGGAGTGACTTAGGGAGCTGGGTATGTTTAGCCTGGAGAAGAGATGGTTAAGAGGGGAAATGATGGCCATTTTTAAATATTTGAAAGGATGTTATATTGAAAATAGGGCAAGCTTGTTTTCTATTGCTCCAGAGACCAGGACACAGAGCAATGGATTCAAACTACAGGAAAAGAGATTCCACCTAAACATTAGGAAGAACTTCCTGATAGTATGAGCTTTTCAACAGTGGAATATACTGCCTTGGAGTGTGGTGGAGTCTTCTTCTTTGGGGCCTTTAAACAGAGGCTAGATGGCCATCTGTTGGATGTGTTTTGTGTACTCCTGCATGGCAGGGGCTGGACTAGATATCCCTTATGGTTTCCTCCAAGATTTCATGATCTCCCGACTACTTCCCTTCAGAAAAAGAAGAGAATTCAAGGAGGTTATGCAGACCATTAGACCATGGTCCAGATGCAAAGTATCATTTCCTACTCCTACAAACTTCTGATACCATATGTAACAACTCTTCCTGTTTACCGTTTCCATTTTTGCTGGCCTTTGGCTTGACCTCTCCGTCCTTTTCTTTGCAATCTGGAATTTAATTTTTATTTTTGTTTATTGCTATTTCTCTCATTGTGTTTTTATTATATTTAAATTCATTACATGAGCCACCTTGAGCACTCTGCTTTTGAGTGGAAAACCAAGATTAAAGCAAATCCAATCATATTTCAAATTTAAGTATTTTTTTTAAAAAAAATATATGTAAGATATTGTCAGGTTAGGAATATGACAGGACCTGAGATTTCTGGCCAAAATATCAGATTTTTGGATGACCTCTGCTGTTGTCAAAAGAAATGAGTTGTGGTGATGTTGCAAAGATGATATTACAAGGACCAGGTCCTACTGATGCCAGCAAGTGACATATATTATGCATGAAGCACAGTTGCACAGAATGTGCTATGTAAATTAAAACAACCAAATCTGTTGCAAGGTGATGCTCTCATCCTGAGATTCCTCACCGTTGCCCTGAGAAGAGGAAAAGGTACTGGTGCTGAGATCAAGAAACCGAGGTAATACTAGAGGCATAAGGCCCATCAAGGGACTGGCCATATGAGAGTAAGAGATGTGAAAAGTATGCCACTACAGTCATCACTCCACATTCACCAGGGTTAGGGACACAGGACTTACAAGCCTCGTTCACAGTTTCTCAGTCTCACAAGGTTTTCAGTCCCTATTAAAAATGTCATAGAGAGGCAGCAGAGGTGACAGCAAACAACCCGTCAATGATCAAATTTGCAAAACTGAAGCCCACAGATATGGAGGGTTGACTGTATTTTCATCTGTTCATGTGAGTGGAGATAATGCGATATGAATAGAAATATGCATTTCATACAATCAATTATAAACCAAGAGTAGTTCTCACTATAATTTTAGAAATGACAGTTTTTACTGTTGCTGTCCTTTTACATGTTTTCTAGGGCTGTTTTCATTTACTGTATACACTGTGCAAAAACAGGCTCTGGTATTTTTCCTGGATTTGTACAGCTGGTTTAGGGGTGTTCTTGGGGGGTTGCTCTAGAATAGTTGGATCATCCCTGCTCATTTTCTGCTGATGGAAAGGATGTATCAACAGATACATCCCTATATTTTATTGTGCTAAAATTTTACTTTGAGAACTACAAAAACTTTGCCAAAGTTATTAGAAAGGTATTTTCAATTAAAAAAAATATTTTAAACACTAAATAAATAAATAAATTTTGTAGCCTTTCCTGATCTGAAAGCAAACTCTGGAGGACACAAATTTGTTGCATGTAAGATTTTTGTCATCTTTAACATACCATACCAAAACCACACATCAGACCAATAAAATTCTTGGAAATCCCTCTGAGCACAACAGAGCTGACGTTCTACCATAAATGTATTTCATTTTTTTTATTTATAAATTTGCACACAGGAAACAAAATGTCTCTGTGAAATTTCTGTAAGCTAAGCCTCCCTCTTGATTCAATGAGGAAGATTAGACTGCCATCTTGAGGTGTTTAGTAGGCTGGCAAAAGTAGTTTTGTTTTGTTTTACTAAATACAGTATTTTTTAAACAGGTTGTCCCCATTTGAATCATAATGTTGTTCCTGGAGTCATTGAGATTGTTGATTTTGTTTTTCTATAGAAATAGGCTCCTGCAAATTCCCCCACCATCCAAAAGTATTTTCTTCATATTAACGTGTTCAGTTTGGTTCTTAAAACATACTAATTTATCTTAAAAAACAACACCAATATTCTTTCCCCCATGATATAGTTCTTATCATTCATTTCACTACCACCTATGAGAGAAGGGGTGTGTTTTCTAGTTAGAGTCATGCAACCTGCTGCTACCCATGATCTCTCAGCAGTAAGACCCACTGAATCATATGGGTTGCAGCCTTAATCTACTAACAACTGATGTTTACTCAGAGGTAGGGCCATCTGAATTTGGTAGGGATGTGTTCTTCACAAAAAAATGTCATACTTGGAGGATAATCAACCCCACACACACACAAAAAAAAACACCCCAAAAACATTGTCCACCACCTGTGTCATCTTTAAGTAGGAGGAGACCCCGAGACAGGTTGTCATTGAAGGTCTTAACAAATTGGCTGCTTGTGTGATATAGCGGCTTGAGTTCTGGACTAGGACTCTGAGAGACCAGGATTTGAATCCCCACTCAGCCATGGAGACCCAGTGTAACCTTGTGCAAGAAACAGTCTCTCAGCTTTAGAGAAAGGCAATGGCAAACAACCTCTGCCTAAATCTTGCTCAGAAAAGCCACATAGCATACTTTCCAACTGTCCCAGTTTGGCATGGACAGTCCCAATTAATCCTCTTTTTATCTCACTTTTTCACTTGCTTTTAAAAATGTCCCAATTTCCCTCTTCTCCTCCCACTTTCCCCCTTTTCTTCAGCTTACTTCAGTTGCTGCTGAGTTGAAAGTACAAAAGTAGCTTGTAGCTAATTAACTCAGCAATGGAAGAGGAGAAGAGATGGAATCTTTCCCTTCCCAGTGCACTAATGAAAAAACATACTACTGCAGCCTCTCCTAGCTTGTGTGTTATCCCCCATTAATAACATTTACCATCTTGACCACATGCTGACATTGCTTGACCACATGTGTCCCAGTTTTCAACAGTGAAATGCTGCACAATGTGTGATACAGTCATCATATGTCAAAGTCAGCTTAAAGGTACACAGCAGCAACAACAAACATCCATATGTTACCCTGACTTCTGGAGGTCCTGTGGGGGACACCTTGATTTGCTCCAAGTTATAAAGGTTGGGAAATTAGCGGAGCACTGGCATTAGCAAAACAAGGGGCAGGGTAACCCAGCAGGATCTTTTACCCAACTCTATGGGGTCAGGCCAAGCAAAAAGCCAGACAAATGTACCAAATAAATGAATTTTATTAAATGAATATAGTCTCACGCACGAATGCACTCACTCACACACACACACAAGGCCTATTGAGAGGGGAAAGAGGTGAAAAATGGATAGGGGATATAGTAAAGGGAATGTAGAAGTCTTCGGTCCGAGAAGCGGTGAGAAGAATGGAGCTCAGCGAAGAGATGGCTGAGGGGATCACTCAACTAACAGAGTGCCTGTCTGTTAGCATGGCGGGGAGTTTCCAAAGAGACCCTAAAAAACTAGAACTATTTATAGGGCAGAACGTTCCTCAAGGGCAGCCCCTCTCCCAGGAAGAACAATGGCCAAAACAAAGGAAGGAATGCCATACAATGGCAAGTGGGTTGCAGTATTGTTTCAAGTAGAGTTGCAGTCAAGTAGGGTTGCAGTATTGGTTAATGTAGATAGACCTCACCTTATGGAATTTTTCCAGAATCAAAGTTGCTTAACTTGGGGAAAACATGCTAATCCCCTCAAGTTAGTTACTCTTGGCCGAAGATCCTTTGTTTATGTGGATGTGTATAGCCTGAGGTCTCCTTGGGCTATTGACTGGGGATTTTTTTGGTCTTGACCTGTTTTCGGTTGTTCGATCTCTTTGCCTACATGCCCACCCGGGCAACCTCTCTGGCATGGCAGGCATATTTGATATCAAATTTATATCTCCCTGGGAAGGGGTATGCCAGTGGGGTAACACATAATTGAGCAAAGAGCCCTTCAGATAATGCAGTCCCAAGACTTAGAGGGCATTGAATTGCTCCTGTCACCTAATTAGTAGATACAGAAGGTGTTTTGATACTGCTGAAATATATTCCTGTTGGGCTCTTCTGGCTAATATATATATATATATATATATATATATATATAATTTTATTAAGTTCCAACATATAAAATAAACATATATAATTGTACATTTCATTGAACTATTTCAACTGTTCTTACACTCCTCTCTAGGTTTCAATTTCTTCTATATATTCAACATGCTAATATTTATCTGTACTGCACATATATATGATAATATTTCATGATAGTTCCTGCAATACATAAGTACTGTATTTTTATTGAAATATTGCTGATCGCATCCATTTGATATATCAACTGTATTTATACTTGAACATTGTAACCTGATAGTATCCAACAATTATCAGATAAAATTTCCCATTCTTTTTTACTTTCATCATCTGATTTTCCCTTTAATCTCTGAGAGACTATGTCTGCATTTCTATTTTCAATCAGAGTTGCCCACCATTGATCAATTGTAGGTGTTTGATCAGTTTTCCATAGTCTTGCAAATTCTATTCTAGCTGTCGTGACCATATACAATATTATTCTCCAATATTTCTTTTGTACAGTACCATCAAACATATGTGTCATATTCAACAAATACATTTCTGGTGTTTTATCAGATTGTACATTCAATATTGTGCATATCCTATTATGTATTTCTCCCCAATACTCCTTGGCTTTGTTACATGTCCACCACATATGAAACATCGTCCCGACCTCCTTTTGACATTTCCAACATTGTCCTGTTCTGTTTTATAAACTCTCATAAGTTTTTCTGGTGTCATGTACCATCTATGAAACATTTTATAGTAGTTTTCTTTTAAATTCTGAGCTACTATAAATTTCTGTGTTCTTTTCCAACTCTGTTCCCAAGACTCTAACTGAATAGAATGTCCTACATTTTGAGCCCATGAAATCATTGTAGATTTTATTGTTTCCTCCTCCCTCTTTTGCTTCTGGCTAAAAATTTTGACTACCATACCCTGAACAAAACAAAAGGACCACTATATTCTAAAAACTCTGAGATAATCTTAGTTAATGAAAAGGAGTAACACAAAGGAAAGACCATAAAAGTATACCCATTATTAGTGAAAGGTAAATGTTCACTCATTTGGACATTAAATTCATTTCCTTTCCTCATTGCTTGTTTGATTCATGTTACTTTTTCCCTATAGAGATCAGCAATAAGCCAACATTCTGCCAATTTATTTTTTTTCCTTCTTACAGATTTGGAATCAGGGCAAATAACAGTGCCATGATATCAAACTCAAAGCATTGCTTTTTCCATTTATTCACAGACACTGTTTTCCATCTCTGATGTTGCTGCACCAGTGTGTGACCACTATATTTCTCTATCTTTCACTCATCCTTGAGTGCTTCCAACCTACCAAGAATCATGTACACGATGTGATATCTTTGCTGTTCCACATAGCCAGTGGATTTGGCTATTTACTGACATCACTAAGACAAATGAATCCCATTTACTGTCAGAGTAATGCTTCCTATCCTGAACACAGGGGTGCTTCTAGACAATTCAGGATCACTCTGACAATTACACATTTCATAGCCATTTGTCAGAAATGCCTCAAAATTGTTTAAAGTGTTGGCCTTTTGGCACTGATTATTGCATTTGACTCAGAGTCAGTGCTAATTTAACAGAAATGTCATTGCTTTTTCCAAAGCTACTCAATATAATTACAAAGAGATTTAATGCTGCATGCATGCTAGTTTAAGAAAAAAAGAACAAAGCACTCAACATTAGACATGCATGAATAATGCAAAACATTTCTTATGAATAGTCATCTGCAGATGTATATTAACTCTGGCATTCTTTTTTCCTACCATCCTCAGATATTTGAAAGCACTAGCTTTCCTGAAAGAATAGTTTTGAAAGGTATGAATTTTAGGGAACTATGGTGGTGTATAGAAAACATATATTCAATGTAATTAAAGTGCAAACACATGCAGCTGAATTTGAACTCTAATTTAGAAATAAGGATCCATCTCTTAAACATAAACCTAATCTTAAAAATATCATTTTCCACTTTACCAGTCTTGCAGAGAAAATTATTGTCATATTGTACTTTTTGAAACACAAATGGGATTGCCATGAATGCAGGAATTGCATAGACATTAAGTATGAATCAACTGTCTACTGCTACTATTGTCTTTCTTACACAAACGGAATCATCAGCACACAGACTAACAGTATTGTCATCCAAGAGTTTATGAATCTTGAACATGATGCATCAACAGTTTTTCTTTTTTCCAAATTACTCCATAGAAATGATATCTCTGATGACTTAGTCCAATGTTCACCATTAGCCTATAATGGTGGTTGTTATTTGTCACCAAGATAACTTTGAGTTATAGCAGACTTATAAATGAGAGACCACCAAGAGACCCTGTTATTAACAGTCTTGCACACTCATGGCTTTTGCTTTCTTGACTGGATCAATCTACCTGTAGTATTCCTCTTTTCCTCCTGCTTTCAACTTTACCAAGCTCTATTGTCTTTTCTAATAAGTCACAACATCTCGTGATACCCCTTAGCTACTATGGGTATTTTCAAATCAAGGATGACTCCTAGTGCTATTAGTTGGAAGGCTACAGCCACTCCATCTTTCTCTACTTAATTGTTTACACACACACATCATAGGAAAAACTGTTGGAAGAAGTAGTTGGCAAACACAGGATAGCATCCAAGTGAAAGCTGATTTCATCTGGATGCTCTAATAAAGGCCCTTTCCGCATGTGTGAAAATAACCAGGCAAAAACGGGACTCACCGGCTTTCTTCTTCATCCGGGTGAGTCCGGCGGGACGAGGAGCAGTGTGAGCTTATTGCTCCGCACTGCTCCGGCGTCCAAAATGGGAGCTTCTGGTTGGTGGAGGCTCTCCACCAACCGGAGAAGCTCGCCAGCCTAAAGCCCGCCCCCGGCAGATCTGCAGGCACACACTTCCACGCGCCTGCAAATCTGCACCAGAGTGCGGCGACGGAGCAACACGGAGTTGTATGCTCTGTGCTTTTTAAAAACCTCTAAAAAGAGGTTTTCAAAAAACACGCTGTGTGACCAGTTTCGGTCGCTCCAGAGTGGACTGAGGTATGGAACTACAAAAAGTAGTCCGCCCCAGTCCACTCTACGGTGCAGAAGACCTCCATTAGAGGTCGCTCTGCACCGTTTTAATAGCCCGGTGCAGAAAAGGCCAAAATTTTGTGATTGAGGGCAAATAAAAGTCTCACAGTAGTCTTCCAGTAGAATCATCATACAGGCCAGAATAACAGAGCCTGTGCCACTGCATGGGGCAAAAACACCAATGCAATCTAGTTATCTTTTTTTTAAAAAAATGTATAAAGATGTGCAATCCCAGTGCACCTAAGATTCTCTGTTTTTCAGCAAATATGATACTTTTGAACAGGGGGGAAAAACACCTGCAGGCTCTTTCTTTTACAGAAGACCAAATAAGATGGGCATATCCTTTATCCTTCTTTCTTTCCATACTCCTTCTTCTCTACAGATTGAGATTCATTTCATTCTAGGCTGAAAGCCTACCCTGAGAGACATGGCATAAAGTTCCATGAAGGCATAATTATACACCAGCAGGATTCACCCCTCTCCTGCAACCCCACCCTGCAGACTGGGAGGTTCCACTGGAAGCATTCAATGTCAGGCAAGACATCTAGCAAGACACTTTTCTGATGCTCCCCATGGAGCAGCGGTTGCCAACCTTTCGGACCTCAGGGACCACTAAATTCACAATTTTGGATCCGTGGACCACTAACATGAATATTTTTAAGAAGATACAAACATCTATAAATTAATGATAATAAAAAATTCCATTTTATTAATATGAAATGCACTTGTTATAACAAAATTATAATTTAATTGTATTTATAACAAATCATTAGTGTGATATTTGTTGCTGCAGCAGGGAGAAGGACAGTGAGGGGGGCGATCTGGTCCTTCTTGCTGTTTGTCTCCTTGCTGCAGGAGCAATCTCACCCAGCGCAAGTGGGAGAGGACAGCGAGGAGGACCAGATCAACCCCCTCGCTGTCCACCTCCTTGCTGCCGGAGTGATCCCTCCAGGCAAGAGTGACAGAGGACAGTGAGGAAGACCAATTCACCTCCTTCGCTGTCCTTCTTCTCACAGTGGGAGTGATCCTGCCCAGTGCGAGTTGGAGAGGACAGCAAGGAGGATCAGATCACCCCCCTCACTGTCCTTCTCCCCACTGCCGGAGCAATCCCACCCAGCAACGGAAAGGACAGCGGTGGGGGAGTGTGTGATCTGGTCCTCTTCGCTGTCCACCTCCTCACTGCAAGAGTGATCCCGCCCGGAGCGGAGGGGGGAGGACAGGGGGACGATTTCATCCCTCTTGTGAGCCACAGACCACCAAAATTTTCTTACGGACCATCAGTGGTCCGCAAACCACTGGTTGGTGACCGCGGCCGTGGAGGATGCCACAGGAGAAAACTAGAACTGAGGGACTGGGGGATCATTTCATCTGTCTATGTCACCCACACATACTTTCTCTGCAATCTCCCCCACCATGTCCACAGTTCTGACACTGCAATATTTTGGTCCTATCAGCTCATAAATGCTGTGCCAGATATCAATGGTGGCTTGGTAGCTCCCACATCAGTAGGGTGTGATGTGTCAGCTCTGGGTTCTAATCTCAACTTTGAAGACATTTTCCAAGGTACTGAACCTATTGGAAAGGTAAGGTTCAGAACCCTGGATAGCTCTGTTAAAATTCAGACTAAAACCCAGAGCAGGTTGATCACCTCACTGATGTTGGAGCCACCAGCTGACACTAGGACCCAGAATACATTTCTACCCCCAGCCTTGTCTGGATACCTGGTTTCTCTCTAATTCCAAAACCTGAGAGAGTGTCAGGAATGAAAACAGGTGGATCAGAAGAGATAGTGCCAGAGGACTATTCCTTTGTCCCTTTTCTATTCCTCAAGAGTAAAAATAAAAGCAGAAACTCTTCACAAAGTCTTCAATGCAAACTATTCACTTCACCCCTTTTTCTGCCCTCCCTTAGTTCCTTCCATGGCTATTTACAGCACAGCCATGCTAATTAAATTGACACAAGTGACCTTTTCCAGCCATCTCTGCTTCAGGCTTTGAAACTAAAACACAGGTTCTTATCTTTCTATATACTTTAAGATAATAATATGTGGGTGTGTGGTGAGGAAATAGGAAAAAAAGGGGAGGACTGCAGAAAATCTTACTCAATTTGAGCACCATTTTCAGCAGAAACGCAGAATATACATTTAATTAATAAACATGTTACATACGGAAAGCCCATACTGTCCTCTTTATAGCCTGATGAGTGGAGAATCTTCTTCAACCTGGGGATGAATTCTAATTTTGAGGGTCACTAGATTATTCATTAACTGTGACAAAGGATTCCTTCATTCTTGGTTCCAAACTGAGCAGTCCCGTACAGAATGCATTCTCCAAGCCATAACATACTAGTTATATTCAATATGGAACCTTCTGTGTTAGAGCACATAGCATGAATCTACAGCATTTCTTGTTAAAGACTGTTGGTAGCAGGCCAGGAGCCAGTGTGATACAGTGCTTTGAGTGTTCGGCTAGGACTCCAAGAAAGCAGGATTCAAATCTCTGTTCAGGCATGGAAACCCACTGGGTGACCTTGGGGTAGTCATACCCTCTCTGTCTTAAAAGGAAGCCAGTGGCAAACCTTCTCTAACTCTTGCCAAGAAAACCCTGGTCAGAGCCAACTTAAAGGCACATAACAACAATAAGCAGGGCTGAGCTTCTACCAGACAGTCCCTTGCAAACAACCTGGAAACAGTGTTGTTCTAACTCAAGATTCAAGAAGACAAGATGACGGAGATCTGTAACTGGCTCCCCTGCCATTTTAAATTTTGACAAAATATCATTGAATCCTAGAGTTGGAAGAGACCCCAGGGGCCATCCAGCCCAACCCTCTGCTATGCATAAACACACATCGAAGCATTCCCAACAGATGGCCATCCAGCCTCTGTTTAAAAACCTCCATGGCAGAAAGTTGTTTTGATTGGGTCCAGACTTTGGGAGAAAGAGAGATGAAATCTTTTCGTTGTGCCATTTTAGTGGTGAAGCACCCCATCCTAGGCTGCCAAAGATGTTTGCCATTTAGGGACATGTCTACCTTGTGTATATGCTTCTCTGACTCCTTAAAAAGGCAAATAGCAAAAGGGGGTGTTTTAATTGGGCAAGTAATGCAATGGGAAAAGCTAAACACCTCTGTACCATGGTTCCAATCTAGGTCCCCTTCTCCCCTCCAAGTGTGTCCTTTGCCAAAACTGAAAGAGGCAGAAGATCTCATAGGCCCTTTCTGCACCGGGCAATTAGAACAGGGCAGTGCGTCCTCTCATGGAGGTCGTCTGCACCTTGGAGTAGACTAGGAGCGGACTACTTACCAGAGATCCGCACCTCAGTCCGCTCCAAAAATGACCCCAAGTGGTCCTCCAGCATGTTTTCTAAAGACCGCAAAAAACAGGTCTTTATTTTCCTGGAACGCCTCTGTCAGCGGCTGGCGGAGACCAAGCAGACGCAGGGCGAGCGGCTGGAGTTGACAGCGTTTATTAGCGGGAGCCAGTAAACAGAGGGTTGTAGCACCCCCACAGCAAAGCCCCCGCACAACGTAAATTAGTCCCAAATCAAAGGTTAAGTCCCAAAGTAAAGGCAAGGCTATTTCCTAAAGCAAAGAAAGAGTTACGCCACCCATAGCAAAGACCAAGGGCTCGGCCGCCAGGGAGGCTGGACATGGTCGCTGGAGGGAGGGGCTGGATCCAGATGCAGGCAGAGGAGGACGCGGAAGACCGACGGTTGTTGCTCTGTGGTCCTCCCCTCCAGGCGCCCGTCCCAAGTAGCCTCTTGGCCCAGCGGCGACCAATCAGGTCCGGGCTCACAGCTGAGAGCCCTCAGCCTGCCACCTGGCCTCACAGCTGAGGGCTCTCAGCCCGCAGCCTCTTCTCCAGCAGCCGCCTGGACTGGCGGACTGCCTCTTTCCCCTGCCGCCATTGCCGAAACGTGGGAGGAGGGGCGGCAGTCTCCTCCGAGTCGGAGCCGCGAGTGGGCGGAAACTCTGGACTGGAGCCGGGGCCTGCCCTCCCCGACGAACCTGCAGGCACCTCAACCGCTGGGGTGGGCCCCCGGCCAGCCCCGGCACTGCTAATGGGCCCGTCCGTGTCGGTGGCGGCCTCCAGGGCATCCGAGCCCCCGTCCACGTCGGCAGCAGCCTCCGAGGCGGCCGGGCCTCCACCTGTGGCGGCGGCAGCCTCCACGGCATCCGGGCCTTCGTCCGCGGCGGTGGCAGCCTCCGCGGCGGCGGCGGGCTCGGCCAGGCCCATGACATCGCCATTGCGTTCCTGCTCCCTTGCGCAGATTCGCAGGCTTGCACCAACGCGAGCCTGCGATCTGTGGAGGGTGGGCTTTAGGCATGGCAAGCTTCAGTGGTTGGTCGGGACCCACAGCCCACCGGAAGCTGCCATTTTGGAAGCTGGAAGCTGCCATTTTGGAAGCTGGAAGCCGCCATTTTGGAAGCTGGAGCAGTGCGGATCTATGGACCTCACACTGCTCCGATTTGCCCTGGAGCAAGGAGAAGCCCTGTGGAAGGGCTTCAGGGACAGTCCACCTTGCTTCGGACCCCAGAAGAAGCAGTACGTAACGGCACGGAGCGATTCCCTCGCCTCGTGCGGAAAGGGCCATAGTTGTTATTAAAGATTTCCTCCCAGCCTAACAATAACAGTTGGTGTTCATTTCCATCAGGACTGTGGTGGGATGAAAACCTCCCTTCTTACACACTCCCCCCTCCATTTCCCTCTCTATAGCTATTATTTAGGTCTAAGAAGTCTCCTGATATTTAGTCAGATATTTCAAATAACCTCTGTTGTGTTAAAAAAAAGGGGGGGGCTTCAAGGCCTTCCACCACACTATGGGGGCCTTTAAATTATCAGAAACTGTCTCTGTTTCAGGGCACCTGCTGTTTTTTCCCCCTCCATATGCAAAAATAGCAGCTCAGTATTGATTTCCTAAGAACACTTTAATAGAAACACTTCTTGAGTGATGCTCCTGTTCCTAGGCAACTAGCTAATGAATGAGAGAAAATAAACATTCCTCCCAGACACAGGTGTCCTATTCTCTGATTTGGTTTAGCCTAACATTTTGGCTGAATCCTGTACATACCTCTGTGTGTGTGTATATGTATGTGCTCTCAAGTCACCTGTTGAGTTATGAAGACGTCACAAATTTCATAAGGTTTTCCTAGACAAGGGATACTTCAAGGTGGTTTGCCAGTTCCTTTCTCTGAAATATATAGCCTAAAGCACCTGGTATCCATTGGTGGTCTCCCATCCAAGCACTCACCAGGGCTGACCCTGCTTAGCTTCCAAGATCAGACAGGATCTGGTGCCTTATAGTATTTCAGCCCCTTCTGCTATACCTACTTACTGAGGAATAGTGTGGTGATACCTTTAGTAGGCTAACCAAAAGGCACAAAATACATTGCATTAGCTTTTGAAATACACAGGTTTCTTCATTAGATGAAAGTGGGAAAAGGTATGCAGGGGAAGAAAAGGGAAGGTGCTCACAACGTCTAAAGTTAGACCACATATCCTTTATGGCCATGTGCTGGCTGGAAACAAAGCCTGTAAAGGAAAGTGGTCATGGAAGCTTCCAGAAACACTGGTTTTGTAAGGAAAGCTCAACTGCAGCGGTCCTAAAGCCTACCAGAAGAAGTTATCAACCGTATTTCTCCAGGAACACATCTGTTGATTATAATAACTTATTATTAGCTGGAAAGGTTGCCAGAGCTGGAAATGGTTGCCAGGGCTATGCTGAATGTGAGATATATTTTTGCAAATGGCAGCTAATAAGTCAGTTTCTCAGTCTTATTACTGGATTTTAAATCTTTTAATGAATAATCCTTTTGAATCTCCCTTGGGCTAGCTTTTATGCCTTCTAATTCTCCCACCATTTGCCACCTTACTTCTTCTTTATCTTCTTTTTTGCCCCCACCAGGCCATCATCACTTTCTTCTCTGCAAACTGATGTGATTTCAAAGCTCTAATATAAAAGTGTGTTTCGATCTGTTCAGGCTAATCAGTGGTTTAAAAGTGAGTTTAGTGTTGTTGTTTTTTGCTCTGGCTGCTCTGTTATGTCTTGCTACATTCCCTACCATCTCAAAAGACATGGAAGGCAGCATAGGCTGTACATGATATTATGTGAAACAAAAATTTCCCTTCATAGGCAATGATAATTCCAACAGAAATAATCTTTAACCAAGTGTAATCCTATCTGAAATAATCTCTTAGAAATAACCCAAAATAGGTTTTCAAAGGATCTGGAATAGTGAGCATGACTAGTCACAGAGAGATGCCTTTTGCTTCATTTACATGACACTAGGAGCCAGCGCATCCCTGCAGATATCCCATTGATTTTAATATATGCAAAATTGGACCCTAGCTGAGCTAATTAGTACTTGACAAAAATTCACTCCCCCACGCTACTGTGATTTACATATCTTGAAATTTAGATAAAGAAGGGCAAAATAATTACTGTATGCAAATGAAGATTGAAGGATGCTGGCTGAAAGCAGGTACAAAATGAGAAAACCTCAGTCCTTGTTTTGTAGGTATCTATAATTCAGCAAGGCCAGCCAAGATATTGTGCTGCCTGAGGCAAGGAAGAAGATAACACTCTCATTCATAGACAGAAAGACAGACAGACAGCAAACTGAATTAGCACCTTACTTCAGCACTAACAATAAGAGCTTCCACTATACCTGAAGGCCATAGCCTATGTTAGAGAATGCAGCTCTTTGCTCTAACAGCTTGCTGGTACTTCTAGCATCTTCCATCTAAAGCAGCTGCCTCACTTAGCCTAACAATATGGCTAGTCCTTTAATATGATCATTGGATGTTCTTAGACAACCCACCAAATCCAAATTTTATGAGTATTGTAACCAAAGTAATGCACAAAAATATGGCAGCTGAAAACATGGCAGAAACCTGGAGTTTGCAAAGCTACATGCAATCTTTTGGGAGGGAAGCTTGGGAGAAAACCCCCAAACACAATTCATGAGTGTGTGTGTGTGAAAATTCTCAATAAGCATAGAATACTGTATTAGGGGCAGGAGGAAAGAAGGTTAGAGGGGGGATAGAATGATTTCTCCAGGGGAACAAGAACACTCCATGCTGCAATGTTTTCTTGCAGATTCTGCTTGTTACCTACTAGATGCAAATTCAATTCTCCAAGTGCCACTCCTTAGCAAGATAATCCATTTAGAAGAAAGTGGCATCAGCATGTTTAGAGAAACTCTGATGTTCTGCAGAAATATCAAACAGTCTTTAGGGAGGAAAATACCTAAACAGCCCAGCAAGTTCTAAGCATGTTTACTATGAGAGAATGCTGATTTTTCGGTTGGGAGAGGAAAATAGGGAAGAACAAAGAAGGTGGAAAAGGGAATGGAGTATCTTGCCATGAATATCAGAAGGAATGTCTGCCATGAACAAGGTGTGGTTGATGGGCCAGATGCTGAAGAATCAGGAAAGCTACTTCGAATGAAAATGTTGACATGCTGAAGCCATCCACAACTGAGCACTGGTGCTCTGGGCCTGAGGGAAGTGTTTATAGATAGGATTTGACTCTGAGATAACAAACCTGGTGCCTGTTCTTCTGACCAAGTTAATCCAGTGGTCCACACAGCTCTATGCAAAGAAACATATGGCAACTCCAATCTAGGCAGAAGAACATCTGCTATCTCCTGGCAGGGGAAGATTCTAAAATACTCAAATTATTATTTTGCTGTCCATGTCTAAAAGGAGCTGGCAAGAAAAAACAGAACAGTAAAAGGTATTGCCTTACATACTTTCTAAGCTTTTTCTGCAAAAATGTAAACTCTCCATGACCTACACTTTCAAGGTTTCTCAGGGAATTTCGAAAGAAGCAGGAACTGTCAAGCAGGCCAAAAAAAGGTCACATCTTAAAACTCGTCACTCTATACTGCTTATTCTTAAGGCTTTTATGCCAAATGCTCTCTTCACCTTTAGCAAAGGCAAATACCATTGAAATACATTTCTCTAAGAAATGGGATGCCTACTTTATCAAGAATCAAAACAACCCTAAAGCAACATCACAATCAGAATATGGTACAGTAGAGCCACAGTTTTCGGAGTTGAAGCCCTGGTGCTGTTTTATTGGCATGACTGATTGCATCAGCTGTTACCACCACCATCACCATCACATCCCCAGCTTTCCTTTTCCTTAGAAGTGTAGCAGCAATCCTCAGAATGGCCAAGGAAGGAGATTTTTCAAGCAATAATGTTTGCTGTTGTAAACTATTCCTCTTACACAGAAACAGAGGTAACAGTAGTTGCTTTATACTGAGCCAGACCATTGGTCCTTCCAGGCCAGTATTGCCAGTTCTTCCTGCCAGCAGCTGTCCAAAATTTTAGGTAGAATTCCTTCCTAATCCTACCTGGAGATCCCAGTTATCCCTTGGTGGTCTTCCACTGAAGTACTAGAATCATAGAATCATAGAGTTGGAAGAGACCACAGGGGCCATCCAATACAATGCCCTGCTAAGCAGAAACACACATCAAAGCACCCCCAATAGATGGCTATCCAGCCTCTGTTTAAAAACCTTCAAGGAAGGAGACTCTACCACATTCCAAGGCAGCACATTCCACTGCCAAACAGCTCTGACAGTCAGCAAGTTCTTCCTGAGGTTTAGGTAGAATCTCTTTTCCTGTGGTTTGAATCCATTGCTCCTTGTCCTAGTCTCTGGAGCAGTGGAAAACAAGCCCGTTCCCTCTTCGATATTACATCCTTTCAAATATTTAAACATGGCTATCATGTCCCCTTTTAACCTTCCCTTCTGCAGACTAAACATTCCCAGCTTCCTAAACTGCTCCTCATAGGGCATGGCTTCCAGCTCCTTCACCATTTAGGTTGCACTCCTCTGGACACTTTCTAGTTTGTCAATACCCTTCTTGAAATGAGGTGCCCAGAACTAGACACAGTTCCAGATGAGGTCTGACCAAAGCAGAAAAGGGTGGTACTATTATTTTCCTCGATCAAGACACCACACTCCTATTGATGCAACCAAGAATCACATTGGCTTTTTTGACTGCTGTATCACACTGCTGACTCATGTTCAGCTTATGGTCTACTAAGATTCCTCAATCCTTTTCACATGTACTGTTGTCCAGCCAGGTGTCTTCCATCCTATAGTTGTAGCCCCAAACCCCCTAACTTCTGAAATCAGACAGGATCAGGTGGTGGAATGTATCATGTGATGCAAAGTATTTTAAAGTGACTTAATTCGCAATTAAGACCCATTAGCTTTACAAAATAAAACTTTTCAAAAATATATACATGATTCTAACTTTTTAAAATTTGTTAAATGCATGAATTCCTCAGCTAACAAAGTAGGTATGTTCCTGGACATTATTTCTCTAATAGAAATTGTGGGTAGCAGAGGAAGGAATAATATGGAAAGAATAGGGACAGGTTCAAAACAGAAGAGCAATTTGACATGTTTCAACCAGGTTTTTATCCAAAACAAACATTATACACATGTGAAATGAAACAAATAGATCAGATAAGCCTTGCATAAGTAAACAAAAGCATTCTGAACCTTTTAGAGACCATTTGAAGGCTTCTTCCAAAATGCATCCAGGAATGACTTTTTCTTTCACTGGTCTTCAGTTTTCTTAACATTTCCATTTTGGTTACCAGACTTAAAGATCAATGCTTTCAAAAGCTTGCTAGGGGTAGCTGAATGAAGGAGACTTGCCCTAAACTCCCCTTTTCTTGGTTTTGTTGTTCACACATACCCAGTGAGAAACTCTAGAAGCAGCTGCTGCTGACCTTGCCTGTTGTAGGCAGGGACAAGTTGCTACACTACGATCAGTGACAGCAGACTCCTGCTCTTTCCCAGCCCAAACATTATTTCATTGTATATTGTAAACATGCTGCTGCAATCCAACACCAAAAGTGTTTGTTTCTGCTGTTCTCCTTCAGCCTTATCCCAATGCCAATGTTGTTAAAAAGCCTCTAGCTACACAGAGGACAAAGGGGAAAGGAATAGCTGGCCAGTCAAAGGAAGATTTTGTACAAGAGAGTTTCTTTGTCAGATACTTTGTTAACTGAAGTATAGCCATGCTTTAATATCTTTTCAGATTCTAAATTATTTTTAATATTTCACATATGATTGTATTGTATACTGCCCTGAGATCATTGGATATAAGGATGGATATAAATATTCAATAAATAAAATATTCCAAGAAGTCATAAAAACTGATCTAGACTGACACAGCTGAATAGATTTTTGGATTCTCCTCAAGGGCCTGGCTATGTATACTCTTCCAATGAGCACCTGCATTTCAACACTTATAACACCAGTGTGATGAAATGCAATTTTATTCAAGATTCACTGGTTGCAGTAAAGTGATTTCAATTGATACCACTTAGAAAGACAACCTGGATGTGTAACTAACATCCAGTTTTTATGTATGTATGAAATGATTTACTGGTTGTACCAGCCTTCACTGAACCTCAATATGTGTCATTCCTTTGAAACAGTTTTCTCCAACCTAGAAGAGACTCCTATGATTTAAACACCTCTAAATGATGCTATAATGACAGGGGTGGACATGAACATAATGATCAACTTCAAAAGATGCTATTCATTATTCAGTGAATGGAGCTACATAAATATTCTTTAGCCCCAGAGAATATCAGGCACTTAAACAAGGGTCAATTTGGTGGCTATGGAAACTGTAATTATTTGATTCTCTCACCAGAAATCGTCACTAACTTGGTTAGAGACCCCTTGATTCACTGCTAGTGGCCATAAGAATGTACTCTCAGCACAAATCATGGTAATAATAATACATTTATTGATGATAAATGATTAGTAATCATAAATTTATTGGAACTTCCATACACATTTAATCACAATGGAAGTGAGAAAGTTCCCTATTAGACACAGATCATATTTATCTGGATATTTATTTTACTCAATATAGCTTATTCTCAGACACGTGTGAATACACAGGACTATGGCCTTGGCAATATCATTTGTTTCTCATTTTCCAGTACTGGAACATTTCACAGAATGCAAGTATTTATGTAATTATAGTTATTTTTCATAAACAGATACAGATATATCTCTGAAAATCTAGGTGATATAAGTTATAATAACTTTCTTGTCTACTGGCATCTATATTAAATTCCATCACTAGGTTTCACAAAGCTTAAAATTAAAAAGTATGGTAAAGAAGTAGTGTTCTGAAGGCCTTAATTCAATTGCTAGTCCAAACTCAAGTATGAAATAAGTATGAAACCTGTTAAAATAATACTTACATGCACTGGGTTCATTTATCATTCAGCATTTGATTCAGTGGGTCCGTCTAGCTGGGACACACAATTGGATTTAAGCCACAGGATTTACATTTATCAATTGAACAAAGGGAAAGTGCTTTACGTAGAAACTTAAAAATCACCCCCAGAATCCTGAGAGCTGTAACCTCCCTGTCTTAAATGCTTTTTCACTGTTCTAAGAGAGATGGTATTCCTCTCCCAAGCAGTGTTGACAGTGAAAATTCATGATGTCCAGAGCTGACAATCAGTAAGTAGCTATTAATAAGTTTGTGTTCTGCCAAAATACCAAATGAAAGTATTGGTTTTAGCTAATTCCTGTGTATTTCTCTAACATATTTTTTGACTAACATATTGTCCACTTTCATAAATTGCCTAATGCACACATATTTGTCTCCATGAGGAGCCCACATCTTCTTCAGCCTATAGAAGAACAAAAAGCATCCTAATTTTCAAATAGAGGTCATTCTTAGAACAAGACACACCTACCAGACCTATAAGAGATAAGGTTTATAGAACTCACATAAGCTTCATCCCTTGCAATAAGGCACACTCGACTTCCAAATGAGCATTTTTCTTCCTCTTCTTGATTAAAGTCACAAAATAACTAGCGCAATGTTACCCATAAAACCTCCCTCCCACCCAAAAAAAAGAGAAAAGGTAAAACAAAGCAGAACATTGGCTAAATTCTTTGGAGGTAAACAAACTGTAGTTGTGGTTCACATGCACGGTTACTATGAAGCTTGATGAGAAGACTGGTACACCTAATTTTGGAAAGTTCACTGGTGTCCCACTTTAGTTTTGTTATATCACCCATTCTGTCTAATTCATAGCACACACTACTGACACATTTCCATTGATTCTTAGGCAATGACAATTTTCCCTTGCAATGGCATGTCTAATCCATAGAGTGCCTGACCATAATGGCAATATTTTTTTCTAAATCTATCAGAGCCTTGTCACTGCTATCTGAGATGCAGTTTTTTTTTCTTTTTCTCTTCAGTACACCTCACTTTTTTTAGACGTTCCTATGTATGGCACCACCTTTTTTTGACAGATTTTATCTATCTAATTTCTATCCTATTTTCCCACTCAACCCCACCCCTCAAAAAGCACTCAAGGTGGCTGATTAAAATGAAATTCATATTAAAAGCAAAATCCTGGTTAATAACAGAGCAGTTTAAACAATGCATTAAAAATACAGTTGGAACCACAACAATAAAAGACATGGTTGACTGGTTGGCCTTCCTTTAACATCAGACTGACTTACATGCCAAAGGCCTGCCAGAATAAAAACATCTTTGCCTGCTGGCAGAAGCATAACAGGGAGTGAACCTTGCCTCTCTCAGCAGGAATGCCATCTAAAGCATCTTGATCCTTAAGTAAACAAGCCTATTCAAATGGATCAGCCTCTGTTAGTACAAGAGCACAGAAGCTCTCTTACAAAAACAGAAGCCGGATTGTCTACATATAAGAGAGACTTGATATCTGGGTATATTTTATTCTACAACTTTCTAGTTACCTATATCTACTACATGACCTGCACTGGTTGCTTATTTTCTTTCAAGGTGCTAAATGGGCAATTAGCCTGGGACACAGATATTGAAAAGAGCCAGTGTGGTATTGTAGGTTGAGTGTTGGAATTCTGATTCTAGAGACCATGGTTTGAATCCCTGCTCAGCCATGGAAGCCCACTTGGTGACCTTGGGCAAGTCACCCTCTCTCAGCCTCAAGGAAAGACAAAGGTAAACTCCCTCTGAATAAATCGTGCCAAGAAACCCCCCTAATAGGTTCACCTTAGGGTTGCTATAAGTGGGAAACATCTTAAAGGCATTCAACAACAACAATAAAAACAGATACTGAGAGATTAAATCATCCAGGCTTCTTAAGATGTTCTGCTCCAGAGCTTAGGAAAGTAATTTTTGGGGACTCCACCTCCCAGAGTATCCCAGTCAGCATAGCCAGTGGGTTTCGCTGTGGCAGACCAAAGGAATAACTTTTATGAGTACTGTCTTGGTCCAAGTGACTTCTCTGTTGTCACCTTGACTTTGGAATATATTTCTTAAGGAGGACCATGTTCTTTAAAAACTTTTAAATGTCTGATTAAGACATGAATCTTCTCATCCTTATTCACCCCTTCCTCTCAAGTTCCACTGTTCTGCACAACTGTGGGTGCTCTCCACATGATTAAAACCAATTGAAAAAAAAGAGCTCTCAATTGCATGCCTACGCATAGGGATCATTCTCCTATGAAGTCTCATCACTGTCCATGAGGACAGTGACAAAACTGGAGAAACAAGGGGCAAAGCTAGTATGCCTTCCTCTTTCCATATCAGTCTAATATGTTTTGTAAATGAGTTGTTGAGTTGTTCTTATTTTCCCAGAGCCCTTTCACACTACAATTATAGTCCTATGATTGCTTTAATTGCCACTGTTTCATCCTAAGGAATCCTGGGATTTGTAGTTGTGAGAAAATTATATAGAATTTTCAGTCAGAGAACTCTTAGGCTTCACCAAACTACAAATCTCAGGATTCCTTAGGATGGCATCATGCTAGTTAAAATGGATTCATAGCATCATCGTTGGTTAATGTGAAAGGGGCCCTAGTCATTTCAAGTGTAGCCATTGCCTCAGTTGTTTTTAATCTTATCATAGCCTTTTTGAAGATGTTCAGGTTGTTGTTTCATTATAATTTCTATTTGTATATGTTCTTCATTGCTCTGAAACAGCAATGTTTAATGTTTTTAAGAAATAGAAAGTCCATTGCCTTCCCCCATTTTTCCACTTCCATCTCTTTGTAAACACAACACCAGGTGGCAGTATTGTACCCTTGACTGTAATGAAGAAGGGGTTAACCATCAGCAACTGATGAACAAATTAAGCATAAGAAATGTGTGTGTGCATGTGTGTGTGCACATGTGCCAAGCATGCACAGTTTTGCCTATATCCATTTGAAGAAGCCATGGTTTCAAGCTAATGTCGTGACAATTTGTTGTCGCACACAATGTTTCAGCCAGTATCAAAACAGAAACAAAAGCAGATTGTTCTAACCAGTTTCTTGTATGTTAGCACACTCTGTAAGCAAACCATAGATGCTCCAGCTTGCAGTTGGTGAACATCATGCTCTAGTTACTGTCTGAAATCCTGGTACAGTTACCTGGATGTGGTGAAAGCCATATTGTGTGGCTGTAGGGCAGACAAGTGCTATCTGCATTGTGCCATGTGTAACGGAGGTACAGATAAATCAACCAATTTTGCTTTCTCCCACATCTGAACTTTTAAATCTCAAATTCTTTCTGTCAAATGTATACAGAAATTGATAAATTTTGTTAAGCTTCTTTTTATCAAATAGGAACCAAATAGAAAGAAAAAAACAAGTAAAATTTTCAACTCTCTGCACTGGCTAAATCTAATAGGCACAGCTGTTCCCAGTAGGGAGAAAAACATGCATCTGCCTGCCCTTTAGCTTCTGTTTAAAGGATGCGGGGGGGGGAGTAGCAGTGACAGCAGAAGCAGTGTGGTCAACCCAAATTTAGAAGCCCCAAAGCAGCTGAAAGCAAAAGACTCAAAGCTAGAGGTCAAAGAGCTTAGCACTGAAAGCCTCCATCTAGATGGTGAAACCAGTCCATTTCAACTTTTCTCATATCTGTTTTGTTTGTTTGTTTGTTTTTTTAATCAAGTTCTTTCTGTTATAAAAAGGGTCTGTGCATGTCTGTAAGGCAAATATTTGGGTGTTCCTAGACAACTCTGTTGCAGACCAGCCATTACATTTTATTTTCATATAAACTTGGCAAACACCTGAAACATGGCAACAGAATGTTTTAGGCTGTCATATTGTATAAAATATGACGCTATTATCTCTGCAATTTGCCTTCTAGAGAGTTTCATGACAGAGAGAATATACAAACTGCAATAGTAAGCACTGAGGTGACCAGGTGCAAGTACAAAACAGTAGAGAAATTCCATTTGATAGCATAAAAGTTCAAGTGACTTTTCAAACATGCTTAATTTAAGCAACTTTCCAAGCGTCAATTAAGATTATATTTATAAAGGTTACTACCAAAAGGTTTTATTTAAAATAATAATAAAAATAGAAAGGTGTTTCTTTTCCCTTGCAAGAACTTGGACAAGTAGGGCTACAATTTTATGCATAAGATTATTTTTTTTAAAAATCATGGTATAAAGGATTATGAATTCACAGATGGCCTAACTCCATTTTTTTTAAGCTTGTGGCAGAGCTTTGATTGATATAGTTTTGGACGTGGCCAGCCTGCCATTAAACCGAGGGAGGCAGACACCACACACAGTAGATACCGGTGGACTGGGAGTAGCAATATGGAACTGGAAGTCAAAGTGGTGTGTGTTTCATGGCCAGTCCTGTGCCTGCAGGCTAATTTTCTGCCTTCCTGTGTGTTGGAGAATGTTGTTCCATTGCCAGTGCTGAATTTGGATTTAACTGCCAGTGTGGTTGGTTTCTGCAGGTGGAGGTGAGGCAGGGAACACCTTCTTGTTCTTTTCCTTCCTTAAGCAAAATGTCTGGAGCCAACTCCAAATTTAGTTAAAGTATTATGTATCTTTCCAGAACCATAGCAGATTCCAGAATCATAGCAGAATTTTTAAAAACTATTATCAGCATTCTACACTGGCTGCTTAGTTACATATATTATAAAGGTAGCGTCTGATTCTCACAGCCCACCTTAACAGCCAGCAGCCAGATTGGGTGAAAAGGGTCTGTTCAGCTGCCAGTCAGGGTTCAAGGAGGAAGACATTTTCAGCCCTCTTCTACCAGTGAGTGAGGCTGTGATAAAGAACTGCCAGTTTCTTGCCAAAGAACTGTGGCAGTTTCACTCACTGGTGGGAGGGGCTGGAAACATCCTCCTCCTTGCATCCTGATTGTCAGCTGAACAGACCTCCTTCACCCGATTTGCCTACTGGCTATTACGGTGAGCTAGGGGAAATTTATGTAGTCTTACAGGAAGAGTACGTAGTCTTACTGAATACAGAGCAATTACAAATCCATAAGTGTAGGTTACGAATCTGTAACTGCAGTACTGAGTGCCTATCTTGATATCTGGCTATTTTCCCCTGGCTGATGAGGCAAACAAAGTAGTTCAAAGGGGCATTACTCCATCCAGAGATAACATTGAAAACAACTGGGATGAAGGAGGTTTCTAGACTTGGTCAATACAATGTTGTGCAGTTGTTGTCTAGCATGTCACTGTAAGTCAGCTGTGCAGGGCTTCTAATAATTTTCTCACAACTACAAATCCCAGAATTCCTTAGGATGGAACAGTGGCAATTAAAGCAATCATAGGACTATAATTGTAGTGTGAAAGGGCTCTGGGAAAATAAGAACATTTACAAAACATATTATACTGATATGGAAAGAGGACGGCATACTAGCCCTGCCCCTTGTTTCTCCAGTTCTGTCACTGTCCTCATGGACTGCTACAGGCCTTTCAGTACCTCTATGCGTTGTGGTCACTGCATGGGTTGGGTAGCTTATATGTGCATGCTTTCTTCCTTTCTCAGCAAATAAAAACTGGGTGATTTGCTAGTTTTATTTTAAAGAAAATATCCATATGCTTTGTATAAGTCCAAGGAAACATTCTAGATGTTATGACCTTGTCAAATACCAAGAGAGAAAAAAAGATATGACTCAGCTAAGTAATTATTTTCTACATTGCCTTTGCTGTGGTAAATCCTTCTCAGTGGAGTACATACTAATGACTGATTGATTTCTAAAGGGGTACTTTGTTTTTAAGCTATTTGGATGGAACTGCATCAGCAATAATTCTCCCATCGCACTCCACCACCCTACTGATAAAACAAATACCAACAGAAGTAGCTGACTTGCTAAATAATCCCTAGGGAAGAGAGCAGCTGAGATTTTCAGTTTATTTGAGGACTGGTTTGTTTGCTTGGCAAACAGTGCATACCAACAAGCCCTGCTACTGTGAATGTATGACATCAGTTGATGTTCCAAGCCTATAAAACATATTTACATGCAAGGGATTTCAATGAAAACAACATCAGCCTGATCATCCACACTTTGGTTTGCCACTGTGGGACTCTACTAGACCCTGAGACTACCAGCAAAAACATGAGCCCTAGGGATGTCTCTCTTGTAATGTCAGAGATGGAGGGCCCTAAGAATGTTACAAGGATGATGTTACAAGAGACAGCACCAGGTGATGTTATTAGGCATTAATCATCAAGCACAGCTGCACAGAATAGGCAATTTAAAGAAAAAAAGCACAAAGTGTAACAAATGAGGAAGATATCTACACACACTATTTTCAAAGCAGTGCTATTGTGCTGAGGTTACTTCCCCAGCCCAAGTGAAGGAGTTAAATTCAGAGAAGTATTGCATGAGTAGGAAAATAAGTGAATTGGACAGCAGATGTCCCTGCCTTATCTCAGTTTAAAAATATGATTGGCCTTGTAATGCTATGCTTAGGTGCCTGGGAAGTAAAAGGGAGTCAGGCATACTCTCTCTGCCTCTGCTTTGTATTATCTGGTGACTGGGGTCTTTGTTCCCTTGTTTTGGGGGTGGTATTAAGCTCCAAATGTAATGGCTGACGTAGACTAGAAATGTGATTGATTGCTGACGTTGTTGACCAAAGGTATAAAAACTAAGTGTTTTAATCAATCGGGGCCGGCAGTTTTGGACATTGTATTTCCGCTGCTTGCCCTGCGCAGTAAATAAATGGTTTGGAAAATAAAGCTTTCTGTGATGGAACAACCTGAAGGTCTTCATCATTTCCTTGCCACTACACAAGAATTGGGGAAGAGGATCAAGGCCAATTGATTTGGTAACCCTATGGGTTAGACCAGGAATGGACAAAGTTTAACTCAAAGTATAACTCAATCCATAAAGTATATCTCAATCCATAAAATCTAAAATGCCCCCAAACGGGTTCTAGGAAATATGTGGCGCCTTTCTACCACATTTTGAGATGCTCTGGAGCGCCAGGAATCAAAGTTTTTACAATTTTTTTTCAAAAGAAATTGTCCCAAAATGCCCTCTAAGGACTATGGGAGGCACTTCCACAACACTGTAGGCCCACCTTGGGCCAATTTAGGCTCAAGAGAGGCCTTTTTTGAAACAGGAAGTTGCTTCTACTCACTCCCTTTTATTAAAACAAGACCTCTTCTAGGCCTAAAATAGTCTCCCCCCCAAAAAAAAATGGTGAAAATGCTTCTTTATCCCTCAAAAGGCTTCTGGGAGCAAAGGTTTCATTTTCTTTTTTGTGAGAGTGGGTGTGGTGGGGGGCAGACCTCCAAGGTCTTCTAGAGGGGCTAAGGCAGCCCCCTACCCTTCCACAGTTGCCCACCCCATCTTAGATTCAAAAGTTCATTTCATTTTGTGATAATTATATTTTGTTTGTTGTTACAGGTGTTTTAAAATTGTACTTCAGTCATATTTCCAAGGCAAAAAGGAATAAAGTAGGAGTCTTTGGTCTTCTAGATGTTATGGGAATGCAGCTCCCATCACAGCTGACCACTGCCCATGTTGGCTAGGGCTGATAAGAGCAGGCATTCAGCAGCAAAATATCACGTGTTAATTCGGAACTAACTCAATCATGCTAAATTCTGACCTTTCGTAGGCTTTGTCTCCACCCCGAAACTCATTGTTTTCCCCAAGTACGGAATAGCCTGTAGCCACATTTTTCCTTATAAAAACCTCTGATTCCGAGACCTTCCTTGGATTGCTCAGATCGCTCCCGATTTCCATCCAGCATTGCTGCCGCTGTGCTTGGCGAGCCTTCCCCTCAGTCCCATGTACTGAGACTACGCATCTCCGAACTTCCACAGTGAACTACCTGGGCTTCAGGACAGGTGTAGTATCACCCAAATCAACAATCCCTCTTAAAAATCCCTCTGTCTCACTCCAACCTTTATTTTCTATAGTTATCTGTGTGTGCGTGCTGCATACACAGTTTGATTGTATTTTAATAAAGATCACCATTGTTAGTTCAAACTCTGCCTGCTCCTTGACTTGGCCTGACCCCGTAGACATTGGGTAAAAGATTCTGCTTCATTGCCCTGCCTCTCGCAGTGCTTGTGCTCTTACTAATTTCCCCACGTTTTGATATTTTGAGAGCGCACTTTGGTGTCCCTCACGAGACCCGCAGTAAACAGGGTAATACATGTGCTACAACATTTCATAGATGAAAAATGGGACATGTGTGGCCAAGCACCATCACAGTGTAATCCAGATGACAAAAGTTATTAGTAAGAAAGAGCATATAAACTAGAAAAGGCTGCAGCAGTTTGTTTTTGCCTGAGCCTACTGGGAAACCCTGCTGAGTTGAGTGCAAAATACTTTTGCTCTTTGAACTCAAGCCATTTCTGCACTAGACTGTTACAGTGCTATTATTCCACTTTCAACATCCTATGGAATCCTGGGATTTGCAGTTTAGGGAGGGACCTCAAAGGCCCCTCCCTAAACTGCAAACCCCAGGATTCCATAGGATGTTGAAAGTGGAATAATAGCACTGTAACAATCTAGTACAGAAATGGCTTCAGTTTGCAGCAACTGAAATAAATCGAGGACAATGGAGGGAAAGTGAGAGGAGGACAGGAAAACGGCAACATTTTAAAAGCTGCTGAAAAAGTAGAGTAACAGAAGATTAATCCGGACTGCTCTTGTTAAATAAGGATTGTTGGAGGGCATGAAGGACTTCTGGAGGGTTCTGCCTCTGGAATAAAGTAAGCTAAGATGTAAATGAAACCCCTCCCCCCTAACACATGCAAAAATCAGAAGTCAAACACACAAAAGGAGTCCTTCATGAGATTAAAATGGCATCTCAAATGTTTGGGAAGTTAAAAACATCTTTGCTTGGTATTAAAGAGACCCAATAAGATTTGTTCCAAGTGAACCTCACAGGACAAGGTTTTCCATAGCTGATATGAAAAGGTCACCTTTTTGGTAGTCACTTGCTTCGCCTCAGACAATGGTGACAAACACTGGAGACCCCTCCTGATATTCCTAATTATGACTGGGTAAACTGGCCATTTTCATGTAGTACAAGTAAGCCAGGGCCCTGATCATTTTCAGGTGTCCTCAAATGGAGATAAAGAATTTTTCAGTAATGCCATTTAGCATGAGACTCAAATGAATTAAAGAACACCTTATATCTTGCTTCATATGTGCTATTTGCACAGGTCTGCTCAACACAGGGAGACAAAAGACCCTGTTCTGACCTACAGCCAACAGTCACTGCTATGACTAAATCTTCACATAACATATCTGAAGACTAGTCTTCACTAGGTCAGAAGTCTAAAAACTTGAGCACTTCAGGAATTCCAAGCCTTTAGTTAAGACAGTGAGATCCCCTCCACATACAAGGCCTATTGATTTTTGACATACAAACCGCTCAGAAAAGGCACAACTTACAAACATGAATCTTCAATGGAATATGCAAGAGCTCTTTACTATAAGCTTATCTTTAGCACAAGCAACTGAGTCTCCTAGTGTTAAAACAATCATTCAGAAGTTTACCACTGCTGGTTTGTTGCTACCCCAACAGTTTAATAAGTCTGCCCTGTATTGCTGAGAACTCCATCTTACTCTGCTTCAAGCTGTTCTGGCATTTCCTGATTTTCTTCTTTGATGCGCCAAATATGAGTTTTTGGGACAAGCAATATCTGAGAGTGGTCAAGATGGCAAAAGTTGTTAATGAGGAAGGATACATAAACCAAGAGAGATTGCAGCAGTTTTCTTTGCTGGAGTCTACAAGGGAAGGGCAAGATTCTACCCACTTTTCCTCTTCTCACTTGCTGAGTTAATTACAGTCCTCCTTCCACATTCATGGGTTTGACCTTCACAGATTTGACACAATTACCTCCTCTCCATTTTCCTCCCTCATTCCCTCACATTCCTCATCCCAGGCTTGCAAGGCTTATGTTTAAAATGGACTTTTTTTCCTTTTGGGTGAGCAGCACCCCCGTCACTAGAGGCATGTCCTCTCTGCCAAGTGGCTGCACATTCTACTGTGTACTGGCTGCTGATTTGGCCAGGTGATCTCTTTGTTCCTACCCCTCCTTTCTCAAAATGGCTGCCAGAAGTAGCTAGAAGGCAAGAACTTTGCTGTTCTCCCTCTGGTGGGAAAGTACCAGTAAGCCCATTACTTTGTCTTTTTTCTTCCCTCTCCCGATCCAGGACCAAAGGCAAGGGAATGGGAGGGGTAAGCTCTGGAGGGAAACCACTGGTGGGGGGAGTTATTTATGGCTTTCCCACTTTTGCAAGGGTTCTGCACCCCAAACCTTCACAAATGTGGAGAGGCTACTGTAAGTGCAAATTGCTTTTGCACTTTGACCTCACCTGGCTGAAGTAACCAGCTGAAATAAGCTGAGGACAAAGGGGAAAATTGAGAAGAGGAGAGAGAAACTGGCCATTTTTAAAGCTGGTGAAAAACTAGATGACAAAGGATTAATTGGGATTATCACTGCCAAATTAGGACAGTGGGAGGCTATGTTGTCCACTCTTTTATCCATCTCCTCTCTTATTCCCCACATCTACTTACCTATAAATATTCATTATGCTGTGATATTGCAGGTGTTAGCACTTCCAATCTAACTAAAGTTAGCTGTGAGTAAGACCACAATCCTAAACACACTTATCATATAACATAGCTGCAGAGCTTCATTTATTTCACCATAAATATCCATGGAACAGGACTCCAACAATTGTCTACAATTCTACCCAAAGGAACTGGAAAAGTTGAATCAGATGTGTCAGCCAAAGGAAATGAAACTCTGTACCAGAAATGAGACAAGATTCTCAGGTTTGTATCCAGTCTGTGATCCTCCACTGACCAAAAGCTGTTTGATCTACAGAGCCTTCTATCCGTGAAATAGGAACAGAATCTATTTCTGGTGATTCCTGTCTCTCCTGCTGCCCCTCCACACATATACAATTCCAATATGCAGTGGTAACTGATGACTTCAATATCAATCATAAATCTACTCCAGATTTTAGTCTGAAATGTAAAGACATATCCAAAGTATTGAACCCTTGCCTCAAATACATTCAGCACTTTGGATAGCTCCTTTCAAGCTCTGGTTCACACCTGAAGTAGCCTGACTACCCCCCCACACACACTGATATCTTTGGAGGTCTTTAGAGGCTGGTTGGGCATCATTCATAAAGGGTATGGTTGTGCATTCCTGCATGGCAAGGAGTTGTATTAAATTAACCTTCTAGTCCCTTCCAGATCTATGATTCCATGACATAGATACCACTGACTATGTGGTTCCAGAGGGTAATCCGTCACATCCAGAGCAGTTACAGGAATGTGAGGAACTATAGGGGAGAAAAGGAAATATGGATGAACACCTCTCTCTCCATTCCTCTGACAAAAGCCTCTGCTCACCTCTGCTGACACAGTGTCATACTGTTTAGAAAATAAAAGTTAAAATCAGCAAGAACATCAGAAGTTGTGAATAGAAAATGTCTAATGGCAGGGCCAGCCCTGAAAGCAGACCTCTGCTTGCATTTATACAGGATTTCTGAAGCTCTTTCATAAACATGGGTCAAAGTGTTACTGATCTTCTGTATTTTCCTCTATTTCTGTTGTTCAGTCTATGGAAAAACTGAATGTTGCTATAACCTTTGTTGGTCCTGCAAAAATTTATATGGATATAGATATACAGAAAGGGGCCGTTTTTGCTTTTTATAGTGGACAGATGTTTATACATAGATATATACATGTTAGAAAGAACCCAGATCAGTTACAGCTCACCTGGCTGATATCTCTATGTATAAACATATATGCCTCCTTTTCAGAATGTGTGTTTATAAGATATTTCTCTAGACTAGAATTCAGGTCAACTTCCTCAGCTAAGCTCAAAAGACAACCCAGTTTCACCCCAAATAGCACAATTGAGGTCAATTCCCAGACATATTAGAAAATTAGACTCCATTCTGCCTGTCATGATGTCACCAGAAGGGTAACAAGGTCCAAAACCTACTGCAACCCACACAAATTCCCTTTCATCTGCTCTCCTCATTCTTTGCTTGTTTGCATCCCTCCCAACAAACAACAAATATCTGATGCTGCAGGCTATATTACACCATAAAGCTAAAATGTAGACAATATGACTTGAGCTCCTTCCCTTTCCCTTTCCTTTCTCTCCATACTTTTTCCTACTTTAATCTGATGAAGAAACCTAAGTGCTTCAAAAGTTAATACAATGTATTTCTGCTTTTTGGTTTGCCTAATAAAGGTATCACCACACTAGTTCCCAGTAAGTAGGTATAGGAGTAGGGGCCTAAATATCTTAAAGGCACCAGATCCAGCCTGATCTTGGAAGTTAAGCAGGGTCACCTCTGGTGAGTACTTGGATGGGAGACTGCCAATGGATACTAGGTGCTGTAGGATATATTTCAGAGAAAGGAAGTAGCAAAACCAGCTCTGAATATGTATTCTCTGCCTAAGAAAATCCTATGAAATTCATGGGGTCACCATAAGTTGACAAATGACTCGAAGGCACTTATATACCCACAGCAGGGGTGTTGACTGAAAATTCAGCTGAAAATAAATTAATAATTGGGAGAGGTCTGGGGATTTAGAAGTTCTCCTGGAGATCTGCTGAGGTGACAAAATTGGGTCTGAAGGGCCATACATTCCCTATCCAGCTTAGATTAGTTTCCTGATATATTTTATGTCATCCAGCAAGGTACACTGATTACAATCTCATCTCCCTGTCAAACCAGACCATGCTATGAAGATTGAGCAAAACTTGTTTCAGTTCTCTTTTTGTTGTAGGTGTTTCATGTACACCTTAAGTTTGGGGTCATAGTTCCTGAAAATGTGGCTTTCATAGTTTCCTCTTATATTTGTAAATCACCTATTATGGATGTAATTTGCTGAGATGTTTCTGAGACATTTCTCCACAACTTCTATATGGTTAGATTAAAAAATGACTGGTTCTCCATTTAACTCAAACACAGACGTATCTGTCAAACCTGGATGAACTACTTACTCAGCCACTTCCCCAGTCAATTGCCATCAAGTATCACTTGCTCTTTTATCCTACAAACCTTATTCTTTCTAGAAGTTTCCAGTGTGTAATGATGTTGCAAGGCCTAGTAATCTGTAACATTTACAACAAGTCTCCAGATACTCCTGGTGGTTGGAGACTTGGATAGAAATAATGCCAAAAAAAGTTTTCCAATAAGACACTCCATTTGCTCTTTTAAGCCTTAAGGAGCATAAGGGAAGACAAATGGATAAATCCACTCCTTCCCCCAAACCTATTTATCAAATGGTTAAGAATATGTCATAAAGTCAGACACTGTGCAATAATACAGCACTTTGATGACTGTTGAATTTCTAAAAAAAGAACTGAAGCTCAGTTCTGACAGGGAAGGTACTTATTTATTTGACTTATACCTGACCTTTCTCTCTGAATGGATTCAGATCTATTCTCTGTACCCTGGAAGCTTTGAGCTTTCTTCCTAAATGTGTGCAGAATTCTTTACTGGTGAAGGAAGTACACTGTGTACCTACTCAGTGGTACAGGATATGGTGGGAGTTCTGTTCAGAACATGGGAGTAATCAATTGCAGGTTATTGGTTGCATGTAATTAATTCCTTTTTTTTCAACACCAACTTTTTAACTACATTGCAGGACAACTTAATGAGAGCCAGCTTTATTATTTATCTCATATAACTGCAATTTCATTCTTTACCATTAGTAATATGGCCTCACTAAATGCTGGAGGACAAATACCATGTTCAAAAGTTAGCTTTTTTCTGATACCTCCGGTTTTGATGCAAGAGTTGAGGTATACAGGAGAAGAGTGTGTTCTGTGTTGCAAGTTAGTACCTAAAAAAAGGAAAGAAAGCAATTAAAATGACTCTTTAAGTTACTTTTGAGAAAATAAAAGACTACTTTTAAAGTGGTAACTCAGACAGCTAAATATTTCAGTTAAGAACATATCAAAGATCTAAATATAAACCAATTAACTTTAATTTGGTGAAAAACTTGTGATCACTTAATCCTGGAAGAAGAATTAGCATTTGAATCAGCAAGGGGAACATTTTTACAAGTTACAATTTGGAGACTGAATTTCTAATTTGTTACTAGATCCCCAGAGCTTCAGACATAAGCACTGATAGTAACTTTGCCATTCCTTTGATAATAAGCCTCCTGCTGTGTTTCTACAAGGTTAAAAAAAACTAGAACAGGTTTACTGAATGTATTTCTTTCATGAAGGCAGGTAAGATAAACTGCTCATTTAACATTTTCTGAGGTACTGGTGACATGCAGCTGCAGCACTTTTATAGGCAAAAGGTTCTGGGGGGGAAATTCCTGGGGGTAGGTAGATGCATCTATATTTGGCAGTTCAACATAGGGAAAATAAAGATTTGCCTTTTACAGTTTTCTACAGAGTTGAACATTCAGTTGGCAGATTTTGCTGGTAGATCTGTCGATATGGAAACCAATTCATTACAATGTTCTGTTCTTCTAGTTTTGCTGGTAGATCTAAATGCTCTGAAATGCTGAGTTTAAAACATCTTAATGAAAACGGCTTCTTTTATCTTGCTCATCATTTTACTATTGCAAAAATGCACTGATGCAAAATGTCCCACAGATACTTCAGGGCATAACATTCACTTAACATTTCTCCCAGATCTGCTGTATAGTTTTTGTTTCCTGGTATATTTCCAGGTGACACAGCAACATTTGATAGCTGACCATATTATTTCTGCAATCTGGATAATGCAGAACTGGTTGCTTACAGTGTGTGGCTGCAAAGTGAAGCCAACTTGACAGTACCCTTACTTTCATGAAAACCAGGCCTCCTTTGGGGAGTTTGCACATGTGCAAAAAGGGGGCATTGTGCTGGAACTGCTCCAGGGCCTGGACCAGTTTAATATGGTTGGAGGAAGTGGCAACAATTTACATATCCAACAACAGGAGAGTGGGAATGCCTGCTTGCACAATACATTGGTGGCTCACCCCTGGCTTTTTAATACATGAAAGAGTTCAAACAGAGAGAGTTCAACCCTTTGAGTGGTCTCTGTATGCTACACCAAAGGCGGAACTTTCTTTACCTTCAAAAGGTTCTTCCTTTTCCAATATTGCTACAATTGCAATAGATCTTGTAAGATCATGAAAAAGAATGACAGTGTATATTATTTTTTTAAAAATACTCTACTTTTCCTCTTTCCAATATTTTGATGACTAAACTTAGCTGAAGCCAGCTGAAACAACTAGAGCATGTGTCAAACACAAAGCCTGTGGGCTGAATCTGGCCAACCAGGCAATTTCATGTGGCCCTCACACATCTCCTGCAGCTGCAGCACTCCCCCCGCCTGGTGAGCGTGATCCTTCCCATTGTGGACCCCTGGCTGGCAGTATTCTGAAGAGGGGCCCAGCAGCCAGCACTCATGATCTACTTCTGATTGCTCCTCTGTCCAAGTCTTGCCATCAGAGCGTTGCTGCGGGTTACCATGGCAACATTCCACGCAACTCGCGAGAGTTAGACAGAGGAGCAGTCAGAAGTAGAAGTAGATTATTAGTGCTGGCTGCTGGTCCCCTCTTTAGAATACTGGCAACTGGGGGCCCACAATGTGGGGATTGGGCTCACCAGGTACAGAGAGATGCAAGGAGGCAGAAAGAGGCACAGGTAATAATTGTCTGATGATTAAAAAAATAACTTTCTGTTTTCAAAACTCATTTTTCAATAAATTGTACAACAGTTGTACACTTGAATATCTGCTTGCCATTATTTTTCCTAGACGTCTAGTTTCAGAGCTAATTATTACTAAAACCAGTAATAATCGAATGCAGAGGCAACTATTTAATAAGATAAAAGAGCAAATACATTTATATAGTCTTACAGATACAACTGGCCCTTTGAGGGCAACCATAATGCTGATGCGGCCCAAGATGAAATGGCACCTATGGGGGTTTTATTTTTGATTACTTTTCCCTAGAATCCCACAGCAAGAAATGCCTTATCTTACTCTAGAGACGTTTTCTAAATTCTTGAAATCATTTTCCATCCTCCAATAAAATGTGGTAAGAGATCAATAGATAGATGCCTATGCATGCCAAATATGGATAAATTTAAACGCAGAATCTAAAACAGCTGGCAAAAAGGAAGATACAGAGCAACAATAACTGATGCTCTGCTTCCCGTAGGTGTTTCACAAAGAACAATTTGACTCAACTTTTCCCCTACCCCCCTGCCCCTCAATCCTTCATACAATACATTCAGCCTGAACAAGCTGTTCTGATTGCAAGTACATCAAACTGGGTTTATACACACTACAGTGTATTTCCTTTCTAATTCTGCCTGGCAGCAGTCAATGTGTTGTCATGTGATTCTCATGCATCTGGCCTGTGAGAACAGCCTCTGCCTGAAAGCTTGCTTCTTTTGTCTTCAGAATTCATACAATGGATTTCAGATCTGTATTACAACAATGTAGCTATGCTGTGGAATGTAGCTCTAATTAATCATTTTTTACTGCACAAGTGAACACATTTATACACAAAAGTATCTGTGTGTGTGTGGTTTTTTTTCTTAAAACCTAAAGCAAAAATCCTCCAGCACATTGTTGTGTGCCTTCAAGCCATTTCTGACCTATGATAAGCCTATGCTTCTACAAAGAGGCATAGGCCTGAATTTTAGTATTAGTCTCAACAAGACAAGACCCATTGAATCAATAAGATTCACTTTGACTCATCATAGACTTCACTTTGACTCACCATTCAGCAATTGATCCAATAAGACTCCTTTAGCTGAGACTAAACAGTGGGATTCAGGCTACAGTGATACATTTGCTTCCTTTTGCACTTCTCTTTTACACTAGAGGCAACATTAAATCTAGAACTTTGGTCTAAAGCTTAGCTCACTGTATCTTTGTATTTTTAATCAATTTACTTTTGTGTATTTGAGTAAAGATGAGAGAGAAAAATCACTGCAGCACATTTTCATATTTTTTTTTTTTATTGACAGTGAGAACTACAGATGTTGTTGTTGTGTGCCTTCAAGTCGTTTCCAGTTTATGGTGACTCTAAGGTGAACCAATCATTGGGTTTCCTTGGGCTGTGAGTATATGATATCTCCAAGGCCACCCAGAGTGTTGCCACAACCAATCAAGGAATTGAACTGTGGTCTCCAGGGTCATACGTCAATGCCCAAACCATTGCACCACACTGGGTCTCACTACAGACATAGGCATCTGCTAAAATTTTTGGGAGCTTGGAGCAGATACTCCAGTGAAACACCATTCCCTAGGAGGTTTCCTTCAATACAAGATTCATGTTACAGTGTTGTCATAGCCACCATTAAATTTTATTTCTATCCTGCCTTTTCCCCAACACTGAAACTCAAAAAATAGCTTACCATTTAAAGTACAATGCAGTTATAATTTGCAAAAGATCAATGTTAAAATGGACTATGAACTATATTTTGAAACCATTTAAAACATGCTATCTAAAAAGCAGTTTAAAAACAGTACAATGAAAAACAATGTAAACACAGTACAACAACCTCTTTAACAACCTTCAGTTCTCAACAGTCTGTGAGGATTTTTTGTTAAAGTCTTTGTCTGCTAACAGGAAGTCTGCAAGAAGGAGGCTGTTCTAACCTCCCTTAAGAAGAGAGTTACAGAGCCTAGGGGCAGCCACTGAGAAGATCCTGTCATGTGTCTCCATCAGTTGAGGCTGTGAAGGTGGTGGAACTAAGAGAAGGCCTTCTCCTGAGGATCTTGTATTATTATAAATATTAACCCAGTCCAACCTATCAGACAGAAAACACATGTGAGTTATTTTCAAACATTTTAAATCGGTGGTTTCAAATACAATCAAAACATAAAACCTGGCAAAATTAGAGATCCCTTTAGTTTCATGCATTTCTCTATCCCCATGGAGATATTTTCACATGGTCCCAGATGGGAGTGAGTTTGAATTGATACATAAACATCCTCTTGTCCTTTTGTAAACAAGAGGATATTCCAACTGTTTCTGAATTACTGCTCCCAGCAGCTTTGGCCACCATGGTCACTGGGAAAGAATCATGAGAGCCACAGTGAATGGTGAAAAACCATGAGAGCTATGAGATCTGAAGAGCCACACTTTCCACATCCTTGGTGTAAAGAAATCTTACCTCCTAGGGATCCAGTTCAGGAATATTATATCCTCAGAAAGAATGCTATCTGGATAGCATATCCAACATTGCCCTAACAGAGTGAAAATCTTTCCTGGCACAGTTGCAATGGATTGTTACATTGTGCCAGCACTAGTGAGAATGGCACTGAAAGCATGTGATCTGTATTGCACAGAATTTGAAAACTGCATTAGATAACAAGCTTGTGTTAACTCTGTAAATGTGCATCCACTAGTGCAATAACAACACTGGAGGTAGGCCTTTGCTGTCGAATTCCATTTTCACATGAATTTTAACAGCTTCCTCCTTCTTATGAAAGTTCCAGGCCTGCAGAATCTGCAAATGGAAATTAAGCTGGGGAGAAATTACACACTCCAAATGGTCTCAATATACATTCAGTTGTGATTTCCCTTCCCCAAGCCTCCCAAATTCTAACAGAATCTTCAGGTTTGGGATGGGTTTCAATTGTGTGATAATATGTTCATAAAATCTGGGTTTCCCCCAAGAGCATTTTTAATTCCAAATATTAAATTTCAAAGGTACCAAATTTATGATTGGAATATTTTAGCTCCTGAATATTTGACATTTCATACCTTAATGAAAGTTCTATTTAAGTAATAACAGAAAAGTAAGAATAGGTTGTAGAAAGCTACAGAACGGAGGGAAAGCTTTTTCTGTGCCAGTTTGTGAGAACCTGTCTGCTGTCTAAATTGCCATAGCATAAGACAACACACACACACACACAAAGTGTGGGAGTTGGGGAGGGGAGTAGCACAAAAGACAACTCCTACGTTTGGCATGAAAATCCCATCTGCTCTGAAAAGATGCTTGTTGCCGCCTTATTTACAGTCTATGCTATGTCAGTGTTTTAAAACAACTCAGACATAAAATGAAACTTATTTTCTTTCATTCTCAATGTTTTTTGTAGTATATGTTGTTATTCTGTGCCTTCAAGTTTCCAATTTATGGCAACCATAAGGTGAACCTTTCATAGCTTTTTCTGCAGCTGACAGCATGTGACATGTCCAAGGTCACCTACTGGGTTTCTGTGGCTGAGCAAGGAAGTGAACCCTGATCTCCAGAGCTTAGCACAACACTCAAACCATTATAGCAAGAAATGGCTTCCTTTCTCATTGCTACCTTGGTAGGTCTACCATTCTGACATTGGTTCAGCACTAGACTGTTATAGTGCTATTATTCCACATTTAACTGCAACCCCCAGGATTCCATAGGATGTTAAAAGTGGAATAATAGCATTATAACAGTCTAGTGCAGAAAGGCCCCAATAGCACAAAAATTTCACTTAGCCTTTGTTATTTGCATGGTGCAATCCCATGGTCTGTTTGCTCAGGTGTATCTCCAATGCACAACAGTAGCATCACAGCTTTTGGTATGGAAAGCTGAACTGAGAACTAAAGTGGCACTCCTCTCATCACTATTCTGTTCTTTTAATAGTTAATTAATTGTTAATTGTTATGTGTTTTAGGGGGTTGGTTTTAGCTGGGGTGGTGGGTGGGGAGGATTGGGTATATTTTTAATGTTTTTAATGTAATTAATGCATTATTGCTGTTTGCCGCCTCGATCCATCTGGAGAGGCGGGATAGAAATAATAATAATAATAATAATAATAATAATTATTATTATTATTATTATTATTATTATTATTATTATTATTATTATTATTCCCAGGCTATGGAACTCCATTCCAAGGGAGGCTTAGATGGCTCCTTCTCTGTTTCCTTTTTGCTAAGAGGCAAAGACCTTTCTAGGGTCTGTATGGTATAGTTGCTTGACTATTGGACTAGAACTCAAGGAGGCCAGAGTCCAAAACCCTACTCAGCCATGGAAGCCCACAGAGTATCCTTAAGTAAGTCAAATTCTCTCAGCCTTAGAGGAAGGCAAAGGTAAGATTCCTCCAAATAAATATAGTCAGCCCTCCACATTTGCAGGTTTCACTTTTGCGGATTTGATTATTCATGGATTATTTGCTGTCACCTCTGCTGCCGCCCTATGCCATTTTTAATAGAGACTGTAAACCTTGTGAGACTGAGAAAGTGAGAATAAGGCTTGTAAGTCCCTGTTAAAAATGTGTGGGGCAGCAGTGGAGGTGACAGTAAGCCCCACCTGCCACCCACTTCTGCCTTGTGAAGGAACTCTGATGCCTCAAAGGAATCCGTGGTAGGTTGAATATGGTGACCATACTTTGTGTGTGTGTGTATGTTAAATATGATTTGGGAGGGCCTAGAGTTATTCATGTTTTTTTCACTTTAATGGGGGCCTAGGTAGGGACCCTAGCCCTAGCAAATGTGGAGGGACGACTGTATTGCCAAGAAACCCTCATGACAGATTATCCTTAAGGTTGCCATATGTTTTTTTCCCTTTTATTAAATTTTATAAAACATTTTCCAATACACTAAAAAATCAAGGTAAACGCAGAGAAGGAAAATAAAAATAAAAACAGAAAACAAGAAGAAGAAAGATTGTAAAGAAAAAATAGAGATAGTGAAGAGTAGTTAAAAAGAATTTACATTTGTCTTCCAGCTTTCTTAATGAAGATTATACATGACGATATAAAACAATTTTTCCAACTGTAAATATCAGTCATATATTTCTACTGCTTTTTACCAAATATATTAATTATCAAAACCTATAGTTAATAAATTATTCTCTTTTTCTTGTAAAAAGCCTATAAAGTTTTTCCTTAATTGCACCATACAATATGTTTGATTCAAGTCTACCACCTGTTGCTCATATTTCTAACACTCATTAGAAATATCTTTATGCATTTTGGTCTATTTTTCTGGCATCAAATACCAACAATACCTCATCTTATAAAAGTTCTCTTTAAGATTGTAGGATAATGTAAATTTCATTCCCTTTGGCTACATTTTTCCCGTTGTTCCATCTGTATATTATGTCCAACATTTTTCATCCTCTTCATCATACAATCTTTAACCTGCTCCTCTTTCATCTCCAATTTTAACAAAAACCTTGTACACCTTGCCAATCAAATCCTCATCAACTGAGGACAACTGCTTCTCAAATTCTGAGTTACCTGACTCAAAATTATCCCTTTTTTAAAATCCATTTTAAATCTTTCTGCTATTTGTCTGTTTAAAAAAATAATACTGAAAACTGTAACTTTATGTGGAAATTCTTCATTTGATTAAATTCTATATTGTTCTTAGTCAAGTTCCAAGAGATCTTGGTAAGTTACTCATTTTAACTTTGCTATTGTCTTCTTCCTATAAACAGCCTCTTGCAATGAATTCCACAAAGGTATTTTAGGCCAAACCTTGATTTGTATCCATTCCATACTCTTAACAGGGCACATCTCATGTAATGATTATTAAAATATTCATTTTTAGTTTTACCATAGCACAAATAACCATGCCACCTAAACCTCAGTTCATGCCCTTCCAGGTCAAGCAATCTCTTATTTGTCAGCACAATCCACTTTCTCAAGCAGACCAAACAACATGCAGAAAAAATACAATTTCAATACAATTTGAAGTGTGGTATAATTAAATCTCCTTCTTTGTTTTGCATCTAGTAAAATTTTATAACCCTTGGCCTCTTGCCTTGCCATATTAGTTTCAATAAATCACAGCATTCTTGGCAAAACATTAATTTTTGTCCCTGAAATTCTCTCAAACGACAATTTAAGTTTTGCCCATCTTTGCATATATTTCTTAATATTGTTCCATATTGTAACATAGTTATTCTTCAGTAACATACACTTCATATTTGTCATAATAATACCTAACCTTTTTTTCAATTCTGAAGCCAGACTTATCCATCAGTTGTATTCCATCCTCTTTTTACATATTTTTGTTAAAATCTTCATTTTTTGCTTATTTTCAATCTAAATTCTTCAATCCAAATTCTTTTAATGTCTCCAACAACACTTCTATACTGATCATAGGTCTTTCTAACACAATCGCTAAGTTATCTGTAAATAGTTTTAGTTTATATACAGTATCGATCTTAGATTATATACAGTACAGTATATCACACAGGAGTTCAAGGAACACTTGCATAAAACAAAACAAAAAAAAAGCCATCTTAGTCAATGGATGCAATGTGTGTGTGCCCACAGCAACACAGGCATGTACGCATCATGTCCATTGACTATAACGGGATGCAATGCTTTGTGTGACCTCATGTTCATGCATGCAGAGGCCGCATAAGAACTGTACTTCTTTCTAAATTCTTATACCCTTAATTCTTTCATCATGTTTTATTGTCCTATTCAAAACTTCAAGGGCTAAGATAAACAATAAGGGAGGAGTGGACATCCTTGTCTTCTTCCTTTTTGAATATCACATGGTTTGCTCAATTAAAGTCTGCGCTTCCTGTGTATCATAAATTGTCCTAATCCATCTAGTGAAGTTATCACCAAAGTTCATTGTATTTAAAACTCCAAACAAAAAGTCCCAAGTCAGATTATCACAAGCTTTCTCCACATCTAAAAATATAAGGACCACCTGCTTCTCATTATGCTTTTCTAAATACAGTCCTCCCTCCACATTTGTGGGTTTGACCTTCATGAATTTGATTATTTGCAAGGCATCACTTCCCTCCCCCTATTCTCCGCCTTCCATTCCCTTGTCTTTTGCCCAGGCAGACTGTGCCTTCCTTCTCCACATCGGGGCAAAAGGCAAGAGAATAAGAGGGGGAGACTGGGGGGAGGTACCCTTTTCCATGTTCAGGGCTGCCCCCTCCCATTTGCTTGCCTTTAGCCCAAGCGCATAGAAGGAAGGCATGCATGCCTGGGCAAAAGGCAGGAGAATGGGGAGAAGGCATGTGGAAAGAGAAAGTGAGTGAGAGAATGGGAGAGGCATGCACGTACCTCTTCTGTAGCGGGGATCCCCACTCCCATTTGCTTGCCCTTTGCCCAGGTATGGAAAAGAAAGATACATGTGCTTAGGCAAAAGATAAGAAAATGGAATGGGGAGCCCCTGAAGGGAATGGAAGGGGGAGTGCTCACTTGGGTGGGGGGTTTATTAGTGGCTTTTTCCTTTTTTGAGGGTTCTTCGACCCCGAACCCTCACAAAAGTCAAGGAGCTACTGTATACCAAAGGGTTGCCATAAGCCGAAAACTGCTTGAAGGCACACAAAACAAAGACTTTAAGCAGGCTTTCAGCTTTTAACTGGATGGGGAATGACTTTTTAAACTTTGCTTTGAGTTCATTAGCATGCCCCCTTGTTTTGGTTTCCATTTTCCTGGCCCAACTTCTAGATCTATGCACATGCATGCACACACACATATAGATGCTGAGACAAGCTTACCTGCCTTCTCTTTTTCTCTCCCATTTGCTGTTCATGCATGTCCTCACAGGGTCTCTGGAAGCACACATTAACTATGTATGGATCAGCTAGAGTATTGAAGACACACTGCTGCAGTCCAATACTAAAAGTCTGTTTCTCCAACCTCCTTCACAAATCACCCAATGCAGATCTTGCTGAAAAAGCAACCTCCAGCTAGGCATAAGAAAAAGAAAAGCGGGGGTGGGGAGGCCAAAAAATAATTTCATTAAAGGCTTTTGCTAACTGAAGTATCTCTGTATACTGTAAGGCACTCTGGATCCAATATTGTGATAATGGTAGGCTATAAAGTAAATAAGTAAACATCTGGCCAAACACTCTGTGTGATGCCACTATTGACCATTATTCATTATTGTTCCTGTTTTGGCTCTTTCCAGGCAGCTTTCCAACAGGTGTTGTGGCACAGATGCCCACTACATCAAGAGAATGCAGACCAGAAACAAGGCCTACAGGAGAGGCTGTTACCCTGTATGTAGGGAGTCCCGGGAGGGGTGCCCAAATAACCAAATAAAAGCACAAGTTGAGGGAATTAAGCCTGAGCACTCTCTTAAGCTAACAAGAGGCAGGGTAACGTCAGCTAGGATCTTTAACCCTATGTATACAGCGTCAGGTCAGAGAGCAGCTAGACAAGGTTTTAAAGTAACAAATGATATTTTTATTAAGAACAAGCAACACGAAAGACACAACAAATACTAGCTAACTTAGAAATAGAAATGGAGAGTTTCAAGAGATTAGGTAATACGACACCTGGTCTCGTAGTCCTGGAGGGAAAGACGGGGTTCTGGGAGAGAAAGCTCAACGGGGTTCGCTGAGGGGAGTTTCCTTGGACAACCAGCAGCAAGGCGGGATGGAAGTCCAAAGTAGTCCGAGGTATTCCCAAAAGTGGGGACTTTTTATAGGGTGGATCATGCCTACAGGCTATGCTATGCTCGGCGAGAACAAAAGGGATGTTGGAGCTGGACAAAGGAGTTGGAAAAGGTCAGGTTTTGCATGATGAGCTTAACGCTGGATAACAATAGTATGGCCAGTATGCTGATGGCCCAACATAAAGGAATGGCTCAGCTCTTGGCCGTGCGGCTGTGTGAAGGTACACACCGAGCAAAGCCGGTTTGCAATGAGGTGTTCCCTGAAGCAACGAAGAGGCTTGAGTTGCCTGCCTCAATGGAGTCTGGAATGTAAAACCATTAATGGCCGCGCCAAATACATGCTTGTCCGGAGGACCCTCGCAAACACGTGGAGCAGGGTGGCAGAGAAAGGTCAAGTAAAGGCCAAATTGTTTGATATCAAAATGATGTCTACTGCTCTCACCTGACATATCATAACCATGATAACAAGGTGGCCTCAGAACAGCCCCTAAGAACCATGTCCATTTGGGGGGAAAAAAGCAGTTAAAATTTCCCTAGTATTGCCCAAACCACCGCAGAATTTTAAACTGCCACAGTTTGGGTTCTCCCTTGTCCTACAATCTACCCCAAACCTAAAAAAAATTGAAAAATCGGTGGATTTATTGGCTGAAAAATGAAACCAGAAGTGACAGCATGTCAATTTGGGTAACTGAGACCATGATGGTGCCACTGCCCTTATACAGTTGGTCTTCCCAACCTACAGCAAGGCCAGCTGTCAATAGCAACTCACCTGGAATGCTGTTTTCTTCAGAAGGTTTGCCAGTGTTTCTGTACCTGAAAACTGCATGATGAACAGTTAGGGACCAGTTAAGCTTTATCCAGCATTGGGATGGAGCAATGAAGCCAATCACACTATTCTCTGCTATCTGTCATTAAAGCTTTTAAAAGGCACAAAAGCCTTCCTGGTGCAGAGCATTAACAGCAACACCATCCACCAGTCTTGCTTTCAGTCCAGATCTGACATTTCTTCTCTGAAACTTTCACTGTGGCCATTTCTGCACTAGCCTGTTATAGCGCAATGATTCCACTTTCAACATCCTCTGGAATCCCGGAGTTTGCAGTTTTGGGAGGGGAAGCTGCAAACCCCAGGATTCCAGAGGATGTTGAAAGTTGAATCATCGTGCTATTACAGGCTAGTGCGGAAATGGCCTGTGTCACAGCTGTTGCTTCTTTGCTTAATGGAGGTTATTCAGACATTCTTACTCATCTTTCCTAACTTCAGGAGGGAAACTCAGGGGAGTCCAAGTAATTTTCCACTGTCATGTCTCAAGGTCTGCATCGTCTCCAGCTCTGCACATTTGAATTCCAGCAAGATTGAAGAGAACAGGCTCCCCTTATCACACAGCCTTGAATCCTTAAGGGAAAAGGCAGCATATAAACAAAGGCAAAGGTGAAGGCAATGATTATTTTAAAAAATGGCTAGGCTGCCTAGAACATATACATTGTGAAGCATTTGCTAGGCCTTCTACAGTGGCTGCCAGCTGTTAAAAGCATTGCGTTGCCATGTGTTTGTGGATTTTGCTGGATATGTGCATGAGTGTCTGTGGTAGGGTAGGATAAGGCAACATTTGGTGGTGCCACCTCTTTCCCACACATTGTCTTTTTTCCATGTACAAGTATTATGGGCGCATCCCTGGCCCATTGCCCCTTGACTGGCAGCATTGACCAGGATGCTTCAAATGTGACTGCAGGAGCTGCTATATGTCTCCTGTTAACAGTGCTAATGTTTCCTTCTCAGCTTTGCTGAAAGGATCCCCAGTAAGCCATGCTAATATTAGCAAGCAACTGGTATTGCAGAACCAGAACTGGATTGCTTTGTTGCTGTAATTGCCTGTCTCTGTTGTTTCAGTGCTCCATCTTACTTATTTTCCTAATTGAGGAGGGGCATCTTTTCAAAGATGGACAGTCGATCCATTACCATGGGAGCAGCAAAGCCACTCAATTTTATGGTTGCTCTTCCTGCAGCCTTCCAGGTTGGATGAGACTAGTTGCAAAACTGAGATTAGATTTACCACCCCCTTGATAATGGATTCTTGCTCTTGTGTGTGCTTACTCATAGGTACATATTTGTCATAGGCTATAATCTCAACTCTCTCATCATATATGGTCCTTCCAACAGACAGCGTAAAAACAGAATAAATGTGGATCATATATTGAAGCTCTGTGTGTATGCTACAACTGCTCAGCAGCAGTTGCCAATTACATATTCTAAATGGTGCTTTCGAAAGTTAGGAAGCCATAGAAATTCACTCCTCAGAGATAAAGTGTACAAATATTCATGTGTATACACACACATATATACACATATCAGGCAGCTCCTGTTATTTTATTTTATTCAGCAACTGAAATCTTTCCCTGCTGAAATGAAATGTATAAGCCATATCTTTTCAGAAAATGAATATGATGTCTTTAAGCCTATAGCGACAGAGCTGAGAGAAAATGTGGCTTTACACACAGACGGAGTGAAGAGGAAGGAGAACATTTGGGTCTGAACCCTATTGATGGACCTATGGAATCAATTGTTTAATAACTGTGAGGCTGCAAAGTCACCATGTGATACTGGGATGTATATTCCAGCCTGTTATGATGTATATTCCAGCCTGTTATTAATTTTAGCTGTTAATTCATCTTTGCTGCCACCACCCATTGAATTCTGAATACTTGGACAGTACAATGGGACTCTGTCCAGCCATGTCAATCCCTAAGCTTAAAGGTCTTCCTTTCCCCCACTCTATCTAGCGTTGGCGTGGAAAGGAGAGAAACAGGGTTTTTACAGAAAGTATTTATTACAGGCATGCAAATGAACAAGGCAAATTAACACACATGGGAAGTTCCCCCCACCCAGGCACGCTTAGTTACAGGTAGTTACAGAAAGAACAGATATAAAAGCACAGATACATTCTTTAGATCAGCCAGCCTCCAAAATAACAGAAAAGTCCCTAACGCGACTAACTACTTTAGTCTAGTACTCACAGATGGTTCTCAGGCTTAGATGTTCTAAAAGGAAGGGGCCAGGAGGCGAGGCCTATGGCCTGCAGCCTGCTACTGGCAGTTCCTTTGTTATCTCTCGGCCACATGGCCTCGCAAGAAGTTTTATAACTTCTCCTTGGAAGCATCCTGAAGATGCTCAGTTCTCACCTTTTGATTGGTCAGTTCTCACCCTGTGACCTGTGATGCTGACCCACATGACCTATGATGTAATCTAATCCCAACACCTCATTAACCCTTGGTTTACCTGAAGAGGGAAGTGTCCCCCTTTAGCTAAGTCTAGATAATGGGAAGCCCCATTATCACAATAAGTTACCGTTATATCTATTTCCTTGATTTGCTGGTTCTCCTCTGTTTGGAACTGATGTTGGGATTCAGGCTTGATGACTTAAGGTAGCTGCTATCTTTCATGCATATATAACACCATTCATATTTAACTCCTCCCTTATTGTTCTCTCAACTACAGATAAAATATGTAGCAGACACAACCAACTGTGCAAATGGGTAACAAATCTGCATACAATGAATCATTATTTCTTTGAATTTATTGGGGGGATGAAAGTCCTGACCTGCAGGCACTAGAGGGATCACAGTCACAACAATTCCATCCTTTGTACCAGCTGTTTAAGGTACAATTGAAAATGGTGACTATCTGTGCTTAGTCAGAGGCAGCAGGTGACTACCATATCAGTGGGGTAGTGAATCTGCTCCACATTTTAGTGTAAGCTTCAAAAGAGCTATCCAAAATACTGATCCTATGGAGGGAGTAGTTTTCAGAATCTTGGCTAGCTCCCTAAGAATTCACAGACCAAAATCCAGATTGTATTTAGCAGCCCGTGGGTATGGAAGCTATCAGCAACCACTGTGCTTAGTAGTGGGAGACAAATATACAAATAATTGAAGTATACCAGGAGAAACAGAGCTAACTCTTGTGTGAATGGACTTCCACTTTGCACATTCCAGGGAATATCAAGTTGTCATCATCATCTCCTAGGCTTGAATGGCTAGAGTGTCCAACTTGGGTTGCACAAATCAGAGCTAGTTGTTTGGGCACCAGTCAGAGTCACAAGGCACTATGAACTGAATGCCATAGATCAAAAGATATGGACCCTTGAAGTCATCGTGCTCAATTCAGCCTGTACAAGCAGTATACTATCTGGCCAGTTGCTTGCACGCCTGCAATAAATGCAACCTTGCCTTCAAAATGAAAACAGCTGACTGATGCACTATGTCCTTAGCTAGTAATCAAGGACATTTACAAAGCGAAAATAGCTTTACAAGAGCTGTAAACTGATTTTGCCTTTGGAATTCCTGGTAAACATCTCATGAAGTGTGAAGGTCATGTGGTTGTTTTCTGTAGTTGCTGCCCTGAAAAGAGAAAATTTTAATTTAATGAGAGCCGGGATGTTGGGGGGGGGACCTGGATATTTGACATTTATTGTCATCTTATGGAAAGCCCAATAAAACTGGAGGTATTTTACTTTCTGTAGTTCCCATAGAGAAAGCAGGAATCATCTTATAACTAGAAGCCTACAGCTAAAGTGTTGGCTGTTCAAAATACTCCAATATATGAAATGGCCCCAGTACCCTAGCCACTCTGTTCTTTTTTTCAAACTAGTCCCTACATGTTGGTCACATTCCTTTTTCTCGTGTCATTATCTCCTTTGCCTCCTTCCTTCAAGCCATGTTGTCTTGGGGTTCCCTGCAGTTTATCTTTTAAAACCTCTGGGACTTCATCCAGCTCTCAGCAAATTGCTCAACACGTTACTCTTCTTTTGGGGCGCTTGTGTGGGGTTTGATTTCCAACAAAATCACCCAGTTTTCCTTATCTCATAGACATTCCTGTAACCTCCTGACTACTCAATTTTCCCAGAGGATGGAATGGTCATTGTGCAGTGAGAGCTGGGAAAGACTTGGTAGTACCAGTCAATCGCAACTCATGGAATGCTGTGAGGAGAGCCTATATGGGAAAGGGCATAATGTAGAGGCTTATCTGTAAAAGAGTTAGGGCAAGTCAGAAATAGAGTTAGAAAGAGAGGAATTGACAAAATCCTACTGGGGTTTGGGGAGCTCAGAATGCGGAAGGCATTTAGGGAGAAGTGTTGCTTGGTTTGAAACTGAGGTGCACTGTGTGTGAAGCTAGCATAAGGCCAGATGTTTGTTTGTTATATAATAAATCTTTTATTGTTTTTATTTTCTACATCTCTGCAAGAATGTTCTAATTTAATAATAAAAAAGGACAATTGGTTGTGCTTTACCACCCCAAACCTACTGATCAACACATTCACTTGCCTAACAGAGTATTTACCTTAAGGCCCAAGTACCATAACAAGGGAGAGATCTTAAGGTAAAAGGACCACATGTGTGATAGTGTATTGGAACTTCAGGGACCACCTGGAGAGGGAATGTGCCACACACATGAACAACATTCCATGTGCCATAATATCACATCAATACATCTAATCAATATTAGATATATCACAAAAACAATATACTACAGCATTTATCAGTCAAAAAACATGATTCCTTCCTTCCATATCTATCAGCATGGCTTTCTAAACATAGAATAATCGCAACTTAAATAGGTAAAATCCATTTCCTGCTGCTCATGGCCGCTTTCTAATTTATTTTTTTTTAAATAAAATCCTCAGATACTAAAACAGATCCACAGCTTCTCGGCCTCTGACCTTAGAGAGATTTCTAATTCACACTATGGCCCCTGAGACAATGTTTCAGGGACAACAGCACAGTTTGGAAAAATTCTATTTTTGGATTGCAGCTCCCCAGAACACACTGCTAGCATCTCCCAGTGTAGTCCAAAAAATAACCTTTCCAATCTCTGCCATAGGATTACACTGTTGGCTACGTAGATACACTTTTTTCTTTCTTTCTTGAGATATGAGGCTACCTTAGCTACAAAAAATATATAGACATCATTTTTCCAAATTGCTTGTTTGCTCCTACTGTGATTGAACATGACTGATTAAATGCAATTATTCTTCCTGCAATTGTCATTATAATGCTGTAGATTACCAGCTGATCCTGCAATTGGCATGAGGATTTGACTGGATATCTATTTAGTTTGCTTGTCTATGGAAGCCATTTATGTGCCACTCTTCAGGTTACTTATACCAGCATTTGATGAAAAGCATCACCAAATACAATGCTCAGTATTAAAATATGTTTCTGATTAACTCAGCAAGGGCAGGAAAAACAGATTTGATTGGTAAAATCTTTTTCTTAAACCATCTTTGAGGCCATGCTTAAAGTCCCTGGCAACTAAAAAGGCCTTCATCTGATGCTGAAAGGATATTAGATCAGGTTCCAGATTAACCTTGCTGGGAGAGGGAATTTCATACATGGGTATGCCACAACTGAAAAGAGATCCTATCTACATTCACTGCCTTTATAACTTTGGAACAGAAAAAGTCTATTATCCAGGGTTAATCGGAACATTTCAGCAGGCTCCTATGAGACAAGGCTCCCATGCTCCAGCAATTTAGGGACTGCAATGTAACCTTTGAGCTACCTTTGGGGGGGGGGGTCATTCACATGCTCAGAACAGTGGTGCAGAGCCCTGGTGGCACAGTGGTTAAATGCCAGTACTGCAAGCCACAAGGTTGTAAGTTCAATCCTCCCTGGCTCCAAGGTTGATTCAGCCTTCCATCCTTTCGCAGGTCGGTAAAATGAGTACCCAGCTTGTTGGGGGCATGTATAGAAATGTTTCGAAATACATGCTATTTGTAAGTTGTTCACTGCCTCGATCCATATGGAGAGGCGGGATACAAATAAATAAAGTTGCCCCAGCCCAAAAATGCTGCTCCCAGATGAGCCCTAGTTTGATGTGTTCCAAAGTAACCCCTTTTCCTCCTCTTTACAGTATATGGAGGAAGGAAGGAAGGAAGGAAGGAAGGAAGGAAGGAAGGAAGGAAGGAAGGAAGGAAGGAAGGAATATTTAGCTTTAATGGTTATTATGAGGGTGGTGACTGGTGGCAGTGCCCACAAACACCCTCCACTTTGAAAAAGAAAGATAACTGCAGATTTACAAACTGGTATATCTCTGAGTGTGCAGCAGAACAATTCCTGAACAACTGCCTAACCACTTGCCTTAACAACCCTCAAAGCAGCCTCTGACACTGATCATTCATATGCTGTTTGCCTGAGTCCCCACCAACTATAATCCAGGATCCCAATCTTATTCTCATAGCATCTGAACCTGAAAGGATGTATTTATTTCTTCATTTTATATATTTATTATATTGCCCAAACAAAATGAATCTTAGCCAAATGCTTAAAAAAACATGCTGATCTAAGAAATTACTACAAATAGACCCCCAAAAGTATGAAACAACTGGATGCTGAGGTGACAGCTACTGGCAAATCTCAGAGAGTTGTGTTGTGAGAAGTCACATTTCTTTGGATCAATCTGGAAGAGCCCATAGTCACATGCTTTTAAAAAGACAACACAGAATAATTTAGAAGTATCAGTTGCATTATACACACACACTTTAAAAATGACTTTATACCATATTTTTGTTTACAGTTTATATTTTTATGAAATATATTACATTATACATGTGCACGTATATATTTAATGTGATATACTTGATCATAAAAGTAATATGGAAAATACCAGGTGAAGAATAACATTGTCAGCACACACTTGAATCTCATTGAAAAGTAGTTCTTAAAATTTCTAGGAGAATAAGGTCTTTACCTAGAATGAAAAAGATCACAATAGGTTGGAACAAAGCAAACCTCTCTCTAAAGAGCATTCCACAAATGAGGTACCATTATTGAAAAGTCCCTCTATCTTGTAGTCCTCAGCCTTGCTTCATCTGGCAGGAGCAGCAGGAGGAAGGTTCTTGTATGATGACCTTAAGGTATAGGTATTTACCATTTGTTATTATCGATAAAAGTTAAGGAAGAAAATACAAAAGCAGGGTTACAGATGAATATTAAGAAAAAACAATGACCACAAAGGATTTACATAACTTTACAGTGTGTAAAGAAGGTATCTAAATGGTTAAAAAAATTCTATACCTTGGCTCAGTCTTTAATCAAAATGGAGACTGTTGTTCAGAAATCAGAAGACTACAACTTGGAAGGCCAGCTATGAAAGAACTAAATAAAATGCTCAAGCGCAAAACCATTGAATAGCAAAGTCGGAACCATCCATGCCATAGTATTTCCAATTTCCATGTATAATGTGAAAGGCTGGACAAAGAAGAAAGCTGAGAAGGAGGAAAATCAATTCATTTGAAATATGTTGCTGGAAAAGAGTTCTATGGGTACCACAGACTGCTAAAAAGACAAATGAGTGGTCTTAGAGCTAATCAGGCCTGAACTCTTGCAAGAAGCCAAGATGCTCTGAGTTTGCAAGACTTGGGCAGGGCAGCTGACAACTCTCACAGGTCTTTCAGTCATAGAGGCACCATAAGTAGAAATCAATTTGATGGGAAAGAATAACAACTGCACTCTCTATTGTTCATTTATATATCTTAGTCCAATCTTGAGTACAAAAACAAGTCTTTAGGTCTAAGCCATGGCTCAGACAAAGAGTGAACTTATAGACAAAATTATGTTTGTTTTGCTATGGTGATTGCAGGTGTTTTAGAGTAGTGCTTCCGTCCTCAAATATCTTAGTCATGTCAAAGAAAAGACGTTGTCTTGCAGAAAACAAATTGAAGATGGAAGCAGAAGCACTTCCACACTGTGTTTGGCTTCAATGTAAATAACACTGAAATGGGAGGGGGGCTTTTTGGCAGACACCTTGTAGCTTTGGTGCCTTGGATCAAGAAATGGTATTCTCCCCCACTCAAAAAAAATGTTTAAATCAATAAACTATAATCCAGAAACTTTAACAAAGAAATTTAATTATGCTTTTGTAATACTTTCATATTAGAACCCTTTTTAAAGGGTCTCTTCTTTGTTGCCATAGCAATAGAGTCCCTGAGTGAAATTATTTCATACTGGCTTTCTTTCAGGTTTTCAGCAATGTGCAATCAACTCCCACCCTTTCTACAGTCTGTCAATAATGCTTCCACCACCATATTCCCCAGCAGTTACTATTTAACAGCTTTAATCTGAGGGGAGGCATCTAACATATAGCTATACTGTGGGTCAGTAGGGAAGGAAAGCAGGCGGATTCTGGAATTATTAAGAGGGGAGAGATGTGTTTCCATTCATTGTAAAATACTTCTCCCACCATTCAAGTGCAAACCAGTCCTCAGGAATTCTTACTGCTACCTTTTCCTCTCTAATTACAGTGGGTCTCCCAAGTACGCAGTAACTCCCCATGTCAAATATTCAAGACTGTACAGCAGCTTGGAAGGAACAAACATCTCTATTAGACCATTGCTGCCAAGGCAATTTCACATTTGAAGCTGAATCTTGTTCTCCTGAGATGAAACACTACTGCATTTACACAGTGTGCCACCACCTCCTCTTTGCACCAGCATGACTTCAAAATTACTACACATTTAATAGTTCTACAGGCTTAATCAGGGTTGTGGGATGGGAAATCTCCCATGGACTTGGAAAGAATATACTTTTCTTTCCAAAGAACTGCATTAGTTCCAAAGGGGGAAAATTACAACCTGTGGTTTATTTTTGTTTAAATGATTTACAGTTAGCTTTTCAGCATGTACACATGAGCCTCCACAATGAATCTAGTTGCACTCCCCTCCTTCAGCATCCTACAACACACAGCAAAATCAATTTACTGTTGGATCCCCAGTGATTTCATGCCCCTTTATTTTTAATGGGACTATTTCTACTGAAAGGTGCAAGATGTATAGGAAAACATCTTGACAAATGGGATGGATAAATGCAGTAGTCTCTGCTCCCAACCTCTGAACAAAACAAAACAAAAAAAGTGGTGGTGGGAGTGATCATAGCTCAAATGATCATAATTGCAAGAAGTCGAACACTACATATTGGAAACTATTGCCCATTGTCTCATCTCTTTGGAGAGGAAAACAAAGTAGATGAGTGTGCAAATTTGTATCAGTTGTCAAATACATTTTCTCCAGTTTTCATACATAGGGCAGAACAAAGCAAACTACAGATCTGATCTGTTGCAAAACCAGGCTGTTATAGTAAAAACATAGTGAGATCGTTTAATAAAAATGTTTTTAAAATAAATAAAAAACAATGGAGAGAAATTGGTAACATATAATTCTCTATGTACTGTAGGTATGCACTGTTATATTTTAATATTTTTACAATTCAAAGAAAATACAAGTGGACAAAATTGCAATGAGATTTAATCCTGCTGCAAACATGAATGCATTGCCAGCTCAGCCATATGAATGCCTGAAGAACTGATGAGAATCTTAAAATACTTGTGGGCAAATGACATCCTTTTCTCAATCTGATATTGATTGTCCAGAATACTGCACTGCATACTTTCCACTAGAATGTAAAATTTACTCTCACCTGTTCCTCACAAATTATTTATTTGTTTCCTCATTTATTTTATATCCCCTCCTTTCTCCCAGTGCTGGACCCTGTGCAGCTTACAACATAGCAATAGCATGTGTATTTCTATCAGCTAAGTGCTCTCTAAGTGGTTTACAATGTGTTAGCTAATTGCCCCCAACAAGCTGAGTACTCATTCTACCAACCTGCAGAAGGGTAGAAGGCTGAGCCAACCTGGAGCCCAGCAAGATCAAACTCACAACTTTGTGGCTGCAGTACCGGCATTTAACCACTGCGCCACCAGGGCTCTCAACATGACTTAAAACAGAATAGCTAAAAACCTATCAACTTAACATTAAAGAACAATTTAGAAAAGAGTTAAATAAGCTATCATATTAAATCCAAGACTGGAATTACAACTCTGTTCTGCAACAACTAATTAGTGGCCAAAAGTCTAAAATAAAAATGTATTTGTCTGATGTCGAAACATGAGCAGAGAGGGAGACCATCTAGCTGGCCACAGAAAGAAGTTCCACAGCCTAGGGCGACCACAAAGAAGGCTCTCTTGTGTCTTCACCAAGCACAGCTGTGGAGGTGGTGAGACTAAGAGAAAACAGTAAAGATCTCAAACTTCAGGCATGCTCCTGGCCTCACTTTATAGTATAGTAAACTCATAAGAGAGCCAGTGTGGTGTGGTGGTTGAGCACTGCACTATGACTCTGAAGACCAGGTTCAAATCCACCCATGGCCATGGAAACCCACGGGTGAACTTAGACAAGTCACAGACTCTTAGCCTCAGAGGAAGGCAAAGGCGAACCCTCACTGAAGAAATCTTTCCAAGAAAATCCTGTGACCGGTTTGCCTTTGAGTCACCACAAGTTGGAGATTGCTTGAAGGCACACAACAACAAAAGACTGCATCGTTTATATAGTCATCTGTACTGTAATTTCAAATGTTTGTCTTTCTGTGCATTTGTTATACTTTACAAATCCATGTTTGACCACCTCACCAAATTTTCTTCTCTTTTTAAATAGATTTTTACTTTTTATTACATTGTAAAGCATAACATCAAGCAAAATAATAATAATCCCTTCCCTTTTTATCCCTCTATCCACTCAGCAATTACTGTAATTCTACAACTTAAAGGGAAAGAAAAGAATGGTATAAACTTAATTCTGGTCCAGAATTCCCACTATCATGTAAAATATAAAATTATAATGATACAGTCTGTAATAAAACAGAGCAGTCCAAATTATCCACATTAGTCCTTCTCCTTCAAACCACACTTATTTTTGCCATTCTACCTTGTATTTATCTGGAACACTTGTACCTGTATTTACATTGTTAAGATATTGAATAAATGGGTACCAATTTAAATAAAATGCATCTGGTTTAACTTTTCACTTACTCAATAAGATATTATGAGACAATTTTTCCATATTAGCTGTTAATCATATCTTTTTACATTGTATAGATGGTAAATAATTGTGATCATCTTTTCGTCCTTGAGCTATTATCAACCAACCTGCCACAATACAAAATATTGCAAGGTCTTTTAAAGACTATTACTATCTCCTTCAAACAGACACAGCAGACATAGCTTAGGATTCTTTATGACTGGCATCTTCAGTATCAAGAAAAGCTAAACAATTAAATCCCAGAACGAACTAATGATTGTGCAGTCCCACAACATATGCCAGTGGGTGCCCCTAGAAGCACAGCCCCTCCAACAAAGTTCTGATCCTGCAGCTTTCATTCAGATCAGGAGTAGTGTTCTATACTGTTTGTGTAATAATTTTAATGAATTTTCCAGAATATGGGCAGAAACCAATCAAAATGGTTTTGGGGGCTAAATTTTGGCCCTGGGTTTATTTGGTATTTTAATTGTGTTTTAATTTGAAAAGTCTGATCCATTATTTTTTGCACCAATGAGCAAACATTTATATGAACAGACTCAGTTTTAGAATTTATAGCTAGTCCTGCTAATTTACCATAGTAACTTCTCTAAATACTTTTGCAGATGTTCACTATGGTTAGCTAAAAATAAAGCCTCATGAGCTGCACACAAACTAGCAAGATGTTCACTATTTCCAGTTCTATATCCTCTTATTACTGGTTTGGCTCTAAGGGCCTTTCCACACTACACAGTTACACTGCTATTATTCTACTTTCAATTTCCTGTGGAATTCTGGGGTTTGTAGTTTGCCAAAGAGTTCTTTGGCTGAGAATTCTAAATGCTCCTCCCTAAACTGAAAACCCCATGATTCCATAGAATGTTGAAAGTGGAATAATAACATTATAACAGTGTGATGCAAAAAGGCCCTAATGGTTGAATCAAGGGTTCTAATGTACTGATGTACAGAAGTGGATATAGTGGGCATCCCTGCTTTGTACCATGAGATAATGAAAAACTGAAGAATCACAGTTGTTAACTCTCACAGTAGTTGTTGAAATACAACTTCGTCATATTTTTTTAAAAAATCACTTGTGCTTTATTCCTTGAGAACTCTAAGAAGAAAGGTCCACTCAAGACAATCAAAAACCTTGTGGGCCCATAATGTATACATCCCAAGTGGTTTTCTGTGAAACTTGCTAAGTATCACAATATTAAGTATTCACCTAATTGGATCTGAAACATGGTGCCCTCAAAAAGAAAAACTGACTAATCAGGAGGTGTATAATCAGAGATTATATTATTCAGTCTTCTTACTAATGCTATACTGAACAGCTTTTGGTCCTGAATCAGTAGGGAGACTGGACAGTATGATTCTAGTTTTCCAAGTCTTGGAATTACTGTAACTCTGGGATTTCACCATGAATCTGGAATGCCTTCACCTCCAATATTATTACATGGTCTAGTCAGTCCAGGTGTCAGAAAATCTCTGCACGTCTTATAAAAGGCTGATGAAAAGCCATCTGGTCCTGGGACTGTGTTATATTTTAACTCGCTAATTATTTGCTACACTTGCTCTTCAGTAGTTTCTGCATTTAATTCTTCTCTTACTATGACAGTTTTTAATGTCATCTATACTAGGATTCTTTGAAAAAAAACAGCCGTTGATAGTAGTCTGAAAATATTTTTGGCTTTAACCTGAACCAGAGACTTCATGGCCTGTTTTATCCTTTAATGTGTTTATTGTTTTATTCCTTTGTGTGGAGCATAATGCAGCTGCCAACAAGCTAGAAACCTTATTGCCATGCTCATAATATTTTCGATTCTTATATACGAGAGTTTTCTTGATTTTGCTAATCTCTAAATTGTGTCTCATAACACTTTCCTGTGGTTGTTTATGCACTTTTTAAGATCCAGTTTGTTTGTATTTTCCTGCCAGTTTTTCTATAATAGTTTGTAGATTCTTCATACATGCCTCTTAACATTTATGTTGTATTGATTCTTCTTTTAATATGACATCCTTCATCAAACTTGATTATCTAATAGGATCAAACATAGACTGTAATTTGCTTTTGGACCTGACCAGTCAAACATTTGGCTCCCTTCCAAACCCCTCAGATACTGTATTTTTACCCTACAATGTACGTTAATGAACCAATGTTAACAAAAATTGGTATTTAGGTTTATCTTGGCCTCCTGAACAGTTTCGTGCAAGTCCAGGAAAGAATCAACAGATTCTGGCTATTTGAGAAAATGTCTGATTTTGGCCTATTTTGCATGGTTGGGTCTCTTTCACACTAAATAAATATAGCACTTTGATACTAGTTTTTACCTTTCCTTATCACATGACATCTTCACTCTCTTGTTGTTGAATTGCATTACCATCCTTATTGGGTTGTCTCTTTTTGCTCACAGGAAATATCCATGAATAGCTCCAATAGTACTGTACTCCCACTCTTGTCTATTCATGTGATGCTTTCATCCTGTTGCAGTTCATGGGTCATGCAGTTCCCATATTGCGGCAGTCATGTGGTATTAGTGGCTGTTGTTCTCCCATTTCCTCCTCCCTCACCAAGCAGGATGAGCTCACAGCACTTCTGGTGTCTGGGCAAGGAGGACATCACGTTGCAGGTGAACAATATTGCTTTTACTCCATCCCCCCACCTTTTTTTAACTTTGGTGTAATAAGCCCTGGTGGTTGCCAGCGTATCACAATTATGCCAGTACAGCAAAACAGCCAGACGTGATTTTGGAAGAACAAAATGCTGAAATGGTGGCATAACAGGAAAGTACAATGCCAAAATAATGGGGAGGATGTCTCTCAACATGCTGAAACTGTGCAAAGAAAAAAAGAAAACAATATACCACATGCACTGAACAACATGGGCAGGGAAAAGGAGACAGGGTCCGTATGGTGGTGTGGAAGAACAATTGCAAGAACATGCATCACCAAACCACAAACATAGCATTATTGTGGAGACTGTATGAGAGTCATTGTTTCTATACCAGTATGTTTTCATTCCTTAAATAATGCAACTGCTGCAAGACAACAGGCTGGTGTGATCCCTAGTTTCCTTTGAGCATGTGATGGTTACATAAATGCATGCTCAGAGGCAATCTTCCATATTATCTTGTTACACATTCTGAATCTGAGCCACATAAATGAACAGAAGTTAATTTCAGGTATTAGTTGCTCAGATCTGTCTTCTGACACTCAGTAGATTTGATGGCATAAGGCTTCCAGACCTGGACTACCACAGCTAAGGGTAGATAACATTTTCGTTTGGTTTCATTTTGATAATAACTTTCTGAGGTTTGAAAATGTTTACAGAAAAAACTTGAGATTTTTAAAGTATGAATGTGGAAGATAAAACTAACAGCTTTTCTCACCCAGGTAGAGGATGTTGAATCTTAGCTCTTCAGATTCTAGCTGTGAATGCCTGTGAATTCAGCCACATTAATTATATGGTTGCCCCTCTTTTTATGATAGGTTCCCCACCTTTAACAGCAACATGGCAGGCAAATAGAACAGTTTCCTCTCCATGTTGGGAACAGCTATGCCTTCTGAATTTGGCCAGTGCAGATGGCTGAGAACTTTGTTTTGTTTGGCAATAACTTTCCCTGAATTTATGGATTTCTTCAAGAATTGTATGGCAAGAACTTGAGAATAAATATGAGAAAAAGCACAACTAATGGATGCATGCATGCCTAGAAAAAGTAGCATGGTGTAGTGGTTTGAGCATTGGACCATGACCATAGAGATCAGGATTTGATTCCCCACTTGGCCATAAAAAGCCACTGGATGACCTCGGGCACATCACATATTCTCATCCCCAGAAAACACTGCAATAGGTTCAACTTAGAGTCTCCATAAGTCGGAAACGATTTGAAGGCATATAACAACAACAATAATGTAGCATTGGCACCAAACATCCCTAAACATCTGAGCAAGTCACTTGAGTTATAAAGCAGTTTCCAAATATGATACTTCAATAGTACTTGAAATTATCATATCATGCTGAATACACCCAATCTCACCTAATTTTAAAAGGTAAGCACAGTCAAACTTGGTTAGTACTTGCATGGGTGGTCATCAGGAAATAATAAGGATTTTGGGGTAGGGATTAGAAAGAAATCTTGCTTGAAATTCTATTAAACTGTCAATCAGAGTTGTCAGTGCTGAGCAAAATGGATCAATGGCCTGATGCAATATGAGGCAGCTTCCTGCATTCCCATGATCACGAAATAATAGCTGCACATAAAAGGTGCAGTTCTAACAAAGGATTCATCAAGTGAAAATACAGGCAACAATCTAGATAACCTTGTTCTTTGCTCTTTCCTGCTGTGACACAAGGAGATCTGTGAGAACATGCTGCCTAAAGTGCTACTGCCCAGAAGCGTAAGAACAATGCGTAACCTGGTGTATAAATGGTGACATAGCTGCCAAAAATGGAAGCAAATCAAGGCCTGCTGTCAATATACCAAGGATTCTAGTTCATTCTAAGGAGCATGAATTCTGTCTCATAATACACAATCCTTTTAACTGGTCTTTATTTAAATGGACTAAGCTCCGTTTAATAGTTAATATGCTTTTAACTGATATATCTTTCCTGAACACTAAAGTGAAAGCAGAAGACACTCACCAGAAAGGACTTCCTCACACTTAAGAAGTGCTGAAGCTGGAAAAATGGTTCAACACGAGCAACATTTAGACTGTTAGACAAAGTGATTTTCCCCTCACTGTGAAAGCAGCTCATCTAATGAAAAACAAATATCTCCTCTTGGGTAAAATTTAACGCACTGATTTATGCTGGTCTCTTGTGCATATTATTTATATTAGCTCTTCTGCAATCACACACTGCCTGCATGTCTAAAAGCATAAAAAAGAACCAGATAATATGCCAAATTCTCATTATGCTTCCATTTAAATTAGCTATTAAATTAAGGGCCAGGTACAAAGTAAATCAATAGTAATGCATGCCTTTTTATAACTTGCCAGAATTTACTTCTTATTATATGCTAACTTGCTCATTCAATGAACACTAAGAAGTTCCTTTATGGATGTAGTGTCAAATCAAATTAAACAATATGCATTGGAAATAGACTATAACCAGCAACATAGCTAATCCAATAATTTTTTTTTGAATCCTGCGAAGAGCTAAAAAGGCACTCCTGTCTTTATAAGAGGGCAGCAAATGTTGCATTTACTATTTGCAGTTTGGCCTGTCATGTACTATGATGGTACACATTTTTTCACACAGAAGTAGTCCCACAATACTCAGTGAGAGTTGCAGAAGCAAGTACCTGTGAATAGATTTGGGACTTCTGTATAGACATCTTGCAGTGTACATCTAGATTGGCCTTGGAGGGAAATATACTTAGGACTACCCTCACCCTGGCCTAAGTTTATGGTAGTATTGAGGCTGTGTCTGTGGGCTGAAGTAGGTTTAATATAGCATAACTTTTGCTACTCCCTCACCCTACATCTTTTTTGGTTCTTCTTCTGGCAAATCTAAGCCAGCAAAACAGTTCTGCCATCAGACTGCTATCAAAAGAGCATTCTGCTAACTCTCTACAGTAAGCACATATTTTAGTTAAAATAGCTCTCTTAATTCATTATCCCCACCTCATTAAAAATCAACAAAAATATTAAAATAAATTATTTTTAATATTAGGTATAAGCAACATTATATATTTTAGTAACAATACTTTGCGATAATCTTATTCATTTTCTTAGGGATTGGAGAGGATTGGCTATTTGCACATATTTTAAATAATTTGAATTTATTTTGAATTAAAAATTAATACACGAATATCCTATTTAAAAATTCTTGTAATAATCAATAGCTAGACTTTTCCCTTAGCATTTTAATATTAAAGAATCTCTTTTCATTAAGTTTGTAATGCTACTGTTAGAAGTTATATTCTCTGTATTCTTAGTATAAACCTGTGTTTGAATTACTACAGATCAGGGATTCCAACAGAAAACTCTCAACATCTAGTAGAAATGCACAAACACTTCATCAAAGGCAATCAGTTTATATTTCTTTTTCAGGCAATGACTACAAGGGCTGGGATGAAAGTAATCAACACAGCTAGTCACAGAAGAGATAATTTTCCTTGCATTAAAAAAAAAAACTATTGTTGAACTATTAAGAGCCTTCACTTTACCAGCTAATTCTACCGAGCATCATTGTTGTCCTTGTGATAACAGATGTTACTATTTTATGCCTAGCCATCATCCTGCATTACAGTCTTACATGTCCTGCATTAGAAACATACAGGTGAGCTGTGTCAAGAAAAGGTTAACATCATGAGATAAGAATAGGGATGGCCAAAGGAACTGAATCAACCAGAGGCACTGGTGCGGGGGGCAGGGGGACATTAAGGCTCCGTTTTCTTAGAATACAGGCAATCTGTCCTGATTCCATGGCTTTAGCCAGTAAAAACCAGGAAAGTGAGTGTTTAGGATTATCTTTTATGACTTTATTTTGTTCTGACAGTAACTGATAAGATCCTGGTAACTGGTGTTTGTCTACTTAAGCTAAACTCCAAGAGAACATATTCCTGTGCCATTGGATACCTGCAAGTGCTCTCAAGACTGCAACTGCAACTTTCCTTATCATGAATAATGAACAAGCTATAAACTCACTTAAACTTTTTAAAAGACAAACTTGGTCTAGTGCTCATGAATCATGACTCTCATGAATCACTCTCCATTCAGTTCAGAAAAATGGAGGGAAAACCAGTGCAGTCTCCCATTTTCCCTCATTGATGGAGAAAGATGCACCCTCATGGCCCTGCTCAGAAGTAACGTGAGCCAGACGAGACCTCCAGCATTATATCTGCACTGATTGCATCTACACATGAAGAGAAATGAATACTGATAGGTAAGCTCTCCTCTCAGCAATGATAGGTAAGCTGCAGATAAGACCTGTATGTAGGAACAAAGAGAACTATGACAATAATTAATGCAAAAACTTAGAAGAAAATAACAAAACAGGGAGAAGAAGAGACCTCTCCCACAAGATCTAAGAAATGAAAGGAAAATTTAAACCAAGAAGAGGATGCTATATGACCAATAGGGGAACAGAGTATGTGTCAAGGAAAAGATAATGGAAGTAATACATTGATTTAAGAACTATATAAAACAGACAAAAGGATGGCAGATTCCTCCAGGGAACAACCTTTTGACAAGGAACTCCTAATTTTAGAAAGAAAAATGGAAACTGCTCTCAAATCAAAAGCAAAGGAGGAAAATCACCAGGTACAGAAGGCAATACAGCTGTTTCTAGCAATGGAGATGAAATCCATCCAAAATCTAAAAAAACCTGCCAAAATAATATAGAAAAACAAAACAATAGCCCATAGACTGGAAATAATAAATATTCCAATCCCCAGGAAAGGAAACACTAGAGATTGTTATCACCTTCATACCATGCAAACAGATGCTCAAGATAAGAAAACAAACAAAAGAAACCGTGCCCCAAATAAAATTAAGCAAAGGGAATGAAAAGTCAGAGGTTAACAAAAAAGAAAGAAAAAATTAAAGATATCAAAGATATAAAAAAAAATCCACCAAGTAATGCTAAGATATTAAAAGTTCTATTCATTCCAGGGCAAATTTGTCTGGTGTTCTCTGGAGGTGGTGGGTGGAAAGTGTGTTGCAAAAGTATCTTGAGTATATTCATTGAGGGGGAAAAAAAATCATGTTTTAGGAGTTCAAAAGAACTGCTGCATGTTTCTTGAAAGCCATTTTTCAAAATTAACTATGGATGCTTAAATGAGAGCAAACTATATTTCCAAAGCATCTCAGTCAAATGAAGACAGAGGTTGCAAGTGGAGAAACAAAACTGTTATTTTCAACTTCACCGGGCAAGTTTTGAAAGCTATTTCCTGTGATGCTAAATGACAGCAGGAAGGCCACTTGCCAGACATGCTGTAAAAGCAGGTGACAGGCCCCTAGGGCATTTAAAGACAAGACATCTTAGCAAAGTTCAATAGGTGGGGGGAAGCTGCATGTAAGAAGAAGTCAAGGTTGCTATACAACTGGAAACTCCTGATGATTCTACCTTTTTTGACTATAGCTCCCTGAATGCACGGTTGACTAAGAATTCTGGAAGTTATAGTCCAAAAAGGTAACATTTCCAAGCTCTTCTAATCTTAGCCTAGCAAGACTTTGTCCAAGGATCTGGTAGGATGGGCAATCAATTTCATTTTCTCCTACATTTGAATTTTGTGAATCTTGCTAAATTCTGATCAAACCAAACTTAGCAAAATCCTCACTAACCCCTCATGAGTGTTTAGTGGGGAACTACACTCAAATAGTATTTGCATGAAAAAGTACATGCTCATTTCAGAGTCCTGTTGTACCAAGCAGAAAGTAGCACAGCAGCTCTGTGTGTAAACATCATGCTCCAGATATTTTAATTTCATCTGTGGAGTTGCGTGCAAGACAGACAGGTGGAATGCATGTCCGTGAAACATGCCATGCATAATTATAGCATCTCCCAAGCATCTTGGTGACATGACACTCTGCGCTCAAATCTAAGTCTTACAAGAAGCAAATACTGGAGGACACACAATGGAATCTAAGGGGAAAAGGGACAATATTTCTCTAAGTGCTCAGTAGATGGCTTTTATTTTCTTATTTTTTTATTTTGCTTGTTCTAAAATAAAACAAATAAATAAAACCTATTTACTGAGCACTTGGAGATGTATTCCCTCCCTTTTGCTTCAGTTTCAAATTTAAGCCTTGCTACTTCACGCACATGAGTGTTTACTTTAGGAAATATTCAAGTACTGTACATGAATACTACCAAAAAGGACTTTACTGATATGCTAATTAGATCCACAGAAGAAAAATTTCCCTAACAGCTGCACAGTTTTGGAAAATTTGGGGATTACAAGTAAGGAGGAATGGGTGCTACAAATGCAGTCATCATGCATTTTGATTTCCCAAATACTATTTTCAGCTGCCCTGTATTCTAAAACAGAGCTGCCTTTCAGATAAATGAGCCTAAACACATTCGTCTGTACAGACACTATTTCTTTCTTCTTAACTCTCATGTCATTTTGTCTTTTAAAAGCTCCAGTCAAGCCCTGATTTGATGTCTGAGCTAATCTGCTATGATTCCTGTGAGACAAAAAAACCACAGCAAAGACCCAGTTAATAGATGTGTGACCCAGTTATTCACTTATGAATTACAGGACTCCCTGGTTAAATATTCCACTGTGGACCTAATGTGTCATGCCATACATGTAAGTCATTCTGCTGAGAAGAAAATATATAGAGGAAAGACTCCATAAAATTGAAGCAGATGCAGTCTCACACTTAACTCCATGACGAAAAGCTCAAAGAAAGGCAAGGAGGAGGAAAGGAAAGGGCAGGCATGTTTTGAAAGTTTTGGTACATGAGACAGAGGGAGAAATACAAATGAGTATACACATCCATACTTCCTTGGTCCTTCTCTTTGCTTGCCCTTGTGCTATTCCATGCCCCCCAGTCCCCACGATTCCAATATTTCCTTCAGAATACCAGCTTTGTACTGTGGAAACATCATTTTGCATAGGAGTTTTTGGACTCCCACTTATCCTGTCCCTGCCTTTGCCTACCAAATTTGCTCAGTTCCCTCCCATGACCTATCTTTCCCAATATTCCAATATCTGGGAGATGATGTAGTACTTTGAACAGTTAACACTAGGGGCAGGCACTTTTTCCCTTATTGTGTTACTTTCAGTCATATTTTATTTTCCTGCAAACATGACTCTCTATTATACAGTGATGTATTTAAGTCTTTTACTCCAAGTCTCAAGTCAAGTGTCAAGTCTCTACCTTCAAGTCTCAAGTCGAGTCTCAAGTCCTTGCAAGATACTTTTGAGTCAAGTCTCAAGTCTAGGAGCCAACTTTATACCCCAACCTGTATTCCAGAATTTCTGGACAGAGTTAAAAGTCAGTTTTAATAATTTAAGTAGAGTTGGTCCTCTACTTTTGTGATTTTACCATCTGCAGCTTCAGAAGTGGAGAATAGAATCCTATTTGCAAAGCTGAAGGTTTCTTCAGAGGTGGGGAATAGGCTCCTTCTTATTCTCCATTATTAAAGCTCCAAGAGCTTTAGAAGGAAGGATCCTTCCTCTTCAAGCCCACTGCCTAACCCATTTTCTGTTCCTCTCTGAGATATGCGCCCTGCACTCTGGGCATGAGTCTTGCCTTCTGCTTTTAGGAAAAGTTTTAGAAAGCTCCTTCTACATGTAGCTGTGACAGGCTGCTGAGCAGACCTCAAGTTCATTGCCTAACTCATTTGCTGTTCCTTCTGAGAAATGTGTCCACACTTTGGGTTTGAGACAGATCATCATGTGACCAGTAAGTTGTAAGGTTTCTGGATGAATGTGTTATGTTACTGAACCAAGTGCAGCAAGTCAGTCACTCAAAATACGCAGGTTTCGAGTTGAGTTGAGTTGAGTCAGTGTGTAATTTTTTCCGTGCCAAGTCTGAGTCTGAAGTGACTTAAGTCTGACTTGAGTCCGAGTCAATCGACTTGAGTCTACATCACTGCTATTATACAGTTCCTCAGATAGCACAGAAAGTGCTACGTTGATCACTCATGAAGCAACGAAAGCAGTGCGACTCACAACAGTCGCGTAGGGATGTGGGAGGGGGCAATTTGCCCCAGGCAGCAATGTTTATTGGGCATCCCAGAACAAAGCCACGTCCCCGCATGCCCTGGCCATATCCCCACATGCCCTGGCCACGCCTGTCGCACGGTAGCCTGAACCCCCTCCTGCCCCCCCTCCACACAGTCCAAGCTCCGCCACTGGCTCATAATGGTTTCCAAGCCCATGTTATCTTCGTGCTTTGACCTTTTTATCTTGAGGCTGCCTTAACACAATCATGCACAAAGTATGAGGTCTTCAGGAAGAACCCTTCTCATAGAACTAAGAACATATTTGTGTACAAGTACTGTTGTGTGTTCTCTCACAGGGCACAGCAAAAAGTTTGAAATCTGAAGTTTAGGAGCAATTAGGGAATAAACTAAGCACTGCCATATATGTACAAACACACACACGTCTTGTGCTTTTAAGGTACATACTTTGTACATACCACAAGAAGAAAAAACTCGTTAGAAAAGACTATAATGCTTGGTAAGGTAGAAGGCAGTAGGAAAAGAGGATGATTGCATTACAGAAAGACAGACTCAGTTAAGGAAGCCATGACCCTGAGTCTGCAAGTCTCTCATTCATAAGGTCACCATAAGTCAAAAACAACTTAACAGCAGTTAACAACAATATAAGGCAAAAAATTATAGCCATGAGATAGATCTTTTGAATGGCTCTACCTTTCCATTCTTGCACAAGTGACTCCAGATTATTAGACAGAATGCAGGGCTGTCCCTATCTATTGCTAGATGTAATTGATGCATTAATTATAAGAAAGGTACTTCTTGTGCCTCCCTTCAATCATATCTTCTTGACTGGGTCGTGATGCACATCCTTATGTAACTGGCTGCCTCTGGATCAGAGACTGTAGAGAATTGCAAAGATAGGTACTACTGAAGTTAACCTTGGAATGGACAGTGCTCGTAGTCTTGAAAAATGGAGGAAAAGTAGCTTTATATCCTACTTAGAAGCCCTTTGATACCATTATTCCATATATTTGAGGGATTCATGCAGTTTATGTATGGATTTAAAGGATTTTACCCAACAATTCAGCCAGAAAGGTTCCTAGGGCAGCTTACAAAACTCAAACATAACACTTAGAATCTTAAAGGAAAAGAAATCGGGATGGAAAGTCTTACAAAGATAATACAGATGACCTTGCTTACAATTTAAAGAGGAGAGGGAGGGAGGAGAGGAAGGCAAACTGCAAGACACCAGTTGCCAAGTGCAGCAAGTAATATGTCATTCAGTAGGTTATGGAGCTAGAACTTGGAGCTTCTAAGCAGAGCTTAGATGCATTACTTTTGACTGGCTAGGGGATGTTGGGAGAAGTAGCTGAAAAAAGTAACCTTTCTAACCTCTGTGGTTAGAAAGTGGAAGGTTTGCTGGCTGCTTCTTCCTCTGATGTATCAGCAGTGGCAACTGATAACTGGAGGGAAGAGAGATCCCAGCTGGAGTTGCATCCAGACACTATGGCAGGGTGCTTGGTTACCGCTGGTCCCTCTCTCTGATGGGATGTACAATGGCACTTGGTAACTGGAGGGAGATAATGTACTTGAGTGGAACAAATTATGATAATGTTGACAAGTGATGGCTCTGGTTAATCCTCAAGCAGGATTTTTGACTATGCTTGAATTTACTGTCTGCATGTTTGTATGTGCCTTCAAGTTGCCTGTCACCTTTTGGCAACTCCATGAATTTCGTAGGGTTTTCTAAGGCAACAAATACTCAAGAAGTGGTTTTGCCAGTTCCTTCCACTGAAATATAGCCTACAGCACCTGATAGTCACTGGCAGTCTCTCATCCAAGTACCAACCAGGATTAATCTTGCTTAGCTTCCAAGATCAGACAGGTTGTGGTATCATTAGAATATTATGAAAAAGAAACTTGGAACACATCTCCCTATCCTGCATATCATGAGGATTCAGACAGCTTGCTTCTTTGGCAGGCATTCTGCATGCATCCTGCAGCTGCATTTTTGCTCTCTGTATTGGCTTATTTCCTCCACTGAACCAATCATAGCACCTGGAAAAAGTACTGCTGAATTTTGCCCCTGTAGCTTGGTATTTTGACCTTGTTAAGAAAGTGCTTGAGACCAGATCCTCTGGTCCATTAGGTTAACTTTACACTACTCTTGCAAGGCCAAATATAGTAATACGTTGGAGTGTTTCTAGAGGTGATACATTTCCCTTCTCTGCCAAGAGCTTTCTTTTTTCATTCTCCAGTCCTTGTGCTAAAAGCACGAATACTGTCACTGTATTGTTTCTGCTGAACTCACTTTTGGGCTCATTACAAGGAAGAAAGCTCAGCTTGATTCTGGGACATTGCAATACTATCTAGAGCAATTGTCTTCATAATATGCTGAGTTAGTGTGCCAACCATGATTGCTGTGCAGCTGCTGTTTATGTCTGCGGGGCTTTCTCAGAGATTCCTAGCACATCCCACTCAAAATGGGGAATGTGCAGTAAAGTTCTCCTCTAATTAAAGAAATCTTAGTCAATTAATCATTTGAGGCATAACTGATGAATCATTTCTATTTGCATACATTTGCATGTGGAAAAAGAATGTTTTTTTAAAAAAACAATGTTTGTTTTAGATGCATTCCTGCATTCAAAACAGCACACACTGGATTTATAAAAGAATAACAAAAATAAAACTTAGAAGAAATATTTGCTCCCTCTATGGAAGGAAGAATACTTCTTCAAAAATATCGTTGCCACCATAACTGTCAAAGGATCTGTATACACTAAGAATTTTGGGGAAAAAATCTGGTTTTTGATTTTAAAAAAATCCTCTCATTTATGTAAGTGTTCTAAGTTAACAATATATACACTTAATAATACAATTTTTAAAAAAACAGAATGCAGTGAAGTTTTATTTCTATTAAAGTATGAAGAAATGCTCATATCAGAATTGCAGCCAAAACAATCTTACCAATCAGAAGCCTTTTATGTTTGCCTAAATGATTAATCAAATAAACACTGCAACTTTAATATTCATCAATAGTAAGAGTTTGCCAGCTGAAAACGCATCTACACCTTCAAGCGTTTACACACAGACTTGAGGTCAGATTCATCAAACACTTCTGAGCACATATGAGCAGGCTTGGATTATTAGGTTGTATGTTGCATTAAATACAGAACTGAACTTGTTCTGTTTTTTTCACTTTTAAGTAGGAGCACAAGTAACCCATGTTGTTGTTGCAATGCTAATTGCTCTCCATTCTGTTGCTGTGGTGTTGTGGAGTAAGCCCCGATTCTTGCTAAGACTAGTTTCTTCTTCACAAAAATAGCAGCTTTGGGGTGATTTTGTCAGAACTGCATAGGGGGGTGGGCAAATTTGGACCAGTTGTTCCATTGTGCTAAAGGCTGAACTACACATTGTAGCAAGACTATTATGCCTAAATCCAGTCACACGTACAAACTCACATGCACACACACATTTCAAGCACTGAAAGGTTTCAGTAATTCCATTGCCCATCAAGGTTCAGGTTCTCTACAAAAAAGTAACTGGAGACTTAACAGTATTTCTACACTTTAAGGCCCGTTTACACATATATGCAGGATGAGTGTTAAGATTTGGGTTCACAGAAGTAAGACTCAAAAGAGCCCTCTACTCCCCTTCAAATGTCTAGCGAAACCTACAGTGTCACAGGATTTCCAGCAGATATCACAGTTGATTCTCTGCTTCCTTTCCAAACCTAGTACCAGCATAGAATTAGAAGAGATCAGTGACCACCATCTACCACCTATTCCATTTTGTGGCCATTTCCATTCCTGCTGAAACACTACATTTACTAGATTGTTAATGACTACCAAATATTTAAGAGATATTGCTTCTAGACATCTATACTGATAGCAATACTGAAATATATCCTGGAGGTATATCCACATTGCACAATTAAAGCAGTTTGGTAGAGACTTCTCTAGCAAAGAGCTTCACTCTCTTTAGAGGATTCTAAGTCCTTCCCCAAACTGCAAATCCCAGGATGGAGCCCTGGTAGTTAAAGTGAGTACCAAACCACTATAAATATGCACCATGGGCACTCCCTAAACATCAAGAATGAGACTGGTACCAGGAATCCAGAATGTGTTAGCATTTAGAGGCATAGAGTGAGAATGGAAAGGTTATTCCGACCAGCTCTAATCCCATAACAATTCATTTACCTGCATACCAGGATGTATCTCTTGTCTCCAGTAGTTAACTTTACACATAGCATTTTTCCAAATGTCAAGATAGAAGAAAAAGTTTTATCAGGGATAGGTAGCAAAAAAAGATGGACAATCCCTGATAAATTGAGATAGTTCTTTGGCTATTTAGTCAAGTTCTAAAATGGGGTTGCTGGGGACAATGTCTTTGGGCTCACCTAGCCTAATTAAAAAATCCTGGATTTTGGGTTAAAATAAATTGATCTGGAGAGCTGACAGAAACAGGAACAAAATTTGGGACTTTTAGTCCGGATACATCCTATGTTGCATATATGAAGTGTTTACTTCTCCAGGAGTAAACAGCAATCTGAGCTCCTGGAAGAATATTAGCAGTCAACATACAACACAGGTAGTAAATACTCACTTTGACAAGTAAACAAGAAGAGGCATGATAAACAGGAAGTAAGCTGAAGTCCTACTTAGTTATCTAGATGCAAAATACTTTCAATTATTTTCACAAGGCTCATCATGGAGAGAAATTTATAGCAGCCTCATGCAGAATTCACCTTCTCTTAAAGTGTTTTTAGCTTACCCAAAGTTTTAAAACCACAATATGTAATTTCCCATATCCCAAAACTAGTGGCAGCCAACAGTGTGCAGAGGCAGCAGGCACAGACACATAGTAACCACAGAGTAAGTTGTATCACATGTTGTGGGGGCTTGCAGTCCTTTTATCTTTGTCATGTGTAGGTTTCCCATAACTGGATAGTAACCAAACAACATTATCTTCTTCTTGATAAAAACATAAGGGACCAATATTGTGCTACTCCATAATCAAGAAGGCTTAACACTATAATAGTAAAAGCCAAAGACGATAAAAACTGTGTTACCACGATGGCTAACAACCAAATCGCAAAAGCAGTTGTTGTAATGGAAAGCCAGAGTGTATGTGCATGTTTGCCTATTATTTGTATGTAAAGATGACTGTGTAAATTGTGCATAAATGATACCAAAGAGAGTTGTAAATCATTTGTCTAGTTGAGATAATGGGGTCTTTATTTCTGTGGACTGTGCCAGGAAACAGAAATGCTCTCAGCCAGATTGAATTCCCTGTAATTAATAAAAGTGATTGTAATGAATCAAAGACAATTCTTGCACAGTTGGGAATGGAAGATGGTTACAAAACATTAACACAGTTCACTCACTGGAGAATGCATGTGTATTAGGCCTTCCTGGGCAGAATAATCTTACATTTACCAGGGAGTAAGCAGCGGTAAATGTGGGGGATTATATTGTGGGAATTACTTTGAAGTAAACCTAAATACAAAACTGCTCCATAGATCTGATGGGAATCATCTGGCCCGCCAGATGTTGTTAGACTGCAAGTCCCAGCAGCACTAGCAACACAGCCCTTGGGTATACCTGCCAATATCAGGAGGGCTGCATGTTTCTCATGCCTGCTGTATATTATTCTTCTGGATTCTATACGGCTTCTCATTTATACAAATCCCAAAGATGTTTACAAGAGCATTAGAAAACAACCTAACAAAACACAGTAATACAATACCAGAGAGAAAGTTCAAAACAGCCAATGGTTTGGGTGAAACCCATGTAAAATTATATGTTTCCAGTAATTACAGACAACTGGTCCAGCTAGCCCAGTATTTTCAATGTTCTGACTAGCAACAGCTCTCCAGGGTTTCAGGCAGAAATCTTTCCTAGTCCTATCTGGAGATTGCTAATACATCTTGGTGGTTCTCCATTAACCAACCCTGCCCCTAGTTAGACTCCGAAATCAGATGACTTCAGTTGTCTCAAGTGCCAAAAGAAGCAGGACATTCCACAAAGAAAGCCCATCACTGCACTGCCATCAACAAGAAAGATCCACAGCAGATACCTCAGGCCTTCCTCTGATGATTGCAGAACTGTGGAGAATGGAATAGGTAAGAGGGGAGACATTATTTAAGTAAACCTGATTCAGTTATTTAAGGCTTCCTACACTAAGACCAACATCTCAAACTTGTTCAGTGTTCACCAAGGTTTTCTTGCCTGCTATTGTAAGGTGATGTTGATTTGGTGGAGGAAAATGGCCCCCACTAAGGCATAGCCTGCACAAACATGCCCAGCCACACTGATGCATTTTTTAGTAACTTTTCAGATCAGCTACTGCAGGGCTTTCCAAACAGTGTGCCACAGCAACACATTAGTGTGTCATCTGAAGTGTGTAGGTGTGTTGCCTACAATCTTGGAAATATATGTTATTATTTATAAACCATATATTTTAAACAATATATGAAAGGTTTTCATGAGATATGTTGTGTCCCCATACATTTTGTTATTACAATGTATGTATGTGTCTGTATCTCTTATCAGGGGTTAGTTTAACCTCCAGTTTGCTAGTAAAACTGAATTAATGTGTCGTGAAATGACGCATGTCTAAAAAGTGTATCACCAACATGAAAAGTTTGGAAAGCTCTGAGCTACTGCAACACATTGTGCCATAGACTCATCCAGACATGACCCTGACTCTTGACTTTACAGCACCTGGACTTGATGTTGTCAAGCACCAAACTATTTTTTTCCTGCAAAATATCATGGTGGAAGCAATAGAACTTATAGCAGCATTTCCTAATATGCAGCTCCAGTTGTCCCTTTTGTCCATCCTTTTCTTTCACTGGTTGAAAGGTAGCACAACATTAAGCAAGAAAAAATAATGTGCAAGGAGATTATTGGAACAGAAGATGCCCCTCTTTTGCTGCCAGTTATTTTCAGCAAAGTGGTAAATAAAGTTTCTTGTTGGAGACATGTAGCCCAGTTTGCCCAAAGTTGAATAGATCAGCATCAGCTGGAACCCAGTAATTGCCTAAAAATCTTGCCTTACATTTCCCTCACAGACTTTAAATGTTCATTTGTATAAGAGAAAATAAAGCTATCCACTGAGACAAATCTGCAGGTTCAGAGCTAAACTTGTTTCATATCCTGAGGATCCCAGTGGGTCATGAAATCAGAAGCAACTTTCACCTTTAACTTTTCTGTTGCTTTTTTGGCCCACTGAACTCCATGACAACCTCTAAGAACTAAGCCAGTCATAGCATAGTGTGTGCATAGCCCTTCCCAGGGTCTAATCATACTAGAATGTTGTGTGATTGTTAGGAGAGTAAGAAAAGCCAATTGTTGTATTGGCAAGAGTACTAGATTGTGTCTTGGGAGATCCAGTCTAGTCCCCATTGATTGATGCTATATGCTATAGCAATAATGTGTGTCAGTGTTTGGCACCAAAAGAACTCTTGGAGAAGCCTGGAATTACACCCAGTTCTGAAACAGAATACTGACCTACATCGTGATCCATATTACTCTGCTTCTTGGGCAGAGTAATATGGATCATGATATAATATGTAATATGGATCTCTGCATGCACCATTGTGGTACAGCTCTATAGTGTTCTGCTCATTTTGTGCAGCTTGTATTCTGCATTATAATACACCAACTTAACAAACTGCATTATCATATTATCTTTCTGCACAAGAAGAGAGCAATAGTGTAGAAAGAAACAATTTAGTACTGCTTCATCCCCTAAAGCCCTGAGGATGCTACGGGAAGACCAACAATCCTTAGCACACCAAACTGCCCTCTGCATTTTGTAGATCAAATATGCACTGTATGCAGCTGTGGCACAGATTAAATGTCACTGAACATCAGTAGGCAGTTAATGTTAAACTAACCTGTGCTTTGCTCCACGATAGCAATTGGCTTTTAAAGCCAATTAAAACATTTTTTCCACACGTTTCCCAGCTTCCAAGATCACAAAGGCTGATGTTGGCAGTAAACAAGATCCCATAACTTATGTATAATGCTTATTTGTGTGAGAGAATGCATGTGGAAATGGCTTAGAGCACTTATGGATGTGAAAAGGCATTCTCTAAATTGGGCTCAAGTATTAAGACGTATTATTTACATCTAAAACATAAAAGATGTCCACAAGATGTGAACTCTAACATTCATGAAACGCACTGTGGGTGTTAACAGCATGCAGCCTTTGCACTAGAGTAATTATTTATTGTTATTGCAAAGCAACAATATAGTACAGTATTAATACATTTAAAGAAAACAAATAGATTTTTGTTTCAGCTTTTTACGCCTTCCAGTGGTAAAGATAACAAGCCTTCAAATGGAAGAAACCCATTTAATTCTCAAAGTATTACTAGCAGAGTTCAGTTTTACTGCTTTGGGTATTAGTTCCCTATAACACTATCTACTATTCAGCCATAGACAAATAATAAACTATTATTATTTAGACCTCTATACCATAAAAATGAAACTGCCCCTGAACATGACGGTACAACAATTAGATGAATTTTACTACTTAACTAATTCTTGTCTGAAAATTGACAGCTTGTCCATCTTTGCCCAATAACAATTAGAAAATTATTAAATAGGATTCTCTACAAAATTTGATGAGGTTGTCAACTGATTTTCTACCCTGTTAGTATGGTTTTTGAATAATTGAATTTGGTGGTTGTATTTGTAACCATTTCCTTCTACTCTAAGGACTAATATGTGATTCTCAAACAGTCTTCTATGCAGTAAGTTCTCTAAGAAGAAACCGAGTATGTACAAAAAAAAGGTTATTATGTGCCTTCAGAATATTCACTGGGCTGTTTAACCATCCTTCCTCCCACCTCAGCACAGGTGTGTTCAATGTAATGTCTTTGAAATAGAAAGTCCTATCCGTTGTCATTTATACTTATGGCAACCTCTAGATTACACTACTGTAACACACTTTGCATGAGGCTGCTTTTAAAAATTGATTGGAAACTTAAACTAGTGAAGGCTGCACCTATTAACATGTTGACTGACAGCCCTAAATTTTTGCACTGAAATGCAAAACAGCTGAACCTCCGCATCTATGGATTCTGTATCCACAGACTCAACCATCCACAGATTTAAAATATTTTTTAAAAAAAAATCCAAAAAGCAAACCTTGAGTTTGCCATTTTACACAAGAGATGCCATTTTACTATGCCATTGTATACAATGGGACTTGAGCATCCACAAATTTTGGTATCCATGGGGGTTCCTGGAACCAAATCCTTGTGGGTACCAAGGGCACACTGAACTGGTTATGAGTTTTACTGGCTCTACAGCCTGATATGGCTTGGTCCTTTTTGCTTTGCATCAGAAAATCACATAAGATTTTCTAGTAACGCCCTGCTTTGGATTCCCAGGAATCTCTACATTACTTCCCACTAGGAACTGGGCATTCCATGTAGAAACGCCAATGCTGTGGAACAACCTGCCATGAACACGTGAATCAGATCTCCCTGTATTAGTACCATCACTCAGTAGTTCACCAGATGTCTGCCCAATACAGAAAAAGCAACTCCCAGCCAGTTCCTGGGTGGAATGAACTGTACAGCCACTAGATTCACCTTATCTAGCTTCATCTCAGTAATGCATACCCCATGGGTGATGGCTGTTAAGGCTGGTGGGGCAGAGGACAGGGTTACTACAAATAGAACTGGTAGAGCTGACTATACCTAGTTTGCAAACCAACTTTTGCACAGTCCTATACATACCTTGTACTGCTTGTCTGTAGAGAGGAGTGCTGGGAGTTAAGTGTCACATCTGACCAACCCTACATCCAACCCCACTTCTCCACTGCCAGATCATAGAGGGGCAATATTTTAATAACCACAACCTGTGTTCCATATTACTTGGCATGGGATAAAGACTAGTTAAGGATAAAGTTCCTAAATGTCTCCCCACTGTCAACTATCCTGCAGCCAATATCCACAAACCCCCCCTGCCCAAGTTAGCAGTTCATTTAAGTCAGAATACAGTACAGATAGAACATACATATAAATATATAACTGAGATTCTTTTTGGTAAAAGAATCATGAACATGTGTGATTTCTGACCTTCCATTCACCTTTGATTATCTGTTCTTTAGATGAAAGAACAGAGTTCACATAGAAGTTAAAAGCATCTTGTCAGCTCTAAGTTATGTGTTTCCTCAAGGCTGTGTGCAGTCTACAAAACTGTTTCAAACACGAATTCCAAGTTAGACCTGGATGGAAAAACATTTAGTAATACTGTAGGATTCTCATCTAAGATGTACTATGGTCTAGAATGTTGATTAACATGTAAGGAATTAACATGTAAGGAAGAAATCTGATTTGACTTTTTGATCTTAGCAATACAATATGAAATATAACAAATGTTACAATATTTCTGTTTAATTAGGAATACATTTGTTTCCCAAGATGCTTCAGTTTGATTTCTCTCCCTCAGTCCTGAGTCATACTAATAGTTTCAGCTTATTATATAAGCCAGCTGGTGCTGCAAGCTACATCTAATTCTAGGCAGATCTCTTGGTTTTGTTTTGGCAATTTAAATTTTAGTACCATCAATATGAAACAGGCTCAGCATGTTGGATTTGTTTTCCTCTGATTAATAAAAACCACTTTGACTAAAAGCTACAAAAGTACATCATTTTTTCTTATATTCTTAACCTTAAAAATCTCATGGACATTCAAAAAATGTCTCAAATCAAATCCATTAGTTTTTTAAGTTGTGTGAAGACTATGTCAAAACTGGAGGTTCATTTAGACAAATTAAGGTTGCTCATTTTAATCTGCCCCCAAATGAAGATGGAAGTTGAAATTCCTCATTGATAGCCTACCTCCTAACAGTGATTGATCATTGTCAGCTTATCGCCCCAGTTTCTGCCCTGAAGAAAAAATGCAAGCTGCCATTTTTGACCAAAACATGTCACCAGCTTAGGAATATGATTAATGTGGAGTTTCCGTTGTTCTCTTATGCCATTCAGTAATGTTCCCAGTCAGCCAATGGCACAGTCCTATCAGGACAGTATAACATTTATATCTGGTACAGAGAGCCAAGTTATGTGGGTAAAAGCTGTCTCCTTGGAGATTCAGCAAAGCTAGAACCTGTGCATATTTCAGAAGCACTGTAAGACTTACTTAGAGTCATTCTTGGAGGCAGGGTTAGGGATAATCTCACAAGAGGATGCGAATGTTCTTTATTGAGCTATGCAATAGACATGCTTACAAATCAAAATAAATATTATTCCCTTCCATTTTAGTTTTTGGGAGGAGCAGTTATTGCCATCAGCTCCCAACCCACAAGATTCTGATTGTTGTTGCTCCCGTGAATCCTTTTATAACAGTAGCCTTTGGAACCTTGGTAGCACTTTCAGAAAGTCCTACCTACTACCAAGGCTGGACGAAAGTGGTCGGCATCCTCACGGAGTTCTAAAAACAGGGACCGTATGTGAGTTCTCTTGCTGGAGGACTGGCTTTGCACTGTGACAAATTAGTCTTGGCAGAGCTGCCAGGCCAAGGAGAGCCCACCCTGGGACTACTGCCAGCCTCTTTCAAACCGGAGGGAGCGAGCAGCTCCTCAGGCATCCTCCTTGTCTTTGTCCCAATGGTGTCTTCAATGCACCACCTGCCTCTTTGCTCACACCACAGCTGGGAGATGGGGCTGGCTGGGTGGTAAATGTTGCCAATACTTGGGGAAGGCAGGGGAGAAGAGACATCAGAAGTCTGCCTCTCCCCAGCAGCAATTCTGTCTCGAAAGCATCACATATGTATGCAGCACCAATAGCATCATGGGGCTGCTGAAGGCCCTGGAGAATTTGCTCCAGTTGCTCCACTGATAATCCAGCCTTGCCTACCACACACAACTGAAAAACTAAAATACTCCCTTCCTCAAATTACAAGTCTCTTTCCCTGGATTTAAAAAACAACAACAACAACAACACTAAAGCTACACTAGATATTCTGCCATACAAACAGCATTATTTTCAAATGGCCTGAATACACAGACATTCTAGATTGAAAACGCAAGTCATTTTGGCAGTATGTTTTGGTTATTTTGTTAAGTTCCCATTCATTTGAAATGCTACATGTTGATTAATTCTTGTAACTGAATTCACATGGTCAATCTATGCTATGTTAGGAGACGTGGTGTGGTACAGTGGTTTGAGTGTTGGACTATGACCCTGGAGATCAGGGTCGATTCCCCAGACTGCCATGGAACCCCACTGGGTGATCTTGAGTGTGTCACACACAGCCCCAGAAAACCCTGTGATAGGGTTGCCATAAGTCAGAAATGACCTGAAGGCACATAAAAACAACAAATGCCATGGTAGAGAGCCTAAATACCCCGATGGTACCAGACAGCATCTGACCTCAGAAGCTAAGCAGGATCAGCTCTGGTTAATACTTGGATGGGAGACTGTCAAGGAAAGCCAGATGCTGTTGGGTAAATTTCAGAGACAGAAATGCCAAATCTCCTCTAAATAACCCTTGCCTATGAATTCACGGGGCTACCACAGCTTGACCGGCAACCTGTGGGAGGGGGCACCTTCATAAACAGTCCCTGTTACACCTGCTGTAGAATCTGGGAGACCTATTTGTCTTAACAAGGCGGCTCATATCCCGGAAAGCTCATCCTGCTTATTAGTCAGAATGCTTAAATAAACTGCAGCTTAGAATCATAGAAATGTGTAGTTGGAAGAGACCCCAGGGGCCATCCAGTCCAACCCCCTGCTACGCAGGAACACCCTCAAAGCACTCCCGACAGATGGCCATCCTAAAAACCTCCAAAGAAGGGGACTCCACTACACTCCGAGGCCGCATATTCCACTGCCAGACAGCCCTGACTGTGTGTTGTTTAAGGAGATACTGACATGCTGGGAAACAGAAGATTTCCCTAGCCCCAGTTCAAGCTCAGTCCACAGCTTACATTTCCGACACTAGGGTCCAAACTTTACTTCTGTGAATTCACAATATTACCGCACGTGGAAGCCTGTATTGTTTCTCTAGTGTTGGATTCATGTTAAAATCCATCTGGCACGTCTCCAGTGGCACTAATGGGCCGGGGAAACTGGCTCTCACGAGCGATGGGTCGCCGGTCCACCCCGGCAAGCCGAGAGGTGAGAAATGTGTTCTGCGCCACCTCCTTTGCGCGCAGGCCGGTGCGCCTCTTGGAAAGCAGCCAGGCGCGCTTTGCACGCTCCAGCCCTGCACCTGTATCTGTGCGTGAGTGTGTAAGAGAAAGAAGGCGCGCGCAGCACAGCAAACTCTCTCTCCCCCTCCCCACCCCCCGCTCCTGTCGTGGGCAGGTCATGCGAAGAGAAGGAGGGGTGTGAGTGCGCCTGCTTCCCCATTGGCCGTTTGCCCGGAGTCCTTCTTCCTCTCCCCCACCCCTGCTCGGCGCTGGAGAGCGAAAACGCCTGGAAAGGGGAGCTTGTCGCCGCCTCCGTCTCCTCCGAGCGCGGCCGGTGAGTGGCGACCAGGCAGGGAAACGAGGGGTAGGGAGAGCCAGCGGGCCGTCTGGAGAGGAGGAGGAGGAGGAGGAGGGGGGGAAGGTTTTTCTCTCCCCCAGGCCGAGGGGGAGCGTGGCTGGGCGAAGAGGAACTTAGAGGCGCGCCCTCCCCACCGCAGCACCATTCCCATCGGGAGACCTGAGCTTGGGGAGGTGGGGGGGGTCCTTTGCCTCTCGTTCGCGCTCGCTCTCCCCTTCTCTGGGTCTGTGTAGCCGGGCTACAGGCTCCCTCTTTCGCCAGCGTCTCGGGGTGGGGGGAGGCCTTGCCTGCTGGAGGAAGAGAAGGGTCCCCGCGGCCCCTTTCGTCAGGTTAGGTGGGCGAGGACGGCCGGGAATGCCCGGCCTTGGCTGCCTCGTGAGGTGACTTCCTTCCCCCCCTTCCGGGCGAGGAGGCGGGTGGGCTTTTGCGGGCTGCCTTACTCGATGTAGCAACGGCAGTAGTAGCGGCGGCGGCGGCGGCGGCGGCGGCTCCTCCCGGTCGCACGTCCTAGTTGACCGGGTAACGGAGGGGGAGTCGCGGAGGAATGTGGCGGCGCCCGCGCGGCTCGGAGGCGCCTTCCTGAGGTGAAATGGTGGCTTGTGGCGCTCCTGCTCCTGCGGGGGAAAAGGTGAGGCGTGTGCGCATTTCGAAAGCTCCCCTCGGAGTTCGGGAGGCGCCCTTTCCTTCCGTATCTCCCCTACGGAGGCGTTGTTCTAGGAAACGGCATTAGTTCTCTCTCTCTCTCTCAGGCGGGTGGTGTTTCCATTTTGCCGCTTTGGGGAGAGGGGGAAGAGGCTGCCGCTGAGGCGAGGCAGAGGACGGCGCTTCCATTTGCTGTGAGCCCGGTCGGCGCCCCGGTCCCCGAGCTTCTTGGGCCATTTCCGCACTAGCCCGTTATAGCGCGATGATTCCACTTTCAACCTCCTCTGGAATCCTGGGGTTTGCAGTTTCGGGAGGGGCCGGCCGGCCCCTCCCGAAACTGCAAACCCCAGGATTCCAGAGGAGGTTGAAAGTGGAATCATCGCGCTATAACGGGCTAGTGCGGAAATGGCCTTGGAAAGCGAACTTAAGCAGCCAATGGCCGCGCAGGAGTTGCGCCTGTTCTCCGGTGTGATCCTTTGACATTTGGCACCGTCGGTGTATTCTGACATTTGGCACGGCCGGCGTGGGCTGTGCGCGTCGCTTGGAGCGTGGACATGGTGACATAACCACACCCCTCTTGCAAACATAGGCATTGAAATTAACCGACTCTATTTCTCTCTCTCCCCCTTTTCTTGCTCTCTAGGGCTGGCAGCCATGCACAGCGTGTTGGAGGATCCTGCCAGGAATGCAGTGATGAGTTGAAAAGCAAAGGGTAGTGAATTCGGTTTTGGATTTTGTTATTCCTGAGGAGTGGCAGCTATCATGACCGTCTTCAGGCAGGAGAACCTGGATGATCACTATGAGATCGGAGAGGAACTTGGCAGGTATGGTACTTGTTGGAAGGATAGTGTACAGTCCTTACATGTAAATACCTTTAAGGGAAACAAAAAAAACATACAGAATGGAGATAGGTTGGCAGAGATTCCAGTGGTGGTTTTGGAGTGAGAAGAGTATGGGATGCAGACTGTTGGACGAATGCTTTTATTAGCTCCTTCAAATCAGCTGCATATCTAGACAAGATCAATTTTGTGATGCCTGGGCCAGAAGTAACATATGTTACATTATGGTTGGGTGCGGAGTATTGCTTATACTGTAGGTGTTTTATAGGTAGGACCTTTTGTCAAAAATTTATTTGCCATACACGGGTGATGTCAAGCTGATGTAGTTTGTTGCTTTAAATACCCATAAGGTTGGTGAAACATTGTATTGGGGAACATTACAATTGCCGCTGATGCCTCTTTCGTGGTGTAACTTATTGTTAGAGTGGTTTGTATGGGTGGTTGGTTTTTGTTTACATGCTAAGTTCTAAGAATAACAAAAGCAAATTGTTGGTGTGGATAGTGGAATGCAAATTGATATTTAAAATTAATTATGAATGCATTTAACAATTTTCTTCTAAAAAAAAATCTTTGTGAATGATGTTAATTTCTAATATTTGTTTTCAGTCTGATGAAGATCAGTCTCTTTCAAGGTATCAGAGTTCCGTTATTCTGTTCCAGCCAAATGTCAGATCAAGAGATTTATAGTCATTAAGCAGTGTAGGTTTAACACAGCCTTCATAAAGCTTGTTAGTTGAATACTACAGAATGCTGTGTCTGTGCCGCAGCTTTGTGATGGAAAACCCAGACCATTGACCAGTGATTATAGTTTGCTTTTGCTTTTAAATCTCTGTTTAATTGCTAAATGAAGTGTGTGCTTCATAGTCTGCAGTGTGCTTGTTTCTTGTTTTAGTTCTCAGTATGTTTTTTTTAAATTTTAAAACTAGATTAATTGTTACATATAATGATGTTGCTTTGCTGTGTACTAAATGTGTACAGTTTTGCCTATTTTCACAATAACTCCAAACAGAAATAGAAAATCAGATAGAGACTAGTTCTAAATCATGATTTGAGCTGATTCTGTATATATGGAGATTTGTATATTTACACTAACTGTATTTTGACAATTGGGATATTGTGGTCAATCATAGCAGAAAGTAATGTCAACAATGAAACCAGCATGCAAGGAGCAAAGAGAGCATAGAGATTTTCCTAGTGGCTTGACTGAGGCATATCCAGTTAGTTATGTGCATGAATGAAAGTCTGAACTGGGATTCAAACTGACTCATTCTGAAAGTAGTGATGGTTTTTGTCTGATTTCAGTGATGTTCCTGTTGAATTCCCTTTTGGTATCTATGTATCATGCAGAATTGTTTACACAAATACAATACCAGCTCTGTTTATTTTAGAGATGTAAAATTATTTTGGGAAAGAATATTTTCTGCAATTACTGTGAGCCAAATATACTTTAGTTAATATATGCTATAGGAGGGGTTTAGCATATAAGTGACAGGATGATCTGTATTTCCAGAGAATAAACAGAAAGCTGGAACTAGATTCCATTCAATCAGCTTTTATAGTTATTTCCAGTGGGAATATTATAATCTAATGGTAAATTAGTGGAGTTCCTATCATTCAGTTTAATTCTGTAAAGTTCTGTCACTTTACAGAACTGTTTACCTTCTTCAGTACAGATTACACCAATGCTGATTCTTAAGAATTTGATATTGTCACTAGGAATGTAAAGATAAATACTAATATATAATACGGGTCAGAATTAATTCTGAGGTTTTGTTAAACCGGTTTAAGAAATAATCTTTAAAATACTTGTGGGTAATAGAAGAATAGAAGAATCCAAAATACTGCATTTGCTCACTTTTTTTTTTCTTTTTGAATGAGTTCAAGACAGGATACCTGGCTTTTCTTGCTCCCATTTTATCACCACAACAACTCTGTGGTATAGTACATACTGAGATAAAATGATTAGCCTAAGGTCACTTAGTGAGTTTCATGGCTCTGTGGGAACTAGAACCTAGGGTAGCACTATAACCATTATATCATTTGGCTTTCTAATGTGTTAGAATCTTGGAATTTGGGAAATTTGAAGCCTTATGATTATAACAAAAATCATAGTTTCCAAAATAATAATTTGGTTTCTTTAAAAAAAAACAACCTCAGTTTTTGTAGAGAGTTTAAGCCTTTACTTCCATACACATTGCTGCTGACTTTACTCTAAAGATGCTACTAGTGTTGAAGAGCAATCTTATATTTAAGGGAAAATGTAGCAAACAAATCAGTGTGATCCTGTTAAAATCTGTATATATTAATTTGTAGTGGCTCATAATATTTGCCATTTTAGAAAACTTTCTGAAGGTTAGCTTAATTACAGAGGTACAAGGCTGCGTTACACTGCATCAGATCACTGGTCCATCTAGTTCAATGTCGTGTGCACTGACAGGTGACAGATCTTAGAGGTTTGGTATTTAGCTATTTTTCAGTTATTATTTGTTTATTTTATTCATTTATATCCCACTTTCTCCCAGTAATGGAACTCAAGCATTCAAGATGGCATGTACTCTGTTGATGAGAAGGGTGTCTTGGTAGTTAAGTCCACAAGGCAATGAGCAAAGACCAAGCATGATTAACCAGGTTAAACTGCTGAGTCTGAATACATTAGATAAAAAAAGTTTACTGTGTGGTAGCTTCTCTTGTTAGTAGCAGTAACTGAACCAGGCTTTATAGTTGTGATCCTGAAAGATAAGTTCTACTCATACTACTGAGGCTTCTAGTAGATAATTTGAGATTGGACTGTAAAACATTTTCTTGGCACATTATCTATTTTAAAAGGCCAAACTTAAAGTAAGATTAATACTCCCTTTCTTATCTCTTAAACAGATGTTATAAGCAATCAGCTCACCATGCAATTTCATAAGGCCAAAGCAGATTTCAGTTCCATTTGGACTGGAAATGATTATGAAATAGAAACAAACATAAGCCTTTTTCCCCTGTTTTGTCCTCTTGTGGTTACAAGCAATGCGACTGTGCATTTTAAATACACCAGTCTGCAGTTCCTTATTATACTGTGTTGTTTCAAGGACTTTGTTAGATGGTTGCCACAGTGCTGCATTCTTCTGAGACTTTTATTGCTTTTGGTCAAAGTACTTAATCTCTACAAAGGTGGCTTAGTTTTTCAAAAACATCAAAGGCAGTGTTGCTTAAGTTTAAGAAGTTCTCATATTAAGTGGCTTTGAACCTTTAAACCTGATCTGCATCTAGGAAATAACTTACATGAAAAGCAGAAATCTTAAAATCAGACAAGCACAAGAAGACAGGTCAAGTCACACAAGATGTACGAGGTACGTTCACTGAGTGAGTTGCATGGAAGAATATGTCTAGAAAAATATGCCTATTTTAGAGTTGGGAATCCACCAAAGCCTGAGGAAGCTCCCTTTTTCTCATGCATGCAGGCAAGACTTATGCAACCACATGTACCACCCAAGACCACACCCCTTCCTCCTGTCTCTGCCAGTTGAAAACCTGTGGCTAACCAGATGTCTGACTCAAATTCCCATGACCCCACCAATATGGCCGATGGTCAGGATCCCGCCCCCCATCCCTGTTTAAAACAACTGATTAAAAATTCACAATCTGCTGAAAGCAGCACTCTTCTTATAACCAACAGATGTGCCACAGAGTAGCAAGAAAGCTTCCAAGTTCTTCAGAACTCTCATCAGGTCATTAGAAAGCTGAGAATGATGTTCTTTCTCCTCAGGTTTCTTGCAGTCTTGAACTGGAACACTAGCATAGCTTTGCAGATCTGGTGGAATTAATTAAATTAAAAATACTTTTAATCAGTAAGTCCAAGTTTTTAATTTATTTGTCATAGTGTGTAATCATCAGAGTGTCCTATATTCCATTGCAAGGTTCATACTGTCACTGTAAAATGTAATATTGACCTAAATGGAGTTTAAAACAAAATCTTTAAAATGTGTGTTAATCTTTAGTCCAGGTAGAGTTAAGGTATTTATGTTCCATTGATGCCATTGAAATGTCTAGTTGAAACTGATAGCACTTTAAGATTCCTATCTTAGGTTGAATTGTACCTGCATAGATGGGATACAGTATCTAGATGCCAGAGTGTGATTTTATCTTACAGAGTAAACACTTAGGAGTTAGAACTATTTGAGTCCTACTTTGGTATGTTTCATGCTGTAAGTGCTTTTGGAATTTTCAACTTCAATGAAATAAACACTTGTAGCAGTGAACCTCTCAGCTGACTGTTAACTCTGGCTGTAAGCTCTGTTTATTATAATACAGTGAGTGGTAAATAAGAGGCTTATGAAGTAAGATCATGTTTGAAGTGGGTGCTTATTTTGAGCTAAATGCCTGGGAAAATTTCAGATCCACAGTGTAATATATGCAGTGTCTATTTGGCAACACCTGAAAAAAGAGGGGGACATTAAGGCTGAATCGTGCACAGTGCCCTACCTCCGCTAGTGCCCTGTGATGTCATTCTCAAACATAGATGACTTAAGTGTTTGGTAGTCCTGGTTGCATACTGTTGTCCTGACAGTGTTGTATTTTGTATGAAAAGATAAACTATAGTCATCACTACTAAAGCAAGCCTAGGCAAGCTTTTGATTGGCATGCAGCACATTCCCCTGTGTTCCTCTGTCATGACTAGAAGGAGGCTGGAAATTTTTACTTCTGTTTTTCAACTGAGGAGTTGTGTTATATCAATAGACAAACTACGGTTAGCTTAATTGTGGTCTAGTGAAAGCAAATTTCCAATCATAATTTATTAACCTGGTTTATTTGAATAAACCGTAGTGGAGAGTCAGCATAGTGTAAGGTTCAGATGTGACACTAAAATTCTGATAAATGAAAATGAAGCAATCTAGTCTTTTCATAGTCTCAGTAGAACAGATTTGAGAAGGAACTTGAGGACCCTAAGGTTCATTTTCTTTGTTTATCATGACATCAGAATGTAGTCATTTACTTAGTAGAGAGAACCCATCAACCACAGTTAATGAATCTTAGCTATGGCTTGAAGTGCAGATTAGAAGAATATGAGTTGTGATCAGAATAGCATACCAGAAGTTAGGGCCATTGCGTTGATTCCTAAACATCATAGAAGTGGGAGTTCTGACCAGATAGAAAATGAAAGCAGATTGAACAGATCTTCTGCTGTGGGTAAACTATGGTTTAATGATATCTGAATTAAACAATTCCTCCACTTTTGGTCGGTCTATTATCTGTAAGTCTCTCTGTGCATGCATGTGTATCTTCATTTCATTTGGATGTAATGCTAAATAATAGTAAAACATTACAAGAATGATTTGTAGCAAGATTGGGAGTCTTTCTCTCCTCTCTTAAATTATACCTGTTAGGATGCAGACAGTTTTTTTTCCTGTTTTTGATTAACTGCATTTAATCAAAGATGTTCAAATGATTTGTTAAACAGTGGTTCAAAGTTGGCTTATTTTATGAAGTACGTAGGGCCACTAAGTGAAATCATACAAAGCCTTGTACATTGGGGTGAAGCTCTTGTATTTATTTATTTTAGTGTATTGTGTGTATATGTATACATACACAGAGAGACTTAGAAATACAGACAGACCAAAAATGGAAGAATTATATGTCCAGAAACTTTTGGGGATACAGTTCTCCTCTCATTCCATGTTCTGTATGTTCCCCACACCTAATTCTTTAACCTCCATCCCCATTCCATTTAGGAATCCTACTAAAGACAAAGTGTAGAAACTGCTTAATATCACTGAGGTGAAGATTTCTGTTTCATACTCTTGGTGAGGACATTTTATGGACAATGTGAAGCTTTGGAAGAGCTGTTCCTCTCCAGACACTGCCATTTTAGAGCAACAGTTGAGCCAGAAGAGATTTTATATGTTCATAAGGTACTTGAGGTTTGACAGAAGTGAAAATAAATAGAGTCACAGATGAGCTGGCAACTTTTCAGGAAATGTGGATTATGTATCTATAGCAGCATCAGTAGACCACTGATACACAGTTGATTTATGCCCATTCTGACAGAAAATAGGAAGTCAACCAAGGAAAGGTGGTGTAAAATTATGGTGGTACTTCATTGCTAAAACATGATATCCTCTGGAGGTAGACATTAACTTAGGGAGCCATGCACAGCAGGTAGTTACACTAAGAAAAGCCCAGCTCAGTTTGGTGATGATGCTAGTTAAACTATGTTTTCACCCTGGATAAAATGCAGTGGGTGACCATTTTTTTCAACAGCTTAAAATTTGCAGATGTTCTGCTAAACAAAGACCCACTTTATATTAGTACCATTTGACATAATAAGCTATCTCCCTGCCCTCTCCCCATACTGTTGCAAGAGAGCAGCATATTTGAAAACTATGTTTGGGAAATTTGCATGCAAAGACTGTTGTAAAATCGAAGTGATGCATTCTGATTTTCTGTAAAGTGACTGGCACTAAGAAGGGTCCTTCATTGAGAGACATTTCTCTCAGCATGGAGAATTTAGTTGTAGGTGTAGAAAATTAGTCCACGGTATTGTTACAGCTAGATTTCCCTACAAATAATTTATAAAAGCTATTTTTTTTCCAGGTTCTGTCTCTATTTCCTTATTTGACATGCTCACAAAAAGGTTTGTTATGTTTTTAGTTGGCAGCATTTTTTAAAGAAAATGCTCTTTCCTTTCCTTCCCCTCCTTCTTTCCTTCCTGAAAAGGGGGTCTGTCAGCTCTTCAGAACAGATGTTCCACCCTATGTGAACATGCACTTTTCTGCTCTAGGTGTATGGCTAATGAGTAATACCAGCATTCTGCACACAGATAAACACTCCTATGTACCTGGGAGATTTTTATCCACTGAAATATTTTGGAATTCCCATGAGGTCAGAAAATATCCCAGACCTCACTCAGTACAAGCTATTTGGATGAAAATATTCAGGCAGAAATAACTGAAGAAGTAAGATACCTCCTCCCTTTGCTGTCTGGGTAGATTCTAACCTTGGCTGAGTGCTTTTTCATAAAGTAGGCCTCAGTGGCTCTGGATAGTAGAAAGTGTTCCAGTGCCCTGATTTTTGTTTTTAGATATGCATTCTTTCATAGAATTAATTAGGAACACAGTGAATTAGTACATCCTAAGTCAATGTGTTCAGCTGAAATGGATGGAATGTCAGTAAAATCTACAACGTTGTACTTTTTTTTTTCACTTTACAGATGATTTTCCTTAGAAGCCACACCTACACAGGTTTTCAGACATTCTAAAAGTCATATATGATCAATTGATCAAAACTCATAATGCCATCATTATATGCTGTTCAGCAGTCTTATCTTGAAATATCCGTAGATACTCCAAAAAGTCCAAGTAAATGTTTGAATTCGTGTGACTAAAACACTTAACTATTAAACCACACTACATGTATTTTATTAATTCCTCTCTCTCACAATCCAGGGACAGTCTGTTTTTTGTGTGTGTATGTATGTGTGTGTGTGTGTACGTGCATGCGCACACTTGTTTTGGCTGAAGTCTTGATCATTTCCGTGAAACGCCGTAGGGCCTGAAAGCCAGTGGGTGTGGCCACAATTCAAAGTGTGTGTGGTCATTGCAGATCAGCTGAGTAGCAGGGGCATTATCGTTGCTAATCAATTAGAAACTGAGTTGGGGGAATGCTCTTGTCCCTGATCAGCTGCTTTAGAGTTTTTTTTTCTATCTAAGGAAATGAGAATGAGCATGAGCAAGAAGCTGGTAGCCTGGGTGGGGAACCACTGTGGGTAGTGTGCATCCAGTTGGTTGGGGGTGATTCTCTGTGCTTGAAAGGTCCAGAGGAGCTCCTGACCTGAATCCAGCACCCTGGAAAATTCCTTTTCCTGCCCATTTGTCTTGTCCATTGGGAATATGGTAGAATTCCTGTGTTGTTTTCCAGTCAGTGGTGGGAGATAACGTGCAGATCGTCCCCCAGAGGTCTTCCCATTCCAGTGGTGAGGCGAGACCATCAGATTATCTTGATTAATGCTCAGTTTCAATTACTTTTCATTGTGTTCTGTGATATTTCACATACCATAAAATCTTTGCCCAAAACTACACAGACTATTCCTGTGTATCCTAAATACCTCTCAATTTGGTCTCAAAATGGCAATAGGAAGTAACATGACATCACTTCCAGTTGCCATACTGAGAGAATCTCTGAAGAAAAATGATGGTATTTTGGAGTGCTGGAGGTGTGTGGCCTGTGAGGGAGACTGGGTGGAAATTGACCCTTCTGCAGTTGCCCATCCCTCGTTTAATCTCTGTGCCCATTATCCTTCTGTCCTGTGTAAAAGATGAATAATGATGTGCTTTACAGAAGTTTCCCAGAGGGTAAATGAAATAAGGGTCTGACAAATCATACTTTCAGAACAAAGCAACACTTGCCTCCTTAATAACCTGTAGTCCAAAATTTTATGTAGAAGTATTCCCACATATATTCTATCTCTTTTTCTCAAAATGCATAACTGGGACAGTCCTTTCCCACAATGGCTCATCAGGTTGTTCTTTTTATAAAACACGTCAATAGTTTTAAAGGAGGTGGAAACAATCTCTGAACAACTTCCTTAATTGTTACCCTGAGAAGCACAGCTATCTGATGTGAGGGACCAGCAGTTATTTTTCCCAGTGTGCCATGAACCACCATCTTTGTGCTCACTGGCAACAGTGGTTTCTTTTTCTCCTGGAAATGTACCAGGAACCATCAGCCAGTGGTCCTGGACTGGCTTGGACTGAACTGACTCTGGTCCAGGGACCATCACTTTGAGCTTGAGTCACAGATGGAGCGCCTTTCATGGTTGGTCAAAACAATAATCTGTCCGCACCAAGAACTTTTCCTCATAACTATGAAGTATGATTTCGGCATTTGGTTCTCTGGAAACTGTCCAGCTCAAGTGCTGAAGGATACCCTTACATTGTCTTCTCTGTGCTCTGGAAACTAAGATTCTTCTGTGGAAGATAACATAAAACTGAGTGGGGTGGCTCTTACATTTACAGGCGTGTCCCTGTGATTTCATCCCATCTGCTTTTCTTCCCTTTTTCCCCTACTTGTTCATAAATAAATTTCCTTCTATACCTTGACATTTGGCTGCATTATTTTAAAAGGGAATTTCTCACTAAAGTCTTTCCCATGAAGGGGAAGTGTGAGACTGCATGGTTGCTAAGCTACTCCTTGTGTTATTAGAATCGTTTACAAGATTTTCTTAACTTAGATGTCTGTCTTAAGCACCTTCCTTTTAATTTTTTCCTAAAGCTGTCAAGGAGCTAAGGCAGTTCTTGATAGGAACTCTGCAAGCAGCTGGATAGTTTAAGGTGTGTCATGAGGTTAAATTTGACTTACCTAATATTATAAGCATATTATATTATAAACATGGTGAGCAATGCTGTAGCTTTTACTCTGTTTTATATGGTTGATTAAGGAAATGTGAGGGCAGAGGTTTTTGTTTTCAGTATGATTAGCAGCATATTCCACAGGAAATGTGAATTTTGCTCCAGTGGTGTTGAGTAAGGCAATATTTGTGACCGATAATTGTCACGAAAACAGGTGATGTTGTACCAGTAGCCACAGCAGCAGATGGAGGAAAAGTTGTGATTAGCGATCAAACTAATACCTAGGAAGCCCAAATTCTTAACTTTTTGAGCTACATATCAGAATTCTCATCAATGGAAGCCTTTTTCAGGTGTTCTGATCTGCTAAATAAACACACAAGTGAGGGAACTTACTAGCACCACCCACCCTTTCTCAAGATTTTTGTCTCACTGAGGATAACAACCTGAAAAGAAGTACCTCCTCTGTGCATGGAGACTCTCCACATTATGTTTTTAATGAAGCTTTTAGAGTTTTGAATCACTTCATGTGTATCATGGACTCTCCTCTTTAAACTATGAATCTTCACGTGAAGAGAGTCATGGAAGTATACAAAGAGGGAGTGATACTATCGCACTCCCTCTTTTTTTAAATGTATTTATTTAGATTACATTTGGAATGTCTGAATAGGGCTTTAATGTTCCACAAAAGTACATACCATTCATGTACCTTCAAATCACTGACAACAATATCTTCTTCAGTACTAATGGCACTTTGATGTGCTGTTCTTTCTCCATTACTACTCTTGTTCATCTTTCTACCTTTTACTGCTGATATTTATTCTTCCATTGAAGCCTCTTCTCCTGAAAAGTAGAGGGTTACAATAGTGTGTGGTCCCCCCCCCCACACATACTACCTGTATGTACTATGAGACACTGAATGCAGCTTCTCTTTCTCACCCTCCTCCTATCTGTGCGTGGAGGTAGTCCATATGCTTCAGAATTTTGTATCCCACTCATCTTTACCCATAGGCTACAACTAAAATGGTTTGTGTTCTGCTCCAGAACAGGTGAATTGATCAGATCATCTGTATGAGAAGTGACGTGGGAGGTGCAGTGGTTGCATTCTGTTTGACTTCTCAGAAAATCTCAGGCTAGGATTTAAGATACCTAGCCTCCTCTGTTCAAGTTCCCACTTTCTCAGTAGCTAAAGCAGTAGATACTTGTATGCACACACTTATGTCTTGCACATACCATAAGAAGTTCCCCCTCTCTTTTTTTTTTCAAGTTTTCACTTATTAACAAATGGCAATCGCTACATTATTGGACAACAGTAACATTAAACTTGATAGAGATAGCATTTTATTTTATATGTTATGAGACAGAATTTTATCTATTTCTTCAGTAAAATTTTACAAATTCTACTTATTCTTGTAGAAGTTCTGAGAACAAGAGTAAACCTGTTGTCTCCAGTCATGCCTTCTTTAACCTTCATCTGTTTCAAAATAATTTAAAAGAGGAAGGCTTGACCTAGTTGCTTAATTGCATGTGATCATGGTTGTTACTTACATTTAATCAGCTAAGCCTCTAGCCATAACTACTTTTTTAAAAGTCATGTTTTCTGGTGAGTGAATTAACTACATCAATAGGAGGTCCAAGTTGCAGTGCCAACAGCTATAAGATTGCCCACAATATTCCTTTATGTTTACTGTCATTCTTACCATAATACTTGAGGACTTTACAAGTATCCTTATTTCCGTGAGAAAATTATATATCTTACTTTCCTAACCACAGTCAACATTTCTTGGAAAGACATGTTGGGCAGATGAACAATTTTAAGTGGAGTTGGTTGGAAGGAGCAAGACTTTTAAGTGGTCACAAATAATCATGGCTAAATAAATGTGCTGGGAAGAGGATAAATTTCTACATAATTTTTCCGTGAAATGCTAGCCTTATTGTATAGATAAATTTTTCATGAATGCCATGTTCAAGAAAAGGAATTGCATTTAGTAGATTTATTCTTGAAGAAAACGTAGAAATATTAGTATCCATTACAGACAGGTGTTTCCTGGTTTAGTTAAGAAAACCTCTCAGCTGCTCTGATTCAGACATCACACCAAACTCCAAACTATAGTTGAGAAGCCACGTCATAGTTCTGGACTCTAAATGAATGGGTAAACACATAACTTAGTGTATAAAGCCCTTTCCTTGCAGCAGAACTTTCCAAACTTTTAATGTTGGTAACACACTTTTTAGACCTGCGTCATTTCGTGACACAGTAATTCAGTTTCACTAGCAAACCAGAGGTTAAACTAACTCCTTGTAAGAGACATGGACACATACCTAACTTGTAATAGTGAAATGTATGGGAACACAACATATCTCATGAAGACCTTTCTTATATTTTAAAAAATATTTATAAATAATAACATACATTTCCGAGATTGTTGTCATTTATGAGTAAAAACATGTAAATATTTGCAAGAATTAAACTTGAATAAAACCAATAATTATCATTTTAATGAGATGTATGAGGTAGATAGGGTGAACACAGCTTTTCAATATTTGGTGGAATATTAGATGAAAACACTCATGTTTTTTTCTCAAGCATTTTTAAGCTTCCAGGTTTGAGCGAGAAAAGATCCCAGTGAGGGTGGCAGTGGCGGGAAAGGAAGCCCCCCCCCAATCCTGACCTGCTGCCGCCCTTGCTGAGGAAAGACCCCAGCGAGAGCAGGAGCAGCAGGCCAGGCGTGGGAGGGGTCTTTTTCGGCTTGGGGAGGCAACACACCAACACACCTCAGGCGACACACTAATGTATTGCAACACACTGGTTGAAAAGCCCTGCCTTACAGTGTATTACACCTCAGTTCATGCACCTCTTATTAGAGTTCCATGCTGGCTACTCCTAGGAAAGGGTATCACTAAAGACTAGGCTACTTAATACCTCTGCTAGCTCTCAGCTTTGTTGTTTGTACAGATTGTACAGTCCTCTCTTTTCCAGTGCCAGTTTCAAAAACATGGCTCTTCCACTATGATTGTTGCCTATATGTGGTACCCCAAAAGAGTAATCATGCAATTTCTGATCCTTATTTCTTCCCTGTGATTGTCATGGGTGTACAATCATTTCTTGGAGAGGTCAATAATATTGGCAGAGTATTCACATTTTATCCTCATGTGTCATGAATCTATGGTTAGAATGAAACCAAGAATGCTCATTCTTTAGTCCTAACTAAGGACCAAATATTAGACGCTACATTTGTTACACTGTTCTTCAAGATTTTTTTGAACTGTGCTTGCAGTTCTCATTGATTGCTGTTGTTCCACTGCAGAGATGATGCATGATACAAGAGCCCTAATAAAAACTGTTATTGGAGATGTGAAGAGTGGGAGTGGAGTTGCCAAAAAGGCAGGAGAATGGGCCTGAGAGCTACAGGCTGTCATAATTTGGTTGTACCATGAAACAATGTGACTCATTTGGAAAGGATGATAATGCTTTGTAAAGTGGAAAGCATCAGGAAAAGCATCATGCTGCAAATTGATTGATTCAATCAAGGAAGCTGTGGCTCTCAACTTACAGGATCCGAGCAGTACTGTAGATGATAACTGGGGCTCTTAAGAAGTCTCTCATTCATAGGGCCATCATAAATCAGAGTTATGTGTATATGTATGTCTGCCTTTGAGTTGCCTGTTGACTTATGGTGACCTCATGGATTTTGTAGGGTTTTCTTAGGCAAAGAATTTTCAGAGATGGTTTCCCCAGTTTCTTCTTCTGAAATATAGCCTACAGCACCTGATATTCACTGGTAGTCTCTCATCCAAATGCTAACCAGGGCTGACATGGCTTAGCTCTCAAGATCAGGGAGGACCTGGCACCATTACGGTATTTAGACCCCTAAATCAAAGTTGACTTGATAGTAAATAACAGCAGCAAGAGCTGATGGAATGTAAATCCATTTGGGTAAATCTTTTGCTATACTATGCAAAAGATTACATGCATCCCAGAATTTTTGCCCCACTGCCGGCAAATGCATGTCTCCCTTTCCTGTTAAACTTAGTGGAACTTGCTTCTGAGCAGCAGTGTAAGGGGTTGTAATACACATACACAAAGTGCCATTGTTTCTTCCCACTTCAGTATAAATTAAAGTATGTTGTGTATTACTTTCCCATTTGGAAAAGAAATTAACCAAATCGTTCATGTCATGATTTTTTTTGTAAAAGGAGGTAGGAGGAAAATCTATATTTGTTTTTCTCAGTGAGTAAGTAATCATTTTTGTCCTTATCTGTATAGAGCAGTGCTATCTGTATTGTTATTTCTCCCATGTTTATGATATCTGTGTATTGCCTATGCTTAGTTCATTAATACAGAAAAGCTCAAAATACAGAATAAAGCAGATTTAGATTATCAGTCTTGACTTATTCAATCTTGAGTTGAAATTTCAATGTAATGGGGTTTAATCTGCATTTTAAGCTTTTAACCATTCCATGGATCATTAGTTTCTTCCACCCACCTTCTATCCTGTGCTTCTGTTGCTAGCAAGAAAATTTGTGTGTGTGTGTTAATACTTTAGTACCAAATGCTCATTCCAGGCAAGGTCCTCTACATATTTCTGATCTTAATCCATTTAATACAGATCATACTGTGTGTACCATGAGCAAAGAGATGGATTGAATAAGGTGCCAGAATAGACATCTCTGAGTGATTCAAACAAGTGAACTATGTGTCATACTTGCTGTTTAATATGACTTAATGAGATGTGCGAAATTGAAAGTTGGTGGGAAGCCACGACACCTGACATGGAAGCCCTTCTCTAGAAAATGAGTTGCCTGATGATTCAGTGGTGAGAGTAAAATACATTGCACATGCTCTGAGGGGAAAAAAATTATAATCTTATTTTTTAGGGTTGACCAGAAGCCTTGGAAAATTCAGTTCCAGAACAGAAACCTGGCACAAGTTAAAAATACTGTGTGCTAAGGAAAAGTCAGAAGGGCTGCTGTGTAATTATTGTTACCTGTGTATATGTACCTGTAATTATTGAATAGGTAGTGAAGTGTGATCTGTAAAAATGAAATTTGTTTTCTTCATGAATTTGACAATAGAAGAATTAAAAATATGTGAGCAACATGTCATTTTTGGTTGGTTCCTAAACTAATGAGCAGTATGTTAATATTGAGTTGCCTGAATTAGATTCACTTGCTGTCATTTTGAGATGTCCCTTGATCATATATATGCCTAGCATGTAGTGGCTACAAGATCCTGATTCTGCCCTAGAGGGTAGGAGAAAGGATAGACAAAGGAAGTATTGAAGGAATCAGCTTGAAGGTGCAGTGACTTAATACTCTTTCATCATGATGATGAAAAATATTTATTCAGCCTTTGCTAAATATTTAAAAATAAGGTAGACATTTTTAGGCTGAATTGTCTCAAAACTCATATATATTGTGATATGATTGTCAATATTATTTGCATAGTAATAACTGTATGTGACCATGGCTTCAGTGTGGATCTTAATCTGTAAGTGCATTTTTTCTGACCTTTCTTGCTGTTTGTGATACATTATAATAAGTATATTTTTTTCATTTGCAAGAATAAGCAATAATTTTAGAATGTGTCCTATCCTCTGCCTCATTTGTTTGTGTGTAGGTTTGTTGTTTGACTCGGCTTCAACATCAAATGCTTTGCAACTGTACACTTGATCATTTATATCCTGGTAAAGCTACAGTAAAAAATGCCTTCACTTAGACTTGCTTTACATGTTTAGATAGGTATACCTCTTGGTGAACTTGAAGATGAGACCTATTGCTGTTGCTTCTATGCAGCAGAGGAAAAGAGAATATAATGAGGTTATGCAAATAGACCATTTATGTACAGAGTTACAAACAGAACAATGTGTGAAATTGGAAAGTTGCTTTATTTATTTAGTATTATGTCTGTTTTGGAATGCACAGTAACTGATGGTTTGGTGGACTGCAGATAAGGTAAACTACTTATGTTACTGGTAAGATAAGGTGAACTGCTTGTGCTGTTCCTAATAGCCAGTTGAATTTGAAAGGTTAATTGCATTTTTTAAAAAGTCTGTACTCATGTACCACAGCAGTCATGGGGAAACTGACCCACTAGCCACATGCAGATCACAGAATCATAGAAATGTAGAGTTGGAAGAGACCACACGGGCCATCCAGTCCAGCCCCCTGCCATGCGGGAACTCCCTCAAAGCACTCCCAACAGATGGCCATCTAGCTTCTGCTTAAAAACCTCCAAAGAAGAAGACTCCACTACAAGGCAGCATATTCCGCGGCCGGACAGCCCTGACTGTCAGGAAGTTCTTCCTGAGGTTCTGGTGGAATCTCCTTTCCTACAGCTTGAATCCATTGCTCCTTGTCCTGGTCTCTGGAGCAACAGAAAACAAGCCCTCTCCTTCCTCTACATGGCATCCCTTCAAATATTTAAACATGGCTATCATGTCCCCTCTTAACCTTCTCTTCTGCAGACTAAACTGCAGAGGTTGTTTGTGTATATGTGTCCACCCAGACCTTGGTAGACTTAAAAAAAGAAGAAGAAGAAAAAACAAAATCTTGCTTTGCTTGTACAAGACTTACTTAAGGATCTCCCAAACTTTCCCACAACTGATGAAAACATTGCCCCAAAAAGAAAAAGAAAAACAGGAAATTATTTCCAGTTTCATTTGTAGTTGGAGTATACAACTGATATATTCTACATCTACCTCCAACATGTGGAAGAATAAATAGGGCCATACCCACTGGCTCCATTCTATGACATTTATAGATTCAGGCTGACCATTCCACAGGTCCATTGGAAATGGGTCGCATCTGTACCCTTTACACACTGTAGATATAGTTCCTTGCAGAAGAGAAGGTTAAGAGAGGACATGATAGCCATGTTTAAATATTTGAAGGGATGCCATGTAGAGGAGGGAGTGGGCTTGTTTTCTGCTGCTCCAGAGACCAGGACAAGGAGCAATGGATTCAAGCTGCAGGAAAGGAGATTCCACCTGAACCTCAGGAAGAACTTCCTCACAGTCAGGGCTGTCCGGCAGTGGAATATGCTGCCTTGGAGTGTAGTGGAGTCTCCTTCTTTGGAAGTTTTTAAGCAGAGGCTGGATGGCCATCTGTTGGGAGTGCTTTGAGGGTATTCCTGCATGGCAGGGGGTTGGACTGGATGGCCCGTGTGGTCTCTTCCAACTCTACATTTCTATGATTCAGAAGTATTCACTACCACCCCCTTTGACCTTTGTGTTGTATTACAATCTAGAGTTGAAATGGATTTAATTGCAATAATTTCTACTTGATGTTGACAAACACCTAGTACCATGAAGGTACAAAACACTGTTATTGTGACACAGGAGTTAAAATAAATTGACACTTGTTCCTTGCATTAGTATTTCTCCCCATTCTGTGGCGTGGCTGAAGATGTTCTGGTGTAGCCTGCTGCTTCCAGAAGTCACATAAGTAGCTGAGTGAAGTTCACCTTTGTATGTTCAAGTGTCTCATGGTTTCAGATTAATTAAACTTTTTTCTGAAATGCTTAAAAGTTTTGAGGGGAGTGTATTGCAACAAACAGTGTCATGAAACTGAAGCTATCAGAATTAGTGCAGGATAAGGTTGTGCGGAAGCACCAGTCAGCTTATTTTAAAAGATCCCAAACTGTGAGTTTACTGTGGAACATTGTTAATTCCATTCTGCTTTGAGTAGCCACTCCATCAAAATTCAGTGACTGGATGAGAAGGGTATTAGTCAGAAAAGCAACCAAGAGACTAGTATTAATTATGATGGAGCTGGAGAGATGTGCAACTGAGATGGGAAGAACTGTTGCTGGGACAACTGTTATTAGATACTCCACAAAACTGGACTTTGTGGAAGAATGGCAAGAAGAAAGCAATTACTGAAACAAACCCATATCAGATCCCACTTGAAGCTTGCAAAAAGGCATGTAGGAGTCACACCAACCCCTAGGGAAGAATGATCTCTGGTAGGATGAGACCAAATTTGTTGTTTTGAGCCTTGCTGTAAAACATTGCACCTGGTGTGATGCCAACACTGGTCAGAATAGCATTTCCACAGTGAAGTATGGTGTGGGCAGCCTCACATTAGGATGCCTTTCCTCAGCGGGGACTGACTTCCTGGTCAGAACTGAGTGGAAGATGGAGGGAACTATGTGCAATACAAGTATAAAGGAAAACCTTTTCAGTCTGAAAGGTTGCTGGGACTAGGGTGAAAGTTCACCTTCCAGGAGGATAGTGACCCTAAGCACACCACCAAAATAAATGAAATAGTTTGAAAACAAGAACTTGAATGTCTTAGAATCAACCAGTCAATGCCCAGACTTCAGCCTGATTGAGATCTGTGGTAAAATTTGAAAGGCACTGTACACCAACAGTTCTCATCCCAGTTGACAGAGTAGGAGCAATTTTGCTAAGAATTGCTGTTAGTAGAATTCAGTTTGCTATAATCCAAAAGTATACCAGGGTTTTTTCCATATAAAAGTTATTGGGGTGATTTTAATTTTTCTTTCTTGATTGATCACTTCAGCTTTAATTTCCCTTTTCCTTTATTTTTGAGTTTTGGCTTCTGAATATGGCTTGTTTGGAGTCTGCTGAAGAAAATCAGACAAAGCTCACACACTTTTAATTTTTGTGTAGAAGGGGAAACGTCATTCAGTGACTTCTAATTTAGGTTACAGTCCACCTCTACACATCTACGGTATTAAAACTAGAATCATGCCTGTTTTTATCTTGGGACAGCCTTATCTTTTACCTCTGTGCACCTTCATGATTATCTTGCTTATCAGTGTCATTTTAGCTACATATTTTCATTGATCCTTTTGATTTGTACTTTTCCCTCTTATATTTTTATTTAAATGTTTGCATAGAAGCATTTCAAGTTAAAATATTGAAGCACAATTTTTAATTTTTTCATGAACTGTCCCTAATTTCAGCACCTTGAATGACAGATTATCCATTCCCCACACATATGGCAATGTCATGCTCACTAGCATAATTGTGTACTGTACAAAAAGTGTTAAATGACCAAGCTGTAGATGATAAATTGAACCACATATAGCTTGCTGTGGAACAACAGTGGTAGGAAAGCTCAAGGAACTCTCAGTCTGGAAGTAACCGTGGTTAATCCATCTACAAGACACAAACGTATTTGCCGAAGCTGTTTTATAAGCACAGGAAGCTGGAAGAGGATGTAAAAAGGAGAAGAGAGATATATTTTAACAACAGTAGCTTTGTTGTGGTTTGTAGTAACTTAGTAATGTTGTCAAGACTGCAGAGTTATGATATATCATGTGACTGATTAACACTGCAGTCCTATACAGTTCAGCTGTGTTGAGTGGGATTTACTTTCATGTGAATGTTTCATGTAATGGTTTCAGTGTTGGACTATGACTCTGGAGACCAAGGTTGGAATCCCTGCTCAGTCACATAAATCCGCTGGATGACCTTGGGGAACTCCTGCTCCTGGCAAAACTCCTTCTGAACAAATTTTGCCAGGAAAACCCCATGATAGCTTCACCTTAGGGTTGCAATAAGTCAGAAACAACTTGAAGGCACACAACAACAATATGCTTTCAGGATTACAGGTTAAATAAAGTTTATATGATATAAAAGTATATGCTTAGCAAAAGTAAGTTCATTTCAGTAAAGAGAAATAATTGCTAGTGTTGTAATTTATGAGGGGTTTTTTAAGTTCATGTGTGTTCCAATTCATTGGATCCATCTGTTTTCATCCAGCCATCCCGTGTTTAGAAAGAATTTGGAGAAATTTCATCAGCCACCTTTTTTTCCTATCAGTTGAGCCTAACTTTAAGCTAATGTTGTGAATTGTGTATAGAAAGAAAATGTCTTGTTTTATTACAGGAGGAAACTAAATCAGTATCCTTTGCTGTGTGATTCTGCTTTGGGTTATGTCATTTGTTGTATTCCATTTTATATTTATGAAACAAAAAAGATGAAGATCTTGTATTTTAAAGTAAATTGTTGTAGCTGTTGAAGAATATTTATTCTCTGTATTAAAGAGGCCTAGTAGTATTCATGAAGTTAATTACTTGCCTGTATATATGAATATATGTGACTGTATATCTATGTTTTCTTTCCAGAACTCTGTAATGATATTCAAAACACAGGGAAAATCAGTGATCAAAAAACCTGCTGTTTCATGACTAAGGTTGCAGCTATTTCATATTGGCTCAAATTCCACAGAGCCAGGAAATTGGAAGCATAAGGCTGCCACCTTTAAGAGACGTTCCCTGTGAGCTTTAATAATTTTGTGAAATGTCACATATTGTACTCACTTATTACTTACCCAGCTTGAGACAACACATTGAAAACCAGTAGGCTGTTTTATCACTGAATTCCATTTTTGTGTTGGGTAGGTTGATAGCAGAGTCTGAAAAGCTTAATTCTTTCAAAGTACTTTCTATCACGAGATTACTGGGGTACTTAACAGGGAAGAAAGGTAGGACTTAAAGAGTTACATACACCAGGAGTATAGTTAAGCCTATATTGCTGAAAACATGAAAGAATGTTCTGTTCCACATTTAGTAACAGACTGGAGAGATAGAAACGAAAATGCTTCTTACAGCAATCAACTCTTATATCAAAACTCAGACTCTTGAACCAAAACATTCATCTTTGCTCCTTTCTTGTGACTCCATTTCATTGTGGAGTCGCAAAAAAATTCTGTATTCTGCAATGTTGTTGTTGTGTGCCTTCAAGTCATTTCTGACTTATGGCAGTCCTAAACAGAACCTGTCATGAGGTTATCTTGGCAAGATTTATTCAGAGAGTCCTTGCCTCTTCCTTCCTCCAAGGCTGAGAGAGTATGATGTGCCTAAGGTCACCCAGTGGGTTTCCATGGCTAGGCGGGGATTTCAACTCCTGTCTCCAGAGTTGTAGTCAAACTACTAAACTACACTGACTCTCTGCATTAGGAAACTGTTTTTCTTGGAAGTGATTAAAGTACAATGTTCTGAAGGCTTGTACCTCATGAGGCTGACATAGATATGGAAAATATGGGTATTTGAGCCAAAAATATTTTTAGATAATTAGAATACTGTTACAAAGAAACTGAAGAAGAAGGGGACATACAAAGAGAAAGGTTTAAAAGAAGACTAGAATTTAAAAACATCTGAAGTCATATTCTTGCTGAACAGTGAATAAAGCTAAATATAAATGTTGTAGAAAAGAAGAAAAGATAGCTAATGGCATGTTTATGCATATAAAACAAGCTTTTGTGCATTTGATAACTTACTAATTTTTACAAGTCGATTGGTGTTATTTATTGTGCTGCTTCGCTGCTTTAGATTGTTTCATTATTTGTGTTTTTAATTCTCCTATGAGGAACCCTAGGAATGCAGATTGGCGTTGAGAGGCACTGTATAAATTTTATTAAGTAAGCAAGCGAGGATAAGTGTGAGAATCATTTAGATCAAAATTCCAAGTTCCATTTAAACAAATACTATTCCCAAATGCAGCTTGTGGTTCTTTGTGCCCAGCAGAACATGCAGATCACAGATTGGCTGACTTCCCTTTCTTCTTCCCAGAAGCCTTTGCACCTTTCCTAGACTTTCAGAAAGGGTAAGGAAGTAGTTCAGTGATAAACAATGGAAGAGATTGGGGGTGGAGCTTGAACAAGCCAGGTGTAAACCTCATCCAGGATCTACCAGCATTCTTCTGTTAACAAAGCCCCTGACAAAGAAGCTCCTTTTTACAAAATCTTTTTACAAAACCCAACTGAGCTTTCCCTTTTTTCTGTTCTGACTAGCTGGGAGTTTTAGCAAGCATCAGCATTAGGAAGATGGTGAAGGCAGGCTGGAGGAAGTCAGACCTTTCATGTTGAGCTGCAGCATCATGTCTGTAGTACGCAATGCAAGAAAGCTAGACCTGGGAAGGAATGCACTGGGTGACCCTACTGTAGTGGTATGTGTGTTATGTTCAACAGGATAGTAAACAGAATCACTTACTGAGCACATATGAAGATCAAAACATAAAGAAAAGGAAGAAAGCAGATTACTCTGCCTCACCAGCTACCCTGGCATGTTGAAAAAGTATAGAATTATAAGTTTCACCACTGAAATGGAAATCATAATTAAAGGCTATTGAAAGAAAGAAAAAAGTCTTCCTGGGATGCATTTTGGAAGAAGCTTTCAAGTCATCTGTACAAAATTCAAAATGTTTTTGTTGACTTATGCAAGGTTTATTTGACCTGATTGATTTCACATGTATGTATTGTTCATTTTAAATGCAGAATTTGCTGAAACATCTTTTTTGCGGTGTAAGAACTTACCCCTCTGGTACCAAAGTTTCTTTGAAAGAAGTAAAGCCCAGGAACACATCTACTTTGCTAACTAAGCTATACCGGTATAAGCTTGTGGTTGGGCTCCCAACCTCATTTTACAAGTGGACTTCAATAACACCCACCTATCCTGGTGTAATGCATGTCTAATTTGCTCTTTCCATGCTGTGATCTTGTAATAGCTTTGGGTGGTTTTAGGAAGGGATCTGGATCTCATTTTGTGGGTGTGGGGGGCCACTGAGTGCACAAGGCTCAGTTGGGGGTTCCCTTAGGCAACCTTGGGGTATGGGAAATGAAAGCATACCCAGCTGGAGGGAAGTTACTCCATTCCACAGTCACCCATGTGGATTCCCTCTTCTTTGTTTCTAGTACTAACCAGAAATCAGGTGGGGCAGTTGGTTTTCATTGATGAGCAGCCAGGTCAGCTGATGCCTGGATCTGGAGCTATGCTGGGGCCAGGCCTCCTCAGCTGTAGTCAGTAAAATTTTGGCCTTTTTCAGAGGTGGTCCCACTCTGTGGGGAAAGGTGATATATAAATACAATAAATAAATAAGTAGTAAGGTGGTTTGTGTTGACTTTCTAATCTGTTGAGCTGCACTTGCAACCAAGACCACAAAAACTTGTAGTATGGTTTTAAAAAAAATCAAGAGAGAAGGACTTGATCATTGTAAAACAAACTGGAACAAATTCAGAGAAGTTAACATGTTGATATTGTCCAGTCAACTTCATTTGTAAAAAATCCAGTCCATAAGTGATTATATTCGTCTTGATCTGCTTTGCTTTCTTCCATTTATTTTATACTATTGCCTCAGCAGAGTCCCTCTTTTCCGCTGTGTACCCCATTGTGCTCTTTATTGCATACAATCCCACTTCTGTTCATCCTTCCTTCAGTTTTTGCTGTTTCCTCTCTGCCCATCACATCTCTAATTTGCCTTGTTGAGTTTCAGTGATGTGCTTTTAGTCTGCAAGCAATTCTGCTAGTAGTAAAGGAGCCTTGACCACAGATGGGCCTTACAGCATGAAGAACTGGGTGAAACAGGCTTAGAAATGTAGGACCATTTCTTCAGTAGATCTGTGAATCCACATTATAAAATAGGTATAAAATTAGATTCCAGGTTGTAACTTAGATTTTACCTTTCATTCATTCATTCCTCATTGTAATTTTGTTGTTAATTGCACTCAAGTTAACTTCGACTTATGTTGTCACTATGAATAAGAGACCTCAAAGTCTCCCTGTTATCCCCAGCCCTACTCAGGTCTCCGAGATTCAGAGCTGTTCCTTCCTTGATTGAGTCTACCCACCTGTAATAAGGGTTTCCTCTTTTCCTACTGCCTTCCACCTTACCAAGCATTATTGATTTTTTTTCTAATGAGTTGTATCTTCTAATGACATGTCCAAAGTACAACAGTTTCAGTTTAGTCATCTATGCTTCTAGGCTTGATTTGTTCTTGCATCCCTTTATTCATGTGTGTTTGACAATCCAGGGTATCTGCAGAACTCTTCTCCAGCAACACATTTCAGATCAGTTGATTTTCTTCTTACCAGGTTTCTTAACTGTCCATCTTCCACAATGATGCATAAAAATTGGATATCTAAGAAATTCCCATGTAGTTAATAACAATAATATAAAAATTCAACACATAAAATATTAAAGCAATTATACCAATAAGGGTCTGATTGATATTTCAGTTGAACAGAACTTTGAAACATAAACATCGGTAGCAGGTGCTGAAAACAAAGCAACATTGGCACAGGCTAACCATTAACTGGCGTGGAATCCCATGTAGAAGAAACTGCGCTGTTAAAAAGTTGTGCTTCAAGAAACCTAAATGATTTGTGAAATCACAAGGACGACTTCTTCGGATGACCTCAGTTACCAGACACACTGTTAACTGTAATTTTGCTCCTGAGTCCAGATGCCTTCCCCACTGATTACCTGCAGGGAGCCCCGGATCTGACTCAGGACTTTAATGTAGGAGTAGGCGGCTTTAATCCCCTGTATCCACCTTCAGTGGTCTGATCTGGATCAGACCAGATCAGACCTATTATTCCTAAAATATGTATTGCCAAAAAAAAAAAAAGACCACTTTCTTTCCATGAGTTATTTTTTATAATTTACATTTCAGGCATGGAGGAAGACTGTTTCACTTTGGGACCAGAATGGAAGGCAGAAGGTTAAAGCCCCTTAACCATCACTATGTTGTGGTCTCAGTTTGGATTGGGGACCCCATGCTGGCAGTCTATGGGAATAAAGAACCCTGCAGCTAATGGCAGAACTGCACAGTTAAGGTCATTTATAGTTTGGCCCTCAGTAAAGATGATTTTCTTTTACCTTTATGAGTAACTTAAAGTAACCTGTTCCATTGTTTCTTTAATGCAATACACTGAAGGTAAATGTTTTTTCTGTATCTGATGATTATACCTTTTCTGGGACAGTCAGTTCTTAGAACTGAGTATACTTGTGGTGGATTCATGTTGCTAAGTTCATTGTTTCTTTTGTCAGCCTGTGAAATCTGACCGTGCTTGAATCAGCCCCCCTCCGTCCCTCCCTGTATGAAACTTTGAAACAGCAGGACTTGGCAGCAGTTGCTTTTTTAATGTTCAGTGTACCAGAGCTAGTGTCTCTTTAGGAAGGCATGTTAAATAAAAGTAAACAAATGAGTGTGCTCATTTGTTTATCTAGTTAGCGATTTGTTTGTTTTAGCTCTCCTACTTGCCTTAGGCTTAAGGTGGCTTCCTATAAAGCCTCAATATAAAAAGCAACTACAATAAAACAGAACAGAGAGCCGCTTGGCCTTAGTTGCACTAAATATAAGTAAAATACAGCAACATCCAAAATCCACCAAACATCAATACCTTTATTGGGCCAACCAGAAATGCACAAGAGAAGTTACTTTTCTGTTGCTAATGGAGTTGGGTGGTTGTTGTTGTTGTTGTTGTTGTTGTTGTTGTTGTTTTGGCCTAGATTTTATGACTCTTTGTCTCCCAGTGCCCACATGGCCAAAGAGGGGAGTGACCTCTGCCTGCATTGACTCCCTTCAGACCATCTAACTGACAACAACAAAAACAACATCTTGACAAAATGTAGACTGGTGACTCTATCATCATACTGTAATTTTTTTCTTCTCCTGTATGATTCCTGATAAAGAAGCCAGTGGAGCTTTGAAAGCTTGTATAATAGATTTTGTGTATTTTTCAATGGCTCAATATAATTGCTGTTTTGTGAATTTTGGATGTTGTTGTATATTGTAGTATGGCTAGTGCTATTACCCCTACATATCTTTTCTAAATATCAGTGATTTTAATAGGTAAAGTACTTAACAAAACATTACAGAGTTCTCCGGATGATTTCTGCACTAGGTGAACTGATCTATGAGGATAGCAAACCTCTTTCAAATAGGGACGATGAGGGTGAAAAAGTGTATGGTGAGCAATCCAGTTTTGTGAATTTTAGATTTGTATATTTTAATGGATGATTTGTTTCAAGATATCTTTCTCAGGAGTTACCGCCCACTCACACCCCAAGGAAATAAAACTTTCAAAAATGGAATTATTTTCTGCTACTGTCATCAGGTTTCACTTGGTTTCACAGTATTCCACATATTAAAGCTGCAGAACTAGTATGTTACATTAAATTAGAGCACAGTCCATCAGAGAAAAGCAGTTGATTGGTTTGTGACAGAAAACGAATTACCAGTTTATCACTATGATTGATTACAATTTTAAACAAATCATATAGTAGCAGTTTGTGTTACACATTTGCTACTGCAGTATGACCACTTCAGTATTATTTCTGTTTTGAATTATTTAACATGGGATGAGTTTGCTTTTAGGGTAATATTTTTTTTCATATTAAGTATACTGAAATTCATAATCTTGGAGATCAGGAAGTGTTAAAATTCCAATAAATTATGAAGTTATGCCATCCCTTAATACCCTTAACATGCTTCCTTACACCATGCATTATCCAAGAGTAACCATACTTGATTGTTTTTGTTGTGCACATTTATTCCTGCAGTATCAAGGACACAAGCCAAAGAGGTGTGTCTCGTCACATAGTACTGTTTTGTGACCATAGCATACTGATGATCTTTTGGTTCAATTCTGGTATCACATCATACCATTAGTTATGTTTAGAGTGGTTTGCAAACATGCTTGAGAACCATACCATCATGGTGTGAGTTTCTCAGTCTGCACTGCAAAGCATGATTATTATTCTATCATGCTTTGCAATGCAGACTGAGAAACTCAAGCCATGATGGAGACCACAGGGGCCATCCAGTCCAGCTTCCTGCTATGCAGGGACACACATCAAAGCACCCCCAATGTGAGAAATAGCTGGGGGGAGCTCATAAAGGAATTAGGCACAAGATTGAGTGAACCACATTTATTTTAAGTATTCATTCTGCAGAAGAGGGTGCTCATAAAGAGGACACCACAGTGTTGTTTTTATTACCTGCCCCCTCCCCAGCTCAAGTTTTTCCCTCCTCTGGAATCCCATTGGAAAGGACCCCAGGTTTTACAGCCTATCTGGTTTGCCTAAGAAGTTTACATCTCCCCTTCCCCACATTTACAGTGTATCTTATTTCTCATGTTACATTCAAAGTGTCTCGTTAACAGTTTAAAACAAAAACAAAAACCCTCCTTTACCCTGATCCATCTCTGCCTTCCTCTTGGTATGCCCTATCAATCAGTTGTCCTCCTCCAGTATGTCTTATCAACAAGGTTTGAGACAGAGGCCTCCTGTTACTTGCCATAACAGCAGTTTGAAGATGCAGGGTCTTAGAGGCCCTCTTTTGCTTTCTTATAGTTTATGGAAAGCAGTTTAATTAGAGTGTATTGCAGAAGCTAAAATATAAAATATGCTGAAATATATGTGTAAATATATCTAAAATATGTGTTACACAAATAAGCTAAACTATATGCTACTAATACATACATGCTACTAATACTGTATACCAAGTGCAGAAGCTAAAAATATATCTAAAATATATGTTATTTCTCTCACCCAACAGATGACCATCCAGCCTTTGTTTAAACCTCTAAAGAAGGAGACTCCACCATACTCTGAGGCAGCATATTCCACTGCCAGACAGTTCTGACCATCAGGAAGTTCTTCCTGAGGCTCAGGTGGAATCCCTTTTCCTGTAGTTTGAATCCATTGCTCCTTCTTCTAGTTTCTGGAGCAGTGGAAAACAAGCCCGTTCCCTCTTTGATATGACATCTTTTCAAATATTTAAACATAGCTATCATTTCCCCTCTTAACATTCTCTTCTGCAGACTAAACATACCCAGCTCCCTAAGCTGCTCCTTGTAGGGCATGGCTTCCAGACCCTCCACCATTTAGGTTATCCTCCTCTGGACACATTCCAGCTTGTCTATATCCTTCTTGAAATGAGGTGCCCAGAACTGGACACAGTATACCAGATGAAGTCTGACCAAAGCAGAATAGAATGGTACTATTACTTTTCTGGATCTAGACACCATACTCCTGTTGATACAACCAAGAATCACATTGGCTTTCTTGACTGCTGCATCACACTACTGACTCACATTCAGCTTATGATCTACTAATACTCCTAGATCCCTTTCACATGTACTGTTGTCCAGCCAGGTGTTTTCCCTCCTGTATTTGTGCATTTCATTTTTTCTGCCTAGATATAGGACCTTACATTTCTCTCTGTTGAAATTCATTTTGTTAGCCTTGGCCCAGTTCTCCAATCTGTCAAGGTCATTTTGAATTTTGATCCTGTCCTCAGGGGTATTAGCAACCCCTCCCAGTTTGGTATCATCTGCAGATTTGATCAGCATGCTCTCTGTTCCTTCTTCCAAGTCTTTGATTTAGACCAACTTGTATCCTTTTGTTTTCAATCTCTTCAACACTTAGCTTTCTAGGTTCCTTCTTGTCAGCATAGCACGGCAGCCTGTTCACCTGATCCTGTGTCTTTGCCAGTAATACTTTATGATTTCATACAGTGGTTTGTACAAACTGTGGTTTGTAAAAAAAAAACCCAGTTTTATCCTGATTTGACAGCTGCTCACAAAATATGGTTTATATGCTAGCATAGATTCATACATAACAGCAGACCATGGCCCTGTTCAGTTGTCATGTTGCTGCCCCTGTGTTAAGTGAGTGTTTGTGCAGACCTATACAGTACTCTTTTCTTTTGTCTAAATGTACACCTGGAGCTGGGAACATGACAGCTCTGGATGCCACTTCTGCCCATACACACCTGATGATGTGCCAGTCCCCTCATGATATTTATATGTTTAAAAAGTATATCTCCCCACCATGAACAAACAAATCATTTCAAAGGAAATTTCCACTTAAGTCCAGAGGCATTCTTATGAGTGAGAATGAGGACTGGCTGCAAGATGAGGCTTTGCCTTCACAAATGCCCAGCTACCACAGAAGATTAATGTCTGTCGTCTGATAAATTTAGGGTTTCAGTTAAGGTTATGGATCTGAAGAAGGCACTGCAGATATTGAGGATGCCAATATGGGTTTAAGGAGGACTAAGAAAGGCAATGAGGGAAGCCAACAGAGAGAAGGAGACAAAAGCCGTTAGGAGAGAGGGAGAAGCAAAAAAAACAACACCAGAAGAGACAGAAAAGCAGCTGGGATAAGACAAGAAAGGAGAGGAGATTGCTGGTGAAGGATGCGCTGGGGTGAAAGAAAGCAGATTGAGAGAGAAAAAGCTTCTGCATGCCTCCCCTTTCTCTGAGAGTCCTAGAATTTATGTAGATGAGAGGAGATTCTCTCTCTCTCCTGCTCTCTCCCCCTCATTCCCCTCTCAGTCCATCTCTAAATCCATTCTGTGTTCCTTGCTTCTCAAATACAATTTTATAAGTGTAAAAGCAAAATTTAACTCAGTTTAAACCAAATCTACAGCAGAGATGATATACAGAGCTCCTTAATCTTAACTTTGCCTCCTTAATCTTAACTTTGCCCCTTTTGTATTCTTCCCTGCTAACCTTAGTGGAGCCTTTGTGAAGCTGGATTGTTTGCAGCAACATTGCTTCTTCCATTAAGGTGTTACTGCTTAGCCTATTTCCTTTCCTCGAAGTTTTATCTCTGTGAAAGGAAGTTAACTAAATGCACAATGCAGTGCCTATGTAGTGATGTTAATAAACTTCTTTGTATGAATATCTAGTTGTAATCCTCACAATTATGTAAGATCAGTCAGTATTCTTATCTGTCAATTTACAGATGAGCCGGAGAGGAACTGACTTGCTGAGGCCCACCCAGTGAGTTCATGGCACAAACAAGACTCAAATACAGGCATTTCCTGATTTGTAACCTAGCCTGATTGGCACTACAGTACAGTACACAATACCATAGCAGCTTCTAAATGAGAATCATGTACTTGGGGGCAGGGGAAGTGTCAGGTTTCAAACATTATGGAGGGGGGTTATATTTTTTGTGTATTTTTGTTTTGTTTTTGGTCTAAATAATCAGTTAAAGACTTTTGCATAGAAGAGTTCTGTCTGGGATCTGGCTTCCTCTTTCTTCCAGTTGTCCACAAAATGCTGTAAGATTTCTAAAAGAGAGAGAGAAAGTGCATTCTGCCAACAAACTGGCGTAGTAGGTTTGTAGCACTTAGACTAGACTCTGCTGGTTTGAATATCATAGGCAAGTGAACAAACGTAAGTCTTGTAAGCAAGGTAAATGTGGTAGAGGAGAAGGGCAGAATGTAGAAGTACTCAGTCTTGTTGCTTGTTTCCACTCCAGCTGATGACATTGCGTCTGAACCAGGCTCCTAAAATCGTGGAAAAAAATTCCTCATATCCTCCTTGACTGGGGATTTATTTTGAATTAAGTTGCACTTTTAAAAGAATGTATTTTATGTCAGTATTTTTATGTCAGTGGTAATGGGGAACAATTTTGTGTATATCCAATTGCACTAAAAAGCATGAGATAATACAGTCTACCAGTAAAATGATAAATGAGCATTTCTGTTTTTTCTTCTTTACTGATTTGTTTTTGCCTCTGCTGCTTTCATGCCCCTTTCTGTATTTCTGAAGACAGTTTTAATGGTTCAGGGATAGTGGGAGGACAAGGGAGGGATTGCTTAAAATCAGAAGAAAGTGGTTCTTGGTGTTCCCCCTCAGTTCTATGCCACAGCTCACCCTCTGTATTAAGGTGTCTTAGCACTAGGGAATGGTGCTTGGGAGACTTCCAAACTCTTGGATGACTGGGAGAGTTATCTTCTGCCAATAACATCAACAGATGTTTTCCTAGTTCTGTCCTTCTATGTGTTCAATCCAGAATAGTAGGTTCTCTTTTGTGGCTATGACTGATTGCCATTTGATTAAGACTAATGCATGTGCTTTCCTCTTTTTTTTTCCCCTCTTGTACACAGTTTTCCAGAGGTACAGATCCAAAGTAAATAATGTGCAATCCTGGCCAGGCCACGCTAGCCTTTTCAATCTCTGAGTTTAAAAATGCTTATGAGTATGTTAGATTTTTAGTCAGTCAGAATTTTCTTGTCTATATTAAAACTCTATGAAGTCCAACAGAAAATTAATTGTATTCTGATTTGAAGGATAGAGCAAAAGAATGATGTTCTCTTATATTTTACTTCCAGTTCTCTGGTGTGAGTACCTGTGGTTAGGTTGCTAAAATGGCAAGAATGATGCACAATGGGAAGTTGTTAGAAAGTTTTTAAAGGTATTGAAAATTTTCGGGAGAAAAAACCTAAAGGGAACAAATCTGTGTAAGGACAAAATACAGTGGTGCAGAAGATTAGGGAGACACAAAGCTAAAGAGGAGAGGGAATATAATAAAGTAACTGAAAGAGGGGAATAGAGAAAGAGACATGTGAGATTTAGAAATTGTAATGCAGACCTTCTGTTGTCTGGAGAGGTCATTTTCTGGTTCATACTAAAGATCGATACCCCAAGCACAGAACTGAAATTTGCCTCAATGGAGAAATAAATTTTGCTAATGAAACTGAGATTGGACATGTTTGGAGATGACCTTCCAGATGAAGGAGAGGTGACAAAAGGAGAAGCAAACCTGTTCGTTGTAGCTTAGTTCCTACATCTTATTACAGCCTAGCAACATAGTTCAACTAAATTCTGTAGTGTAATTTATAAGAATCCTGAAATGTTATCTGTTGCTTTTGTTCCAGCTTGGGCAGAGCAGTCGTTACGTACCAGGGTACCTCAGTTAACAAAGCCTCTGACCAAGAAGTTCCTTTTTACAAAGTCATTTTTATGCCTTCTTTCTTCCTTATCATCTGTATAGCTGGAATTTTTTAAGCAGCATTGGCATTGGGATGATGGGGGGGCTGGAGCAACATAGACTCTCATCAGGACCCCATCACACTCCATTCTTATAGCACTGTTACTCCATTTTAACTCTATGGCAGCATTCTGTGGAATTCTGGGACTTGTAACTTAGTGAAGCCCAAAAGCTCTTTGGCTAAAAATTCTAAATGCTTCTTCCTAAATTGCAAATCCCAGGATTCCATAGGATGGATCCATGGCAATTTAAGTGGAATAATAGTGCTATAATAGTGTAGTGTGATAGTGTCAGATTGCAGCAGCATGTCTACCATAAACAGTGCAATAAAAGCTTGAGCTGGCAAAGAATGGGAATTAGTCCAGCCAATTCTACTGTAACTGTGTCTGTCTGTCTGTAACGGGCAACTTGAACAGCGGATATCTCCATAATCCCTTACTGAGTGTGCATGGATAGCAAAACAGAAAACGGAAAATTAAATAAGTCCGCCTCATCATCTGCTCCAAGCATGTTAAAAAATAAAACAAAACACAGAGGTGTAAGCTTAGTAGGTGGAATGGGAAATCATAAGAAAAGTGGAAACCTACACAAGGGTTACCTGACCTAGTTGTTTCATTTCGCCTGTGCATATTGTTAGTTTTTGATAAAAAGGTTGCTGAAACACATCTAACTCCAATTTTTTGTGGTGCAGGAACCAATCCTTTTTCTTTCCATGTCATTTCTATCTCTGGCACCAAATTTTCTGTTAAAGAAGTAATGCCCTGGGAACACATCTACTTTATTAAATGGAGTATATATCTTTAACAGGCCTACCATGTGATTAAATGTTATATCCCTTTCGCTGGTTGGAGGGCTGTGCTGCGTTGGAGTGCTTCATGTCAACTTTTTAGTATAGTCCACTGTTAATAATGGCAAGGTGGCTGTAGGACTCTGCTTGATGTGAATTCCCAGTCAGAAATCCCCCATACTTTTCAGATTACACCATAATGGTAATAATAATTAATAATAATATTTATATCCAGCCTTTCTCCCAACAGTGGGACTCAAGGCAGCAAACAACATTAAAAACAGTACAAATTAAAAGATCCATGAAAGTATAAACATAAAATTTAAAAAAACTTTATAAAGTTAAAACATTATATGTTAAAAATGTAATAAATAACTTGGAGAAAAAGAAAACTCATGAAGAAATTAGGCACAGGATCAAATGAATCACATTTATTTTAAATGCTCATTTTGCAGAAGAGGGTGCCCATAAAGAGGACAGTCCCAGTGTTGGGTACCTCACGTTTTATTCCCTATCCTGACGCAAGTTTTCCCTCCCCTGGGATCCCATTGGATAGAACCCCAAGGGTTACAAGCCTATCAGAGTCGCCTAAAAAGTTACATTTTCCCTCTCCCCATATTTACAGTGTATGTGATCATGCATTAATCATGCATCTCCCTCGTGCATTGTGTTACATCCCAGGTGACTTATCAGCATTTTCAAAGTACCCCTTTGTGCTCGGCCATGTCCCTATAAATCAGTCTACTCCTTACATAGGACATGTCTTGTCCTCCTTACAGAGGCCTTGCCTTGTCCTCCTGTGTTATCTGAAAAATACCAATTACCCTTCAAGGTCTTTGGGAGGCCCTACTATCTCTAAAAATTTTCCTTATTAGACCTATTTTATTACTGGAGCTCAAATACAAAATATGCTAAAATATATGTGTAAATATGTCTAAAATGTGTTAAAAGCTAATACATATATGTGAGTAATGCATGTCAAGAATACTGCAGAAACTAAAATGTATTTTATTTCTCTCAAAAAATATTAAGTAATACATTTTTAAAAACTCAAGACTTTAAACAGACTCACACAGCATCTAGAACCCAAACCCAGTCAATTTATAAAAGCCTGATGGCACAAAAATATCTTAACCTGCCATTAGAGAGACCCTAAGGACAGAGCCATCCTAGCCCCTCTAGGGAGAGAGTTCCAAAGTCTGGAAGTAGCCACTGAGAAGGCCCTGTTCCCACTGAGAGGTGGGACAGAGAGAAGGGTTTCTCTGGATGATCTTAAGAGTTCAAATGGGGTCATAAAGGGAGACCTTGTTTGAGATTGAATCAAGTAGTCTGTTTTAGTCCCCTTTTAACAGAGATATATACCTAAATAACATACTTTCAAGATTTGCAATTCCAACCTTTTGCATAGATCTTTTAACATGGAGCCCATGTTCTAAACCTTGGCACCTTAAGGATTAAGGAGATTTGAAGATTAAAAACACGGTTGCTTAAACAAGGAGTAATCTATTGGGAAGATTTAAAATATGCATTTAAAAGGTCAGACTAAGGCTCCCAAATATATATCAGAGGAATTAGAAACATACATCCAAAATACAATAATACTGACAAGGTTAAAAGAAAACAAGCAGGTAAAAAAAATTAGTTGTATAGCTAAATACAGCTAAATATGAAGAAAAGTGTTTGTGTGTAAGTAGGCCTTAAAAAGGAAAGGAAATGACAGCCTAAATACCATATAGCAATATATCGGTATGGTTAACTGTGGTGAGAAGGCGTTTCTTAGAGGTGACTTGGAATCCTAGCATGATTTCAATAGGAAAGGGAACGTAGTATTTTGGAGTGGGATGGAAGTCTGAGAGTGAGCAGTGAGGTTTTCAAAGAGACCAGAGTGAGAAATTTTAGAAGGGAAAAAGAGGTGATCAGAAATGGGTTTACAGACAACCTGTCAGAATCTCAGACAAGAAAAGACTGAGAACAAAGTTTTTTAAAGAAGCAATGAGGGGCAGAGACAAGAGGTGAAATTTTGTTTGAAAAGAGGAAGCCACATAAGAACAATTCTGTTATGGATCTGGAAACTATGTGTTTGTGATGGGATTTGTTTGTGAGAATAAGCAGAAGTTAGTGTTAGTGATCTCCTTATCGTGGCTGCTTCCAGACTTGGGCAGAGTTGCTCTGTGAGTAGAGAATGAGGGTCCTTCTTGGTGTGAGGTGAGGAGGGGACCCTTTGCATTGCCACCAATGTCTTAAATCATTTACAAGTCCAAGTGACAGATACCAGGAGATGTTTCAGTGATAGATGAGGTGACATAGGTGGAAGAAAGGCAGACACATAACTTTTTTCCTATGTCCCTGTGGTATGTAAGTTTTTTAAAAAGGGTATGAGAAGAGCTTTAAAAAGTTAAAATAAAATAAGATACTGTTAGTGCATGTTTTTGTGGCTGTGCTCTTTAGGCAAGGTAATTTGCAAACGTTGAGACAGTAGTTCAAAACTGAACTCAAGAACCAATGTAGTGTCGTGGTATGAACGTTGGGCTAAGACTCTGAAGACCAGAGTTTGAATCCCCGCTTGGCCATGGAAGCCCACTGGGTGAACTTGGAAAAGTCACACTATCTCAGCCTCAGAGGGAAGCAAGAACAAATCTTCCCTCAGAGCAAATCTTGTCAAGAATACCCTGTGATAGTTTCTCCTTAAGAAGCGTCATTCGTCAGAAACATGTTGTAGGCACGCAGTAGAGTTAAAGACTGATGGTACTTGCAAAAAGTCACTGTGCAGTTTTCATTTGGAGCCTTCACAATATCTACATGCCTTAGTGGGCACTATTCTGTTGCCTTTTCACAAGGCCGGACGATAGCTTCCTTCTAAACTGAAGGCTATTTTTTTTCTCATAATAATAGAATTCAGAAGTGGCTTGTAAAATATATTTTATGCTAACTCTGGACTTTTTCAGTCCCCTTGCAAGGTTAACTGATGTAAAATCAATTTAAATCAACAAGAAAAAATGTCAGTTTTGACATTATTTATGTAAGTTAAGTTTCCAATTTATGCTTATTCATATAATACCTAAACAGTGGTGCAAATCTAACCACTATAATATATTAATTTACATCTAAAGCATTAATTATGCAGTTGTTCATTCTCATAGTAAGCATTACATCTTTGTAAACATGCATTCTGTGCTGTTTCAATGTATAAATGAATGTATCTCGACAAGATTTTCCATATGGATTCTGCCTTATAACTAGATGCCATCACTCTTTGTGAGGTTAACTCTTAGAATGCAAGAACATGCACACTGGACCATCATTTCTTCTTAATTATTGTTGTTAGTCAAAATTGGTGTATCCTGTCCTGTGTCACAAGGTCTTAAGGTGAGGTACAGACAAGAAAGCTATTTAGAACTGTTTTAAAGGTTTTGAAATGTATTAAACAATTTAAAACCATTTAAAACTGTATACATAAGCTGTCAAGCCACAATCCTTGGACAGACAAAAACCTTTGGGGAAGAACTACGTTCAGGTCTCTTTTCCAGTGTTGCTCATTTCTGGTTCATTCTATCTAGGGCCATTTCCGCACTGTACTGTTATAGTGCTGTTATTCCACTTTCAACATTCTTTGGAGTTCTTGGGCTTGCCATTTAGGGAGGGGCCTTTGAGGCCCCTCCCTCAACTGCAAGCCCCAGGATTCCATAGGATGTTGAAAGTAGAATAAAAGCACTGTAACAGTACAGTGCAGAAACGGCCTGGGTCTAATCACAACTTTGCAAAGACAAAATAGCAAACAGAAGGAAATCTCCATAACTGATACTTACATAAAGTCTGCCGTTTAATGAGCAGATTGGATCAGTTTGTTTTCAAGAGGTGAAAATAAAATGCCGATATTTGAGAAATGACAAAATTAACTTTTAATTTACATAGTCTCTTGTAGCTCAGTGTATCTGACAGAAGTATTGGTTCAATTTAGAGATTAACTATGAGACCAACGTAATTTAAAGTAGATTATTAAATGAGAGCCAGTGTGGCATAGTGGTTTAAACATTATACTACAGTCCTGGAGACCAAGATTCTATTCTCCATTTGGCAGTAGAAACCCACTAGATGATCTAGGGTACTTCACACACTCTCCGGCCCAGAAAACTCTATGATAGGTTCGCCTTAGCATTGCTATAAGTTGGAAACAACTTCAAGGCACACTACAGCAAGATTATTTTAATACAAATCTAATTTTTATTAAGGATAAATTAGAATTTACAGTAATAAATACCGGTAAATAAATTTCAAAAGGGTTTAATTACTCCAGATCCATGGTCTTAATTTTATTAAAGCATCGTTTCTTATTCGTCTTCTCCTCAACCGCAGGTGTAGGTGTCATGCACACATACTCCAGGGATGCACTGTAACATTTTGCTATACAATCCTGGTTGTAATGAGTGAAACCTTTCAAAATCTGTGGTCACTATGGCACTGGTTGTCCTTTCTGTAAAGAAAAGGAGTGCAGCCTGTCGCTGGAGTTATTGTTGGTCTCATTCATGCTAATTAGTGGTGCTTGTGCATATATCTTATTTGTGAGTGGAAGACGGGGGGGGACACTAAATAATGTAAGGGAGTGCAGAGCAGTTGCAAATAATGTGTGAATGGTTTCCTTCCTCATCCCTCATAGTCTTCCCTATCCTTCTTGTATTAGCCTGTGATTTTCTGAGCTGAATACAAAAACTGAAATTTAGCTGTCAAGTAACAAGATGGTCAGAAAGATGGTTGAAAAATCATTAAACATAAAATGCTTTCATAGATTGATGCCAAGAGCTTTGAACAAAGTAGACTTAGAGTAGCAATTATCCACTGGTTCAAAGAGAATTACAGGATCACAAAACAAATTACTGTTATTAAAAACGGTACTTGTTCTTGCAAAGTGTTATCATTGTGTTTCTCAGTCTTAAGTTGATCTTGCCCCATTGGGGAAATTATAGGTACTAGTTCATATTGATTATAGAATGCTAGGCATTTTTTAAAGAACAAATCTTCTCGATTCTGAGATAAATCACTTGATGAAAAAAAAACAGTACTTTTATCATTTATTCCCATGTGCTGGTCTTGAGCTTGCTGTACTGAGCTTTTTGCTTGCATGAACATACACTAATTATACAATCCAAAACTACAAGATGCAGACCTACCAGTTTATGGTTGTAACAACATTGCTTTTACTTTCCTCTGCATGATTTTTTATTCACACCTTTGCCTGATGAAGAAGCCAGAGAACTTTTTTGTTCTATGCCTTTTGGGCGAGCTAACAAAGGTATTACCATTGTGTATTTTATGTTCTGCTAGAAACCCTACAGATCAGCTTGACCCAGTCCTTGCAGTTAGGGGAAATTGGGAAAGTAAAAAAGGGGGGGGAGTAAAAGCAATTACAATTGGCTAGTATTTGACAGTAACAATTTGTCTTGTGCCTTTTACATTTTCTTTGTTGTTGTTTGCCTTCAAGTCATTTCTAACTTACAGCAAGCCTAAGGCGACCCTATCATGAGGTTTTCTGAGGCTGAGAGCGTGTGATGTGTCAAAGTATATGAAATATTTCAGGTAGCTACCAGTGATCTTGAGGAAGGAGAATAAAAACCTTTCAAGTTGAGAATGTAACGGAGCATCAGTCAGGATGATGATGATGATTCATGTTTGCAAGCTCTGATTCTTACTCTGATTGCCAATACTTTTTTCTGAGAGGAAATAAGTTAAATAGCAAGCAAATATATTAAATGATTGGGTTCCAAATCTGATCTTTATCTCTTGCATAATTTAAAACTAACTAAAGCCTTGTGAATCTTTTTTGGAATATTTAGTCTTTTTATATTTTTCTATCTCAGTATCTGAAGCTATAGGTTTTCCCCACACTGCAGTTAAGAAAATTCTTATTTTTAAATGAAGCAAATTAAAAATGTAACTTTCTTGACAGAAGATCACAGCTTACTGGCAAAACTCATACTTTGTATAGAAAAGGTCTCCAGATCAGTCTCTGGAATCTTCCTTACTGAATTAGATGCACCAGTGATCCTATTTAGGATAAGACAGCTTCAACTCTAGTTGTATTTAACCATACTTCTTCCAGCCAGTTGTAGCAATAGAAAAGAAGATTTGTGTTGTGCCAATCTTAAAAAGAGTTTTTGTGTTTTTTAGTGGGCAGTTTGCAGTAGTAAGGAAGTGCCGTGAGAAGAGCACTGGTGCACAATACGCTGCAAAATTCATCAAGAAACGAAGGACAAAATCCAGTCGTCGAGGAGTGAGTCGAGAAGACATTGAACGAGAAGTGAACATATTAAAAGAAATCCAGCACCCCAACGTGATCACACTGCATGATGTTTATGAAAGTAAAATGGATGTAATTCTTATTCTGGAACTGTAAGTAGTTTTGAAATTACCTTGGGATGGCAGGCTATAAAAATTAGAGAACTACATAGTTTTGGAAATCTGCCTTACTATCAGTGATAGAAGAACTGGTATATGCTGCACTGAAAATACACAGATTCTTGAGAGAATCTGGTGGGTGGAGGCAGGAGATGAATGGAAAACCGTAAAATTGTTTATTATGGTAATTATGGCAAAACTGCAGGTTGGTGGTTGCAGACCTGAATTATGAACTGCAAAAGAATATTCTCTGTACCCACATGTGGTACAGAGTTAGTAATCTCAGTGAAGAGTGGCAACTTGTTGTCCTGCAAGGCCAAGGTGCTACCGGGTACTTAAGTTGGACTACCTCTGGGTAGCCACTCGTTTTGGAAAGCTAGGAATCCCTTTGGGCCAGATGGCTAGGGTGCGTAGGAGACTGTAGGGAGGAAGAGGAACTGCTAATTATAATGGAAGCCTTACAATCCAGCATCAGTACCCGATTGAATCTTGGCCCATATGTTTTGAACTACAACTCCTGTGATCCCCTACCATTGACCTTGTTATCGTTGGGGTCCAGTTGTTGGATGTTATGGTCGAACACATCTGAAATACAAACTGCACTTAACCTTTGATCTAATCTATATTGATGTTTTGATAGACTATTTCCACAAACAGTGAAGAAGCAAGAGAATCCAAACAGGTGGTGAAATGAAAATTCCCATCTTGTTTGTGTATGTTGAGCAACCCCAGATCTCTCACCTGCTTGCTTTTTGCTCACCTGTAGGGTTGTAGACTGTACTTTGGTTAATTAATCAAAACAAGGAAGCAAAATACTCTTTTAAATATACTGTATTTGCCAGTGTATAAGATGCACCAATGTTTAAGATACACCCCATTTTCAAAGGTTATTTTGGAGGAAAAAAATTAGTACCAGTATGTCTTATACACTGAGGAGACTTCCCTCACCCCCCCCTTCCCTTCCATTTCACCTCAGCGGGAGTTCTCACCACCAAAGCAAAATGCATAGGAAAGAGAGAAGGAGGAGCAAGCACTGCAGCATGGCTCCCCTAGACCCTCCATTTCCTTTCTTATGCATTTTGCCTTGGTGTGCGGGGGGGGGGCAAAAGGAGGGCTCACAATGCTGCACCCGGCATATAAAATACACCCCATTTTCAAAGGCTGTTTTGGAGGGAAAAGTATGTTCTGTACACTGGCGAATACAGTAATTCTCAAATGCACGAAGAAGCACCTTCTGAAGAACTGAGCCATATTGGAAGTTTCACCATCTTCCTCCTCCTTCCCCCACCTCCAAAAAATCTTAGGTCTGTGCTGAAATGTTCAGCTGTAATTCTCAAAATTGCAACAACTCATATAAAGGAATAGCATGGGATCCATGGGCCACAGTTTACTCATGACTGATCTCAATACTTTTCTTCTCACAGTATCTTTTACTATATCACCTGCACAGTTTTTTTAAGCACGTGCCTATGCTGTTATTTCAGTGAATAGAATATAGCACTTGCAACTGAATCTTTTATTTCAGTTTTTCAAAATTGTTGGCATTTATTTTAGCAGGAAATAAAGAATCATATCAGTGTCTTTTAAGAGTGAAGGAGATATGATTAATAATAAAAAATGTCTAATTGTTTCTTTTCTGTTAGAAAGTGTGTGTGTGTGTATATGTATGTGTGTGTGTGCATATTTTTAAAAAATCTAGTTTGAAGAACCTAAATCAGTTGGATTTAATTATCAGAATGTGTAAACTCCTGCTTCATTCTGTAAATCTGTTGTAATCCACACATATACATTTCATTGTTATTTAACATATTTATGTGTCATGTCTGTGATCAGTCCTGTGAGTATTATTTCTGAAGTGACAGGGGATATGAGTATAGCACTTTTGGAAAAAGCAGTTAGGAGTGTCAGTTTGGGTGAATTGTGGAAAAGATGGGTAGGAAGATCAGAAATGAGAGTGAAGGTATTTGTGAGTGTTATCTTTGCTTCATTTTGGTGAGACAAAACCGTTTATTGTTTTCCTGTGGATCAAAGCAAGGAATACGCTAAACCATTGGAATCTTGGCAAACGTACAATAACCTCTTAAACTTCAATAACTTTGTGGATTTTCTTTATTTGAGGTGTTAAGAGTTCATGAGTTCAAGGTTTTTTTTTCTTTTTATGTATTTAATCGTTTTATGTTCCTTTATGTTATTTGACTATATGAATTATGGTTTGTTTTGCTTTATTTGTACATAGTTAGCTGTGTTTATTCAAATTGTAAATTATATGGTTATCTAAAAGGAGTTTTATGTCAATGTGTTAATGTAATTACAGTTGAATCTGGCCTGGTTAGTGTGGGAATCTGAGAGCAGCATTTTAAGCAGGTTGCATTTATGTAGCAAAAGTGAGACGACATTCCATTACTGATTTGATAGTTCTTTGGAATCTGCTAAATTTTAAAGCTGTGTTAATTTTTACCCAATTAATGCAAGAGGCTATGAAATTTTGCAGTGAATGGTCACATTTGGAATATTGAGAAAATTGTGGGCACCATTACAAAAAGGCTCAGAAAGCACCCATTTCACATGTTGATGAGGTTAAAAGGCAGATGATTAGCCCAAGAAACTAAGTATTAGATGACACGCTAACCCGCTCCTTGGAACTATGATTTCTGATCCAGCAAAACAGACATTTGTGACTCTAGCAGGCAATTTATCTGAACAGATGCCCCACATGGAGAACAAAACACACAAGAATGCATGTGTGGATATACATATGCTTTCCTCAGCTTAGCTACCGTGCTGCCCCTAGTTGCTCTCTCATTTTTGTGCTGGCTTACTCCTTCCTTCTTTAAGCCTCCTTGTTGTCTTTGTGTATTAAGGTGCAGCTACGCCCCATAAGTACGGTGTGCCTCCAAATCCTGTGGTGGACCTGGAGACATTAATTTTATGGAATTCAAGAAGATTTCAACTGGAGAGCAATCCCAGACACAAAGGGAAAACATTAAAAAGAATTTTTATAAAAATCCTAGCTGTAGGATGCCTTTACAGGTCCAAGGCGTGTGGTCTCAGGATGTACTCACACATTCTGGTGCTCTTTTAAATTCCTGCATTAAAGCATAAAGTAAAAGGCTGTTTTCTTTTAGAGTCTGCAGCCTTTCATTGGTATATCACTTTGATCTATTCAGACCAAATGTATTCAAAGATCAGTTTGATTTATTTCCAGTAAAGGTTGCCCATGTTAATGTTGGGGTATAAAAATGATGTAAAGCTGTTGAACAAAGAGGAGCAACTACAAGGGGTTTGGCAGAAGCTGGGCAGATAGACACACAGCCAGTTCCTTCTATCCCCCAAATTTTGGGGTTTTGAAAAAAAATTACATTAGAAATGGCCAGTAGCAGTCCCCCAGAAAACCTATAGGGTTTTCCCAGTCATTTTGTTCCCCAGTCATTTTGCTGTGTTCTGGAGCAGTGGTTCTCAACTTTCCTAATGTCGTGACCCCTTAATATAGTTCCTCATGTTGTGGTGACCCCCAACCATAAAATCATTTTCGTTATTTTTATTTATTTATTTATTTATTTTTTAAAGTTAGTTAGTTAGTTATTTCCAACATCAAATAGATTGGAAACACTGCCCTAAATCACTGCTCTGGATAGACTTCTAATGCCTAAAAACTGGTAACCCTCCCCCTTTTTTTAAGCACAGAAAGCGTCCATCAATGCCAGAATTAAGGTAGTAGTTCTAGTTCTGAATGTTGGGTTTCCACAGTTCAAAAAGCCAGTCACTCCCAAAGGCAATGCCAAAACAGCCCACATTTTACACGAGGCGCAGGGAGGAAAGGACAGGAAGAGAGGAAAGATGGCGGCAGCATAAGCAGATGCGTTTTGTTTCACTCCCTCCCTTCCTCCCTCCCTTAAAGGGAGTGCGGACGCTGAACATACAAAAAACGAGGAATGCAAGACAGTCAGGGCAAAGAGCACAACACGTGCATATGGCAAGCGCCAAGGGTCCATGCACAACAAAAGCGAGAGGAGAAAGTCATCCTGACTATTTCTGCACTAGACTGTTATAGCACTATTATTCCACTTTCACCATCCTATGGAATCCTGGGGTTTGCAGTTTGATCCCCAGCGCAGGGGTCTCAGAAGCACTGCTCCCATTGGCTGTGAGGCCACCTTCTTTTAAAAGTGGGGGCAGGATTGAGGAGTGGCGACCCCTGTGAAATGGTCATTCGACCCCCAAAGGGGTCCCGACCCCCAGGTTGAGAACCACTGTTCTGGAGGCATTTTGAACTTCCTCCTCCTCCATTGTAGGTCCTAACTGACCTCACTTCCAAACAGAAAGTGATCAGACAACTACTTCCTGTGTGTAAAAAAAGCCCCATCTGGATCCAAAAAAGGTGTGTGAGGCTGCACTAGTAGAACGCCGGAAGCCATTGGTCATGGGGGAAGGCAAAATTTTAAAAAAATGACCTCCAAACCTTGGCTACCATAAGGCAATTTATGACCTTGGGAAAGTCACATAAATTGCTTTAAGGACCACCTATATGCAGACTGTACTTTACCCACATCTACTATAGAACAGTTTGGACACAGCATACATTGTAGAATGATCCTTTTGTGCATCTGTATTTCATATATTTTGCTTCTTATTAACCTTTCCAATATTATAACCTTAGCTATAAGTTTTCCTTATATTTACTGTATTTGCAATTAAGTTGGGGTAAAATTACAAAATTACATTCTTTTCTGTTCGTATTATGTGTAATAAGTGCTTAACATTACTTACAATTTGAAGTAAAACTAAACTGTTACTAGTCAGACGAAGAGAGTTTGTTTTCAACCACAACTCCTGTAGCCTCTTATCATTCCCTGCACTTCTGGGGTTTTTGGGAATTAAAGTGAAGGGCCAGAGATTTCCCACCCCTGAGCTACATAATTCACTATAATTTGTTCTCCCTGGTAATTAATTAATAGCTGACAGTGTCCTCTATTGTAGGCCCTTTCTGCACCATACCTCAATAGCGCATTTTTCCGTCACAGTCCCAGCATTGCTACTTCTGTGATGGTATTGAGTTCATAATGCTCCCTGCCACACCCTTTCACCTTAAGCAGATGAGTAGCTTATTGCCACTGGTATTCCCTCTGCACTACAGTACCATTGTCCAGTCCCTTTCCCCACCTTTTCCCCACCCCACAGCTCCTGATTGGTCGGGGGGGTTGTAAGCCATACTAGTGCAGCCACATTGTAACATCACGACACACCAGTACGCTACTGCATTTTTGCACTTTAACACTAAAGAATGTATTGTTAAACATTTAAAAATTAACTCAAAGGAGAAGATTAAAATAAACACAGAGGGGTGATAGATTTCGAACTTATCACGCCATGGGAGTAGCTGAGGGAGAGACAACCTGGGCATGCCCACACCCTGCCCATTCCTGGATCGGCGACAACCGAAAGCACTATCAAGCGCTATTGAGGAACTGCACTCACTCAGCTGACATGATAGTAGCGAGAAAGAAGGCTGTTAATGGATTTTTTCTGGAAATAAAATAGGGCTGATTTGCAACACTTGAGAATACAACAGCAGCTGGTTGGGAATGGTGTTGTGCAATCCTGGGCCAGGAACAACCCGGTGCTGTGGTGGGATGATGACATCATGCAGAAAGGGCCTTAGTCTCATTTTCTATATACAAATACAGACATAACTCAAATAACAAAGCCTTTGACAAAGAAGCTACCTTTTACAAAGTTGTTTTAGACCTGCCCAGCCCCACCTTTTCTTTCTTATCCTGTATTAGGATTTTTTAGTAGTGTCAGCACTGGGAAGATGGTAAAGGAGGGCTGGAGTATCACAACCTTTGTGCATCAGGTTCCAGCAGTGTGTCTGCAGTAACCATGCAGTAAACTTCCAGCTGGGAAAGAATGGGGTTCTGTTGTAGATGTTTCTGCTCTAATTGCATGGGCCTGCCTACAACAGCAAGTTAAACAGCAGCTTTTCCTAGAATCCCTTACTAAGGATATGTAAATATTAAAACTGAGAGGAGTAGGTAAAGTGGTTAAGTCTATTTCAACATCCCCCCCAAATTTGTTTAAAAAACCAGAAGTCTGTGTGCCTATATATCTGCTGCCATCTTGTGTACTACTTGTACACAGCCACAGTAGTAATCTTTTCAGTGGTGTCCATGAGAGTTTCTGGTACTATATCTTCATAGGTGGAAAAGGCCTACCAGCAGCCCCAAAGTTGATTGCCAAGAAGAACAAGTTTGTTCCCTTACAGTAGTTTGCTGTAATAAAAAACAAAAACAGCATGAATATGTGGAGATGCAATAATCTGAGATACCGGATACAGATTTTCCACACTGAAACCAATGATGGCTTTCGTGCCTTGCCAAGCCTTCTTCCCCCCACCCCCCAAAAACCTTGTAGCAACTGTTAAGTTCAGACAATATTTTTTCTCCATTAATAATGTATGCAAGGGTTTAGTTTTGCTGTTGGGAAACATATTGCATTAAATATCAAGGTCTTTATTTCCAGTTTGTTCACCAGTTTCACAGTATGCCTGTTAAATTTTGTTGAATGTACTGGGCTTAAAATTCTCAATGTGACAGTAAATCTTTAGATGATGGCTCAATTATTTAATCAGTTGATTAATAAAGGCATGTAAGTACAATAGTACTAGTTCATTAAGGGATTATTATGCTGTTTTTTTTTTAAACTAATCTGTTTTGAGGTTTCTGTTTAAGATCTATAATGATACCTTATGGGATGTAACATTTAATCCCAAAGCTTGGGGAAAAGACTTTGCTTGTCTGAAAAATAATTATTTGATAGTGTTTTGTGATGCCTTTTTTCTCCCAAAGGAAGGAAGTGTTGACTACACACTTTCTTTTTTTCATCTTTGAACTAACTCTTAAACTCACTGCTTTATCGTCTAAGAGACTTCTAATTGAAGTTTTAACTAGATCCTGTAATAACCCTATTTGTAAATGTTTCTGTGGGTTTTTGTTTTTTATCAATAGTTGGTATAGATTTAAATCTATATTTTGTTTATGTATCACCAGGATATGAAAATATAATTATCTTTAATAGTAAATGTAAATAATAATCTATTCTTGCATATTTATGTATTTGAATCAGAGAGATTTGTTGGTTTAGGAGTGTCTGCTTTGGATACGTGAATCAAAACACCAAAATATACGATGAGACCTTGCCGTTTTCAGTTTGGGAACAATAGTCACTATGGAAGTATACCTAGTGTGTGTATTTTCTACAAAAAATGGGTTACTGGCAGTCTTAGGTCTTTAGTTTGACCTTTGCTACGTGTCTCTGTGGCTAAGAACAGACTGCTTACTTATATCCAAGGAGTCACTGTGTATTCATAGGGCCTGCACCTATGCAAAGATCTAGAACTTTTGGTGGTAGCCCTATCCTGCCACTCTGGTATTTGGGAAAAATAGTCATGCAAGTGTTCTAAATATGATGGTCTATGTATTCTCAATACGTACATACATACATACATATATAAATCTTTATTTGCATAGCCTTAGCAATTACGAAGTATTTCAGATAAAAACAGCATTGAAACAATACAAAGGGTGTTGTACTTTATGCTCCCATCCATCATCTCTGACTTCTATTTATCCTTACTACAAAGTTCTCTTCTTAGAATTGATGCTTTAAAAGCAAAACAGCAACTTTATTGGAAATGTATGAGACTGAATCCCTCAAAAGAAATTTAATTAAAAATGAGCTAGGCTTATTGGGTCTAAGATCAAGATCTTTAAACATGGTCTTCCTTAAGTCTTTATAAATTGGGCATACCGGTAAGTAGTGTACTAGATCTTCAACTATATTACTCCCACATGGGCAGACTCTGTCCTCCCTGGGAATATGATGGTTCCTTCCATACACTACTGCTGAGTCCATTAAGTTATAATGGAGAGCTGTGAAAGCACATCTCCACTTGGGATTGGTTGTGCTATTTAAATATTAAGGATAAGGCATTTGTATAGATAATTTGGCACATTTTGACACACATGTGGGAACACGGTCAGCTCGAAAATCATTTTTCAAAATGTGTGCCTTCAAATGTCAAACTGCTTGCTCAAAGTTTAAAGCATCTGAGGACTCCAGCGAGAGGCTGTAACTCTCCACTAAATGTAGAATCTTCTAATTAGATTAGATTAGATTAGATTAGATTAGATAGATATTTTCTGCTATTAAAGTTTGATATCTCATTGAAGGCATTCAAAACTAAAGAAGAACCTATTCCTTTTCTCAGTTTCAGTCAATATTTGATTGCATACATGCAGGCAACAATCTTCAGTGTGTGGAGACCAGTTTCTAACCACAAAATAGAGGTTTCAGTTCCTATAGGTAGTCCTAAGATTACCCTAAGGAAATGATTCTGAATTGTTTCTAGGTGCATTTTCAGGGATACTCCCCAAAGTTCAGCACCATAACATATATGAGCAACTAGCTTAGCCTTATAAATTTTAATAGCAGGTGGAATCTGTTTACTGCCTTGGTACTCTCGTAATCATTTGTCCATTGTCCAGTCTGGGAGAAATTAAGGCTTAAATATTTAAATGATTTCACCTCTTCTATAGAATGCCCATCAATCTGCCATACATGTTTTATATATCTGTTGACAAATACTAAGATTTTAGTTTTATCATAATTAATTTTTAATTTGTCATGTAATGCCAATTGATTAAAAGCTTTCAGTAATCTCCTCATCCCTTGTTGTATTCTCAGTATGATTGTGAGAAAGTGCCTGGTAGAAATTCATGTTCTGATGCTGAGTAAGTGAGGTACTGTTTTCATACATGGTGTGCATACAATGCTGAATGAAGCATTGTAACAGATTTAAAAACAGCAATCCAGGAAAGTGTAGGATGTGTTAGCATTCACCTTGCCACAGTAGCCTCTTATGCTTCTTTCCTGTTAGACAAAATGATTGTCTATTTACAGTGGTTTCATCTTTCCTGTATTTCCCACTCACTGTCATTTCCTAAGTATTTTACTGTATTCTCATACTACCTTTTCTGCTTTGCACTTCTTGAATACAAATGCACTGCAGTGGTTTGAGTGCTGGACTAGGACTCTGGAAAACCAGGATTCAAATCCCTACTCAGCCATGGAAATTCACTAGGTGATCTTGGGCAAGTCACACTCCCTCACCTTCAGAGGAAAGCAGTGGCAACCCCCTCTGTACAACTCTTGCCAAGAAAACTCCATGATAGGTTTGGCTTAGGGTCGCTATAAATTGGAAATGACTTGAAGACTCATAGCCATGATAACAACAACAAATCCATTTCCTTACTTCTTTTTACTGTTGTTTATCTGGCTTTCAATTTTGCCTGTTATTATCTGCTTTATTTAAGATTCCTGGTTGTTGTGGGTTGTTGTTTATTCTTGTTATGTAAGAACACACATTTTTAGGTTTATAAGTGTAAAGAGAAAGAGAGAGAGAGATGGAGGTTCATTAAAGAATAAGAATTAATATTCCTGTGAGAATGGCCTCATATTCTAGAAAGAAATGGTGAGTATTCAGGTCTAGTTCTCAGTGGTTTTGGCTGATAACCATGTGTCCTCCCAACAGAGGAGCAAAGTTCGATCACATCAAGTTAAAAACAAAGTACACTAAAAATATTTGATACAATTTTTAAAATAATAATAAATGAACAATTCTGTTAAAAACACTAAATTACAATAGTTAAAAACACATTAAAACATAGTAAAAGCTACAGCACAATTCACTCCATTCATAAGATATTTTTGCCACAATTAAATTCCGAAGACCTGCCTAAATAAAAGTCTGTCTTTGCCTCCTGACAGAAAGAGAGTAGAGGGGGCAAATGAACCTCTCATATGGGGCTCCAACAACTCCCATCAAGAAGGCTCACTTTCTCACTCTCTCTCTCAGCTGTCCTCATCAAACACGCTTGTAATGGATGTGAAACAGAAAGGCTTCCCCAAACTCTTAAAAATCAGGCAGGCTTATAAAAGGATATATGATCTTTCAGGTGGTCTGGACCCATGCTGTATGGATGGACCCATGCTGTATGGGTGTATATGTCCCTCGGGATGTTCATCTGCCTGCCTTTCATATTACATTTTCATAGTAAACAGCCACGTAACAAAGAAATTGTGAATGCAGAAGTAAGGCAGGCTGCCTAAAGCACAGTGATTGCACATATGGCTGCCAGCATCATGTGTCTTTGTATCATAAGGTGTCCGTTAATTGAAACTCACTGGCACAAAACAAAAAAAGAATAGACAACTGGTGACATCTTTGCCATAAATACTGGTTAACTTGAGAACAACAAACAGCAAGGAAAGATTATTACCTTTAAGATATGCTGTGAAGAGCCTGAAGAGAGCTGTGATTGTTGCAAACAGGATGGTGAACTACTTTGCCCAGTCTGCAAAGCCTGCTTTTTTTCATTTTATGCTCCCACAGGAACTCCAAGAATCAGGCATATGTACATATGATTGCACCTGACAGTATGTACAACAAGCCTCCAAACTGGCTGTCATGTTTTAAAGTCAACAGTAGCAGTAATTTCCAGATTGGATAGTGTGATATAAAACTCTGAAGACTGAAAAGATCAGCTTGTTCAGATTGAGGCAGCCAGGCTGTTAACTAGGTCTGATCACAGAGAACATATTGTGCCTATTTTGCAGTGGGTTTTACAGCCAAAAAGTTACTTTGCAGGCACAGTTTTAAATACTATTGTTAATCTTTAAGGCTGTAATGGCCTGGGACCAGCTTAAGCAACAAGCTACATACTTCGTACAAATCTCTGCAATTAACCAGACCCTACTCAGTACTTTAATATTCTAACGGATACAAGAAGAACTTTTTTCCATTGGTATTCTTGTTATGGACAGCATAGGATGTAATAATATGGCTGGCTGTTTTTGGAGGAGGGTCTTCTGGAGACTTATGAAGACACTGTACTTTGTGTTTGGTATATCTGCTCTAATGGTTGACTTTCAGTACTAAGTTACTTTATGCTGTGACATAATAATACAATGTTTTCATTCCTCTTTTGAGGATGCTTGGTATCTGAAAGGTATATAAATCAGTAATAGTTTATATAAGAACATGGTAATAAACAAGAGTGTTTTCTTAATTTTTCTCTTTGAAATCTGTTTTAGTCTCTTAATATTTTTATTGCTAATGTAGATGTTAGCTTAGAGGACCTACAGAAAAAAGATTTGTCTTAGGATGCAAACTAGCAGAAGAAAAGGGTGTGAGAAAACAGTAACCAATACCGACAGCTCATATATTTCACTGCCAGAAACTGATGGGCAGAACAGGAATCTGTATATTTTCATTAATCTGTATGTCTTTCTTGACAGATTTTAAAGCCAAAATATTTGAGAGCACTTTAATATGATATTTAAGACTACACAATAATATTTAGAATATATGGACAGTTTATACAACACTGAAAATCCCCAAAATAAGCAAGTAGTTAGAATCATGTTAAATAGATTACAGAGATCATTTTTTCAACTTTATTTTTCAATTAGTGCTCTGATTTGGGTCTCAAGATACAATGTTACTCTTTCTTTTTTTTATCAAAAGAGACTAGCTAATACCTAAATTTCCTGGCATTCCAACCATTTCTGAAACACTTTTTCCTAAATAAAATCTGTCATTTAACTGCTTAAACTATATGTGCATTACATATACAATGCATATATTATTATAAGCAGGAAAACTGTATTATACAACAGGAAAACAGTTATAGGTCACAAGTACCATAATTATTTAGAAGCCATTATTTATTTTCAAATCTTTGCAAGCCTGTGTTATTACTTCCTATATCAAGCTAAACTTTTGACTTGTAAAAAAAGTCAGTTTGCATCCTGTGCTTTTAAAAACTGATAGCCTTTTTTAGTATGCCTGTACAAACAAAGTCCTTCAGTTGAAAAAAATCAATAGGTTAAAGTGTTCAAGTCAATAATTGTAACTCTTCTTCTCATAGTGTTGCAGGAGGGGAACTCTTTGATTTTTTAGCTGAAAAGGAATCCCTAACTGAAGAGGAAGCCACAGAGTTTCTCAAGCAAATCCTTAACGGTGTTAACTATCTCCACTCTTTGCAAATTGCACACTTTGATCTCAAGGTATGTTGGATAGGTTTCTGTAAGTTTAGGTTTGAAAATACTACATATAAAAGCTCTTAAAAATCATGTATACAAAAGCCTAGCTTTGATGTCAGTGTTAATTATTGTTTTGGGGGTGACAGCTGAGAATAATGCAGATAGTCTGTGTTACAAGATACACTTATGCAAATTATAGATGCAATGATTCATGTATGGGACTGTCTTTGACTGTTTTCAAGGCATAGAACCAGTGTTTTCCCACAGAATTGTTATGTAGGCCTGACTTTATCTTTTTTATATAAACATATTAGTATTGGGTTTCCGACTACTATTTGTGCATGGCATATGTGTGTCCATACATGTACATGCATACATGCTTTAGAACTTTTTATTTCTTTTAGTCTTTGATTTTTGTTTTAAAGGAAAGCTGCAAAAACATTTCTGGGGAGGTAGGATGGTTGTAGCACATGATCATGAGCATTTTTTTAGGAAGAGTTTGTTTTTCCAGATTGTGACTATGCAACTGTTCATGCATGATCCATTTTTTTTTCCAAAGCCTGAGAACATAATGCTGCTGGATAGAAATGTACCAAAGCCTCGCATCAAGATTATTGACTTTGGCTTAGCACATAAAATAGATTTTAGTAATGAATTTAAGAACATTTTTGGGACACCTGAATTTGTTGGTGAGTGTTCTGCTTTATTATTTGGTTATAGTGAGTTGATTTGATGACCATTTGAGTAGGTTAATTTTAATCTGTGTAGAACTGATCCCCAGTGTCTGCATATTCTGGTGCCTTTGGTTCACATTGTAGCCTGTCCTTTGCTTTTTCTGCTGAGAATGGTACTGGGAGTTGATGGGTAGGCAATGGCTGTCCAGTTTGCACTAAAGAACAGTGTTTTGAGCATGACACAACAGTATTCACATATATATATTCAGATATCTTATTTGTCCATTTGTTTAAGGTATTCACATAAATAAATGTACAGAAAGGCATTCTCGCATATTTTGGCCATCAGTCTGACCTATGTCAGCTATTTATGTCAGATGGATGACTTCTGTTCCAAAACTAAAACCTAAACCAAATCTGTCACTTTGTAAAATGTTTCCTGCTTCACTGGGGGACTAGGGGTGCCAGATGAGTGGCTCTTCAGAAGGAAAAAATTCACTAATAGGGCAGTAATAACATCCCTTCTGAAAATCTGCCTCAATCTTCATGCCCTAGCCATCAACTACTTGCAAATCTAACTTCCAGTGGTGACAAGGTAATGAAAATGAGGATTATCCAGCTCCTGACATTTCTTGAAGATAATGGTTTTCCTGGTCCCATTTCAGCCTGACTTATAGCCCAGTTCTGGGACTTGAAGTGTCTTGGGTTACCCTGGCAGTCAAGTGCAAATCTCTTCTGTCATGGACTTCTTAGCAGCATTGGATATCACTGGCCATTCTTCTGGATTGTCCCATGCTATACTGTGATTCCTGTCCTGTTCAGTAGATCAGTTCCAGTGGATGGTGCTATGAATGTTGTGTAGTGCTGTGACAGTCTTATGGGACAGTGTTCCATGGAATGCTGTATTATTCATAGGATTTGGGGAGCTGGATGACATCAGTATGTAAAGACACCCAGCTCTCTTTTGTTTCTATCTGACCTAGGTGCAGCCATGAATAACCTAGTAGTATCTAAAACTGAGATGAGAGAGCTGATTAAAATTTGATCCAAATAAGAATATAATTCTGTTTGAACTTACTTGCTGATGGAAGCTACAGTGGCAAATATGTATAGTTTTTTACTAGTTTCACTGGTTTGCTGGTTGCACCCATTCTTGGCAAGGAAACATATGGCTTTAGTTACTTATGCCAGGCTAAATTAGTGGAGTATGTTATACATGGAGTTGCCCTTGAAAAGTGTTAGAAATAACAAGATGTCTGCAGTGTGGCAGCCTATTATGACAATATAAGAAGACCTTCGCTGGCTGCTAGTTTACTGCTGGCCTCAGTTCAAGGTGCATGTTTTTGGCTGAAAAACCCACTAGAACCCAGGGCCTTCTACTACATGAACCTACATGTCAGGTGAAATCTGATATTGGAGAACTTTGGCTAGGTTCCTTCTGATGTTAGAAGAGTAGCTACCATGAAGAGTATCTTTCCTGATTATGGAATTCTTTTCCTAGGTATATTCCCTTCACAGCCTTGTTACCATCTTTTGGATACCAAACAAGTGTTTTATTTCCAAGTGTTTAATGGCTTTTATGATATGTGATACCCTTTTTAATTTGATTGTTTTTCAAAGATTTTTAGCCTTCTGGGCTGGGCATTATTTTTATCTTTGTGTGATCTGCTTCTCTTTTGTATTTAGTTTGTTTTATAGTTTCATTTTAGTTAGTTTTTACTCAGTCTTTTCCAAAGTAGACTAAAGAAAAATGAAACTGTCATGAAGATAATAACAAAGCATACAGGAATTTTGTACAAAGGACTGGGGGGAAAAAGAGGCTTACAGCCAGAAAACCAAACAATAAGAAATTAGGGAAGTGCTAGAATCAAAGACCATGTGTGTTTACATAAGTTAGCAGAGCAAAAGAGGGAAGCAAGGAAGGAAGACATGAAGGAAAGAGAATATTAAAAATGGAAAATAAATACATGCATATTCATCATGCAGTTTTTATAAAAAATACACGGTAACTATATGACAATTTTGCATGTGTTGCTTGAGCACACAATAGCCATTTTATGGTTTCATCCCATAGCTTTTCATAATGCCAAATACATAATCATCAATCGGCAGTGTAAGATAAGTGTTTGCGTGAATACAGGCTAAGTGTAATGTTGCAGGTGTTGTTACATGGAAAGATCACTATTAGTAAATTGTTTAAAATCTCTTGACTGTAGACCACCCTCTTTCACCCCTTTTCCTAGATTTTATCATCAGTTACACGCCCTTTTTGTATCTGTGGGAATCAATTTAACATCTCAAATGGATATTTTATTTTGTTTCATATGAAGGGTTTATATCTCACCTTTCTGTATAGACAAACAATATGTTAAAATAGTTAAAACAATGAATTAAAACTACATTTTACAACAGAAAGACCCAGCAGAACTAAAATAAACATACAAGAATAATGGCATGTAATAAAAACTCAGGAGAATGACTCTGAATGCTTATTCAGAAATAAATCACAATGAATTCAATAAAACCTACTCCCTGTTAATTTTATGTATTTATAGGATTGTAGTCTTAGTGTTGTGGGCAAACGAGTGCCATACAGAACTTGTAAAATTGGCCTTTTAATTAGGAAATTCTGAGGAATATGGTCCAAAAAGGAACTTTTAGAAGCTTTGATGCCATGTAAGTGTCTTTGGGAGATTGTTCCATAACCAGTTTGGCGTGACAGAGAAAGCATTGTTCTGTATGTAATTATGGAAGGCAGTGATTTTCACAATGGTGCACAGGTTCATGTGGAAGGAGGTAGTCCTAAGCTATATAGAATTTCACAACCCAAAAAGAGGACTGATTTTTGTCCAGAAATAAACTAGATGTCATGCAGATGTTTAAAACAGTAGTTGGACCAATCAGAAGTGCGATTTCCATATTCAGACTTAGATGGCCCCAATTCTCTGTACTAATGCAGTTTGATTAATTAATGTAAATTCTTCCAGCCACACAATTTTCTTTTTTGGGTTGTTCTTTCTAGAATTCAGAATGAAGTGAGGAAAATTCAGCTCACTGACTGTCTGTGATCCACAAGCCCAATCCTTTCCCCACACAGCACCACATCACCTGACACAAGCCACATTTTTTAATCAAATAGGGTCCTTGCACCCAGGGCCACCTTATCCATTAGGCATTTTATTGCCTAGGGCCTACAAAAATTTTAGTGCCTATGAAAACATCCCTAGTGTTACGTTGCGGTGAGGTGGGAAGTCAAATACAAGAGTGCCCAGGACCCATAGAAGCTTGAACCTTCTCTTTGCACCTTCTCAAGGAAATGGGAAACAGCTTTGCTTGAACTGTTTTAAGGCCCAAAGGAATTTTTCTTCCAAAAGCAAGAGTGATTACTAGTTTTGAATAAACTAGTTTTCCCCTGTGGCACATAATACCTAAGTGGAGACAAAACAAAAAACAAAACAAAAAAACCTAGAAGATATAAGATGCTTTTCTGAGTTAAAAATTGAGGTGGTGGGGTAGTATGGGGTGGAGTTCAGTCCTCTGAGGTCCACTAAGGTGTGCGCAGCCCCAGATCTCTAGAAGAATATGGACTGTTATCTTGTAGATTGCATTGTTTATAGATAGAGAAATATTAGGATTCATCTTCTTGTTCAAGTAATTGTTAAAGAGAAAACTAAATGTTCTTGTCAATAAGTCTTGTGGTTGTTTGACTACGTACTAAAGATGCTCTTTTACTCTTAGCTCCTGAAATAGTTAACTATGAACCACTGGGTCTTGAAGCAGATATGTGGTAAGTTCTATTTTTGGCGTACTTGAATTGTTTGTAATTTTTCTGAGTTTTTGAATATCAATCAGAATTCTTTCTTTTTTCTTCTTCTTTTTTTTCCCTTCTCTTCTGCAGGAGCATTGGTGTGATAACTTACATTCTGTAAGTATTAAAACTCTAAATAATTTTGTTTGTTTTTCAGGATGTTAATTCATTTTTGTCATCATGCAGGGGTTTTCTTTTAAACTCAAGTAAAGCGGTATCTTATCCAGAATTACCTCTAGACAGTAGTAAAACATATGCATATGTATATAAAGTGAGATTCAGTGCAGTTTGGATACAGCTTAATCTGTTAGAGAACTTGCAGAGCTCTGTTCTCCCTCCTTCCGAAACCCTCTGTGCCTCCCAGAATCTGCTCCAGAGGGTTGAGAAACATTCTGGAGTAGGTTTTAGGCAATGCAGACTGCCAAGGAAATTTGGGGAATAAAAGTTATTTTGTGCTAGCAAAACAATGGATTTGAGCTGTACTGATTGCATTCGTAGTTAGTTTTCATCGTTACTTTCAATATTGTGGTTTATTTTGATCTTAGTTTTTCTGGTAACATAACTTCTTGGGCCTTGGATTAGATTAACTTTTTTAAAACTTAAATGATCAGAGTTGTAGTCATTCTAAAATAGTAGTATGACATGGGATAAATGGACATAAATCAAACATTAGGAATGGGAATACACAAAAACCAGTTGCGGAACACTTCAGTCTTTCTGAGCTTTCCATCTCAGACCTCAGAACAGAAATCCTTGAACAAAAAAGCTACAAAAGAAAGAGCAGAATTGGAATATATCTACAAACTGCAGTCCATTGACATGGGGCTGAACAGAGACAGTGGTTTCCTGTCACACTACACATTCTATAACACCAGTGAACACCCCTGCCTCCTGGGGTCTCTTGGACACTATATCACAACTCCTTTCTGGTTCTCAGCCAGCATCACAGTACACTACATTTGAATAACTCCCTCCACCATTCATATGGTTATCTACTTACTTTGGCTTCAAGCAACAACTTTCCTCTTGCCTTTGTCCCCTCATCACCAGATGCGCAAGTTTTGCATTTGTGCTGCTGTTCACACGTACAGCCTGCTCATTGATAGCTATAAAGATTTTTTTTCTAGTCACTTCACTCCATATATCTGCTGAAGTATACTTTAGTCTACAAAAGCTTATGCTACTAACTTCTTTCTTTCAATTAGTCTCAGAGGTGCTACAAGATCCCTTTGCATACCGATCCTGACTAATACAGCTATGTCTTTGAATTCTGTCATCTGTAGTGTGAAAGCTTTGCTTAGAATGTTAAACTGTGGTTTAGAACAAATTTTTTAAACCATGGTATGGCATGAGCTTTTTGTCTTGGAATCAGTCATAATTGTGACCAAACTTAATTTTTATAGCCTAAGTGGTGCATCACCATTTCTTGGAGAGACAAAACAAGAAACATTAGCAAATGTGTCTGCAGTGAACTATGACTTTGAGGAAGAATTCTTCAGTAATACCAGTGCGCTGGCTAAAGATTTTATAAGAAGACTTCTAGTAAAGGACCCAAAGTAAGTTTCTTCCAATCCTTATTTTATGATACTAAGTCTATTTAGTGTGTATGATATTGAGGATGTGGGAATAGCTGAGGGGTACCTTAGTTCTTTAAGAATAAAGCAAATTTTCCCTGCGTGGTTATCCAGGACTTCAGCAGATTAATATTACAGCTCAGTATAATTTGCATTTGATACTCAGAAGCAAATTAACATTTGATTATTTATTACTACTCAGCATGTTATTTAGAGCTGTATAAGTATTATGTAGCTGTGGTTTACAGCTGCCCTCCCCGTTTTAGTGTCTTATGGATTTATTGGACTACAACTCAAATATATGGAGATTATGGGGATCTGGAGTCAAAATCTCTCGAGCATGCCAGATTGGTAAAGGCTGTGTTAGATTCAGTATGGAGTTATGAAGTAGAACAAAGAAAATGATTCCTACCTAGGCATGAAATTCACAGACTGACTTGCACTATTCACTGTTCCTCAGCCTAAACTACCTCTCATGGTATTTTTAGAATAAAATTGGGAGTAGATCACGTGAGTCATCTTTATGTAAATATAAATTCAAATGTAACCAAATAAAATAAAAAAAATTTCTCCTTTGAAAGGAAGAGAATGACAATTCAAGACAGTTTGCAGCACCCCTGGATCAAGGTTAGTAAACAGAAGTATAGATTGTTATATTCTGCTTATTCTCTTTTCTTGTTTGCAGTTGTTTTGTTTGCTTTCTGACATTCCTATAGACATAACCTCTTACTGAGGTCTTACTGAGGTCTTGTCTTGCCTCCCACCCTACCTGAAAGTGGAATGGGAGCATGATAGTGTTTAGAAAGACTTGAGTTATATGAGTCTGAGAGAAAAAGAAGTTCCTTCCAAGTAGCCAGATTTCCAACAGTTGATTTTAAACTACCTTGTAAATCAGTTCATCACTAACACCGGGAAATAGGGAAATTGGGAAGGATCCAGTATGTAACCCAAAGAAAATGGAACATGGTGCAAGTGATCTACACTCACATCTCAAATAATTGTAAGAGGAAATTGGCAATAGTTGTGCAGTTCTTTCACATTTTCATGAGAGCTTCTTGTCTGTAATGAATCGAGTAGCTATAGAATGTGTTCTGCCATCTTTCTTGACCCTTGTACTGCTTTTCAAACTAATTCTTTTATTTCCTCACAGCCTAAGGATACCTTACAAGCACTTAGTAGAAAAGCATCTGCAGTAAATATGGAAAAATTCAAAAAGTTTGCAGCACGAAGAAAATGGAAAGTAAGGTCTAACAATTTACAGTATTTTGATATAACTTTGTCTTTGAGATTAAGTACATGTAGCAGTAGATTTTCTTATTAAGGCTACAAAGGGCCTGATGTATGCCTTAAAGAATTTTATGTTTGAGTTCACTCTTTGAGCTTCTTGCAGGCTTGTTTAACTTTCAGATTAAAAATGTAATTGGATCTGATAATTTGCTAATTTGTGTGGCGCTTCCGTGGTAGTGAGGAAAGAGAGCAGAAATATTCTTTTTTTTATTTATATAATTCTTAAAATATTTCTATCTCACTGTGTATTAAAAAATCTCAGGAGGGCTTTCAAGTCAGATGAAAACAAACAGTTAAAAACAATAAAAATAATTTAAGTGAGCTAAAAACATTGACATAATTAATTGAGGTAAAACAGATTTAAAAAATTAAAACAGTTTGAAACTACGTACATTAGTATTTGAGAGAAATCACTGAAGCCCAAAGACTGTAATGAATAGCCAGGTTTTTACTTGGTGCCTGAATAAAATCATTGTTGGTTCCAGTCAGGTCTCCAAAAGGAAGAGGGCATTCCACAGTTAGGATGCCACAGCTGAGGAGGGACTCTCCCATGTCCCCACACAGTGTATTGATCTATTTGGTGGGACATATGGGAGAGCCCCTCTGGTAGGCCTTAGTTATGGCAGGTACATACTGAAAGAAGCATTCCTTAAAATATGGTGACCCCAAGCAAGGGATTTTCTGAAAATTGTGAGAATGACAATTCTCAGATGAAGCCCAGAGTACATAATTGTCCTTGAGTTTATTGCAAGGAGGAGGAAGGGCAACAGTTAAGCCCAAAGGAGATCTTTCTTGAAATAAGAGAGCAATAAATATTTGTCTTTGTTGATGATTTTGGCCGTTTCTGCCCTAGACTGTTATACCGTGATTATTCCACTTTCAACATCCTATGGAATCCTGGGGTTTGCAGTTTAGGGAGGGGCCAGCCCCTCCCTAAACTGCATACCCCAGGATTCCATAGGATGTTGAAAATGGAATAATCACGGTATAACAGTTGAGTTCGGAAATGACCTTTAACGCTATAAAGATTTCAGGTTTGTTTTAGAATTGACTCTTGTATAATTTGCTTATGTAATAATGTATTGCAGAGTGATTCGTTATTTTAATGCTGTGAAAAATGTATCCTATAATAATTTCTTGTGTTTTCATCTTACATATTTATCTCTTCTCTTGTAAAAGCAATCTGTGCGCTTAATATCGCTATGCCAAAGATTATCAAGATCCTTTTTGTCCAGAAGTAACATGAGCGTGGCTAGGAGCGATGACACCCTGGTACGTTAAAGGCTAGAGTTTGCTGATCTACTTAAAGCAAACATTTTGACATCATTAACAGGGATTATTATTTGGAAACTGCTAAAAGTCACTCAGGTTAAGTTGTTTTAGTGTGTTCTATATAAGATTACTGTTGAAGTTTATGGAATCTTGTGCAAAATGCAACAGATAGGCTGCTGAGCAGTGCAGAGTACAGTTGGCCCTCCACATTTACTAGGGTTAGTGGCACAGGACCCTCACAAAAGTGGAAAAACCACAAATAAAAATGTGTCTGTGTGTCCGTAGGAAGGGAGCTGAGGCGTGTTGGGGAGAACAGGCACCCAGAGTCCAAACCAGGTCAAGGAAAGAAGAGTGGATTCTTCCTTTTTCTCACCCTCTCCTGCCTTTGGTGTGTAGGGGCTGTCAGAAGAGTGTTTGTAATGCTGAGAAATTGGGGTGCAATCTATCCCTAGCTGTCCAGGCAGTGGCTGGTGGAGAAGGCTAGTGGAGGTGGATTTTTAAAGGGCTGCACAACCTGATCAGAACCACTGAGAGGGGAGGTTCCCCTGGAAAAGAAGCACCCTGGGGGGGCAGGGGTGGAAGAAACTCACAAATAATCATATTTATGAAAGTGAAACCCACAAACATGGAGGGCCGACTGCAATGTGCTTCCTTACTCTAATATTGAAAGATTTTCACTGTGTGCCACTTGTTCTCCAGACTATTGCTTTTATAAAGTTCTAAACAATTTAGGACCTGACTGTTTGAGAGCCCATCTGTATTCAGTCATTACAAGAAGAGGAGAAGCACTTTTGAAGACACCTCTGTTTATAGAAGCCTGCTTTCTGTTGTGTCACTCTCAAATTCTGGCAACATTTCTCAAACTGTCACTGCTCTGTATTCTCTTTATTCAGAAAAAGAGTCCAATAACATCTTTTTCATTGGGCTTTTAAAGTTGTTTCTATAGTTTTTAATGTTGTTTGTTTTATTATGTTTCTGCGTGATATTTTAATTTTGCATATTTTGTACATCACCTTAGTAATATTTTTATATCCCTAAGAAAGGTGGCATAAAAATCCCCAAATATTTTTTTAAAAAACAGAGAAGTGAGTCAGGAAACCGACTAGGCTGAAGTCTGGCTTTCTTATTCTTCACTGTCTTAATTGCAGCACTTGCTTGCATAATAGGCATTGGAGTATTAAGGTGTAGCAGGGTTCTTATTCAGGCTGCCTTTTTATGCAAAACATCCCAGGGTGTGTCTTCCCTGTTTGTAGGTTCTTTCTATTTCCCCATTGAGAATAATAGGCTACTATATTCAGAAAGGTCAGTCTCCAGTCCACACATACACACACATCTAATAACTCAAGTGGAGGAAAGCTACCAGTGACGTCCCCACTTCTCCCCTCTTCCTACTCTTGCACCTGGTATTTATTACTGCTAGAGTGAGGTGATCTTTCCACAGGAGCCTACTGCTTTATGCTAAGGCTCTCACAATGGCTTTTAAAATATTAAAAACCTTAAGAGCATTCACGATTTGGAATGGGAAGAGAAGAGGGGAAGACTGTTGGAAGCTTCCCTCTCCCTGAGTTCACAGGTTGATGTGTGCATTGTATGAGCCTGAGAGGGATAATCTTCTTCAGTACAGGAGGACACTGCTTTATGGGAGAGGGACAAAAGAGAAACAGAACAGAGGGCAGAAGCATTCTGAAAGTAAGGAGAGGTAAGGCAGTGATGGGGTAGTTTGAGCGTGCTCAATTGTGGAAACCCACTGGGTGACTTTGATCATGTCATACATTCTTAGCTCCAGAAAATTCCTTAATAGGTTCGCCTTAGGGTCACCAGAAGTAGGAGACCAACTTGAAGGCACACAACAGCAACAGCAAAGGAGTGATGACCAACTTGGTGTTATTTTTAAAAAACTCACCTTTGAGTAAGAACAAAATGGCCAGAATACTGCAGAAAATGAGGAAACACCCCCCGACAGTACATGATTGGCAAACTGTGATCTAGATCTTTAAAGAGAGAAAGCAGGACCTACAGCAACAAATATCTTCACTTCCCAACCCATTTGCCCCATCAGGAAGGATCTTTCATCAGAAAAAGTACTATTTCTCTAAAGCATCTGCAAATGCTTTACTAGCTTGCCTCCTACTGGGGGTCACTGTCACATTGCGAAATTACAGCATATTGCAGTGAATATTTTCTTGCATTTCCGTGCTTTAATGAGGGAGGGTTCCGTTCCCCAAGCTACTAACTTCTTCTCTGTCAGTCTGTCTGTCTGTCTCTCTCTCTCCTGTTCCCTGTCTTATTCCCACTTTATGTTTCTTGTATTTCTTCTTTAATTTATGAGGACGAGGAAGATTCGTTTGTAATGAAAGCCATCATACATGCCATCAATGACGATAATGTTCCTGGTCTTCAGCACCTTCTGGGGTCTTTAACGAATTATGACATCAACCAACCAAACAAGGTATGTTGTGTTGCTCCATCCATTTGGTATGTAGATGACATCAATTTTCTTTTTAAAAAAATAGACATATGGTTTTATCCTTTTTACTGGTAAATACAAATCATCCAAGGATTCATAAGCTTGCCAGCATTAGTTTGGAAGCATCTTTCTGTGAGCAATACATTTTTAAGCCCAATTTTTAATCTTTTTGTTCTCTTTATAGCATGGAACACCTCCATTTCTAATTGCAGCTGGATGTGGGAATGTCCAGATGCTTCAGTTATTCTTGAAGCGAGGTGCTCGCATTGATATCCAAGATAAGGTGGGCAGATTGTTTAATTACTGCTGGTAATAAAGGGTATTGGTTACTTCGCAGTGACTTTTAGAAGGACGCAGTCAGTTTGGGACTGCATTTACCTTGGTATAAATACTTGAACTAGTGATCATTCCTGTAGCTCAGTGATTCAATTAATATTGGCCCGAACAACCCCATTTCCACCCTTTTATGTTCAATACCAGTTGCTACCATCGGGTTAGTGCCCATGCAAAATAATTTGATTGTACCTAATATACTGAATGATTTCTAAAGAAGCTGAAAATGCTATTTGCTTATGGTTTTGTTCATTACTATCATCACATATTTTGGACAGGCAGGATCTAATGCAATCTACTGGGCATCTCGACATGGTCATGTAGAAACCCTGAAATTTCTCTATGGAAATAAATGTCCTTTGGATGTTAGAGACAAGGTAAAGAAAAATGTTTCATCTTTAAACATTTTTATTTTAAGTGGGGGTTTTTTCCATGCAGTACTGAGTTTAAAGCATGCTACACTGTTTTTAAGGAGAGTGTTCATTTTTATTGTTTACAACATTGGTTTTGTTATAGCTACGTCCAAAGAGTCATGACCTGAAAGCGTATCGATACATTTCAGTAAATGTGGATGTATTCAATAAATACAGGAAGAAAAAATAATCTATATGCTAATATTTACATTTTATTTTTTTCTCATAATTCATCATTTGTATACGGTTGAAGGACAGTGTAAAATTGCTATGTTTCCAGACACTTTTTCCTTTGGAATATCTCAGAGGGTTAAACATTATGGTGTGTGTTGTCTTTTTCTTATTAATTTTCTAACACTAATACAGTTTCAGATTTACTGTGATTCCCTCCCAACCCTGAATACCCCAATTATATTTGAGGAATTATAAACACCTATGTAGCCTGCTAAAACATCTGTCTCTCACATACAGCAGGATACCTTGAATGATAGGGGATGTTTATAATGTATAAACTTTATAAACAATATTATGTGAACAGTAAAAATTTGATAACCAAACTGAATTATGCTCAAAAATAATGTTGAATTCTGAATTCTTGACAGATTAAAAAGAAAACAGTTGTAGTGAATTTTTGATATGAACTTAACCTAACCTTTTTATAATTAGGCATAACAATCAGGGAAAGAGAAGAAATTTCCACAAATGAATACCCATGCTTTTCTAGTCCAGTAAAATGTTGGTATATCCAGTCCATTGTCTTCTTCCTTTGAATGTGGCGTGAGGGTAAAAAGACCAAGCCTCTTGGTGCATGTAGTTCTCATCCAATGTTTATGGGTGTGATTCATAAAATGGGAGTACTCAGCAGCCTGGCTTGAGAAGTAATCTTTGAATTTGATTTGCCTTTTTTCACAGTCTGGAGAAACTGCACTCCACGTGGCATCTCGGTATGGTCATGTTGATGTGGTTCAGTACCTGTGTAGCATTGGGTCAAATCCAAATTTTCAAGATAAAGTAAGTAGATAAGCTTTGTTCCTCAGTTAAGTAGGAAAATACAGTAGGCCCTTGGCATCCTTAAAGATTTGGTTCCAGGACCCCCTATAGATAGCAAAATGCGTGGATGCTCGAGTCCCATTATGTGTAGTGTTATGTAAAATGGCAAAATCGAAGTTTGCTGTTTGGATTTTTTTTTTAATATTTTCAAGTCATAGTTGGTTAAAGAATCTGTGAATATGGAGGATCAACTCTACTTTAGCATTTTGTTCTCAAAAATTATATGTTTGTTTTGTAAATAGTCTGTGGTGATGTTTTTAAATTCTGTTGATAAATATTAGACACTGTCTTATTACTGAGTCACACCTTTGGTCATTCTTGTTCACTCTTGTCTATACTGACTGGCAACAGCTTTAAAGGGATTCAGAGATAGATCAACCCCAGTCCTCCTGATCATGCTGGAGGAGAAGGAAGGGATTATGATGACGATGATGAAGATGAAGATATTTATTTCTATAGTGCCTTGGTTTCCCACATCAGGAAACAATTAAAAAATATGCCATTAAAAATCCATGAGATATAAAAATTAAAACAAGATTAGACAGTCAAAAAAATTAAAAACAGATTAAAACACTCATCATTAAACAAATGCACACACACACCAGCGCAGCAGTTAGCAATATTCAGCACATTAGGACATCTCTTATATATTTACTCATCTAATGACTGTCAGAAAAGAAAGTAAGGGATGTGCCAGTCTAACTTCTCTTGGAAAGGAGTTCCAGAGCCTGTGCACAGCCACTAAGAAGGTCCTCTCCTGTGTTCCCACCAGATGTACCTGTGAAGGTGGTGGGACAGAGACAGGAGCATCCCAAGCAGACCACAAAGCATGAGCTGGTTCATAAGGGAGAATACAGTCTTTCAAATAACCTGGACCTGAACTGTGTAGGACTTCGGAGGACATAACCAGCACTTTGAATTGTGCCTGGAAATGGACTGGCAGCCAGTTAAGCTGTTGCAACAAGGGAATTGTGTGATCCTAGTAGCCAGCCCCAGTTAGCAGTCTGACTATGGCTCCTTGGACCAGTTGAAGTTTCCAAACACTCCTCAAAGGCAGCTCCACATAGAGTTCATTACAGTAATCCAACCAGGATGTAACTAAGGCATGGGTCACTGTGGCCAGATCTGATGTCTGAAGCAACAGACACACCTAACACACAAGGTTTAACAGTGCAAATGCACTCCTACCCCCCACTGAAATCTAAGCTTCCAAATTCAGAGCTGAATCCAGGAGCACACACAGGCTATGAACCTACATCTTTAGGGGGAGTGTAACCACATCCAGTACAGGCTGAATCCCTATTCCATGATCTTCCTTTCAACTGACCTCTATCTTGTCTGGATAAAGTTTCAGTTTTTTTCACCTTCACACAGTCTATTACTGATGACAGGCTCTGGTTAAGGACCAAAACAACTTCCTTGGCTTGTGGTGGAAAAGAGTAATAGAGTTGGGTGCCTTCTTCATATTGAAGGAATCCAACCCAAAGTTGAACCTGGAATCTTCTTTAACTGTTTGTTAATAATGAAGGCTCAAAATAGATTCAAACACCTTCTAAACCTACACTAAAGGATTATTCATTAATAGAAAGAATTATCTAATCCAGCTCCCTGCCATAGAGAAATACACAAAATGCTCCTGAAAGATCGCCATCCAACCGCTCATTAAAGACCCCCAGGGAAGGAGAGTCCAGGACCTTCTGAGTCAGTGGCCATTTCCACATTAGTATTTTAAAATGATGCAGAGCGCCCTCCAATGGAGGTCTTCTGCACCATAGAGTGGACTGGGATGGACTACTTTTTGTAGTTCCACACCGCAGTCCACACAGGAGCAACTGGAACTGGTCACACGGCGTGTTTTTTAAAAACCTCTTTTTAGAGGTTTTTAAAAAGCACAGAGCACGCGCCCCCATGCTGCTCCGTTGCCCAGCTCCGAAGCAGATTTGCAGGCGTGCACAAGTGCATGCCTGCAGATCTGCCGGGGGTGGGCTTCCGGCTGGCGAGCTCCAGTTGGTGGAGAGCCTCCACCAACCGGAAGCCGCCGTTTGGGATGCCAGAGGACTGCGGAGCAGCGAACTCTCGCTGCTCCGCATGGCGACGAACTCGCCCGGCCGCTGGTAAGCTCTGTTTTCGGGTGTTCCCCCCACATGTGGAAAGGGCCAGTGTGTTTCACTGTCAAACAGCTGTTAACATTAAGATATTCTTCCTAACCTTTGAGTAGAGTCTTTTTTTCATTAGTTCATGTTCTGGTCTCTAGAGCATTCATATCATTATATTTTGTGAACATGTGAAAAATCCTGACTAAACTTTACAACGTGAAATATGCAAGACAGCCAACACCACATTGATTCCTTGCAGCTTACAGATAATCAGTGCAGTTATATAAAGTATTTCCTGCTGTGACTGGACAAATTATTGAGTGAGCTGATCCTAAGTAAAAATTCTGCAGATAGATAGTAAGGAATTGTGATAGGCTATGACATTTTAAAAACAGTTTGGCAGTTTTTAACAAAAAAATTAACCAATTCATGATTGTCCTAGATAGTTTATATTCTTTCAGGCCATTTTCAGTACCCTATTTCTCTTGTGACAGATCAGTAGTACATTCTCTGTGTAGTATTGCAGTGATATCAGCTGTTTAATCATAGTAGTATTAATCATGTCCTCTCAGAGTTGTTTCATATATTATCTTTGCAGGAAAGTAGTGACAAATATGTGAAGAACAACATTCTAGTTGCTTCAAGGGTTGTGTTGTGACATTATAATAAGATGATGAATGGTGTACACTTTGTAATTCTTGGGGATATTTTATTGAATATTGAATATTGAATATTGAAATTAAATTAATAAAATTTACAGTATCATCAGGGTCCTTCACACAATAATCACACAGAAAGTTTTATTCTGTTGGAAAGAGTGCAGTCAGACCGTTGGCATAAATCACAGTTACAGAGCAAGATCCACACATAACCTTCCTACCTAGCAGACATCCGTATCAGTGTCCAAAGGATCAAGTAACAGCATGTCAGGCTGGTAATGTGATTGCTCTGTTCTTTGGTCATCTTGTACCCTTTACGCAGCCTATAAAGAAATACACTATAAAATATGAAACCGAGTTATTTGTTAGATTTCACAGAGTAAAGCATAACTGTAAAGTGGTGGTATTTGCCTAGGAGACTGATTTATAAAGTCATAATTGGAAGTGGTGTGAATGCAGTAAAGATCTGAGACATGACAGCTTTATTAATATCAATATTGTTAAATTATTTTATAGGAAGAAGAAACACCTTTGCACTGTGCTGCTTGGCATGGGTACTACCTTGTTACCAAAGCTCTGTGTAAGGCAGGCTGTAATGTGAACGTTAAAAATAGAGAAGGGGAAACCCCACTCTTGACAGCATCAGCTAGAGGTTACCATGATATTGTGGAATGTTTGGCAGAGCATGGCGCTGACCTTGATGCAACTGACAAGGTTAGTTGAATGAGTCACATTTAGTAGAGAATTGCCTATGTAAAGATTTTGAATGATGCAGAACTATTTATATTACATTCCTTTCATAACGATACCTGGATACTGGAAGTCATTGTTCATCATTAATGAAGGCTCACTAAATAAATAGAGCAGTGCTTGTCTGTATAGTGCTACTAAAATTAGTTTTAAATGCACTTATTTAAATGCATTTATGGATTTAGCTAGGGATTTCTGTCTTTTAGAGATCAAGTTGTTCCTGCACCCACACTCACTGTTTTTAAGACATCAGTTTACATAACTGTACAAGCTGTTGAGGAGCAAGTGTTTGATTTAACTTTTGCTCCTTGTCTGTATTGCTTTAATGTATTTTATAAGACATTTTTAATTTATTATTCTGGGTAATTGTAATCTGTGAGTGTATGTTTAAATTCATACAAGGACAAGTGAGCTGCAAACTGACAGTGTTAGTTCATGAATTGTTATCTGTGCCTTTAGGATGGACACATAGCCCTTCACCTGGCAGTCCGAAGATGTCAGATGGAAGTGGTTAAAACACTCATCTGTCAGGGCTCTTCCATAGATTTCCAAGACAGACATGGGAACACTCCTCTTCACGTGGCTTGCAAAGATGGAAACATCCCCATTGTGATGGCACTCTGTGAAGCAAATTGTAACATTGATGTCACTAATAAGGTAATAATAATATAAAATTTACTCTACAAAGGGCATATCAAGATATGGGGAGGTGGTTTTGAATATTAAATGCGCAATGAGTTTGTGCTTGAAAATGTTCAAAAATTCTCTTTCAGTAAATCCTGGTATTATAGAGAAATTGCATCTTCCTTGCATCTAAACGCAATAGTTTGTTTCTGAGAAAAGAAATTCACACACACCTGTTTGATATCATTGCAAGAATAAACGCTGCATAAGTTAAGCTTTTGGTCCCTGTGGACTAGTTCTTGTGAGAAATGAAGGTCTTTTCTCTGTTTCTCTGTCCTTTTTGTGAATCTTTTGTCTTAAATTTCTTGGCACAAGCCATATACTCCTTTATCATGTATCTGTAGCCAAAGATGTTTTGCTCAGACTTCCTGTCTCCTTTCCCATGGATGTTACGTGTCATCAGTGTGCTTTTTTGCCATTAAACATTGATTTACTTATTGCAGCAACTGTTTTGTTCTCTATTCCTCAGTAGATAGCTGTGCATTACAAAAATATGCTAAAACTTTCCAATGTAAACATGTAACAGCACTGTATATAACAGGTCAGGTACAGCGTTAAATGCTGAAGACTAAACATAATAATGAATTAACTGCATTGCTTTCCTAATAGGAATCTCAATTATTTTAGAATATTTCCATTGTGGGGGGGTGGGGCAGTGTGGTGTAGTGGTTTTAGTTTTGGAGTAGGGAAACCAGGGTTCAAAACATGAGGAAGACAGTGGCAAACTGCCTCTGAATAGATCTTGGCAAGAAAACACTGTAATAAGGTCACCATAGGCCAGAGTTGACTTGAAGTCATATAACAACAGCAACAAATCTGCGTGATACTAATTTATGTGACCTTAGGCTGTGCTGACCTTTCTGTGTGGTTGGATAATTGGACATATTTTAGGTCAGTGGTGGGCAACTGTCCTTGGGCAGGAGATGGTTTTTGCCCCTATACCCACCCTAGGCAATTGCACATACATGTTTCAGGTGACCAAGAAATAATATGACGTTAATTCCAGTTTCAGACGAAGATTAGCCATTTGGAGGATTTGGCTGTGTGGGGAAAATCAACCCAAACTGACATATTTGTGTGGCAGTTTGGGTAATTTGGGGGCAGTATTTTACTTAGTTTAATTGGGGGTTCTGAGGCTTTGGGCTTGGTGGTGTTGGAGCTGCCAGATTTGGTTTGGACTGGTTTGTAGCCGTCAGGCCATCCCATCTTAGATGGTACAGTGTTATAGAGTGAAGAGGTATTCTAAATAATGCAGCACTTATATAGCATGTTCAGAACTCCTTATGTTCTTTTTAAGGTTTTTTTTTCTTTTGAGACTTTTAGTAAGTAAAATTGAAATCCAGTCTTGCCACTGAAAAACCCTCAGTGACCTTCTGTCCTACAACTGGCAGTGGAAGTTGTGGATTTTTGGCTGTGCAATCATTTATTGGGATTATTTTTAAATGTAAGTGTCACCAGCTGCCAAGCTTTAAAAAAGCTTATGATAATGAGCCCTCTGCCCCCTTGTGTTGGCTTAATCCTGACTGATTGAGCAATTAAATGCAGAGCCATGATAGAAACTCTGTTTTTAGTAAGAGTAAGTTAATACAGCTAAGGATTTAATTTTATGGTTCAAAGTCTTTGACTGGCTTCAGTGACTTCACACAAGTTTCTTACCCCATCCCAACCCAGAAATTACATCTAAAAAGTTTGCTTATGTCAACCTTGCAGCTGTTATCAAATATAACAATATCTTCTGATGACTTCTGATCTCCCTTTGTTGTCCGAACATATTTAACAAATAGAATTCCGGTATCATTTCAAAATTCATTTTACAGATTCTTTGAATTTCATCATGTACCCCTTTCCAGAACTTTCTTGCCCTTCTGCAAGTCCACCACTTAGAGAATAAACAGACTTTAATACCATTGTAGCCCTGAATTATCTTTAATATCAAATCATGAGGCAACATAATTAATGAAGTGTTCATCCTTGATTCCTAAACTTGACATCAACTAATTTATTTAGTCACTGTCCTATCCAGTGTTATGCAAATAATCTTATTCAGCGTGCTATAGCAGCTCTTCAGAGTTTGGGGCAATTATTTTTCCCAGTACTTCAATGGAATAAATATCTTTTTGATTAGAAATGCCATGATTTAAGCAAGTAATCATAAATGCAAAACATGTACTCAGTTGTTCACACACACACCCACTCATTATTCTTCACCACCAGCCTCTCTGCTGATCTAGAATGATTAGAAAAAGATGAAATCTTAATTCACTGGTGTTAAAATTACAAAAGTACAAATAAGGTGATTTCACCAAGCACTCTTTCACAAAGGATTGCATGGAAGAATATTCACCCAATAAACATTCACTGTGTTATTAGGTGGGTTCTTAGTATGCTCTCAGTATATATATGTGTGTGTGTGTTTTAGAAAGATGGGTTTAAAAGGCATAGGGTAGCAGTAAAGATCTTTCCCTAATCCACATATATATACACATCACAGAAAGAGGGGTAAGTGGCTGCCAGTGTGCAGAGAAAATATTCCCTAAAAATGGATTCAGGGTTAACAGAAACTCCCTTTCTAGAATCCTGTTCTACTTTGTTGAACAGAAACTTGAGAGCTTAGTAATTCTAGCTGGAGCAGTACAAAGAAGAGGAAAGCGAACTGAGGAAGATCCTCTGGGCTTAGAACCAGGACCTTCAAAAACAGAATAAGCTAACAACATTCCCTAGTTAATATATTTTATTCTGTAGGATGGCATGGGTTGGAGGGGGTCTCTAAGGGCTTATCCAGATTGGTCAACAGTAGCATGAGTTCACATAGTGTATTTCCCTGGGTTTTCCTTGTTGTTGGTTTTGCATCCCCTTGTTTCATTCTTTTTTGGGAGACTGCTTGTTTGCTATTTGTTTCCTTAATTGTGTTTACTTTTTAGTTCTTGTAGAGTTAAAGTGCAAAAATGCCATCTCATTGATATGCTATAATAGTGTAATTCTTTTTTTAATAAAATAACAAAAAGTATAGAAGAGAAGGGAACCTATTGTTCTGAGAAGAAACCTATTTGAGGGTATAATTGCTGGTTGAACTGGAATTGCTTTGAGTGTGGGACAACAGATAACAACAGATGTCATTTGGATGGTTAAAAAAAAAGTGAGAACTACAGTAACAAATATGGCAAGCTCTGAAACATTTACCCTGTCTGGAGGAGACTTTGGTGGGTGATTTCAGGTAGGCCTAGTTCCAGGGCATCTGTGATTTCATCTTAAAAGCAGTAATGTAGTGGTAGATTTTGAAGTGAAGGTCCTCACCAAGACAGTCCTTATAGCAACAGATTCTCCCTATGAAGAGAGCAAAAGTTCAAGTGGCTGTGTGGATCTAAACCAATTTCTGGAAGCCTTAATCTCTATCAGGAACAAATAATTTGTAAAGCCATCCCAAATACTTTGGATTGCAACAGGGATGGTACATCCAGTTCCCCTCCAGTTAATGTGGGGATTGCATATAAATTCAGGGGGAACAGGGGAGTTGAAGTGGGGAGGTGTTTAGAACATGAAGATGTCCTGAAGCTTCAGTCTGTGATCCCTGGCTCCAGTACACTACTTGGGAGCTTCCCCTAATTTTAGCAGTTATGGAAGAGAACCTTAGACTGTTTACTTGTCTCATGTTACATCATCTTCCTTGACTGAGGCTTGTCTGGCTGCAATGGAAAAAATACAGCCATAGTTTGACTAACGAAAGAGGATTAGTTGATCAGCCTGATCCAAAGGTAACATTCTCTATCAATGTGATTTTACCTATCCAAGCAGGCATTCCTTGTCAGCTACAGGTTATCACACTGGAGATAGAACTGTTTGCTCGTGTCCAGTAATTTAATTGGAATTCCTGACATCCCCAGTAGTAGTAGTAGTTGATGAAGTCACATTGATCATTTTTGTCAAATGTGGATGCTAGCTCAGCTAGAGAGGCTTCTTATTTAATCGCTAGCCCCTGTCCTGTCTTGTATCAGACAGGATTCTAGTTCAACCAGCAATTATGTGTAGGTCACACAACTCACACAGATACATAAATCATGGCAACAATATGGTACAAATGCAAAAACTGTAGTGTGAAACCATTATACAGAGAGGGTGGGATATGTCTCTGTTTACTGGATCATTGTTTAAACGTCTTTTTTTTTTTTTTTTTTACAGTATGGGAGAACACCTCTACATCTGGCAGCAAATAATGGAATTCTTGATGTTGTCCGGTACCTCTGCCTCAGTGGAGCTAATGTGGAGGTTTTAACATCTGTAAGTTTAAATTCAGTAGTGTTTTCACTGTGTTCTGGAAGTTTTCTGAAGGAGTTTTTTAAAAAGTCTAAGATGTAACATTTTGTTTTTAAAATAGAACATTTGCCTTTTCTTATGAAACAAGCAGCATTTAATCAGCATTTTAATCTGAAATGTAAATTAAGTATTCTGAAATACAGTTATTGCCATATCAACAGCATCTTTGCTGAGAAATAGGCTGTTTTGTTTCAGTAACCTATTGGCCATTTTGCAGAGAGTATCACAAACTCACAAGTTCTTTTTTAAAAGATCTTTTTGAGGCTGGTTCTTCTACAACATTTTTAAACCAAAAAGGAGGAGATATTTCTCAGTGCACATGTATGTGTGAGAGAAAGGGAATGGATAGACAAGTTTTCAGGTGAATTTGTAGAATAATTGCTACTTTTCAAACCAGTCTGCTCCACTGCTTCCACCTGTGCTGCGCCACCTCCCGTCTTTTCCATTTTCACTATGGTGAAGTAATCTAAAATTAGCCTTCAAAAAATATATTGAACTTTGTAAAATATAATGACAAAAAAAGGGTGGAAGAGGAGAAAAAGAAAAAAAAGGTGAAATACGTTGGATATGAATGGTGGTTGGGTATATCAGTTCTTCTTCGTGGTCTCTGTGCCTTCATACACTAGGAGCTTTAGCGCCTGCGCGGTAGCGTTCGGAAACTTCTAGAGCTTGTTCGCTTGGCGGGAACCCCTCCCCCACGCCGGTACTGCGCATGCTCCTCCCGCCGAGCAACGGTCTCTCCTCAGTTCTTTCTCGTCCGCCGTCGCGTACGGAAGGTTCTTTAGTTTGTTCCTCTCACTTTTGTGCTTGGCTTGCTGTTTTCACGGTTTTACGGACTTTTGGACTGTCTCTGACCTCTCTTTCGGACTCCCCCTTCGGCTTTGGTCTTTTCGGATTTTCGCAGTTTGGCGTTCTTCGTCTTATGTCCGCGCTCTTCAAGAAGTGCGTGTCCTGCGGGCGCAAGGTTGCCCTCAACGACAGCCACAAGGAGTGTCTCTTCTGTTTGGGTGAGTCCCACAACATCCGGACTTGCCCAATTTGCCGGGATTTTACTCCCCAAACTCTCCGCAACCGGTCCGCGAGACTTAAGTCTTATTGTTGGGAACAGTCTCTGCGGGCGATAGACGAGACCTCCACTTCCAAGATGGCCGACAAGAAGACGACCACGCCATCGACGGTATCGGCGGCTGCCGTTCCGTCCACCTCGTCGGTATCGGGCTCAATCTCGGCGTTACCGAGGATCCCGAAGCTGTCGGCGGCTGCCAAGTCAGCGAAAGGATCCTCGACGGCGAGGAAGGCTGAGGCTCCCCTGACGGAGACGCCTGCTAAAAAGCGCCCTGCTCCGGACGGAGGCAAGGGCAAGGAGAAGGAGAAGAAGCGCTCCCCGGCTGGGGACGTTCAACCTCCTACTCCTCCTCCTACTCAGCAGCCTTCCAAAGGGCGAGGCGAGTCCGTCGATCTCTCGGATGATGAGATCGAGGACGTTCCCCAACAGCGCCCGGACTCGCCTGTGGCAGACCCTCCAACCCTGGTGGAGGAGCGCCACCGCCCTCCTAGCCGTCGCAGGTCGGCCGACCTGCAGCAGAGAGAGCCCTCTGCTTCTCCGGAGCGGCGTTCGACCTCCTTCCGGTCCCGGTCCCGCTCTTCCGAGCGTCCGGTGGCCTCGCCGCCTCCTAGGGAGACAAGAGAGGAACAACCTCGCTCGTCTGCCTCCAGATACACCTCGGCGTCCTACGTGGCCAGGTACGCGAGGGAATCTGAATGGAGAGAGCGCCCGGCCTCTTATCGGTCACATTCGCCATCGTACCGGGATCGGTACCATCGTGGCCCGAGTCGCTGGGAGACCTTCCGGAGGTCCCGGTCACCTCGTCGACAGCGCGAATCGCGCTCGCCTAGAGGGGACGAGGCTCGGTACCGTCGACGCCGAAGCCGATCTCCGTCGGACCGCCGCTCCTTCAGCCGCTCTCCCTCTCCTCGATATCATAGGGCGAGGGAGCCTTCACCTCGGTATCGGGCGATATCGCCACCTCCTAGGGTCACGGCAACGGCGACGCGCCCTACGGAGTCGGTGGTGACTGAGCGGGCTACGACGACGTCAGCCTGCCAGACTACCCCTGTCACCACTAAGAAGGTGAAGTCAGTAGTCAGCCAGCCCAAGCGGGACGCTGCTACTACCACCGCCCCGGCTGCAGAGAAGCCTAGGAAGGCAACACCTGTGGCGACTGCGAAGGAGCCGGAAAGCGAGCGGCGAGAGGACTCACCGACCTCAGAGTCGTACGACTCGAGTGCAGAATCAGAGGTGTCTGAGGCGGCCTCCCAGGAGTCTCCTCCGCTGGGATTCGGGGACCCGATCCCAGATTCTGCTCCAGAGGACGTCCACCAGTTCTCTGCGATGCTGCTCCGCATGGCTACTACCCTCGGCCTGAAGATCGCCGATGCGGAGCCGGAGGACGACGATCCAGCCTTCTCCGTCTTCGAGGAGAAGCGACCTGCCACGGCCCCGCTGCCTCTCCTGCCCCGGGTATCCAGACTGGTGAAGGCCGCCTGGGATAGGCCGGCCTCGGCTCAGCCGATACCGCAGCGGTTGGAACACCTCTACAGGGTGCAGAAGGATAACGCCGGTTATCTCTTTAATCACCCTGCACCGAACTCTGTGGTGGTCGAGTCGGCACAGACGAAAGGCTCCGGCAGGCAACACACCACCCCGCCGGACAAAGAGGGCAGGAAGTTGGACGCCTATGCAAGAAGGTTCTATTCCGCCGCCTCCTTGCAGATCAGGCTGTCCAACACTCAGGCTTGCCTCGCGGCATACCTGAAAAAGGTGCTCGATCGCCTGCAACCGGCGATGGAGGCGGTACCGGAGGACATCCGCCAAGCCTCCTCCGTGATCTTCAACGAGGCCATCTCCATCGCTCGGCAGCAGATGGCCTCCTCCAGGCACGCAGTGGAGATTGCCTCCCGGGTCATGGCGGGATCCATCGGCCTGCGCCGCCATGCTTGGCTGCGGCCGGCCGACATCCAGGAGGACACCAGAAGGAGGATTGAAGATCTCCCCTTCGACGGTGAGGGCCTATTCAATTCGTCCACAGACGAAGCTTTGGACAATCTCGTTAAGGCGAGGCTGACCGCCAAGAAGATCGGGCTACAGCCGGCCACGCAAGCCCGCAGGACCTCCACCTTCCGCCCAACCTGGCGACGATCTTCCACCTCGTCGTTCCAGCGTTCGGCCCAGTCTGGACAGTCGAGACCGTCCTCCGGCTCATCGGCCAGACGCACGATTAGGCGACGCCCGGCTTCGTCCAAGAAGTCCTCCTCCGAGACAAAGTCTCGGTTTTGACGTGCCTGGCAGGACCTACCAATACCCACTCTTCAGCCTACCATCAGCGCTCGGAGACCGACCGACTCTTGCTCGACATCTCGCGGAGTGGCAGTGTGTCACTACGGACTCTTGGGTGCTTTCCATCGTCCGTCTTGGCTACGCCATCGAGTTTCTCGATATTCCTCCTCGAGGCGTTTACTATTCCACGCCGTCGAGTCCGGCCCTCCTGGAAGAGATCCAATCCCTCCTCCAGAAAGGGGCGATCGAGCAGCTCCCGCAAGAGGCCAAGACCACCGGCTTCTTCTCCAGGTACTTCACGGTACCGAAAGCCGACGGTACCCTCCGGCCGATCCTAGACCTCAGAGGGGTGAACTACTACATCCGCCCCAAAAGGTTCAAGATGGTCACGATACCGTCGATCCTGCCCTTCCTACATCGAGGGGACTGGTTCGCCTCCATCGATCTCCGAGACGCATACTTCCATATCGCCATTCGCCCGCAGCACAGACGGTACCTCCGCTTCGCAGTCGACGACACCTGTTACCAGTACAAGGTGCTGCCGTTCGGACTCTCGACTGCCCCAAGGGTCTTCACCAAGTGCATGGCCCCGGTGGTATCCTTCCTGCGGACGAAGGGTGCTTCTGTCTTCCCTTACCTCGACGATTGGCTGTTGGTGGCGTCCTGCAAACAGAGACTTTACCACGACGTCCACATGACGTTGTCACTCCTGACCCGCCTTGGTCTACGGGTGAATCCGAAGAAGTCCCACCTCGAGCCGGCGAGGATCTTGGACTTCATCGGGGCGACGCTCGACTCGACCTCCGCCAGGGCGTACCTACCAGAGTCTCGAGCCCAAACCCTGATCCGGGCCGCCGCTCACGCGCGTACGGCCCCAACGTTATCTGCGAGAAGCGTCCAGCAGCTCTTGGGCTACATGGCTGCGACGACCGCTGTGACATATCTCGCCAGGCTGAGAGCGAGACCTCTTCAACACTGGTTCGTCCGCATATTCGACCCCCTGCGAGACGAACAGACACTCCGACTGCAGCTGCCGGGAGACGTCCGCTCATCCCTCCGATGGTGGCAGTCGCGACGCAATCTCATGTCAGGGATGCCTTTCCAACAGCCGACACCGAAGGTGACGGTGACGACCGACGCCTCCCTGTATGGATGGGGTGCCCACTGCGGCGATCTCAGAGTCCGCGACAGATGGACCGACGACGAGACCGCTCTCCATATCAACGCGCTGGAGCTGCTCGCCGTCTTGAAAGCGCTACGGGCGTTCCGCCACGTCGTAGCGGGGCGGACGGTCCTGGTTCTGACGGACAATACCACCGCCGTCTGTTACATCAACAGACAAGGAGGGACTCACTCCACAACCCTGCTCAACATTGCACTCGACTTGTGGGAATGGTGCATTCGCCTGCATACGCATCCCGTGGCAGTTCACCTGGCCGGGCAGGAGAACACCACGGCAGACGCCCTCAGCAGGGACACCTCATCCCATCACGAATGGTCTCTCTCCGGAGAGGCGTTCAGACTGATTCGGGACCGCTGGGGCGAACCATCGATCGACCTCTTCGCGACCAGGGAAAACGCGAAGTGTCGCCGATTCTGTTCCAGAGCGGGCCACGATCGTGCCTCCATCGGGGACGCTTTCCAGTTTCCGTGGACCGGGGAACTCCTCTACGCGTTCCCGCCGTTCCCGCTGCTCGGCCGGACGATATCGAAGATCCGAGCCGACCGAGCCGACGCGATCCTGGTAGCCCCGTACTGGCCGAGGCAACATTGGTTCGCACCCCTGCTACAAGCCGCACGAGACGACCTGCTCCGGTTGCCACCGACACCGGACCTGCTCTCCCACTCCGGCGGCCGAGTCCTCCATCCGGACCTGCCACGCCTGGCCCTCCATGCCTGGAGGATATCGCACTAGACGATCCCGTGCTCGGTACCGTCCTCGTCGCGGCCAGGAAGGAATCCACCCGTCGCAACTATCAATACAAGTGGCGACGCTTCCTGACCTTCGCTAACGAGAGGAGTGAGCCGGTATCGCCCGCGGGGCTCTCTACCGTCCTGCATTTCCTCCTGCACCTCCGGCAACAGGGGCTGGCGTTTCCATCCCTGAAGGTGTATCTTTCCGCGATCGTGGCATACCAACCGCCACGATCGGCTGCCTCGGCCTTCTTCAGGAACGATACCGTTAAGCGGTTCCTGAAAGGACTTCATCATCTCTACCCGCCGGTATCGCCGCCGCTACCGCCGTGGTCCCTCTCGCTGGTGCTCTCGCAGCTGACAAAGCCGCCCTTCGAGCCGATGGCGACCTCGGATGATAGGCTTCTCACCATGAAAACTGCCTTCTTGGTTGCGGTGACCTCAGCGAGGCGAGCGGGTGAGATCACAGCTCTTCGATCCGATGAGCCCTTCACGGTCTTCCACAGAGACAAGGTGGTCCTGAGACCTGACATCTCGTTCCTGCCTAAGGTAGTGTCCAGTTTCCATCTCAACCAGGACGTCATCCTGCCTGCCTTCTTCCCGAACCCGATGACACCGTTGGAGCGGTCTCTCCACTCCCTGGACGTGCGTCGGGCCGTGGCCTTCTACATGGACAGGACTGCTTCCTTCCGACAGACGCCGCATCTCTTCGTTTGCTATGGGCGACGTCGGAAGGGCCTCAAAGTGTCCACCCAGCGCTTCTCCAAATGGGTGGTACGGACTATTCAACTGGCGTATGAGCTCGCGAGGAAGCCTCCGCCAGTCCTGCTTCGAGCCCACTCCACCAGAGCGGTGGCTACTTCTGCGGCCCTCCTGCGAGGAGTTGACCTGCATGAACTCTGCCGTGTGGCGACCTGGTCCCAACCATCGACCTTCGTGCGCCACTACAGGCTCGACTGCCGGTCGCGCAGAGATGCCCGGTTTGGACGTGAGGTGTTGGCTTCCGTGCTGTAGGACCTGACCCGCCGTCCGACCGGTAAGCTACACAGTCTCCTAGTGTATGAAGGCACAGAGACCACGAAGAAGAAGAACAGGTTGCTTACCTGTAACTGTGGTTCTTCGAGTGGTCATCTGTGCCATCATACACACCCGCCCTTCCTCCCCTCTTTCTCAGGTCCCTGTAGGTTCTACGGCGGACGACAGAACTGAGGAGAGACCGTTGCTCGGCGGGAGGAGCATGCGCAGTACCGGCGTGGGGGAGGGGTTCCCGCCAAGCGAACAAGCTCTAGAAGTTTCCGAACGCTACCGCGCAGGCGCTAAAGCTCCTAGTGTATGATGGCACAGATGACCACTCGAAGAACCACAGTTACAGGTAAGCAACCTGTTCTTACTATAAGCTGACAAAATCTCAAAAAATACACTTTCTTGAAGTTGACATTTGTAAAATACACACGTATAGTTAAAGCAGTAAGATCTTCTGACCATTGAACAATAGACGATGAATATTTATCTTTACAGCTTTGAAGTGCAAGTCTTTTAACAACAGTAAGAGCATGCAGGATCCAACCATGTTGATCATCAGTTAAATTTTGCATTGCACACTGATTTAAATAAATAAAAGACCATGGCAGAGAGTTTTCTAATACAAAATTAATGTGTTGTAATACATCCAACCAGAAAGGGAGAGCCATGGAATATACCTGTATCATGTTGCAAGGAAGATCTGTATTACATTGCCATAATTTAGTTGTTGTAGATTTAATGGTATCCAGCATACCTAAATCATCAATTTTTGCTGAACCAAACATAATTTTAAGTATAAAGACATTTTACATATTCCCATTTGTTGTTTTATACCAGAAGAGCCTGACACTCTATTGCACTCTATTCTGAGTTAATTAAATTCATACTTGGGACATTCTAACAAATATTTACAAACTAGACTAATTGATTTCAGTTTTTCTGAATATATATTTAATGCTTCTTACACAAAAGGAATGGCTGAAGCCCCAAAGCTCGATAGTCCATATACAGGAAGTCTCCAACTTTTGATGCCTCCGCCCTTAACTGACAACTTGCCCTTTTGACACTTCCAAATTAAGGACAAGTTCCACTATTTTGATGGGTGTTGCATTCTTTTATCAGTTCTTTTTGCCTACGGAGGCTTGCTTGGAGCTGCTTTGCAAGAGTGCACTGCTTGCAAAGTGAGCTGAAAAGGGGGAAAAGATGCTGTGCCAGCTGAGAGACTTTGCAAGCAGTGCACACAAGTTTGGTCCCAAATGAGTCCTTCAAGTTCCCTACAGTACAGTGCATGGATTCTGCTTTTCAACTAATCTCATTTTCTGACAGTGCTCCAGTCCCTAACCTATCAGATAATTGAGAAGCCTGTATATAAACCCAAAAGTGTAGCAGTTGCACATTGCCATAGTGCATCTATGGATGGCTGCTAATGAAATATACAAGACCGAATTCTTGGTCTGGGCTATCAGTTTCTCCAAAGTATGAATCCCACAGTCAACCTATTTCTTTTATAAGAAGAAGGGACGGGTAGCAATTTTAGGACCAAAAAAAAAAAAGGCAAAACACTTGGGGGGGGAAACAGGAGTTCATGGTTACTCAGCCAGTGTGATGTACTGGTTTGAGTATTGGAGTAGGGCACTGGGAGACCAGGATTCAAATCCCCATGGAAGCACACTCTTTCAGAATCAGGAAGGCAAAAGCCAAACTCCCTCTGAACAATTCTTGCCAGGGAAACCCCAGGATAGGTTCACCTTAGTGTCTCCATAAGTCAGAAGTGACTTGAAGGCACATGGCAACAACAACAACAAACAAGGTGTCCTGGAGGTTCTCCAAAGGCTGCAAAAGGGAGTTGGGGGGCTATACATGACTGACAGGCCATAATTTATCTACTCCTATTCTGAGCTAAAATAGTTAATGACTTTTGCCTTGCACTAGCAGGCGGCTTCTTCCTGAAAGATCCTGTGGTAAAGCAGATCGTTAAGTCCATCTATCTTCCTGTGGCTCAGAGCTGATTTCTCCACATATACATTCTGAAACTGTCCCCATATTTTTTGGTGTTCCATAGATAATAACAGAGATATTGGGGGATTGTAGAGCAGCTTTTATACTTCCAGTAAGCAACACTGCCTAAGTTCAAATCTCTGTCACTAAACATTGTTCTTTGCGTTATGTGTATTACTAGCCATAACAATTTACTTTTGAAAAATTGATAATGTTTAATACGTTAATATTAATATTCTGGCCAGAATGCAGCATGCAGCAAGGTTGCTGTGAATAAACCATTCTCTGCTGGGTAAAGCAGCAGAAATATATATAACACAGTGCTGTCTTTAAAAATGATAGCTAATTTAACTGCTATTACAGCTTGTTCATTTTGCTAGATAGCACTGTACTACATGGGTTTGGAGAAAAAGTTATGTTTCTAAGATTTCATTGTATTTTGCATGAGTAAAAGCAGAAGAAGAAATTCATTTTTAGGACTGTAAACTTCTACTGGATTTTGTTACCTGGGCACACATATGCCTTGGTAAAATACATTGCAATCCTATTTAATTAGCATCATAAACTTGTGTTTACAGTAAGAGACAGGTACAAAGTACATTAATAATAACAAGTGAAATATGTAAATAGTATTATTGAGGCATAGTTCTGAGATAGGACTTCTAAATAGTAGAGAAAGAGAAGGAAGGGTCACTTTAGTTTGAGTCTTGTATTTGTTTTTCTATTTTAGTCTCTTTAATGTAAGTCCTGATAATATACCATCACATTAATCTTCTTCGCTAAATCCAAATGTACTCCTGTTTGAGAAACAATTGTACATAGAACAGTGGGCGTTCTATTGTAAGACACAGACGGAGTCTTTTACTGAAAGAAAAATTGATAGGTCATTGGGTAACACTGCAGAAAGCAATTGCTTTTATACAGTCCTAAAGTACTGCTGTAGTAAGCAGTTCTTCTTGCAGCTCATTTCATCTCAGACTGCTGACCTGTGAAATAGAGGTAATTAAAAGTCAAGATCAATGCTGAAGACAAATTTGTTCTTTTCCTGAATTTCTTAAGCTGTTTAACGTTGTGCTCCTATTCAGCCACCGCCACCTGAAGATGGTGGATACATTAACTAGGCTGTTTGTTTTCCCTCTTTCTTTCTCCTATCTAAGTACAGTTCTCTACTACCTGCTTCTATTCAGTGTACATCAACATATCCTTGTGGCCTTTTTAAAGATTCATAGAGTTCACACCTAATATTAGAAACACATTCTTCAAAAAAAAATGGTGAAAAATTAGTATTGTGGACTTCATGTGTTTCTGTAAAATCAGGATGCATATTCTTACAGAATAAGTTATTCTGTTTTGGAGGACTGGAGTTGCTTTGTTTTGTTTTTTAATGCTCAAAGTGTTTTTAATGCTTTCTGGATGCAATGTTGTTGGTGTTTTCTCTGTAATCCATTTGATTCTGACAGCATGTACTTTGTTGTCAGCTTAAAAATAATGTAGCTATGGTCTACACACACATAGATATGTTTTCTGGGTAAGAAGCCACGGTAGCTAACATTTTGTCTTCTAACAGGATGGAAAAACAGCAGAAGATCTGGCCAGAGCTGAGCAGCATGAACTTGTAGCCAACCTGCTTACAAGGCTAAAAAAGGTAAGGGCTTGAATGAGGAATAAAGGTTTTTTTCCCCACTTTACCTCTTGAGACTAAAAGTGTGCATGAGAGAAATTACATATTAAGAAAGTAGATTGAAACATGATCATTTGGGAATTCATTGGCAATTTTCATCTTAATTTTAACTAAAGCCTGTATATGTTATTTTTGATAAAAACGCAGGCCACAATCCAGTTGTATTATTGCCCTGACATGAGAAGTCTGTAAATGGGTCTCAGAGGAGGCAGTTTGGTCTCCCCCCACACACCTGTCACCTGTCATTCTGTCCATCTTCCACCCACACTGCACAAAACTGCTCTGAAGGTTTTCCAGGGCCTCCAGAACAGGTATTAAGCACATGTGGAGGCCACACATGGGGAGGGGGAATCTGCCTCCTTCAGGGATTGCTGACAGACTTCTTCAGTCAGAGCATGAAAACAATCAGATCCTGGCCGTAATCATTTCTGTACAGGCTGAAATGAGGAGAAATAATCATCTCAGTATCATAAATGTACTATGGGTGGTATCATAGTCTGTTCTTTTTTCTCCACCATTTAGTGTACAAAAAATATTATATAAACAAGTGTAAAATAGATACGAAATGACAAAAGAAGAAAAATATGATAGGAGTAGAACAATGAAGTAATATATACATAGACAAACAAAAGGCATAGACAAAAGGCAAACAAGTCTCCAAGTAGGTATCTGTATGGAGGTCACATGTGTATGCCACACAGAGATATGTTAAAAGGGTTGTTAACTTCATCATTGTAACTGCCGTTGGTAGTGGGAGTTGGGCATTTGTCTTTCATTGTTCAATTAGAAGTCTTCTAGCTACCTTGCACCATGCAGAATTCATTTCCAGTGATCAGTAGTTAATTTTTAAAGGGTTGGTGAATAGTTTGAAATCACATGCAGTTAAAATTTTGAGACTTCTTAATACAAGTAATAACCTATCTCGAAAAGAAATACCAGTGTCTGAAACACACATATGGGGATTACAATTCCAGCAGTTAGCCAGTTTACTAAACACCTTACTGAAAAGGCATTGTGGTACCCCTATAAAGAAAACATTTTGCTGAATAAATTGCAGCTTATGATTGATAAATACAGCAATGTAGGAGCCTCAATTCATTTATTAAGCTACACAAGACGACATCTTCATTCCATCTGTCCCATAACCATGGTTATTTATTAACCACCAACAAATGTGTAGAAATGAACTGTGAATTTCTTTTTTTAAATCCTTTAATTCAGTGAATGTTTTCAATAGTGCAGGAGACATTGCAGCATTCAAAAGTGAAGGTCTATATTAATACAGTGGACCTTCTGTGTCTGCGGGGGTTCAGTTGCAGGGCCCCCTGCAAATGGCAAAACATGAGTGATTGCATCCAGTATTATTAAACAGCAGTGATACACACACAGAAGCTTCAGCACATCTCCATTCACTTAGCCACTATTTTGTGTATAGGTTGTGACACTGTGGTCACTGGAAATCACAGAATCAGAGGTCACAGATACAAAAGGTCCCCTGTAACAAAAAAATGGTGCAACTGCAGCCATTTAAAATATGTATGTGCCTTCAAGTCGCCTGTCAACTTATGACAACCCCATGAATATCATAGTGTTTTCTTAGGCAAGGAATATTCCTAGGTGGTTTTCCCAGTTCGTTCCTCTAAAGTATAGCCTACAACACTGGTATTCCTTGGCTGATTCCCATCCAAGTACTGACAGGGGCTGACCCTGCTTAGCAGATGCAATCTGGTGCTTTCAAGTTATTTAGGCCTTTTAAAAGACCTGTTGCAACAGACAGTTAACTTTGAAAGCTGTGGATGTTTTACTATGAGGTTGTAGTAATGAGGACAAAATAATTGCTTTGAACATTTCATATGTGTTTGTGTGTATATGCCTTCAAGTCATCTGTCAACTTGTGGCAACCCCATGATTTCCATAGGGTTTTCTTAGGCAAAGAATACAGTGGGGCCTTCGTATCCACTAGGGTTTTGTTTCAGAACCCTGCATGGATACCAAAATTTGTGAACACTCAAGTCCCATTATGTACAATGGTGTAGTAAAATGATGTCCTTTATATAAAATGGCAGTGTTAAAGTTTGCTTTTTGGATTTATTTTCTTTTCTTTCATTTCATTTTGGAATGTTTTCAAGCTGTGATTGGTTGACTACATGGATGCAGAATCCATGGATATGGAGGGTTGGCTGTACTCAGAAGTGGTTTTGCCAGTCCTCTGTACTCTGAAATGTAGCCTACAGCACCAGGTATTCCTTGGCACTCTCCCATTCAAGTAGTAATCAGAGCTTCTAAGATGAGATGGATCTGTACCTTTTAGGGTATTAAGGACAGCCATTTAAGAGTCAGATATAGATTGTAAGTTTAACCATTTAGTATAAACTTCCAGTGTATATCTTACTCTCTAACTTTTAAAAAAAAGGGGGGGACCTCTAATTTTTGTGAGCAATCAGTTGATCCAAAGTGAAAACTGCCCCATCCACCCATCATTTTTATGTGTTTTCAAGTCAACTCCAGCCTATGGTAACAATATCCTGTGGTTTTCTTGGTAAGATTTATTCATGGAAGGTTTTCCATTGCCTTCCTCTGAGACTAAGATACTGTGATTTGCACTAGATTACCAGTGGGTTTCCAGGGCTAAGTGGGGATTTGAGCCCTGGTATTCCAGAATCCTAGTCTAACATTCATGCCATTACACCTTGCTACCTCACTATACCTTACTACTTCCTTCCAGATTTTCCACAGTTTTCTTCTTAGTATTCAAATCTGGATTGTGAAAATAGCATGTGAAAATAGATCAGATTTGCTGTTGCTTTGAGATCATACTCCAGAATTCCCTTAACTGGGAGAACTGGGGGCATAGGGGAGAGTACGGTTAGATAAAATCCCTTCTAAAATGTGTCATCTACCTAGCAGTGTTTTTGTAGAAAAAGGCATAAACTAGGATAATTTCAAAAATCTCAAGATTAAGAATTCAACAAGGAAGAAAGATTGCAGTAATTAGTTCATGCCAATGATAAATCTGATGATATGAACTGGGCACCTCCAGATATTGTTGGACTGCAGTTCCCAGAAGCCCTAGCCAACATAGTCAATGGTGAGGGATTCCTGGAATTGAAATCCAGCAACATCTGGGGGACCACACTCAATATAAAGTAAGATCAGAAAAACCAAATGGACCTCCATTGAATGAATGTTGGATATCATAGCTGTAAAATTTTGCCTTGGGAACAAAATTTCAGTCTTTTGTTTGAGACCTTCTGAGTATGTCATTCTTTAGAAAAACATCTTACAGTTTTAGATGATTAACACCAGCTGACTCAAGAATAAATCACTTCTCATGTTGTCTTGCAAACATAGAGTGAAGACCTGTTGCAAAAGCAGGTGACATCTACTTTCCTTGCAACCTTTATGTGTTCATTTTCTCTCTGTGCTCAGCACCAGTGCAGAATCTGGGACCCTGCAGAATGCTCTCTGCAGTCATATGGAGAGACCCTGTGCATGTATAACTAGTGCACTTTTAGACTGTTCATATACATATATCACTCCTGAAGTAGGCAGTTATCTGAACTAACCAGGATTGGAGGAAGCAGATCATATCTACTTCCCCCACAAACAAGCCTCCAGTTGAGCCTGTTTAAAAGAAAAGGGAAGATCTGGGTTCACACTGAAATAGTAGGTGGCTGAACAGATACATTTGCCCTGATAACTTTTCTGTTCAAGTAAGGTTAGATTGCATACATCACAGTGATAAGATTATCAACATTCAGTCACAACTTTGTACGTCAGATCTTTGGTTGTACGTCATAAATACTTTGGTTTCTCTTCAGCTCTTATAAATCCTGCACCTTTTGCTTTAATCAGAATACTAAGTCCTGCATCTCTGTTTATTCTGTAAAATATGTTGTAGAATGTCTGAGGCAGAAGCATACTTAGTCTGACTTTTTGCTTCATAATTGTACGTCTTTGTTTTTTCCTTTCTTTTTAGGATACACATAGAACAATGTTCATCCACCAACTTAGACCTACTCATAATCTGCAGTCAAGAATAAAACTTAAGCTCTTTGGCCATTCTTCATCTGGGAAAACTACTCTGGTAGAGTCCCTAAAGTGTGGGCTTCTGAGAAGCTTTTTCAGAAGGCGCAGACCAAGACTTTCTTCTACAAACTCTGTCAGGTTTCCTCCTTCACCATTATCCAATAAGCCATCAGGTAACATTTAAAGGTTTCTTTATGCTGTAGCTATTAATGACAAAAGCTATTGATATTAATCACAGTATCCAGGCACACAGTAAGAGAAATAAGTTTATTGTAACCCTTTTCCAGTGCTGATAAAATATTTTCCATTTTATTTTATTTTATTTTGGGCATTTATGCCCTTCAGCCAAACAGGCTCACAGAGCAGCTTACAAATTGTTATCTTGACTGTTTTAAAAATGTTATTCATGGTGGGCCTGACCCAGTTCCAGCAATATTGAATGCCCATATAAAATTGAAGAAGAGGTAGTTTTAAGAAGATAGCATTTGACACAGAAAAAAAGACATATAATATTTGTGTACTATCATTAGGGAGACCAAATGTACTCTGTCTAAGAGGCTGGGAACAGCACAAAACTATAGAGCATTCCTGGGGGTGGGGGTATTCACCATTCATTTTTGCCACACCAGTGACACAAAGGAGTAGTATTAGGTCTCTAACAATTTTTAAAAGCTCATAGACAGGGCAGGTATAAAGAGATATGGTTATGATGATACTGCCCCTCCTTACAAATGATTACTGAGGAAGGTGTATGGCTAATGCCAAAAGACTGCTATCTAAGTGCCAGAAAAATGCAGTATCCATGCAATTTATTATACAGGCAGCAACTAGGCTCTGGTAGACATGACAAAAAGCATAATACCAATTTACATTAAAAACAAACATCAACAAGCAAGATTATTAATCAAAATAACAATACAGAAAGGCTAAAAAGCAACAAATATCAATTATAAACCTCCATCAGTTACACCAAACTTAACTCTTCAATAAGACTAAGAACAGTTAACAAATAATATAGATTATAAATTAGAAATCTATAACCAGACAATGTCTGGTAAATTTTCATTAAGATCAGTAGTTTGCTGAGAACTCCTGCCTCACTTTCATAGTAGTCAATAAATTTTGCTGGTCTGAAAGTAACATAGCAATGCAATATCTCTGCAAGAGATAGCTGGCCTTCAGCAAACTTACTTAGATACCGGAGAAGAATTTAAAAAACCCAGTGCATTTAAAGTAATTATAAAGTAGTTGCCTGGATTGGATTTTTGATACAATGCCTGTAAGATAAATAGACAAAAAGGAATTTAGTAGCATCTCTGATCTACCTTGTAAAGAAGAAATTTCCAGTATGAGTTTATGTGGACTTTGACGCACGAACTGGAATATCATTCCTAATTGTCTCGATTTGTTACTGGATTCTTTTATGTGTTTTTATGCTAGAACAGATTAAACCAGCTCTGTTTGAGTAACTGAAAGGGTATGAAGTTCAGCATCCTAGAGACCCCCATACGAAAAGTATTATGAAAATCTCTCTTCATAAGATTATTTTCTTGAACTAAGAAATAAGAACGTAAGAGCCATGCTGGATTGCACTGATGGCCTGTCTAGTCCAATACTCTGGTTATATAATGGCCAATATCAGTTACTTGTAGGAAGCTGATCATCAGGTCAGGAGTGCAACTGTAGTCTGCATCTCAGGAGTGGATATATAGAAGCCTCTGATGTTGTAGGTGAATACACACAATCCTGATTAGTAACTGTTGCTGGTCCCATAGTCCATGAGTGTGTCAATTTCCCTTTTAAAGTCATCCCTTGAAACCATTACACCTTCATGTGCCAATGAATTTCACAGTTGAACTGTGTGTGATATAAAGTAATGAATTCAACATGGGAAGGGAAGATTTCTCTATTCCAACACCAGATATGTTTTTGCTTTGACATTCTGCCCTTTCTGATGCTTCTCTGCAGTTTACCTGAGGCTAAGGTTTGGCTGAGGGGCAAACAAAACAAAACATAAGTTGCGAGTTTTCTGGGCTTTGAGAGCATGTTCTATTAGTATTTTCTCCTGACGTTTCACCAGCATCTGTGGCTGGCATCTTCATGTTACTCACTTGCATGGTGTGTTTTTCGCCCTTTTTAACAAATAGTAGATGAGGGAGGAAGACAGATTGGATCAAGAAAGTATTGTGGAAGAAGGTATCTGCCACAGTCCTGATCTGAATTCTCTCTCAGACGAACTGCCCTACTATCTGCATTTCATATAAAGATTTAAACATGTCATGTTTAGCCTGGTTCTGTGAAGGAAGTGGTTTCTTGGATTTTTTTAAAAGCCAAATTTAAATAAAAACAATAACTTGTATCACCTGGCAGATATCTAGCAATAGTTCCTTGTAGTGATCCAAACTGGCTGATCACTGTTTTTGTAGGGAGATGAAAATCTTGAGCTGACCTAACCCTTAGCTCACCTGACACTTACATTCTAGTTAAGCTTCCAAAGGAAAATGGAGCTGAAGCCTCCCAACTGCACACAGCATTATACTGACTCTGGGTCTCTGACAAAAAGCCTGGGTTCAGTGATAAAGTTACTTAGAAGTTAAGGATCTGGAGCAAATGATACTTAAAGACAATTGTAGAAGTATGTTGATAAATGATAATATCTAAGAAAATACTAAGATTTTAGGTGGAAACATTGGAAGATAAAGAAAATGCAGTAAATCAACATATGTAAATATTGAACTATGATGGAAAACTGTTTTAAAGAATTTAAATTTATGTTTTGTATAAAAATGATAAATAAATGAAAAAAAGACTGACTGTATATGTACTCTTGTGCCACCTTTCAGGGTGAGGAAACCTTCTCTTGGCAGGCCACATGAGTAACATAAAGTTTGAGCCTGAGTTGTTGCTGTGTTTACTGAATTACAGTATGTAAACACTGCACTTCCTTTTCAAAAGCAGGAACTGATCCTCTGTATAATTAGAAGAATTTAATTTGTGAAGTATGAACTGGAACCCTATTAGAACTGAATTGATTGTAGGCTGCATTTCCAGAAGCATAATATTTACTTTATGGACAGAAAAAACGAAATGTACAGATGGGTGACACCTGGCTTCATCATAATACATGTGAAAAAGATCTAGGAGTCTTAGTAGACCACAAGCCAAATGTGAATCAGCAGTGTGATAAGGCAGCTAAAAAAGCCAATGTGATTCTGGGCTGCATCAATAGGAGTAGATTGTCTAGGCCAAGGGAAGTTATGATACCACTCTATTCTGCTTTTGTTGGATCCCACCTGAAATACTGTGTCTAGTTCTGGACATTACAGTTCAGGAAGGATATTGACAGGCTGGAATGTGTCCAGCAGAGGGTGACCAAAATGGTAGAAAGCCTGGAAACCATGCCCTATGAGGAGAAGCTTAGGGAGCTGTTTAGCCTGGCAAAGAGAAGGTTAAGAGGCAACATAATAGTTAGGTTGAAATACTTGAAGGGCTGTCATATGGAAGATGGAACAAGCCTATTTTCTGCTGCTCTAGAGACTAGGACATGGAGCAATGGATTCAAATTTCAGGAAAAGAGATTCCATCTAAACATTAAGAAGAACACCCTAATAGTTTTACAGTGGAATATGTTTCCTGGAAGTGCGGTGGAACCTCCTTCTTTGAAGACTTTTAAACAGAGGCTAGATGGTCATCTGTCAGGAATGCTTTGATGGTTTATTTCTGCGTGGCAGGGAGTTGGATGCTGTGGCCCTTGTGGTCTTGTCCAGCTCTATGATTTTATGATCTGTACTGGTCAGGCCACAGTTGGAGTACTTGGTCCCTTGGGCAACATATATTAAGAAGGACATGGACAAATTGGAAGACCAGGATGGTTAAGGAGACCTGTGAGGAGCTGGTGAATGATATGTTTAGCCTTATAGGAGACCTAATCTGGGATGAATGAAATGCAATAGCAATCTTAAAATATTTAAAGAGTAGTGAGGCCAAAGACTGAGTTATTCTTTTTTCTCAGACCAATGAGTGCAAACTGCAAGGAAGCAGATTTGGGCTAATAAAAAAAGCAGTTGTTCCAGAATGGAGCGGGTTGCCTTGGGAGGCTCTCCTTTTGCTGGAGGTAATGAAGCAGAGAGGGGTGGCCATCTGTTGAGGATGCTGTAGTTGCATCCTACACTGCAGATCCTACATTGAGTAGCGGGGTGATCTAAGCAACTTCTAAGGTCCCTTCTGACTTTATGATTCTGATTACCAAAATTTAGAACCAGTTTGAAATGCTTGAAATAACTGCTGTATGGAATTGTGGTTGTTGTTGAGTGCCTTCAAGTTATTTCTGACTTATGACACCCGAAGGTGAATCCATCACATGGTTTTCTTGGGAAGATTTGTTCAGATTGAGTTTGTCTTTGCCTTCCTTTGAGGCTGAGAGGGTGTGACTTGCCCAGGATATGGCTTTAAATTTACATTTACCATTTAGATTTTAAGATTGTTCGTTGGCATAATTGTACTGATTCCATAAATTATTTATTTGTGTTATTTAATATGTGCATAGTCTTTTATATTTGTATGTAACATTAAAAAAAAGAAAATTTCACAAAGCTATTACCCCTATAAACCCTCATAAAATATTAAGAGTAAAACTGTCTGAGTACTTTAATACTTTTAATAACTCAGGTGAATAGCTTAATGTTCCATTGTATGCTATGCTATTTTCTTTCTTCCTTGATGGTCAGTCTTAACTAATGAGTATATTCTTTCATATAAAATGAAGAAAATCAAATTAGATTCATCTGACTGGCTCCCTCTTATGCCCAGGAGGCCAGGAATACGGCATTAGCTGCCATCTTTTCTATGACTGTGAACAGCAAACAATGTTTAGGAAAACCTTTTTCTCTTTCTCTTAGGCAGAAGGAGTCTCCAATCAAATACCCTTAATTTTATGGACGGAAATTCATTTCATTGAGTAGGACTGCTGAGCTCCTAAGGAAGAAGAAAATTGGCTACTTAATAAGTAGCCGCCTTCCTTTTGCATTCACATTACTTAAAGAATAGAAAGCTAAATTCATCAAATATTCTGAAAAAGTGACAGATAAGAAAGAATGCTTTCAGTATTAACTAGCTTATATACCTTGCATTGCCTGGGATTTTATTTTTTCATAGGTAATACTTGTTAGAAGTACCTTAGGAATTACCTTACCTTAAATTAGGAATTAGCTGTGGTTGAAGTACACAGATTTGAGCTCCTCTATCTCTAATTCCCCAAACTATCTTGTCCAGTACCTGGAACTTTTCCCCATATTCTCCAATCCAGTCTGTGTTCAGAGTTGTTAACATATAGAGGTTTGGTTTCTGAGGCAATACACTGTCGTCCTCCTTGCTGCTAGGCCTCACCTCCATAGCAACCGGCTAGGCTCAAGAGTTCTCCGGCTGAGGATTCTAAAGGCCCTTCCCTAAAATGCAAACCCCAGGATTCCATAGAATCTTCTTCAGGCAGCCAATCATATGAGGTCTTCTCACCTGACACAGCCAGTCATATGAGGTCTTCTCTGCCTGGCATGAACAAACAGACAAATTTTGACTTTTATATATTAGATATGCAACAAAATTTTCTTTATATTGAGATCTTCATCTATCTTCACAGATGTTAGTTGTGTATTAATTATGTTCACCACACGAGGGGGCTAGTTGAATACAAAGATGCTTATATGTTCTAATAATTGCAGTTTATGTAAATCTCTTGAAATAACATTGTGAAACAATCTGTCCCTTTTTTAAATTCTGCTTGCAAAAGTCATACGATATATTTTTACAAATTTATGGCACAGTAGTATATCTTCTCGCGGCTATAGAACAGCATGGTTTTCAAAGCCTTGTGGAGATCGCACAAGGTTCCTTCATCCAGTTTGAGAACATTCCCTGGTCTTGTGAGGGGAGGTTTTCTGTGGAAGGCAAGTGGGCAGATAAAGACCTACTTTATGTGAAGAACTGTTGGACACAACTATTAAGACAATAAATATGTAGGTAGATAGGTAGATTTTAAAAAATAAAGATTTGGTGTAATATATCTACCCAGCTGGGAACTCACACCATTTTTGGTCTCTTATTTCTTTTATTTCTAATTAAATATGTCACTAAGGGGCAGTAAAGATCAGTCTGTTCTTTATTCTGATTGATTGTTGTATACTTATTAATCCTAAAAGAATGTTCTTGACAGATGCAGATAGTGCTATGGGTATTTTTTTTTCCTCCTTTTTTGAACTTTCTCCTTGCATCTAATTCTAAATTATTGTGGTATAATCTAATTGTAAATTTTTCAAAGTTTGTAATGTTTTGTTTGTTTATGTGCTCCAGTTTCAGTAAGTATTACCAATCTCTATCCTGGCTGTGAGAATGTGAGTGTGAGAAGCCGGAGCATGATGTTTGAGCCAGGCCTGACCAAAGGGATGTTGGAAGTATTCGTTTCACCCTCTCACCATTCCCACTGCTCAACGGACGATCAATCTACCAAGGCCATTGATGTTCAGAATGCTTACTTGAATGGTAAAATATAAACTGTAAAGCTTTCATTATTTTCTTCCAATTTAAGAAGCATTATCTTCTTATACAAAAAAAAAAAATCCACCTAAAAATTAGCTGTAAAATCACATAAATATGTTTATTACCTCAATGTAATTCTTTTTTTTTTTACAATAAAGACAGAGTATGCACAGTCTGAAGTGTGTTTATACCAAGTTGGACTCACCATAGCAGCGTAATAATTGTACCATTTGTACCAACTAGGTGTACCATTTGCTTTGTCAACTATCTGCAGAAGTATTGATACTTCATACAACAGTCGTATCATTCATTAAAACAGTTCTCTTAGGGGAAATATACGCTTCAAGATCTTTGTCTTTACCCTAGGCAATGAGGCAATGAAGCATATGAGCTTCCTCACACACATGCATTCCACCCACTCATCTACCTCTACAGAAAACTTCAGTGTGGAGTTTGCTGCTCAGCACCATTGGTGCTCAGATGGCCATACCAGTGAAAGAAGAGTGTGTTCTGGGACCAAAATATATGCAGATTAAACTGATTTTCTCTTGTTGTTAGTAGAAAACATTGTTAATAATGGGGAGGTTGTCTCATTTTGACTGCAATCTGGCACCTAATTACATATCAGCATGACTTAGGCAAATGAATCAGAGCATGGCCTCAGTGTCTGAAAATGGTATTTCATTTATTTATTGTTTTGAATAACATGTATTTGCTTATTGCAGGAGTTGGTGATTTTAGTGTGTGGGAATTCTCTGGGAATCCTGTGTATTTCTGCTGCTACGATTATTTTGCTGCAAATGATCCCACCTCAGTTCACATTGTGCTTTTTAGTCTTGAAGAACCCTATGAAATACAATTGAACCAAGTGACCTTTTGGCTTAGTTTTCTAAAATCACTTGTTCCTGTTGAAGAACCTATAGGTATGCTTTAAATACTTTACTTCTTAGCAGCCTTGCAACATATGAGAGAAAAAGTAGCACTTACTAGTAGTTTTGCATATATTCCATGTTGAGCTATGCCATATACCTTATCACTCCAAATCAACTTTTTCAAATTTGACTTCACACTTAATGAACCTCCCACTCCCCTCTTTGTTAAATTTGCTTCCTAAAAGAGATTATTGATCACATACCTTAACTGCCACATTCATCAAAGTTGTTTATAAATCAAACCTTATTTTGTAAAAGAATAAATTCCTCTGATTCATCTGTTTTAACTAACACCACTCATTAAGCCTTATCATAATGAAGCACTCTTCAGCTGCTGTGACATTTTCTTGAAAGAACAAAGTCAGGATACATGGCCCTGCTCCATCAGCTAAAATTCTGTCCAAACCAACTGCTGTGCTGGTAAAACATGCGTGCAACAAAGACTTTAATTAAGTGATCAGATTATCATGGAACTATAAAATGTTCTACATCACACTGACAATGGCAGATAACATCCTATTAATATTCTAACTAATGCTAAACTATTTCTTATCTCTATCAAGCTGTATTCTGACTTAAGTCCAGAATTTAATTGGATTTTCTCCAGATTAGTCAAATACAACATTGCCTAAGGAATGAAAAGCTGCCCAGTGCACTTGTAAAATATTTTCATAGGAGTATCAATGCATCATCAGAAAATAAATACCAGATCTGAAAACTGTTCAGCCACCACTGAAGTACAAATTGAGTTTCCTGTGTGCTTTGAAAGTAAGTTTTGAACAAAATTTAATAAAAAGCATTTAAATTCATGCAGCTGCCAACATTAGTTTGCAGGCAAACCTCTTAAACAGCTTAACAAAATGTTACAAAGTTACCAATTAAGTTCTTAAAAATGTTTTTTGGGTAATTGAAAACTTTTAATGCATAGCCAGAAATATAGCTTAATCTAACCTCCTAATGTACATGGAGCTTTCAGGTTTCCCAGGGTTTGCTCCTTGACAACAAAATCAGATACAGCACCAATAGGTGTCTCAGTGGATGTAACACAGTGCTTAAGTCAGTAGTCTCTGCTTGTGGAAGAATTTATGTGCCTACAATAATGGCTTTAAATCCTCTTTGAACTGTATTGTCTTTGGAGTAAGATTTTACAAATCTTGATAAAGGTCATAATAATAAATTCTGAGCTAGTTTGAGTGTGCTTCTGTTCCATGAAAATCAAGGAACAGGTACACTTTTTGCGTACAGTATGGCTATTAAAGATATGATAGTCCTCACTCACATTGATTTCTTTGATGTTACTGTTGACCATTTGTTATAGTACAGGTAAATGCTACAGAGTTAAAATCAGTATGGTCTGAAAATAGACAAAATATAAGGTTTTTTTTTTCCTTTTCCAGATTATATTTAACCAACCAGGTTATGCAAATTTATGTTCAGTGCTGTTACTTCATTCATGTCCCATTTGTGTCTTTCTCTCTCTCATTCTTTCCATGGTATCTCCCAGGCTTTCCTACTTAACTCTCACTTAAATGAGAATTCTTTGTTTGTGTAAGTACTGTAAAGTTGCATTCATACCTGAGTATGAATGTTTTTTTAAAGATCATTCATTTCCTGCCTGTGATAATCTCAACCATAAACCTGTAGTACTATAGACAAGTGAAAATAGAAGATTTTTAACTAAGAAAAGCATTACCTGTCACCCCTAGTATATATTTAGGTTGTAGTGAAATAGATGGCTTACAAAGAGTTACTGCAATTTGTAATATTTTTTTCTCAGTATTATTTGAAATGATGTTATTTGATTACACTAGTTACAGTCAGCCTTTTAAAATGAGGAAATTTGTACAAGTAGATATGAAATCCTTCATTCTTTTTCCCTTGAAGCATTTGGAGGAAAGCTGAAAACTCCACTGCATGTTGCTCTGGTGGCTACTCATGCTGACATTGTCAATCTTCCACGCTCTGCTGGAGGAGAGTTCCTGTACGACAAGGATACAACACTTCTGAAAGAAGTTAGAAACAGGTAAGATGGCAAAGAACCATATTGAAGCAAATGTTAAGAAATTAACATTTCTCCTTCACAGTCTTTGTTGATAACCTATAAGGGTTCTGCACGTCTGCAGGACATCATTTGGAATTCTCGAATAGCCACATAGGTTTGAGTTTAAAAAGAGCCACCCGCCTTCACCACATAGGCCTGTTCCCTACTCCATATACACCTCCTTCCCACTCCATTTTGAAGACTGCTACAGTGGCTAAATGAGACAACAAACCTGTATGGGGAAAGAAGGCAGATTGTGCAAATGCAAAAGTGAGCACTTGAAGAGTCTTATAATTACAGGCAAGCATCCAGATTTTGGGAGGGGAAGGCAGAATGTAAATAAACATGGTTGTGTTGGTGATGATAATGATAATGATGATAATGATTCATTATCTCTTGTACCATATGTATGAGGAAGTCTGAAGTTGACTTCAGGCACTGAGGTTGCTCTGACTGTAGAAATAAAGAGCAGCACCAGTGAAAGAAATATTCTAAGAAGACCAAGTAAATGCCTAGGTGCAAGAGCCAGTATGATGTAGTGGTTTGAGGGTTCCACTTGGACAGGGAAACCCACTGCATGACCTTGGGTGTATCACACACTCTCATCCCCAGAAAATCCCATGATAGGGTCAATTTAGGATCACCATAAGTTGGAAACGAAGTCTCCAACAAGTAATGCTGCACAGATATTAAGGAACAAGTTCAGCTCACAGCAGAGCAGAGATCAGTGTGAAGCACCCCTTGCAACATGTCTTTAGTGGAGCTATTGTCCTGATGGATTGGTCCTGCAGAATGGCAGGGGGCAACCATTTGGCCAACTGGATTTATAAGGTTATTGCCTCAGTCATCCACTTAGGACACATCTGGACGGACTAAAAACACCAGAAAGTGCCAGGTTTTGTTCCTGTTACTTCGAATTTTAGTTTGAAAATCTATACATATTTTGTTTATCTCACATTTTGTTTATTTGTGTCAGGTCCCAGTATGATCAGAGACTTTTTGTACCAGCTCCCCAGGTTGATTTATTTCACCCCTGTATAAAATTGGAAAGAACAGGAAAAAAAATCTGAGACTTTTCAGTCAGTCTGGATGGGTCCCAGGTGTGGTGTTGGAACAAGACTGGGAATCCGTGGCACACATCCTGATTGCAAACAAAGAGATGTTGGGATTTTCTGTAGGAATTAGAAGGGTGGGATGTTTTACCTTTAAATGCTAAAGCCCAGAATTTTCCAAACCATGTACTGTCCAGGCTTGGAACCAACATGTGACTGCATAATGACCATTCAAAGAACTACAGTTGCAGGCAAGCAACCTGTTCATTTTAAACCTTGTGTTTATGTCAAGATCATTAGGTATATTTAATATTAAAATTGAAGCACAATGTTTGTAAAAAGACTATACTGCACATTCTGCTGTATAGCTCACTAGAATGGATCAGAAACTATTATGTTCTTTAGATTCACACACAATCCCTTTCTACGTGCAAGCAGAAGAATGAGAAACTTCAACTTCCACTTCTGAATAAAACTTAGTTTCTCATTATGTCTGAACTAGAGAATCTGTGACTGTTTAGTTCAAGCAATGCAGCACCAAGTTGTGGTTTTCAGATCTCACTTGACTGAATTATGCAGAGTTAGAATAAACTACAACATCCCAAGTTCAAGCCTAATAGGAAACTTAATTTTATTTAAAACCAGATATGAAAGTTCTCAGTTTCCTCCCCTAGTGCTTGAAAGAGGGGATGGGAAGAGATCCATGCCATTACAATTGAAGCCAGCCATTACGTGTTTCAAGACACAATCAGGTAGACTTTGGAGGAAGTGCCACAGAACCTGATGGGACTTTTTTCCAAGTAAAGAAGCTTAGAGCTGCACTCCAAGTGTGATGCTATGTATATGATATGAATAGGGATCCCGATTTGCTACATTTTTTTTCAATTAGAAAAAATAGGAATGAAAGTGATTCAATAAAGAGGTTGTTTTTCTTTTAGGTTTGGGAATGACCTCCATATTTTGGATAGATTATTTGTTTTGGATGCTGGTGCCTCTGGCTCAAAAGATATGAAGATTCTTCGAAATCACCTTCAAGAATTACGCAGTCAAATCATCTCTGTAAGTCATGGTTTCATTGTCAAGCCTCTTCTAATTTTGCATGCACCATGGGTCACTAAAGGTATCTTGCATAAAAGAGTTAAAAGTATAAGTAGAGTTTAACCCATATCTGCATTGGGTACAGCAGTTTCATTTAGTTTCTGTCTGATTGCCCTCTGCTGATTATTACAAAAAATCACTGTGTATATGTGCGTAGGTAGGTTGATTGATTGATTAATTGATTGATTGGCTGTATTTCAGAGGAAGGAACTGGCAACACACCTGAGTATTTCTTGCCTAAGAAAAGCCTGTGATATTCATGGAGTTGCCATAAGTCAACAAGTGATGTAAGGAACATACGCACACATATATTTGGTTCTTCTTCGTGGTCTCTGTGAATCACACAAATGGGTTTACGCACCTGCGCGAAACAGCATTTGGAACCTTCTTGAAACCTAGGAGTGGGCATTTTGGCAGTTGACCCCTCCCCCATCCTTCTCGGGAATATAAGGCCCCTCACTGTATAACAGTCTGTTCCTTTTTTTCCGCCGTGGTAGCAGCATCAAAGGAGCCTTCCTCTAGCTTTCAGATTGGTTTAACGGTCTCTTTAAACAAGATTTGACTAAATACTTATGTTTTTCTTGGCATTTTGGTGGTTGTTTGTAACACTTAACTTCTCTTTTTGCCTCTTTCGCATGATACTAAGAGTTCGAGATGAGGCACCATCAGCGTCCTCTCGGAAGGGACTGAGAGTAAATATCAACCTCCTACTTGCCAAAAAAACAAAAGCAGAAAGAAATTGAATGATCCCTCACAGGAAGAATTACTGCTGAAAACATAAAAGGAACAAACTTGTTCTTCACCGTGAACGATGCAGAATCTTCTTCTTCTTATAACTGAGGAAGTTATATTTCCTTCTCTATGACTCCTCAGAATTTTTCTGTGGGTGGCCTTGACAGTGGTCTTTAATCCTGCTTTTTGTGCGGAGGCAAGATCTTGGATATCGATGGATTTGCATGCCTACCTGCCTCTCAGAGAACTGCATTGCACGATCTTGCTGTCATCACCAACTCCCATACACGAGGCTTAACAGAGCGGCCACTTCAGGCTTTGCTCTAGTAAAACTGGTGCCTTTGACGACGCCATTCTGGCCATACCCTTCCCCACGGTGTCTGTAATGGTGATACTTCTAAGGCAGTTTATGGCACCGAGGGGGTTTGTTCACTGCTTCTTCAACAGCAGTGCACCCGAGGTGATTTCCGGTACCGACAGCAATCCCCAGAATGGCTGAGTCTCGAAGGGCACATAGCTGGATAGCAATACGTGTGAAAGGGATCTAGGAGTCTTGGTAAATCCCAAGCTGAACATGAGTCAGCAGTGTGATGTGGCAGCCAAGAAAGCCAACGCAATTCTTGGTTGCATCAGTAGGAGTATGGTGTCTAGATCGAGGGAGGTAATGGTATCACTCTATTCTGCATTGGCTAGGCCTCATTTGGAATACTGTGTCCAGTTCTGGGTAGCTCAGTTCAAGAAGGATGTCGACAAGCTGGAATGTGTCCAGAGGAGAGCTACCAAGATGGTGAAGGGTCTGGAAGCCATGCCCTGTGATGAACGGCTTAAGGAGCTGGGTATGTTTAGTCTGCAGAAGATAAGGTTAAGAGGGGACATGATAGCCATGTTTAAATATTTGAAGGGATGTCATGTTGAGGAGAGAGTGGGCTTGTTCTCTGCCGCTCCAGAGACTAGGACAAGGAGCAATGGATTCAAGGTGCAGGAAAGGAGATTCCACTTGAACCTCAGGAAGAACTTCCTGACGGTCAGAGCTGTCCAGCAGTGGAATATGCTGCCTTGGAGTGTGGTGGAGTCTCTGTCTTTGGAGGTTTTTAAGCAGAGGCTGGATGGCCATCTGTTGGGAATGCTTTGATGTGTGTTCCTGCATAGCAGGGGATTGGACTTGATGGCCCCTGGGGTCTCTTCCAACTCTTATGATTCTATGACATCCTGGTGTCAAAAAAAAGGAGAGACGGTGGCCCTCACCCTGTACTGGTTCTCAAGAGGTGCTAACCATTATATACAGAGGAAGCTGTTTTGAATAGTAACCTTGATATTGATGATGCCTATGTTGAATAATTTTTAGCTTTTTAATAGGATATCAGGCTTATTGACTCAGACTCCTCACCTTTGGCATGAATTCAGTACCAGGGGTATTCACCAAATGCTTGTCAGCAGTGGTAGCTTTCTTACAACGGAAAGGTATCATCCTGCTTCCATATATTGTTAACTGGTTCATCATAGCATCATCTGGAAAGTAAATTTAATAATAGTAGTAGTAGTAGTAGTAGTAGTAATAATAATATAGGGTAACATAAAATACAATAATAGATTTGCACTACTTCTACAAATGTCCAAAGGTTGGCATACAATGCTTTCCTACAGACTAGACCTATTGAGTATCCACTTCGATACTGTCCTCCATCCTGACATTCAGTCACTATGATTGATGGTATGGAACTGCCAGGATGGCTGAGTGTTCAAGGCCCAATGCCATGGAGCTTTCGGTCACGAGTTCAAGACTCGGTTGCTTCTTTTCCCCTATTGAAGTAAAGGAATTCATTCATACATCCGATATGGAGAATTCTTTTGGCTGCACCCAAATCTTCGATGTCGAGATCGTATGCATATAGATGGGAGAAAATTTTATGCTTATCTACGAGACAGTGATATTGACTGACGGACCTGCAGTACCGTGGATATCTTCTTGTTTCTCGCCTTGTTGGTATCTGACGGGCTATCATTCCCATCAATGCTGTGTTGTGCAGCAGCAAATTCCTAGCATTTACAACAAGATGTAAGACCATCCTTGTTTCTGGATCCTATGATTAAGACGCTTTTACAAGGTTATAAGCATTTGCACCTTCCAGTCCAACCTCCTGTACCAGGTTGAGGCTTGAACTTCTTGATAATGCGATTCACTCGCAGGCCATTTGAACTTCTGGCAAAGTGTGACATTAATTTGCTGTCATGGAAAACAGTATTTTTGCTAGTGATAACCTGAGCCAGAAGGACGAGTGAGGGATGTGCGCTTAGAGTTCATTCTACATATTCACAATAGTGCTATACTATATCAATGGTTGCGAGTGTTAGTGATATCGGCAATTCATTTCTGCCTCTTCAAGAAGATTGTTCACTCCACAGTTCATCTACCAGGTACAGAAAACTTCTTGGCAGGTGCACTCAACAGAACACCTTTGTCTTGCCACAGATGAAGGTTGAATGAGATTGGAATAAGTAACATATTCCTCCGGTGGACAGTACTGTGTTGGATCTATTTGAAAACAAAAGACAACAAGCTGTACTGTTCCTGACAGAAAACAGAAGACAAAGGGAAGAAGAGTAGGTTGAAGGACTCTTCACATGAAGGACCATCGAAGAAATCAAGAAGAGTAGAGCAGCCTAGTCTTCCTGCTTCAATTCAATCCCCGCCTCCAACAGTACCGAGTACTGCGGCAGAGAATGCACGTTGCATGATTGCCCAAGATGTGAATGGAGACACGGTACCATCTAGAGAGACTGAAGAAGTCTGTGTGGCTTCTGAAGGGGATATCATGAATGTCTCACTTATCTTTTTTGTGGGATCCATAACACGTGGCTGAGAGTCGAGATCCCCTGAGGTTAGACAGTCAAGATCCTGACAATGAGAGTTTGTGGAACTAACTTCTCCAGCAATGCGTCGGCGAAGGACACCACCCTTGCCTCCGAGGTCTCAAGGCAGACGCTCACGTTCTGGTATGAGGTCACCTCGACTTTCAAAAAAAAAAAGGGAAAAAAACCTAAATGCTTTTGGCTGCTCACAAACCTTCTACATCTAAATGGTTTGCCTGCAATGGGGAAGTATTGTTCCTACTTAAAGGACATTGGGATCGCTTTCCAATTAAGCAGTATTGTGCATATATTGCTTTTCGCAAAAGATCTATCTTGTTGGCTGGTAAAGTGTTGTTTCTCAGCATTTTTCTGGTATCTTCAGCAACGAGGAAATCTTTCTAGTTTCATGGACTCTACAGCTAAGAGTTTTCCTCCTGGTTATAAACATTTATACCTCCCAGTACGACTACCAGTACCAGGATGGGTTTTTGAATGTAGTACCATTGCAGCTTACACATAAATCCTTTAAATCACTGACAAACTGTGATTTCCGATTGTTCTCTTTGGAGCTTTATTTTTCTAGTGGCAAAACCTATGTTAAGGGAGCCAGTGAATTATGTGCATTTAGAATGAATGCAACATACTTGTGTTTGCATAAAGCAGTGGTTCTCAACCCTCCTAATGCCGCGACCCTTGTGGTGACCCTCAATCATAAAATTATTTGCGTTGTTAACTTCATAACTGTAATTTTGGTATCTCAGGGGACTACACAAGCTTCTTGTGTGTGCCTTCAAGTTGTTCCTGACTTAAGTTGATCCTAAGGTGGGCCTACCATTGGGTAGGAGGGTAGGTGGGTGGGCAGATGAGAAGAGGGCAAGTAACTGCAACGCAAAATTCAAGCAAGAAGGTTCCAAAAGTAGGCTGGAAAGAGAGAGAGAAGACTGCCCATCTCCTAGGAAAAGGAGCCCCCTGCTTGTTCTGAAATAAACTTCTCTTACAGCCCTGGCCAGGAATACCTGGGGTAGCACGACGAGCTCCCCGCCTCCACAAAAGGCGCTGAGACCCATGCCGCCCAGCCCACCCGCTGAACCCCACAGAGCACCAGGCTGCCTGGAAGCTGCTCCAACCCGCAGCTCTCTTTCCTGGCAGATGAACGCTCCTGCCCCGCGCAAGGCCTCCATCAAAACACCTCCCCCCTCCCTGCAACCCGCTGACCCTGCCCCCTCCCTGCCCAATGCCTGTGCAAACAGCACCCAATCGGGGCGTTTTTGCAGCTCTCCGTCCCCCCCTTCCGAGTCAGTGACATCGGTGACAAAATGGCAGCCCTGGAAGCTGGCAGTCGTGCTCGGCGTGCACGCAGAGGCGGGGGCAAGGGAGGGGGCCTGAGGGCTCAGAGCCCTCCCCAACGCCACTGCTCCCCCGCGCTCCCATGATAGCAAACCCAGCGCGAGGGCAGGTGGTGCGTCTCCTTCTGCCTCCACCGCTCGCCCAAAGCACAGGCAGGAAAGGCAACGCAAGCCACCCACGGCGAACGGTGCTGCAGGCACCGAGAGCCCGGAGGGAGGGGGCGAGCCCGGCAAGAGGTGGCACCGACCGGGCTCTCCCCTCTCCGCGCAAAGCACAATTCCTCCTCCCGTTGCGGGGCACCCGGAGCTTCCCTGCTCGCCTGCGACCCCGTTCCCACTGCAGGGCCTAGTTCCAGGCACAGGCTCAGCTGCCCTCCTTTCCTACCCAGCACTTGCTCCACAGGGGGAGGAAAGATGTCGCCATGTCCTACTGCAGAGCCCGCCTTCCCGCCCACCCGCCCGCCCGTGCTCTGCTGCCGCACCGAGGAGCAAGAGGAGGAGGCAGCCCAAGCAAGAAAGGCCGCTGGCGGGGCGGCGGCGAGGAGGAGGGGTGGCATTCCTCCAACAGCGCAACCCCCCCACCCGGAGCAACAGCTGCCTCCTCTCCCCCTCCCAGCATGGGGTCTCAGAAACAGCCCTCCCATTGGCTGTGAGGCCGCCAAATAACAGCGGGGGCTGGCTTTTGGCGGGAGGATCAGTGACCTTGTTTCAAAAGGCGGTGGGGCAGGACAGAGGAGCAGCAACCCCTGTGAAAGGGTCATTAGACCCCCAAAGGGGTCGCGACCCACAGGTTGAGAACTGCTGGCATAAAGGGATGTTGTTTTTAAGGCTAGCTATTACTCTACGACCTAAAGTGGAGTCATAATTTCATTGAACCAGGACATTGTACTACCTGCATACATGGGAAACTCAGTTACTGATTTGGAGAAAAGATTGCATTGCCTTGACGCTAGCTGTGCATTACTAGTTTTTATGGAGAACATAATGCTTACATTAGTAAAACAAAAGGGTTGCTTGTTTTTTTATTATGTTCCAAAGCACTGGGAATCTGGTTTGTCACAGGAAGGAAAAAATAAATAAATAAAAATATTTTCCAGTCATGTAAGGGCCCATTCGACTAGCTCTGTGGTGACATCAGTTATTTTCTTTCCATGGTGTGCAACTACATGACATATGCGAAGCTGATCAATGGTTACAACCAATGACATTTATTTTTCTTTATAAGGTAGATAACAGAGCAAGAAATGATGCAACATTTGGGAGAACAGTTTTATTTTCTTCTGTGATGGAAAAAAAAATCAAAATTGAAAATGAATGCAGAAATGGATCGTTGGCATAAATAAATTTTAATTGGCATGATGAAGATACTGCTACAGTTTATTGAGGGACATAAATAATTCAAATGTAATTGTTGATATATATGATAAGAATTTTGAGCATGACATTCCCTCCTCCAACAGGACATAGTCTCCCATTTGTGTAATTCATAGAGACCATGAAGAAGGACAGGTTGCTTACCTGTAACTGTGTTTCTTTGAGTGGTCTTCTGTGAAGTCACACAACCCCACCCATCCTCTCCACATCATGTCCTGCTGGATGGTTGGTTTCCGTGCTGCTACTCCAGTGGCGAAGGAACTGACCGTTATACAGGGAGGGGCCTTATATTCCCTAGGAGGATGGGGGAGGGGTCAACTGCCAAAATGCCTACTCCTAGATTTTGAGAAGGTTCCCAATACTGTTTTCGCGCAGGCGTGTAAACCCATTTGTGTGACTTCACAGAAGACCACTCGAAGAAACACAGTTACAGGTAAGCAACCTGTCTTTCTTTTTACTCTTTTTTTTAAAGGACAGGTGAAATTAAATTGCAACAGAAATTTTCTTGTTTTACAAAACCCAAGCTGTACAAATATTCCAGTGTTGCAGCTTTATAGCTCAATGCTATATATAGAACTTGTTTTCTGAAAAGCTTTGGTCTTCTTGTACAAGAGATACCTGTCAGTGACAAGTACTGTTCTTCTTCGTGGTCTCTGTGCCTTCATACACTAGGAGCTTTAGCGCCTGCGCGGTAGCGTTCGGAAACTTCTAGAGCTTGTTCGCTTGGCGGGAACCCCTCCCCCACGCCGGTACTGCGCATGCTCCTCCCGCCGAGGAACGGTCTCTCCTCAGTTCTTTCTCGTCCGCCGTCGCGTACGGAAGGTTCTTTGGTTTGTTCCTCTCACTTTTGTGCTTGGCTTGCTGTTTTCACGGTTTTACGGACTTTTGGACTGTCTCTGACCTCTCTCTCGGACTCCCCCTTCGGCTTTTGGTCTTTTCGGATTTTGCAGTTTGGCGTTCTTCGTCTTATGTCCACGCTCTTCAAGAAGTGCGTGTCCTGCGGGCGCAAAGTTGCCCTCAACGACGGCCACAAGGAGTGTCTTTTCTGTTTGGGTGAGTCCCACAACATTCGGACTTGCCCAATTTGCCGGGATTTTACTCCCCAAACTCTCTGCAACCGGTCCACGAGACTTAAGTCTTATTGTTGGGAACAGTCTCTGCGGGCGATAGACGAGACCTCCACTTCCAAGATGGCCGACAAGAAGACGACCACGCCATCGACGGTATCGGCGGCTGCCGTTCCGTCCACCTCGTCGGTATCGGGCTCGGTACCGGCGAAAACGCCGATCTCGGCGTTACCGAGGATCCCGAAGCTGTCGGCGGCTGCCAAGTCAGCGAAAGGATCCTCGACGGCGAGGAAGGCTGAGGCTCCCCTGACGGAGACGCCTGCTAAAAAGCGCCCTGCTCCGGACGGAGGCAAGGGCAAGGAGAAGAAGAAGAAGGAGAAGAAGCGCTCCCCGGCTGGGGACGTTCAACCTCCTCCTCCTCCTCCTACTCAGCAGCCTTCCAAAGGGCGAGGCGAGTCCGTCGATCTCTCGGAGGATGAGATCGAGGACGTTCCCCAACAGCGCCCGGACTCGCCTGTGGCAGACCCTCCAACCCTGGTGGAGGAGCGCCACCGCCCTCCTAGCCGTCGCAGGTCGGCCGACCTGCAGCAGAGAGAGCCCTCTGCTTCTCCGGAGCGGCGTTCGACCTCCTTCCGGTCCCGGTCCCGCTCTTCCGAGCGTCCGGTAGCCTCGCCGCCTCCTAGGGAGACAAGAGAGGAACAACCTCGCTCGTCTGCCTCCAGATACACCTCGGCGTCCTACGTGGCCAGGTACGCGAGGGAATCTGAGTGGAGAGAGCGCCCGGCCTCTTATCGGTCACATTCGCCATCGTACCGGGATCGGTACCATCGTAGCCCGAGTCGCTGGGAGACCTTCCAGAGGTCCCGGTCACCTCGTCGACAGCGCGAATCGCGCTCGCCTAGAGGGGACGAGGCTCGGTACCGTCGACACCGAAGCCGATCTCCGTCGGACCGCCGCTCCTTCAGCCGCTCTCCCTCTCCTCGATATCATAGGGCGAGGGAGCCTTCACCTCGGTATCGGGCGATATCGCCACCTCCTAGGGTCACGGCAACGGCGACGTGCCCTACGGAGTCGGTGGTGACTGAGCGGGCTACGACGACGTCAGCCTGCCAGACTACCCCTGTCACCACTAAGAAGGTGAAGTCAGTGGTCAGCCAGCCCAAGCGGGACGCTGCTACTACCACCGCCCCGGCTGCAGAGAAGCCTAGGAAGGCAACACCTGTGGCGACTGCAAAGGAGCCGGAAAGCGAGCGGCGAGAGGACTCACCGACCTCAGAGTCATACGACTCGAGTGCGGAATCAGAGGTGTCTGAGGCGGCCTCCCAGGAGTCTCCTCCGCTGGGATTCGGGGACCCGATCCCAGATTCTGCTCCAGAGGACGTCCACCAGTTCTCTGCGATGCTGCTCCGCATGGCTACTACCCTCGGCCTGAAGATCGCCGATGCGGAGCCGGAGGATGACGATCCAGTCTTCTCCGTCTTTGAAGGGAAGCAACCTGCCACGGCCCCGCTGCCTCTCCTGCCCCGGGTATCCAGACTGGTGAAGGCCGCCTGGGATAGGCCGGCCTCGGCTCAGCCGATACCGCAGCGGCTGGAACACCTCTACAGGGTGCAGAAGGATAACGCCGGTTATCTCTTTAATCACCCTGCACCGAACTCTGTGGTGGTCGAGTCGGCACAGACGAAAGGCTCCGGCAGGCAACACACCACCCCGCCGGACAAAGAGGGCAGGAAGTTGGACGCCTATGCAAGAAGGTTCTATTCCGCCGCCTCCTTGCAGATCAGGCTGTCCAACACTCAGGCTTGCCTCGCGGCATACCTGAAAAAGGTGCTCGATCGCCTGCAACCGGCGATGGAGGCGGTACCGGAGGACATCCGCCAAGCCTCCTCCGTGATCTTCAACGAGGCCATCTCCATCGCTCGGCAGCAGATGGCCTCCTCCAGGCACGCAGTGGAGATTGCCTCCCGGGTCATGGCGGGATCCATCGGCCTGCGCCGCCATGCTTGGCTGCGGCCGGCCGACATCCAGGAGGACACCAGAAGGAGGATTGAAGATCTCCCCTTCGACGGTGAGGGCCTATTCAATTCGTCCACCGACGAAGCTTTGGACAATCTCGTTAAGGCGAGGCTGACCGCCAAGAAGATCGGGCTACAGCCGGCCACGCAAGCCCGCAGGGCCTCCACCTTCCGCCCATCCTGGCGACGATCTTCCACCTCGTCGTTCCAGCGTTCGGCCCAGTCTGGACAGTCGAGACCATCCTCCGGCTCGTCGGCCAGACGCACGATTAGGCGACGCCCGGCTTCGTCCAAGAAGTCCTCCTCCGAGACAAAGTCTCGGTTTTGACGTGCCTGGCAGGACCTACCAATACCCACTCTTCAGCCTACCATCAGCGCTCGGAGACCGACCGACTCTGGCTCGACATCTCGCGGAGTGGCAATGTGTCACTACGGACTCTTGGGTGCTTTCCATCGTCCGTCTTGGCTACGCCATCGAGTTTCTCGATATTCCTCCTCGAGGCGCTTACTATTCCACGCCGTCGAGTCCGGCCCTCCTGGAAGAGATCCAGTCCCTCCTCCAGAAAGGGGCGATCGAGCAGCTCCTGCAAGAAGCCAAGACCACCGGCTTCTTCTCCAGGTACTTCACGGTACCGAAAGCCGACGGTACCCTCCGGCCGATCCTAGACCTCAGAGGGCTGAACTACTACATCCGCCCCAAAAGGTTCAAGATGGTCACGATACCGTCGATCCTGCCCTTCCTACATCGAGGGGACTGGTTCGCCTCCATCGATCTCCGAGGCGCATACTTCCATATCGCCATTCGCCCGCAGCACAGACGGTACCTCCGCTTCGCGGTCGACGACACCTGTTACCAGTACAAGGTGCTGCCGTTCGGACTCTCGACTGCCCCAAGGGTCTTCACCAAGTGCATGGCCCCGGTGGTATCCTTCCTGCGGACGAAGGGTGCTTCTGTCTTCCCTTACCTCGACGATTGGCTGTTGGTGGCGTCCTGCAAACAGAGACTTTACCACGACGTCCACATGACGTTGTCACTCCTGACCCGCCTTGGTCTACGGGTGAATCCGAAGAAGTCCCACCTCGAGCCGGCGAGGATCTTGGACTTCATCGGGGCGACGCTCGACTCGACCTCCGCCAGGGCGTACCTACCAGAGTCTTGAGCCCAAACCCTGATCCGGGCCGCCGCTCACGCTCGTACGGCCCCGACGTTATCTGCGAGAAGCGTCCAGCAGCTCTTGGGCTACATGGCTGCGACCACCGCTGTGACATATCTCGCCAGGCTGAGAGCGAGACCTCTTCAACACTGGTTCGTCCGCATATTCGACCCCCTGCGAGACGAACAGACACTCTGACTGCAGCTGCCGGAAGACGTCCGCTCATCCCTCCGATGGTGGCAGTCGCGACGCAATCTCATGTCAGGGATGCCTTTCCAACAGCCGACACCGAAGATGACGGTAACGACCGACGCCTCCCTGTATGGATGGGGTGCCCACTGCGGCGATCTCAGAGTTCGCGACAGATGGACCGACGACGAGACCGCTCTCCATATCAACGCGCTGGAGCTGCTCGCCGTCTTGAAAGCGCTACGGGCGTTCCGCCACGTCGTAGCGGGGCGGACGGTCCTGGTTCTGACGGACAATACCACCGCCGTCTGTTACATCAACAGACAAGGAGGGACTCACTCCACAACCCTGCTCAACATTGCACTCGACTTGTGGGAATGGTGCATTCGCCTGCATACGCATCCCGTGGCAGTTCACCTGGCCGGGCAGGAGAACACCACGGCAGACGCCCTCAGCAGGGACACCTCATCCCATCACGAATGGTCTCTCTCCGGAGAGGCGTTCAGACTGATTCGGGACCGCTGGGGCGAACCATCGATCGACCTCTTCGCGACCAGGGAAAACGCGAAGTGTCGCCGATTCTGTTCCAGAGCGGGCCACAATCGCGCCTCCATCGGGGACGCTTTCCAGTTTCCGTGGACCGGGGAACTCCTCTACGCGGTCCCGCCGTTCCCGCTGCTCGGCCGGACGATATCGAAGATCCTCGCCGACCGAGCCGACGCGATCCTGGTAGCCCCGTACTGGCCGAGGCAACATTGGTTCGCACCCCTGCTACAAGCCGCACGAGACGACCTGCTCCGGTTGCCACCGACACCGGACCTGCTCTCCCACTCCGGCGGCCGAGTCCTCCATCCGGACCTGCCACGCCTGGCCCTCCATGCCTGGAGGATATCGCACTAGACGATCCCGTCCTCGGTACCGTCCTCGTCGCGGCCAGGAAGGAATCCACCCGTCGCAACTATCAATATAAATGGCGACGCTTCCTGACCTTCGCTAACGAGAGGAGTGAGCCGGTACCGCCCGCGGGGCTCTCTACCGTCCTGCATTTCCTCCTGCACCTCCGGCAACAGGGGCTGGCGTTTCCATCCCTGAAGGTGTATCTCTCCGTGATCGTGGCATACCAACCGCCACGATCGGCTGCCTCGGCCTTCTTCAGGAACGATACCGTTAAGCGGTTCCTGAAAGGACTTCATCATCTCTACCCGCCGGTATCGCCGCCGCTACCGCCGTGGTCCCTCTCGCTGGTGCTCTCGCAGCTGACAAAGCCGCCCTTCGAGCCGATGGCGACCTCGGATGATAGGCTCCTGACCATGAAAACTGCCTTCTTGGTAGCGGTGACCTCAGCGAGGCGAGCGGGTGAGATCACAGCTCTTCGATTCGATGAGCCCTTCACGGTCTTCCACAGAGACAAGGTGGTCCTGAGACCTGACATCTCGTTCCTGCCTAAGGTGGTGTCCAGTTTCCATCTCAACCAGGACATCATCCTGCCTGCCTTCTTCCCGAACCCGACGACACCGTTGGAGCGGTCCCTCCACTCCCTGGACGTGCGTCGGGCCGTGGCCTTCTACATGGACAGGACTGCTTCCTTCCGACAGACGCCGCATCTCTTCGTTTGCTATGGGCGACGTCGGAAGGGCCTTAAAGTGTCCACCCAGCGCTTCTCCAAGTGGGTGGTACGGACTATTCAACTGGCGTATGAGCTCGCGAGGAAGCCTCCGCCAGTCCTGCTTCGAGCCCACTCCACCAGAGCGGTGGCTACTTCTGCGGCCCTCCTGCGAGGAGTTGGCCTGCATGAACTCTGCCGTGTGGCGACCTGGTCCCAACCATCGACCTTCGTGCGCCACTACAGGCTCGACTGCCGGTCGCGCAGAGATGCCCCGTTTGGACGTGAGGTGTTGGCTTCCGTGCTGTAGGACCTGACCCGCCGTCCGACCGGTAAGCTACACAGTCTCCTAGTGTATGAAGGCACAGAGACCACGAAGAAGAAGAACAGGTTGCTTACCTGTAACTGTGGTTCTTCGAGTGGTCATCTGTGCCATCATACACACCCGCCCTTCCTCCCCTCTTTCTCAGGTCCCTGTAGGTTCTACGGCGGACGACAGAACTGAGGAGAGACCGTTGCTCGGCGGGAGGAGCATGCGCAGTACCGGCGTGGGGGAGGGGTTCCCGCCAAGCGAACAAGCTCTAGAAGTTTCCGAACGCTACCGCGCAGGCGCTAAAGCTCCTAGTGTATGATGGCACAGATGACCACTCGAAGAACCACAGTTACAGGTAAGCAACCTGTTCTTACTTATTGCATTTCTACTGTGCTATTTCTCCAAGAATTGAAGTTAGTCCACTTTATTATAATAATGCCGTAGAAAATTCAGGCTGAAAGCATGTATACTGCCCAAGGCTACTTAGTTTGAACTTGTGTCTTTTCAGTCTATGTCCAACAGTTAATGTAGTGTACTATAGCTGTATTTTCATCCCTTTTATGTGTGTTGTTGATTTTTCATTTACGTAGTTGTTTTTTACCTCCATCAGTTTCACGGAAGATTAGTTTAGGTTTTTTTTCCTTTTAAAGGGCAAAATGTAATGCCTACCTCATACCTAAGCACATCTTTTAGTATTATTCAGCAGTGTCTTCTGAACTGCTGCTGTTACTACTCATAACTTGGCTACCAGATCCTTGTGTGTAAAATTCCACTTCTTCTTCGTGGTCTCTGTGCCTCACACATTAGGAGCTTTCGCGCCTGCGTGATAGCGTTCGGAAACTTCTAGAGCTTGTTCGTGTGGCGGAAACCCCTCCCCCACGCCGGTACTGCGCATGCTCCTCCCACCGAGCAACGGTCTCTCCTCGGTTCTTTTTCATCCGCCATCGCGTACGGAAGGTTCTTTGGCTTGTTCCTCGCTATCTCTTCTGCTTGGTTGTTTCTTCTCGGATTTTCGGACTTTTCGGACTGTTTTCTCGACCCTCCCTCTCGGATTCTCCTTCGGACTTGGTAAAATTCGGACCTTCTCCGCTTTTCGTCTACTTTGTCGCTCGTCTTATGTCCACGTTGTTTAAGAACTGCGTTTCATGTGGGCGTAAGGTCGCTCTCTCAGACAGCCATAAAGAGTGCCTCTTCTGCTTGGGCGAGACTCACAACACCCGGACTTGCCCAAGCTGCTGAGTTCACCGCTCAGACTCTCCGGAATCGGTCTTCAAGACTAAAATCCTTCTGCTGGGAGCAGTCTTTGAAGGCAATAGAGGAGACCACTCACTCCAAGATGGCCGACAAGGGAGCGACCACACCATCAACGGTATTGGCGGCTGCTGTACCGTCTACTTCAGCATCAGGCTCGGTGCTGACGTCGGGGACGCCCATCTCCACTCTGCCGAGGATCCCGAAACTGTCGGCGGCTGCCAAGTCAGGAAAAGGATCCTCGACGGCTAAGAAGACTGAGGCTCAGCCCAAGGAGACGCCTCAGAAGAAACACCCTGCTCCAGATGGAGACAAGGAAAAGGAGAAGGACAAGGAGAAGAAGAAGAAAAGGAAGGAAAAGAGGCGCTCCCCGGCTGGGGAAGCTCACCTTCCTACTCCACCTCCGACTCTTGAGCCTTCGAAAGGGCGAGGCGAGCCAATCGATCTCTCGGACGACGAGATCGAGGTCGTTCCCGAAGAACGCCTGGACTCGTTGGCTGAGGAAGCTCCAATCCTGGTGGAGGAACAACATCACCACCCTTCGAGCCGTCACAGGTCGGCTGACCTGTCGCAGAAGGCATCCCGGCATGTCTCTGCGTCTCCTGAACGGCACTCCCTCTCAGCTAGACCTCGGTCACGCTCCTCAGAGCTGCCACAAAGATCGCCGCCTCTGCAAGAGACACGGGAAGAACAACCCCGCTCTTCTGCCTCCCGGTACACCTCTGTGTCCTATGTTGCAAGGTACGCCAGGGAATCGGAGTGGAGAGACGCCCAGCGTCCTACCGATCACACTCTCCATCGTACCGGGATCAGTACCACCGTGATCCGAGGCACTGGGAGACCTTCCGGAGGTCCTGGTCACCTGACCGAGAACACCGTCGGTCTCGGTCTCGGTCACCGGAGAGAGGAACGTCGGTACCGCAGATATCGGAGCCGCTCACCTGCTGATCGCCGTTGTGCTGACCGGTCCTTCAGCCACTCCCCCTCTCCACGTTACCGTAGAGCGAGGGAACCTTCACCACGATACCACGCGGTATTGCCTCCACCCAGGGTTACGCTACCGCAACACGCCCTGTTGAATCTGTGGCGACCAAGCAGGCGATGATTACAACAGCCTGCCAGGCAACGCCTGTCACCACGAAAAAGGTGAAGTCGGTGGCCGCGCCGCCTAAACGTGACACCCCCGCTGTTGCCGCTACTACCGTGGACAAGGCGAAAACACCACAGCCTGCGACCACGTGGAAGCAGTCGGAGCGGGAGCAGCGAGACGAGTCACCGTTCTCTGAATATAATTCAAGTGCCGAATCGGAGGCTTCGGTCGCGGCTTCGCAGGAGTCACCTCCTCTGGGATTCGGAGAACCAGTTCCCGACTCAGCACCCGAGGATGTACAACAATTCTCCGCGATGTTGCTGCGGATGGCCACCACCCTGGGCCTCAAGATCGCCGATGCAGAACCGGAGGATGATGACCCGGTCTTTTCCATGGTGGAAGGAAGACAACCTGCTACCGCCCCGTTGCCTCTTCTTCCTCGCATATCGAAGGTCATGAAGTCGGCATGGGACAAACCAGCATCGGCGCAACCCCAATACCACAGAGACTTGAACATCTTTACCGGGTGCAGAAAGATAACGCCAGGTATCTCTTCAACCACCAGGTACCAAACTCTGTGGTCGTGGAGTCTGCCCAGACAAAAGGGAGCGGCAGACCACATACCACTCCACCGGATAAGAAAGGCCGAAAACTGGACGCCTGTGCCAGGAGGTTCTACTCCGCCGCCTCTTTGCACATACGGCTGTCCAACACGCAGGCATGCCTCGCGGCATACCTGCATAAGGTCCTCGAGCATTTAGCCCCGGCCATAGAATCGGTACCGGAGGATATCCGCCAGCTACGACCATGATTTTCAATGAGGCAGTGGCTATTTCTCGACAGCAGATTGTGTCCTCCCGGCATGCTGTGGAGATCGCATCCAGGGTCACGGCTGGATCTGTTGGCTTGCGTCGCCACGCATGGTTACGGCCATGCGACATACAAGAAGACAGCCGAAGGAGAATTGAAGACCTCCCCTTCGATGGTGAAGGCCTGTTCAACGCTTCCACCGATGAGACCTTGAATAACCTGGTGAAAGCGAGGCTAATGGCAAAAAAGATCGGCCTTCACCAGACCTCGCAGAGCCGCAGACCTCCTAGCTATCGCCAGTCCTGGAGAAGGTCATCAACCTCCTCTTTTCAGAGATCTGCCCAGTCTGGCCACTCAAGACCTTCCTCAGGGTTGTCAGCGAAACATCCCTTCAGACGGCGCCCAACCTCCTCAAAGAAGTCCTCTTCAGACACTAAATCGAGGTTTTGACCTGTTTCGCAGGCCGCCTCAGCAACCTCTCTTCAGCCTTCCAACAACCCTCAGAGACCGACCGACCTTAGCTCGACACCTGTCAGAGTGGCAACATGTCACTACGGACTCTTGGGTACTTTCCATCGTCCGTCTTGGCTACGCCAATCAGTTTCAAGATATTCCGCCTCGAGGCGTTTACTACTCCACTCCGGCAAGCTCAGTCCTCTTGGAAGAGATCCAGTCCCTGCTCCAGAAAGGAGCAATCAAACAGCTCCCGTCGAAAGCCAGCGCTACCAGCTTCTTCTCCCGGTACTTCACGGTACCGAAACCCGACGGTTCCCTTCTACCAATTCTCGACCTCAGAGGGGTGAACAAGTACATCTGCCCCAAGAAGTTCAAAATGGTCATGCTGCCGCCGATCTTGCCCTTTCTCCATCGAGGGGACTGGTTCGCCTCCATCGATCTCCGAGACGCATACTTCCACATCGCCATTCGCCCGCAGCACAGACGATACCTCCGCTTCGCAGTCGACGATACCTGCTACCAGTACAAGGTGCTGCCGTTCGGACTCTCGACCGCCCCCAGGGTCTTCACCAAATGCATGGCCCCGGTGGTATCATTCCTGCGGACGAAGGGCGCCTCCGTTTACCCTTACCTGGACGATTGGCTGTTGGTGGCGTCCTGCAAACAAAGACATTACCACGACGTTCACATAACTTTGACACTCCTTACTCGTCTCGGGCTACAGGTCAACCCGAAGAAGTCTCACCTCGAGCCGGCGAGGACGTTGGACTTCATCGGTGCCACCCTGGACTCCATGTCCACCAGGGCGTACCTGCCAAAGACCCAGGCACAAACCTTGATCCATGCCGCCATTCATGTATACGCGGCCTCTACTTTATCCGCGAGGAGAATCCAGCAACTGCTGGGCTACATGGCCTCGACAACCGCAGTCACTTATCTCGCCAGACTGAGAGCAAGACCTCTTCAGCACTGGTTCGTCCGCACGTTCGATCCCCTGCGGGACGAACAGAGCATTCGACTGCAGCTGCCAGAAGAAGTCCGCTCATCCCTGCGTTGGTGGCACTCACACGACAGCCTGTTGTCCGGGATGCCTTTCCGAGAGCCGACACCGAAGGTGACGGTAACGACTGACGCCTCTCTCTACGGATGGGGGGCTCACTGCGACGATCTCAAAGTCCATGACAGATGGAGTGGTGACGAGACGGCTCTCCACATCAACGCCCTCGAGCTGCTAGCCATCTCGAAAGCATTGCGAGCGTTCCGCCACATTGTCGCCGGCCGTACAGTCCTAGTGCTGACAGACAACATGACTGCTGTCTGTTACGTCAACAGACAAGGAGGGACTCATTCCACAGCTCTACTGAACATCTCCCTCGACCTTTGGGACTGGTGCGTTCGACTACAAATACATCCTGTGGCTGTTCACCTGGCTGGGCAGGAGAACACTACAGCAGACGCCCTCAGCAGGGACACCTCATCGCATCACGAATGGTCCCTCTCCAAAGAAGTGTTCAGCCTGATCCGAGGCCACTGGGGTGAACCAACGATCAACCTCTTCGCGACCAGGGAAAACGCGAAGTGCAGCCGATTCTGTTCGAGAGCTGGCCACGATCGAGCCTCTATTGGGGACGCCTTCCAATTTCCGTGGACCGGGGAACTCCTGTATGCATTCCCGCTGTTCCCGCTGCTCGGTCGGACGATATCGAAGATCCTTGCCGACCGAGCCGACGCGATCCTAGTGGCCCCGTATTGGTCGAGGCAGCATTGGTTCACACCCCTGCTCCGAGCCGTGCGAGGCGACCTACTCCGGCTGCCACCGACACCAGGCTTGCTCTCCCACTCCGACGGCTGTGTCCTCCATCCGGACCTGCCGCGCTTGGCCCTCCATGCCTGGAGGATATTGCACTAGACGATCCTGTGCTCGGTAACGTCCTCATCGCGGCCAGAAAAGAATCCACTCGTCGCAACTATCAATACAAGTGGCAACGTTTTCTGACCTTCGCTGAGGAGAGGAGTGAGCCGGTATCACCCACCAGGCTCTCTACCGTCCTCCACTTCCTCCTTCACCTCCGACAGCAAGGCCTGGCCTTTCCATCCTTGAAGGTGTATCTCTCCGCGATCGTGGCATACCAACCGCCACGATCCTCGGCATCAGCCTTCTTCAGGGACGATACCATCAAACGGTTCCTGAAGGGATTACAACACCTCTACCCACCGGTATCGCCGCTGCTACCACCGTGGTCCCTGTCGTTGGTGCTATCGCAGCTAACGAAGCCGTCCTTTGAACCGATGGCGACCTCGGATGACAGGCTGCTCACCTTGAAAACTGCCTTTCTGGTGGCTGTTACCTCAGCAAGACGAGCGGGTGAGATAACAGCTCTTCGAGTGGATGAGCCCTTCCTTGTCTTCCACAGGGACAAGGTGCTCCTCAGACCTGACATCTCGTTCCTGCCGAAGGTGGTGTCCAGCTTCCATCTCAACCAGGACATCATCCTGCCTGCCTTCTTCCCGGACCTGACGACACCGCTGGAGCGGTCCCTTCACTCTCTCGACGTGTGTCGGGCCCTTGCCTTCTACAAGGACAGGACTGCTCCCTTCCGACAGACACCACATCTCTTCGTATGCTACGGACGACGTCGGAAGGGCCACAAGGTGTCCACCCAGCGCTTCTCCAAGTGGGTGGTACAGACTATACAGCTGGCGTACAAGCTTGCGAGGAAGCCTCCGCTGGCCCTTCTTCGAGCCCACTCCACCAGAGCTGTGGCACCTTCTGCGGCCCTCCTGCGAGGAGTAGACCTGCACGAAGTCTGCCGTGTGGCGACCTGGTCCCAGCCATCGACCTTCGTCCGCCACTACAGGCTCGATTGCCGGTCGCACAGAGATGCTCAGTTTGGACGTGAGGTTCTGGCTTCCGTGCTCTAGGACCTGACCCACCATCCAACCGGTAAGCTACACAGTCTCCTAATGTGTGAGGCACAGAGACCACGAAGAAGAAGAACAGGTTGCTTACCTGTAACTGTGGTTCTTCGAGTGGTCATCTGTGCCCTCACACATACCCGCCCTTCCATCCCCTCTTTCTCAGGTCTCTGTAGGTTCTACGGCGGACGACAGAACTGAGGAGAGACCGTTGCTCGGCGGGAGGAGCATGCGCAGTACTGGCGTGGGGAGGGGTTCCCGCCAAGCGAACAAGCTCTAGAAGTTTCCAACGCTATCGCGCAGGCGCGAAAGCTCCTAATGTGTGAGGGCACCGATGACCACTCGAAGAACCAGTTACAGGTAAGCAACCTGTTCATTTTCAGAATAAACCTTTATCATATACTTTGTCTTTGCAGTTTGCTTCTTGCTGTCAGATAAATGCCAGCTCAGATGCCAGCTTAAATTTGACTGTAATATTGGCTCCAACAAAAGGTTTTGCCAGAGGCAGGACTCTTGAGAAGTCAAACTCTTAAGTGATATGCTTCAGCTTGTTTAGTACATGTAATATTGTGGTGTAAATTGATCTACCATCCCAAAGCAATTAGGAATCTCATCACTGTCAGCAGCAATTCAACTGTATCAGGGATAATTTTACACTTTTTGGAGCATGACTGGGCATACATTTTAAGTTTGTCTAGTTAACACTGAAGTGATGCTCAAAAATTATTACTTTTTGCTCCAGAAGGTTTATGGTAGTATGAACTTCCTTTTCTTTTTAAACCATTATTTTTCTGCTTTTGCCAATTAGATTTAATGCAAGCTGTACAAACATGCTGTACTCACTTACTCTCTAAAATGCATTTCATATGAAGAGAAATACAGTTAGCCTTCCCATATCTGTGGATTTCGCTTTCACAGATTTGATTTTGTGATTTTGTGAGTTTCTTCAGTCTGCACCACCACCACCCCGCAGCACCCCAAGTGCTTCTTTTCCAGGGGAACCTTCCCTCTCAGAGGCTCTTAACAGACTGTGCGGTCTTTTAAATACCCACTTCTGGTCCTCCTCCTCTTTCACCAGCCACTGCCTGGCCAACTAAGGACAGCTTGCAGCCCAGTTTCTCAGCACCACAAACTTTCAATGGCCCCCAACACCCAAGGAAAGAAATGGGCAAGACAGAGGAAGTATAGGGCCACATGCAAACCAACCCCTCTCTTCCTTTCCTTTCCCTCACCTAGTTTGGACTCTAGGTTCCACAAACACATTTTGATATTCATGATTTTTCTACTTTGCAAGGGGCCTGCTCCCCTAGCCCTGATGAATGTGGAGGACCAACTGTATTGAGAATCACAAACCATGGCACACATTCACTTGTAAAGAGATGCTGTCATGTCTTGCTTTAACCATTTTAGCTTTTCATTTCATAGTTTACATAATGCATTGTTACCCTGAAATGTGGGTGACTCAGAGGTGCACCCAAAATGCCAGTGCCTCCATGGAACAGTGGAGAATTATAACTGAAAAAGGGAGGCCTGCAAGAGAGGGGCTGGTAATCTTACAGGATCTTTCCACCTTTGTACCTGGTGCTAATGCAGGGACACCAGTTGGAGATTCAAATAATGTTTTTATTGGGGGAAAATCACAACACATGGAAGATTTAAGCAGTCTCACAACCACACAGAGCTAAACAAAGAAAAGGAAGTTAAAATCGGATAGCAAAATGTTGGGGCAAAATGGGTGATATTTACATATCCTGAAGAGAAGAGACAGAGTGATATGGCTCAACTAGGGGTCCGAGGGTAGTGTGAGGATGGGAATCTGAGCAACAGAACGATGCCCTATGTCCAGTGTACTATGGACTGTCTGGCTTGGAGCCAGGGTTTAAATACCCTTTTTCTGCCCTGAAGGGGAAGGTATTAATATCTCTCTGGCATAGCAGGCAAAGGCGTCCAGAGCTGACTAATGGTCTTAGCATTAGGTGGCAAAGCACTGATGGGAATCATGATAGCTTCTTAATTTCTGGGCAGGTGAGGGAACAAAAGGGGGAAGTTCAGCAGGAAGGTGGTTATAGAGCTTTGGGCATCGTTGCTTTGTCTGGGAGTTTTGGTGGCTATTTATTGGGCTATTGAGAAGACCATCTTCTCCTACTAATTCTCAGTGAACTTATGACCTGGCCATGCCCTGAGGTCCCTTGTGACCTACTTTTGCACATGTTCAACCTATCCTCTTTGTCAGCATGGCATTTTGGCCGTAAATGTATGGTTTATATTTTGTGCCAATTAAATAATGTTCGTTGCCAATCATATCATGGAGTGGGGCTAACAGCATGGTAACAGCATAATTTCTGTTTGTTTGTTTTTTCCTAGAAAAATCATATTGAAACAAGAATGGCAGTTTAATACTGTGTCTACCTTAGGGAATATGAACACACACAGATACTGTTACTACTAATGTTATATATGTTGTGGTATTAACTTCAGAACATTCCAATTCCAGTAGCTTTAGCAGTAAAAGAGGAGAGAGATGTCCAAATACAGTTGTTGTTCTCTTCTACCCTAGAAGAGCTTTTTCTAGACAAAGAAAACAGTTTCCATTCCAGAATTAAAACCAGTGACCACTATGGTGTTTTTCGTAGACATGTCCACCTATGACTCACTTGTGTGAAAAAATCATCTCCACTTTACCATCATGGAGAAAAATGAATGGACCCAACCAGCTCATGTCATTGCAACAGTTTATATATGATGTGCAGGATCAGCTTAATCCATTAGCAAGTGAAGATGAGTTAAGACATATTGCCCAGCAATTGCACAGTATAGGAGAAGTAAGTAATATGCAACAATACTGTATTAATTTCATAAACTGTATGTAATTATGCCTGTGTATATATGTTTATATAATTTTCCATCCTGATTTTCAAAAGAAGTTGGTAAACTTCAGGTGGGTTTGGTGGCTAGCCATAAATGCAATATTTGCATTAACATTCCTTTATATAATTTATCTCACGTTTAAAAATAATCTGTTTTACAAGATTGTTTGTAAGGTAGGGAGAGTACAGAGATGATGACTTGCCCAAGATACTCCAACAAGAATTTCGTTCTTCTATGGGTGAATCTAATTTTCTCTCCTTTGCTAAACCAAACCCCTAGCCTTCCCAAGAAACTGGAAACTGCACCAGAATGCTTCAGTTTCTACTTTTTTTAATCTTCATTTCTATTTTCTCAGCTGGGTTGGATCCATGAGACATCATAGAATCATATAGTTGGAAGGGGCCTTATTCAGGATCTCTAGCTAGAGCATCCCCAGCAGGTCTCAAAGTGCCCTTGAACATGATGAAGGTATTTTCCACTCACAAACGGGCTGCTTTTAATCCTTGCACTAGAACATTTTGTTAGAAAGCTTGACAGTGTGCTTAATTCTGCATGTATCTAGATTTCAAGAAGACCTACTTACATGTGTCCATCAGCTATACCCTAAATTGCCACGGATAGCCCTTTTGAAACTCACAAGCTCTTGCTCAGGCTTCTAAAGGGCAGTACCAGCAGCTGATTTCCTTGCACTTTCAGTTCTGCAGTGCAGCCTTATGTGTCCTTATCAGTAAACATTATCCACATGCCTTCTTTGTTCCACATGATTTCTTTATTCAAACAATTTAAAAACTATGTCCTGTTAATGTATGAAGGGAATTAAATGGTTCCAAGGCCCATGTCTGTATACGCACAGATATATGTTTCATACTTGCAAATATAAAATTTGTCATTTGGCACAGAATCAGGCATCAGAGGAATCTGAACACAACTAGTCCTTTTACAGTCAGAGACTCACTTTGGATTGCCCAGTTGCAAAACCATGGTGACTGCAGCTGTGTTCTTTTATTTTTTATTTAAATCTGACATAGTACTTTATTTTTTATTGAACAGATCAATATCATGCAGAGTGAAACTGTCCAAGATGTCGTCCTGCTGGATCCTCGTTGGCTGTGTTCAAACGTCCTTGGAAAACTCCTATCAGTAGAAAACCCCAAAGCTCTCCACCATTACAGAGGTCGGTATACAATAGAAGACATTCAGCGCCTCATACCAGATAGTGATATAGAAGAACTTATACAGATCTTGGATGCCATGGATATCTGTGCCAGGGATCTCAGCAGTGGAACAATGATTGACATTCCTGCTTTGATCAAGACTGATAGCCTCCATAGATCTTGGGCTGATGAAGAGGATGAAGTTATGATTTATGGTGGTGTAAGAATTGTTCCTGTGGAACACCTAACTCCACTTCCTTGTGGAATTTTCCACAAAGTTCAGGTGAATCTGTGTAGGTGGATTCATCAACAGAGTACAGAGGGAGATGCAGATATACGTCTGTGGGTAAATGGATCAAAGATTGTGAACCGTGGAGCGGAGCTTCTTGTGCTACTTGTCAACAATGGTCAAGGAATCGAAGTTCAAGTTAGAGGCTTGGAAACAGAGAAGATCAAATGTTGCTTATTCCTGGACTCAGTGTGCAGTACCATTGATAATCTGATGGCCACAACATTGCCAGGTCTCTTAACAGTCAAACATTATCTCAGTCCTCAGCAGCTGAGGGAACATCATGAACCAGTAATGATCTACCAGCCAAGAGACTTTTTCCGGGCACAGAGCCAAAAGGAGACTTCACTGACTAATACCATGGGTGGATATAAAGAAAGCTTTAGCAGTATATTGTGCTTTGGGTGTCTTGATGTCTACTCACAGGGAAGCTTAGGGATGGATATCCATGTATCAGATCTGAATCTTCTTACAAGGAGGAAACTGAGTCGGCTTCTGGATCCACCTGATCCCATGGGCAAGGACTGGTGTCTTCTTGCTATGAACTTGGGCCTTCCTGATCTTGTGGCAAAATACAATACGAACAATGGGAATCACCATGATTTCATACCAAGCCCATCCTATGCCCTTCTGCATGAATGGGGAAATGCCCCTGAAAGTTCTGTAGGCATCTTAATGTCCAAGCTAAGGGAACTGGGCCGCAGAGATGCAGCTGACTTTTTACTGAAAGCATCCTCTGTGTTCAGAGTCAGTCTAGATGCAAATGGCCAAGAAGCCTATGCTTCAAGCTGCAACAGTGGGACATCATACAATTCAATTAGCTCAGTTGTTTCTCGGTGAAAGCAAATTCCAGAAAGCGCACATTTTTTATCTAATTGTAAATGGTGAGGAAGGATTACATATGGCAGTTTTGTATGTATTAATAAGTATCTCCATTAATGGCTTGCCACCATTCTCCAGCATCACTTTTAAATGACCAAGCTACTTTTAAACTGTGACCAGTTGCTCTTATTTTAGTTTTAAAAGGCTGGTGTACTTCTAGTATTTTATAATTCTGATTATACATTGTGCTGCTTAGTCATTTTAAACGGAAGGACTCCAGCTTGTCAGTAATCAAGAGGTTTTTTTTAAAAAAAATCATTTTTCTTAACAGAGTATGACTGTGGTAATGTGATTAAAGCTCATTTCTTATGTCCTTATTTTTATTCATTGTGCTTGTTTAACTTTTTTTTTTAAATATTTTAGCTAAACAATGCTAGTCTCTTTGGATTTTAACACCAAGCTTAGGAACAAAAAAGCGAGTGCCTTTTGCAGAAGATAATGTGGTTAAAATCAAGTGATCCTGTTGAAGCTGTAAGACAATGCTACCTCTATTTCACTGTCTGCATGCTGGTTGTTACAAGTGGTGCTTGCCTTTGTGTTTTCCTGAAGTTTTAAGATATTCAGTAATATGAAATTCATTCTGCTGAAGAGCTCTCATGTTGGATACCATGAGAAGAGAAACGTAAGACGTTATTGGTTATTTCCGTTGAAATGGAATGAAAATTTTAAAAACCCATGAACTTGCACCTTCCATTACTTCCACATATCTCAGGTAAAGATTTAACACAAATGTAAAGTTCACCAAGGCACATATACGAGTGTTAGTTAAATGGACTTAATCTGCATTTAACAGTGACTGTTTGCAGAAAGCAAATGGTTTCACTTTTCAGATACTAGTGTGCTTATTTCTTATACTTGAAGGTTTAAATTTTTTTAATTAAAGAAAGCAAGAATTTCTTGCAGTGAGAGAACTTAAAATTGGTATGAGGGAACAAGACTATTTCTTCTGTTCTGAAAAGCATGTAATTTTAATGGTACAAGATATATTATGTGTATATACATATATAATGTATGTATATATATTAATACTGTTTTTCCTTAATATTTGTTGTAGTAAAATTTAAAAGGATTTTTTTTACAAATAAACTGTTGCCTGTTGCAACTTTTTCATCACTCCTCATTTTCTAGCTGCATTTATATCATTAACCCACAAACAGCACAAAATTATTTGGTCTGTTGGCATACAAATATATTAGAACATCAGTCCCAACAATCTGACTTTAGTAGCAGCTAAGAACTCTCACTCAAAGAGACTGTATCACACATTGCAGTTTTTCTATATAAGAATTTATTATTTTCATTAGACAGTATATGCTAACAATTAAAAGCAAGAGAGGGAACTGTATAGTCCTCTAGATGTTGTTGGACTGCCTCTCTCAGAATTCTTCACAGTTTGCCTATAATGGCTAGGGCTGCTAAGAGTTGCAGCTCTCTTGCAACTTGCAGCTGCATGAGTCGCCTCCATGATTTAAAATATAATGTATGTGCAATGAGGCAGCTATCAAACACTGAGCCAAACACTGAAAGTTTAGAATTAAAGCTGTGGGATGCATCTCATAATGATATGGATATTATAAGAACTATTTTCTGTCTTTTTTTGTATTAGCTTATGGATGATAGATAATCAAAAGGGGGGCTCAGAGAGGTGCAAACATGAAATATAAAAACATGTTTTTGAAGCATTTGTGTTGCTGAATAGTCTACTTTTCAGTATGTGAAAGGAAATGGGTTTTTACGTAAATGTTATCATTCCTGGCAAAGGTCTATAATTTCCTCGCACAGTGATGATTCTGCAGAGTTTGTAATAGTTGTGATAGCAAAGGGTGTGGTTTGCTTTACACTGCAGCTTACGTGTATGCACATGATGTAGCAAGGCAGGAAAGTATGGATCACAATGAATCACAATCATCAGACAACAGTACTCAAAAGCTGTAATTGGTATGTGCTGTGTTTATGAATTTTAAAAAAAATTGTGCTGTGGGTTCTTTTTTGCAAAAGCAGTTCCTTATAGCTAAGACTTTTGGCAGGCATTTTCCTTTTTCTGAATTAGTGTTGATTTTAATGCTTATTTATATCCCATACATCCATTGTAGAATATGGCTGTCATTTACAATGTTGATCATTTATTTTAAGAGAAACTGCTTGGTTCTCTAATCATCTTTTCAGAGCTTGGAAAATTGCTTTTTTAAAAGTAATTCATTCCAATTACTCTTTACAGTGTTCTAAAAAGTTTTAAAACCATTGTCACTACTCACTGCTGAAAAAGTAGCTTACTGTGTTGCAACTTGTTACATAACTTGTTGGTAGTCCTTAGAATCTATAAAATGTGAAAAATTCCTGCCATATGCTTTCAAAATGTCCTTCATTGGCATAATAATAATTTGCATTTGAGTGGCAGTACCAGTGGAGCAGTCCATACATAAAAGGAGGGTTGAAGAACAAAACACCGCAGCTTTATTAATCCCCAGCTGCATTGACTAACCCCTGTAAGAGGCAAGGACCCATGAACTGGATAATCTGCCTGTCATTCAATACTCCCATCCTTTTAGTCACCCGCCAAGAGGACATCAAGCATACAGAAACCATATGAGAGTGGTTTTATAGGAATTGCACTGGCAGCCTGTTTATTTCTAGTCTGAAGTCTGTGTGCTACTAATGGCATTTAAAATCCTAAACACTGTGGGACTTCAATTTTTGAAATAATGCCTCTCCCCATATATGCCTGCCTGACTGCTGAGATCTGCTGAAGTGGACCTCCTCTTTGTCCCACTAGTGGGAGTAATATACTGTATGAAGGCCCTCTTGGTGTTGTGGCAGGCCAGCTGTGGAATGCCCTCTCCTTGGAGCCCTGATTGGTGGTAATGTCAGTCTCATTTCCACACTAAGTTAAAATGTGGCTTTCTGTGAAAGACTTTGGATGGAGTCTAATGACTCCCAACGTGTATATATACATATATATATTTCATATTGTTTTAATTTCATCATCTTAAATTATGCAGTTGTTTAATATGTTAGAAGGGTTAAATTATTTTTATCATTTTAATTAATTATTGTCCTAGGGTACTGCATTTTAAATTGTTTAAGCGATATTATTGTAAGCCACCCAGAGATCTTACGATACAGGAGGTGGGCGGAAATATAAATAAATAAATAAATAAATAAAGTTCATGGGTGTCAGTCCCAGTGTCGTTTCTACCACCTGGGTGTCAGCCCACAAAATGGGCTTGACCAAGGTAGCCTGCATCCTAAGGTCACTTTAAAGTACCCCTCCCCGAAGGGAATGAAGGACACGAAACCTGAAATTCCCCAAAATTGGATCCAGACCCATGCCACACTGCCAAAGTTGTGAAAGAGTGCAGAATAAATGAAAATAAAGCATTCAGAAACAAATCCATAATCAAAGGGGGGGGATGGTGGGAAGGCAAACATAGCCAGAAAGCCAAAAGAGTTCCTTATATGCTAATCAGGCATACCAGAGTGAAGCATATTGCTTCAACTCCTTACCCAGCCAAAGATCTGCCTTCTTTTGCTGTCAGCCAGCTTTCTAATTGGCTGGTGTCTCCCAAAGCCCTTGTAAATGGACAGTTTCTGGGTGGAAGACACACCAGGCCAAGGAACGGAAAGTGGTGGCTCTGGAAGATCACTCTGTGCTGATCTTCATGCTAAAGATGGACCACGCAGGAAGTCTGGGGGCCCTTCTTGTTAAAACAAGAAACTAGCCATTACTCATTATATCAACTAATTATTTCACTCTTATTATTACTGCTGAAATGTAAATTGTTACAGGCAACTAGCTACAGTTAATTGTACAGGCCCTCCTCACAGGCACGCACCCATCGCCAACATTAGGTATTATGAAATATAAGCATTATTTCACTGTTTTATGTAAGGATTCCTGGAACAGAATCCATGTGTATTTGGAGGGTCCACTGTATTACATCCAAGTTTCTATTGTATTGTCTATTATTAATATAATGATTAAGCCATATCTTACTACAATCTGGACAAAAAAAAACTTCCTTTGGCAAGATAGGCATATTTTGTTAAAATAATTTATGAAAATAGAAGTTGCTGATACCAACCACATAACAGCAGGCAAGCTAGGCTGGTGGGATGACTTATTTATTTATTTAGCTGTGCTGCTGAATATCATTCTGTCGTGTTTACACTGTAACATTGTTAGAAATTAAAGTCATGGCTTGTGTGATTTGTACAATGTTATTTAACATTTGGCTGTGGAATGAAATATAGGTGGTGGTGGTTTTTTAAAACATTAGAGGAAGCAATTAAAATCTTGTTTATCAAGCATTCAACATGAAACCAGAGTAGGATTTGGCACAGTAGATGTTTTCAGCTGGAGATTATGCTTTTTGGTCTTCATTCATTCGTCCGCAGTCAGGTGGTCTGTTCTTTTAATAAATATGATGTGTCATATTTTGAGATAAGTCCCAAAGAGTTCATTTTTAAAAGGCCCTTTTGCAGTTTTTTTATATGGGAAAATCTGTTTTTTCCCATTTCCTGTTTTCAGGTTAAGTTATACACTATAATGTAAGTATATAAGAAGCTGCTTTATATTGAGTCAGATGCATGCTCCAGTTGAGACTAAATACCCTACATGTACCAGATCTTGTCTGATCTTGGAAGCTCAGCAGGTTCAGCACTGGTTAGTACTTGGATGGGAGACCACTAACAAAAGCAAGTGCTGTAGGCTATCTTGCAGAGGCAAGAACTGGCAAAACCAGCTCTGAATATTCCTCACCTAAGAAATTCATGGAGTCACTAACAGTGGAAGGCATATGCACACACAGCATTCCAGTTAGTCTGGAACTATTTCTCTTCTGGAGCCCATCATCAGTGCAAGTAGTCTCTCTATCCATACAGGTCAGAACTATCCCACAATATACTTTTGTTTTTAGTTGATCATATGGTGACCAACGTAGCAGTGAGCCTCTCCGTACTTACACTGGTCCTTTATATGGCAGGATCTAAAAATCTTTGTACAGCACAAGCTAAACATGAGTTAACTGTGATGTGGCAGCAAAAAAGCTATAATGAAGTAATGAACAGATCAAGGAACATAACTGCCATTCTATTTTGCTTTGGTTGGACCATCTGAAGGAGAGTATCCACAAGTGTCAGAAGAGATCAGCCAAGATAGTAAAGGGCCTGCAAACCAATCGCTGTGGGGGAATGGCTAAAAGAGTTGGACATTTTAGCTTGGAGAAGAGAAGGCAGATTATATGATGTTGTTATTAATTGCCAACAAGTCAACTGTGACTTATGGCAACCCTATGGGTGAGAGACCTTCAGGTCACCCTATCCTCAACCACCCCGCTCAGGCCTTGCAGATTCTGAGACATGTCTTCCTTGATTGAGTCCCTCCATCTGTAATGCAGCCTTCCTCTTTTCCTACTGCCTTCTACCTTAGCAAACATTATTGTCTTCTAGTGAGTCATGTCTTTTGCTTTATATGTCCAAAGTATGACAGCCTTTGTTTAGTTATCTAGGCTTCTAGGGAGAGTTTAAACTTGATTTGTTCTACAACCCATTCATTTGTCTTTTGAGCAATCCAGGATATCTCTCCTGCAGCACGTTTCAAATGAGTTGATTTTCTTCTTATCAGCTTTCTTCACTTTCCAGCTTTTACAACCATTCATAGAAATCAGAAATCTCTGAAGGACTAAGGTAGGATACAAATCAGTGAATTCAAATTACAAGGAAAGAGATTCCAACTAAACACTAGGGGGAAAAAAAACATTATTGTTGTATGCCTTCCAGTCATTTCTGACTTACAATGACCCTAAGGGCAAACCTATCAAGAGGTTTACCATTGCCTTCCTCTGAGTCTTCTGATAGTTTAACCTGTTTGATAGTGGAAACAATGAGAGCCAGTGAGGTGTATTGGTCTAAGCGTTGGTCTAGGAGAACAGGGTTTGAATCGCTGCTCAGCCATGGAAACCTCCTGGGACCTTGGGCAAGTCACAGTCAACCTTAGAGAAAGACAAGGTCAGGCCTGTGTTGAACAAATTCTGCCAAGAAAACTCCATGATAGGTTTGCCTTAGGGTCACTGTAAGTCAGAAATGACTGGAACGCGCACAGCTCAGCTCTGGGAGAGGGCACACTAGCACACTAGCACTCTTTTCCCTTCACCTGGATGCTCAGAACTATTTATGGTCTGAATTGCTTCCCTCCTACTCCACTTCCACACAATATGAAGCAGCCTCTGCAGCTCCTTCCAACAGAGCTATCTGGAGAGCAGAGTTTCAGGACAGAATGTAAGTAAAAGAGAATAAACCCACCAAAACAGCAATGTACATGTGCACAAGCCACATATATGCATGCATATCCATAACAAAAGGCTAGCCGCAGTCTGCCACTAAGACTGTACTCTGTACAACCTGTCAGAGTTTGTACTCTACTGGAACAGCCCTTGAGAGCCCAAGGTCATGTTCACACCACGAGATAGCAGTGCTGGACTTTGTGGAAGTCCCTTTGCCTGTAGCAGTGCTGGACTTTGTGGAAGTCCCTTTGCCTGCCCATCAGGCTGCATTAATGAATAATAGAAAACAGGGAACATATGGCATGCTGGTGCTGACAGCCCATTTGCTTAAGGAAATAAACCGGGAAAGGATGGCTCATTGTAACATAATGTAGGATCCTAGTAGCTTTTTGGTCTCAAAGCAGCCAGGGTTTATAAGGCAACAAATCCTGGGTTATTGCTAGATTATGCTTCTGTTTCAGAGCAATGAACTGGGTTCCCAGGTTAAGGTATCACAATGACCTATCCCAGCAGTTGAGAGTCAGTAATCTTTCAGATGGTGATGGGTTTAGTAGATGAATGCCAGAGGGGTGCAGGTTTTTCAGGCTTGACCTATTCCTTCCTGATTAGTGTTACCAGTTCATGAAAAGGGCGGAACAAACACGATATGTGCACAGGCACACTGCTCATTCTCATTAAGCTAAGGTTCCTGGCTGATTATTATCTAGGAAGATGGCTATATATATATATGACTGTTTCCAAGTGAAACACAGAGAAAGGTGATGTGCAAAGGAACATGCCTGGCAGCATTACTATTTTTAATAATGAAAATATTATTGCAATATCAATTGTTCTCACATTCATTAGAACTAGCTTTCCAGAAGTGCATGAAAAATAGGACTGTCATATGACAAGCATGTGACTGAATACCTCAGGCTTAAGGTTTTGTCTTTCTCAACTGCCACATTGAGAAATGGCCAAAAAGAGCAAGTGAGTGACACAGATAGGGGTAATCCTGTTGAGACTGCAGTTTACACAATGCCTTCTGACTCACATCCAAGAGTTATCATAGTCAGAGTTCTTGTTTCTGCTGCTTCTTGCATTCCACAGTGTCCTATAACAAGCGGTCACAGGTTGCAAAAGAATTATTGCATCATTCATTTTATGGGCTTATTCTTTTAATCAGCTACAATTTATACCCTAGGCCCTGGTTAGCTTACACAGTTTGAAAATTAAGGTAAATCGCATTGTACATATGAGAATGCTTAGCATTCTTACAAGGTTTATCTGGATGCAAAAGTTCATTTCCTAGAACTGTTGGATTTAGCCACCACCAAGACTATGGCTGAAATCCTGCATCACAGATTGTGATAACATAACTACATGAAGACAACAGGTATGCCACTGGCAGAATATGAAACCATGTTAAAGAACGGCAATGACATACAATGGGTTACCATGCAAAATGGCCTGTTGTACAATGGGGGCTCCCACTACATAACAGCGCATCACACAGAATGTCCCTCTGCACAATGAAGGTTCCTACATATAGTGCAATGGGGCACTGCAAAAGGTGGGGACATTTTTCTGATCAGGGGCAGGGCACCCATGCCTTTCTATTGCCTACTGATCTGGTTTACAAGTGCCCCATAGCTCTGTTGGGGTTTGCTACCCCTCGGTCGTTATTGCGCAAAGGTAATCTGTCTTACAAGTCCTTACTACTATCCATCATGGCCACTGCACAATGGCCGCACTGCTTGCTCTGCTTGTGCAGTGGTCCTGATGGCACGGCTACAACAGCACTTCCATCTTGAGAATACAATTGCTGAACAACTGCCCATCTGTTTATATCCAAGGTGTAGAAGGTTCTATACTTGAATCATGGAGGCAGGGGTGGGTACATAAAAACATTCAATCTGCAGTTATATTTTTAAATTATGGTTGTTCATAAATGTACTTATGGAGCTTCTAAACTAAAATAAATCCATTTTCTGAAAGATACTACTTTTGGTGGGTCCACGAGTTTCAATATCCAGTGTAATGCAGTGGCTAGAGCATTCAATACAATAATCCCTCCACATTCACTAGGGTTAGGGGCACAGGACCCCCATAAAAGTGGAAAAAAACATGAATAACTCTAGGCTCTTCCAAACCATATTTAACACACAAAAAACTACAATCACCATATTCAGCCCACCATGGATTGCTTTGAGGCATCAGAGTTCTTTCACAAGACAGAAGTGGGTGGCTGGTGGGCTTACCGCCACCTCCACTGCTGCCCCACACCATTTTTAAGAGGGACTTACAAGCTTTCTCGCAGTTTCTCGGTCTCACAAGGCTTGCAGTCCCTATTAAAAATGGCATAGGCAGGCAACAGAGGGGACAGCAAATAATTTGTGAATAATCAAATCTGCAAAAGTGAAATCTGCAAATGTGAGGGCTGACTGTACTTAAAACAATAATTTTGTGAATCCAAAACTGAAAATAGAAAGTCATTACAATAACATGCAACACTTCATAATTTTTTGTTAAAGTCAGCCTTAGGTAACCAGTAGGAAGTAGTAATGCACGTAAGCTCCACAATATCCAGTAGCAGCTGTGGAAGACATCCAGTGCTTGAAAGATATCAGAGTCAGCAGAAGGTAGATTGAGATCTATAGGTAAAACTCGAAATGATCTGCAGTCAATGGGCAAAGATTGTTTAAACAGCAACAAAAATTGTTTAGCAACAGCAGTTATTAACAACTGTTTATTGGAAGCAACAAAAAGTTTGTTTTCAGACTTACCAGGAGCAACAACTTATGGATCATGGCTGTTGGCAAAGTGAGACTTGTCACTTGGTGCCAGTGCTGTTTCTCTTTCCCAGAAGTCACCAGTTTCCCTGGGTCGAAGGTCACCCAATCAGACACAGTCTGATTGGCTAGCAGGAGACAGGACTTGGAAGAAAGTGGAGGCTTCAGTCAGGTACTTTCCTGGCCTATAGAAGCTGCTTCCCTCACTTTGCCAACAGGCAGTCAGCTTCAGTCATCCCTACCCATCCTCTCTCCCTCAGTGTTCAGGTTTTTGTTTAGATTACTATTTTGTCAGTGGTATCACACTGATAACACTTTTTGTCATAACTCAGGGAGTTTTGGCATCCACATTGGGGGTAGACGGGGGCCTATGGGCCAATCTACTCAGTATGGGGAGTCACCTTACACCTTACATGCATCTTGGGGGTGCAGGTAATCAAGTCACGCCCAGCTAAAGGTCAGATGGCTCTGCCAGGTGGCAAGGAAACCATACAGTGGCTTCCACCTGAATCAATGTCCACCTCTATTACTCCTCAGTAAACGGTCTAAGTTCATGTTGGCTCGCATATGGGTTGACTGGTGGATTGCCATGGTATGACAGGCAGACTGACCAATGCCCAAATCTTAACCCATGTTCTGAGCAAAGCCAATTCAGCTTTAACCAATAATATGGCTTCTTCTATGCCAATAAAATGTAGACTGTTCAAGCTTACTAAATGCCAAGCTCCACAATTGCTGCTGGGTCCTCAAACAGCTCTCCAACCCTAAAATATATTGCTGAAATAAATGAATAAACCAACAAACAAACTAGAGGGAAGTGTAACTAAGACTAAACTTTTGTGCAGGTGTCTGACCTCAAAACAAATCTTTTGCATCAACTCCCAGTTGGTAGTAGGGATACTACTAAAAGGCAGATTAGATTCTGTATATCTGAACTTCATATTGGAAACAATGAGAGTGATTTGATGGATCTCTCTACATAGCAGAGTGATTAGCAACTAAGCAGAAGTCTGAATAGTTTGAATAGTTTACCAGACCACCTTATTGCCTCTCAAACACTTAACTCTGGCTGAGAAATAAACACAAACTCAGTTTTGTTTTAAAAGGTATTTAAAGGTAGTTTGCTAGCAGATACTTGTACATAATCTACACAGGTTCATGTTCTTGACAAAAAAATTTTTAAAAAGCTAAATAATTGCATGGTTTCATTGGACCTTCTCATCTAGAGTGGTCCCAGCCACATTGCTTGAAGATAGCAAACAGGAAGAGGAAGAGAGAGAGACCCCAAGAACAAAGGATGCTTATGTGCTATAGGAAGAGAGTGGGTGTGAACAAACAAACAGGAAATAGTTTATGGGGTTTGTGCCCAAACTGACAGAGTGAACATGCAACCTAACAACTAATGAGTTTACAGCATGCAAAGGTTGCTATCCCCAACAGTCCACACACACCCCGTCTACCTCCTAGATCCAAATTAAAAATGTCAGTTAAATCTCAGCAAAAGTCCAGTGAAATGCAAACATCCTCAGTGCATGTCAGTGCTAGTATAAGCTACTCTTGAATGATACCTGCACCACTAGTCATTCCACCACTCTGGTTTTTTCACTCTGATTTCTTAAGAATGAAATGTAAGATTCTCAAGTGAAATTCATTGGGTTAGGCAGGGAAATATCATTGTTTCTCAGTTTAAGCAATCCCACAACATGCTTGCATGCTATACAATAATAGCATTATGATTCCACTTTAACTGCAGTGGCAATATCCTACGAAATCCTGGGGTCTAGAGTTTGGTGGGGCACTAAAACTTTCTGGCTGAGAATTCTAAATTCCATTCCCTAAGCAAACCCTAGGATATCATAGGAGCCATGGCGGTTATAGTGGAATCATAGCGCAGTAATGTGTAGTGCGAAAGGGTCACAGCTTTCTAGTGCCACACCAAGCTGCAAATCCCAGGATGTCATAGAATGCTATAATTGTGCACTATGAAAGAACCCTAGTCTCCTAACAGAGAGGCAAACTATATGTTAGTTTTCAGCTATGTGGATCAAATCTCCAAGAACCCTGTCTCCACTGCAGAGGACATTTAGAAGAGAATCGTTTGCATCAGGAGGAAGAATGTTTAACTCATCCCCTACCAGTCATTTTCCCACCAAAATTTTCTCCAGCAGGCTGCAATGCCATGTTTTGAGAACAATTCTGATTTAGTATACAGGCAAAGGTTAGTGTTGGTTTGAAGGACTGGAGTTCAGGAGAAAATTGGTGGCAGAAGGATTACTCCCTCCACCACAAACATATCCTTTTCTCATTCAAGTTTTCTTTCTCAATGGTAATCTGTAATGTTGAGTGGACCAATGGAACTTCATTCATTAGATGAGTCTGAAACCTAACATACAGTTAGTTTATTGTATAATACACCTCTGCAATTGCAGCATCGCATCAGTATAATGGCTGCCTGTAGTCACACATCAACAAGCTTAGTGCTGTTAAGAACAAGTTTGTCATAAACCTAATGCTCTATTATGTAGGTTTGGTACTTAATTATTAGTATGTTCTGATTCCTCTTAAATTGATTTGACTCATACTTGAGGAAGTGCTTCCTCTGGTTATCTGCCAAGGTGAAATCAGCTTGAAGTTATGTCCTTTGTTTGCTTTGATCAAGTTAGGCTTTGTGGGAGGATCTAGTTTATTTTTACACACATACACAACCCTTTGTGGCTAGGATTAAAATAATAGATTTTAGTACTATTTCAGTTGCAAGTTGTTATTTGCTAACAAATCTTGGCAGGAGGTAGCATTACTCACCTCATTGCTTTTGGATGTTATTACAACATACAGTTAGAAAAAGACAAAAGAATTTTGCCATCTCAAATTTTTTTTGTCCAAAACCCCTATCATTAGAATAAAAAATATAGTACCAGTGAAGAAGCTGTTTGCTTCAGTATAATAACTGAGTCTTAGGGCCTTTCCACACTATACTGTTATAGTGTTTTTATTCCACTGTCAACATCCTGTGGCATTTTGGGCTTTGTAGTTTACTGAGGTCCAAGAGCCGAGAATTCTAAATGCCCCTCCTTAGACTACAAACCCCACAATTCCATAGGATGTTGAAAGTGGAATAACAGCACTATGACAGAAAGACCCTTAGTGATGATAAACTTTACTCTGCAGTGGAATTCCCCACCACTATCAAAATTAAAATGGCAAACACTGATATCTAGCGTTTCATATGTTCAGAGGTATCTGTGCTACCACTGCTCAGGGCAGGAAAACTGTGACCTGCCCTATAGTTTGAAATTCATCTTACAGAAGCCCCAGGTAGCATGGGACATGAGAAGGAATTATAGGAATGCTAGTCCAAAACATCAGCAGTGTGTTACATGAATAAACAAACACAGCATGTGAGGTCAAACCAACCTGGGCTTTTTTCTTGTTCGTAGTGAATAAAGGTAAATTATTCTATCTGTCTACCTCAAAAGGATGCTTGGGATGAAATTGTTCACCCTGCTGGTTGAACTTCTTGGGTAGCAAATGGTTTTGAGAGTGATATGCTTGCTAACTTTATTTTGACTACAGTGTATTACTACTCTGGATCTTCTGTGACTCAGCAGGAACTATGCCTCCTGCCTTCTACCCAAAGCAAACATTCTTCAGCAGGTCTGATGGAAACAAGAGACAAGCCATCATACATACAAAATAGTTTATCTGACACAGATGCTTTTATCCAGCTTCTGTTATACAGTATGGGCTAGAGTTCTCCATTAAGTTAGGTTAAGTGTGCAGTTCCACTGATTTCAACCCGTTACCATGATTTCTGGGGGTCCCGTGAGGGACACCTAAATGTGCTCACAATTAGTCAAGGAGCACAAGCTAGCAATGCGAGAGGTAGGGCAACGGAGTGGAATCTTTTACCCAATGTCTGCGGGGTCAGGCCAAGTCCAGGAGCACACAGAAGTATAAGAATAATTGTGATCTTTATTAAAATACAGTCAAACAATGTATGCAACACACTCACACAGATAACTATAGAAATAAAAGGTTGGAGTGGGATAGAGGGATTTTCAAGAGGAATTGTTGGTTCGGGTAATACTATACCTGTCCTGAAGCCCAGGTAGTCTGAAGACTGAGTTCGTAGGTATGGAGTCTCAGTACATGGGACTGAGGGGAAGGCTCGCCAAGCAAAGCCGCAGCAAGGCGGGATGGAAGTCGGGAGCGATCCAAAGAAGCTCTCAAAGTCGGGGGGTTTTATAGGGAGAAATGTGGCCACAAGCTAGTCTGTACTTGGGGAAAACAATGAGTTTCAGGCTGGAGACAAAGCCTCCGAAAGGTCAGAATTTAGCATGATTAAGTTAGGTCCAAATTGACAATGGAGTAGCCAGTATGCAAACGCAGAATGCTTGACAATTGATTATTTGGCTTGTCAAGTTGCCTGCTCGGGGCAGGGAGTTCTTGGTAAGTAGCATGCATACATAATAGAGTACTTGCCTTTGAGATCTCCTGAAGCGGTGGGACAAGCTATTTCTGGCCTGCCTGTATTATGTGGAATATTACAGCGATTAGTGGCCGTGCCTGTCTGCGAGCTTGTCCGGGGACCTCGAGCACGTGAAGAGGAATGGGTGAGGAAGGCCGAATTATTGATATCAAAGTGATACCTAATATCTCACAAGTCCAGGCTAGAAACTGCAGTAACAAGCCATTTGGAGGAGCATGACCTGAAGATCCTTCCAACTGGCAGTTTTTTCACCTGAATTAATGCTGATGCTGATGCAGATGGTAGAACTAGAGATTCCTTGTAATGCATGAGAAAGATCCTACCGTAGCTGCTTATGGTAGTTAGATGTTCATTTCAGCTCTCCCGCAAAATTGAACTAATGACGTCTCTCAGTAAGATTTTTAAACAAAACACCCCAACTGCAATAGTTTGCTGTTTCCATCACAATGCTGTTTGTGCTTACCTTCCTAGCTGTAATGAACCCTAATTGATAGAGAAATTGGCCCTTGTGTTAAATAAAGTAAATCAAACATTAAATACCTGAAAACCATTCACTTCACACTTTCTGGTATTTCACAGCCTGTCTGAACCTCCAGGAATCATGGCTGGATTGGTAAACAAGGTGCACATCTTATTCTTCTTTTGTGGTTTCTGTGACTCACACATGCGAATGGGTCTGATCTGCACCTGCACAGGGTGGCTCAGAGAACTCCTGTAGCTAAGCAAAGCAATTTTGGCAGTAACTCTGCCCTCCTCTGACCGTGCATGCATTGACATTCCTGCTCTACGTCTCAGTTCCTTTTTATCATCTGGAGAACCAGATGTATGGGAGAACTGCTCTGTGCTTTGGCAGGGCATTCAACTGGACTAGTTTACCTCAGTTTTCCCAATTTTATTTTAAGCTTCACTTAGGGTTTTTTTCTTTATCTCTGTTTTCCCCCTTTCTTTTCAGCATTTTTTGCTTGTTTGTTTCTTGACCTTCATGGGATACTGAGCCCATGGCAACTTTTTATTATTATTATTCACAACCATGAAGTCAGTCTTCAAGAAGTGTGACACAGATGAAAGGCCTTCTCTGCCTGTTGTGCTTGGAGGAATCTCATACTGTAGAGACCTGCAAGCATTGCAAAGATCTGAAAAAGCAACTTCATTGCCTAAACAACTCCAAAATAAAGAAGACTCTTCAAGCCAGAGCCTTGAATATGACATCTACAGAAGCTCCTCCAGCCCTGGCTTCAAAAATCTCCAGGTTTCCATCTCTTCCTTTACCATGCAGAGGGAACTTGTTCATGGTGATTGACCTTTGTCAGATTGTCTTACTGTCACTTCATCAGATTTGCAATTGCCCATCATTGCTACCACAAGCAAGTATAACCCTGTGGCCTTTGCTCTGCCCCCAAGGTATTATCAAATGTGTCACTGTGGTGGTTGCCCACGTAAGAACACAAGGCGTTGTCATTTAACCATACTTTGGCTGCTGGTGGCTCCCATCCACCACCACCTTTACACCAGCTGCACAAAATGTTGACCCTGTTGTCCTCACTGGGGTTTTCTCCTGAATGAAAAGAAATCCAAACTCATGCCAACTGAATAGATAGAGTTCATAGGGTTAGTCCCAGAGTCCTAATGGCCAAACTGTTTCTCCTATCTCATCCACACAGCTTCATCTCTGATAAGAAGCAGGTTAGCCAGATCCTGCAGTGTTCAGGTCCCTCTCAGCCTAATGTCCTCAATGACCCATGTCACACCACTTGCACATGTCTTCATGAGGTCTGCATAACTGATTTCTAAGGGCTTTCAATTTTCGAACAGACTGTCAGCTCATGTGAATTTGCTCCAGAGGTGAGGAACTCTCTGTATTGGTTGCTCAATTTGCCCAAACTCTGCTTTCATTCTTCATCTCTGACACTTTTTCTGACAATAGTAATCTCCAGGGCTAGGGCAGTGTCTTGGGAGACCTTTCCATAAATGAATGCTGGACCCTCAAGGATAAACACTGTCACATCAATGAACTAGAATTGCTGACCATATCAAGGTCAGCAGTTTCTTTCAAACCCCTTCTCAAGGGACAAGTATTGGAAGTCCTCACTGACGACACTACTATCTTGTACTACTTGGCAAAACAAGGAGGCATATGATCATCAGCTCTACTACACCTGACTAGGGAACTCTGGATGTGATGTTTCTAGAAGAACATTTGAATAACTGTAATCTACCTTCTGAGGGAGGACAAGTTTGGGACAAATGCCCTAAACTACACCCAGATGAATTGCCATGAGTGGGAGTTAGCCCAACCTGTGCTTCACAACCTTTCCACTTGATGGGCATTCCAGAAATTGATCTCTTTGCATCAGAGCAGAATGCCAATTGCAGAAGGTACTGCTCATGAGATCATGCTCATGAGGTTCCATGCAAAGTTGCAATGGTCAGTTTGTGGCCATCCATCTGGTGATGACCTTTGTACTTAGCTATCCTGGTCCTTAGATAACAAACACAAAGTCTGCCTCCAGGGCCATATTTGAAATCTAGTTGAGAGTATCAGAATTTACACCCTGCCAGTATAGCCTTCAGGAACCCAAGGACACCATCATGCCATGATGGCAGAGTGGTGGCAGATGAGTGGGATTTTTGTGGAGGAAGCCAGAGTATATATTTGCTTAATATAGCATCTATAGGCCACAGAACATTATAAGTAAAGTTGAATTTTCACTGGATAATAACTAGGAAGAAGAGGAATAAGAAGTTAATAACTTCTAACATCTTACAGATGAAAAGCAGGACACATGTGGCCAAGCAACATCAGTATGTGCTTAATATGGCAAAAGTTATTAATGAGCAAGAACACACAAGCTAAGAGAGGCTGGAGCAGTTTGCTTTTGTCTAAGCCTCCTGGAAAGCACAAGATTCTGCCCCCTCTTCTCCTCTACCTCCTGTTGAATTTACTGAGTGGACATTACTTTTGCACTTTGAACTCCGTTTGCAGCAAATGAAGCAAGCTGAGGACAAAGGAGGAAGTGGGAAGAGAAGATATGAACTAGGACATTTTGAAAGCAGCTGAAAAAGTGGAACAACAGAGGATTAATCAGGACTGTCTCTGACAAGTTGGGATATTTAGACAGTATGGAAGTCAACAATAGACATGGCCAGTATCACCTCTTCCACTTGCTGCTTCACCAAACTCAGACTCATACCAGATGTCTCCTTCCAGAGGCTATTTAGAACCACCAGAGGCTATTTAGAACCACCAGGGGAAAGCATAGATGCAAAAACTGTCACTGGTGTCCCTGAAAATAGTCTACTATTTTAAAGCCATATTGTTTTTCTAGCTGATCTTAGGTTAGGCACTCTGAGAGTCTTGTCAGGTGAACTATGGAATACAAATAGAGAGAGAGAAGGAGGCGGAGGAGGAGGTTTGCTTATTATGGACTATTTTCTCTATGTCAGTTTTTCCTTCTGTATATTCTATAGATCAGTAAAGTGGTATTTACTGAATATCTATAGGTAACTGAACTATTTTCAAGCCCAAAACTACTTGGAACCAAGCAACTTAGAGAACTACCTCCTTCCAACTTTTAACATTATAATTAATCTACCAAAGCCACTTGGTTGGCCTTGATCTTTAACAATAATTGTCTAACATTTCCCACCAGCCTCCTATAATCTTATTGACACTGGCATTTGACACTGCCATAATAAAGCACTACAAGAGATACCTCACCTAATAGCAAAGTTTTTTAAAAATAAAATCCTAGCACTACAGTTCTTTACATTTATGGTGGGATATGGTAAAGTATAGTTTCAACTTGTAAGTTTAGTAAATGTCTTAGAATGATAATGCTTGGTTAAATTTAAGATGCAAATTCAAAAGTGTTTAGTAGTATTGTACTGTACTGTACTTTAATAGTAGTATGACTAGTGGTTGTATAGTAACAGTAGCAGCATTGGCACTATAATAAAATCATTAATGGCTTCAAAACTGTGTACACTGAGCACTAGAAGTGCCAAAACAGAGAGCTTTGAGGAAATTCTGGCAAAGGATAAAATCAGGAAAATTAGACGTACACAGGATATTATCTATCTATCTGTTACCCTGTATGTTGGAGGTCCCAGGAGGGGTGCCCAAATTACCAAATAAAAACACAAGATGGGGGAAATTAGACTCGAGCACTCTCTCAAGCTAGACAAGAGGCAGGGTAACTTAGCTAGGATCATTTAACCCTATGTCTATGATGTCAGGTCAGAAGAGTAGCCAGGCAAGTTTTAAAGTAACAAAAATCGCAGTTTTATTAAAAGACAAACAACAAACAAGACAACACATGCACACCACTAACTTGAAATGGAAATGGAGAGTTTTGGGGGAGTAGGTAATACGACACCTTTTCACGTAGTCCTGGAGAAAACGGAGAGTTGCAGGGAAGAAAGCTCAGCATGGTTCGCTGAGGGGAGCTCTCTGGACAAACCGACAGCCAGGCTGGATGAAACTCAGGAGCAATCCAAGAAGTCCAGACTCAGTTATTGGGAACTGAGGGGAAAGCATCACTGGACAGAGCGGCAGCAAGGCTAGATGGAAGTCCAAGGCGATCCAAGGAGGGCTCGGATTCGGGGGCTTTTTATAGGGTGGATTTTACCTACAGGCCATGCCATGCTTGGTGAGAACAAAGGGAATTTGTAGCTGGACAAAGGTGTTGGAAAAGGTCAGGTTTTACATTATGAGCTTAGCGCTGGATGACAATAGTATGGCCAGTATGCTAATGGCCCCACATAAAGGAATGGCTCAGCACTCGGCCGTGCGTCTTTGTAAAGTCGCGCTGAGCAAGGCTGGTTTGCAAGAAGGAGTGGTCCCTGAAGCATCGGAGAGGCATTAAGTTGCCTGCCTAAATGAGGTTTGGAATGTACAACCATTAGCGGCTGCGCCTATTACGTGCTTGTCCAGTGGCCCTTGCAAACACATGGAGTAGGGTGGTAGAGAAAGGTCAAATAGAGGCCCAATTATTTGATATCAAAAGATATCTAGTGCTCTCACCAGACACAGTATAACCGCAGTAACATTATCTGTCTATCTATCATCTATCTATCTACCCATCCATCCATCCATCCATCCCTACCTACCTACCTACCTACCTAATTTTATTAAACCCTGGCTGGAAATATGTAAATCTCTCATAATTCTCACCATGTTCACTAATGCATATAACATATTCAATAATAATATTTAATTAGGTCAAGATAAAATGAAAATAAGTGACTAAATATAAATCTTGGACAGTTATTTCCCTTTTCATCTGTGCAGTTTCTAGCAGCCTGCATGCTTTACTACTGTTATCCAAATTTTGTTTTCTAACCATATCTGGAATTTGTTTTGTATTTAGAGTACCTCTGTTTGTTGGTAAAGTTTTTTTTTAATCATTGATGCATTAAGAATTTGATTACATCATTACTGCCAATGTATGTTTTATCTCATTAAATGTTCAGAGTTCTTTGATCGTTTCAGTAAACACCAGGACAGGAAATGATCTAGTAACACATTGCTTAGACATTGGACTCAGAAGGACTTTTGACCAAGTCCCTCACCAGAGACTCTTGAGTAAACTTAAGAGTTGTGAGTAAAAGGAGACTTTTGAACTAAAAACTCGTTAAAGGACAGGAACACAGAATAGGAGTAAATCCAGGATGTAGACAGTGTATGTTTTACGGACCACATGCAGCCTTGAACCACACTTCTGTGACTGCTCTGGAGAGATGTTCCTTCTGGACCATGTCTTCATTGGGCATGGCAGGCTGCAAAGGGGAGGAAAGAGGGAGAAAGACCCATTTTGTGAGTGGAAATTCACTTCATTGCGTTGCACCACACTGGGTTGCACCCATAATTTGCCCATATACATATAAATTAGCATGCACATTTAATGTTATTCTTTTATTATTAAAAAATGTAACCTTTAAAGAAAGAACATCAGCATTGTTTGGCAAAATATCAGCACAGCTAACTAGTATATTTCTGGACAAGTACTACTTTGCATCTTAGTTTGATTATAACATGGGAAGAACTTGTACCTGTCAATATTATAGTTATATCTAGCTGTCATGAAGTCAATATAAGGGCACTAGAAATTAGAAAAACAGACTGTCTCTCAGGCATGTTCTGTTAACTCTCTACAGTTTTCCACATAATTTTGCTTTTAAGACTGGGATAACAATATTTCTTCAGTTTCTGGAATCCTAGCAACAATAATTAGATTCTGAGTCATTTATTTATATGCAGCTTGTGCAATTTTTGTACAAATTTTATTCATTATGTGCTTCCCCTTTTGGTGTTCTATAATAGGCCAGTGGTTCTTAACCTGGGGTCCATGGAGCTCTGACAGGCAGTGGCAGCAACAGGGACATGGCAGCAGAGAGATGTGGGTACCAAAATTACTCCTCATTTGCACATGCACATGCCTGCCATTGTGTCCCTCGACACCCACACCCTCCACTGCTGCATCTCTGGTGAAGGAACATGGAGGTAGGCATGTGCACACACCCAACTTATTTGCAAACAAGAGAGCAGTTTCAGCACCCGCACCCACTCACTCTGGCTGCATCTCTGATGAAAGGGACATAGCAACAGCTGTATGCACACACCAAACTAGGACTCTGGAGACCAAGGTTGGAATCTCCACTTGTCCATGGAAAGCCATTGGGTGACCTTATGCAAGTCAGATTCTCCCTGCCTCAGAGAAAGGCAAAAACACCAAATCTTGCTAAGAAAAACTCCATTATAGGTTTGCCTTGGGGTTGCTATAAGTCAGTTTTCAAAGGGGAAAGACCTGATAGCTAGTAAGATTCTCCTTTTGTCAGCACAACTTTGCTGTTGTACAGTTTCAAGCCATTTCTCAGTTCTGGCAACCCCAAGTTGAACCTATTACAGGTGGCGGGTGGCAAGATTTGTTCAGAAGGGAGTTGTCTTTGCCTTTCTCTGAGGCTGAGAGAATGTGACTTGCCCAATGTCACCAAATGCCTGTGTGTCCTCAGCGACAAATTATATTTATAGAGAATCCTTGGTAAAGAAAAGGTTAGAAACCACTGTAATAGGCTATCATTCATTTGTATCTTTCATAAGTAATAACCAGACCCAGTTAATGGAGATTTCAAGCAACCCTAAATGTGACAAGCTTTGATGAATTCTCATCTTGGAGTATCTCTGCATTTCACCAACATAGCAGCTTAATACCACAGAGAAGAGAGACTACAAATGAGTATTTATATTGTAAGGATGTAGCACTTTGATACCACTTTAACTATCATAACTCCTCTGAAACCTGTAGTAGCAAATTCTAAGTACTCAATCAAACTATCAATCCCAGGATTCTACAGGATCCATGATAGTTAACAAAAGTATCAAGATATTATATAATTGCATAGTATGAAAGTGTGTAGGAATATGACTTAGAAATAAAATTACCTGTGACATCTTGGTTCAGCTTCTGGAATTTGCAGCCATTTAAATCAATGTCTGCCTCAACAGAAGGAACATTTTAAAAAGTAGTGCACCCCGAGCAGGGTGGTCCCGCATAGATGTCAAGGACTGACAAAAATGTGAGTCCAAAATGTTGGTGGGTTTGCAAGGGAAGTGGCACACTGAAGCATAAGAGGCTTCAGGAATCAAGTAACAGATTTTATCTCAAACATTAGAGTCCTGCTTCTCAGGGAGAACTTTTATTGCTTTCAGTTTTTAGAGAAAATAAACAATTATCTCATAAAGAGCTAATTGGAATGCTTTTGACAACAGCTAGCAAAAAGAAAGAAAAAAGGAAATTAGCACAAAATCTTTCACAAGAGCCTAGGTAAAAAGAATTTAGTCATTAGATATTTGTAGGCTAAAAGATAATCAGGAAGAAGAGGGCTCAAATGGTGTGGAAGCTAGCTGGTGTCCATTTATTTCATACATCAACGCAACTTGTAATGCAAGTGGATCTCCATCCATGTGGAGGAATTTGTGAGAGGATATACTTCATAGAAGATGCACAGAAACTCACCTGTGACTAATAAAAGAATGAGCCTGAAATTCACCTAATAAACTGATCATATATTTTGTGAAGAATTTGTTGAAGAGTCTGTAATTTCATATTAATATTATGTGTGGGATATTTTAAATTGTTCCCTTTTAGTCTTCTTATTTATATACTTTTCCTATTTTATCTGACTGGATGATAGGTTTTTTTACACTGATGAGTTGTATCAATTTTATTATAAAGAATTATTTAAAAAAACACAATAATTATATTCTTATGGTCTTCCTTCTCTGTAGGACTATAAGTTATGGTAACTGAGAGTGAATTATCATGAATATTATGTTTACTGAAAATGAAGGAAAAATCTCTGCGTTCTATAATAAGTAACAAAAGTTCTCAACACGATCTTGGAAAATACCTTTTCTTAAACAAAATTTGGTTTTGTTTAAGTTGGTATCTGACCAAAATTTGGTCAGGCTCTTTAAAGCCTGAAGGGCCATGTACTTATGTTCTACCGACATTTGAACATTTGTGTTAATGGAGGCTTTCAAAACCTTGTTTGATATTTTGTACTCCACTTAAAAAACTACTTGAACAGGAGAAAAAATATTTGCCAAGCAGAAAGTTAAGAAGAGAGGAAAGGAGGGGAAGAACTAATTTAAAAAACAATTGAAACATGGAGTTCTATAAAAGAAAAAAATAAGATTTATCTCATGTTGTTTTGAGTGGTAAATAATTGGCCAATCAGACAAAGGCAAGATGTTAACAGCAGACAGTGGGCAGCATGTGACACAGGAAACTGAACAAGTAAGATTTAGCAAGAGCAAATATCTGAATGACAAAGGTGTAACAAACACACAGGAATGTGGACTGGTTGACCATTCTGACCTTAGTCACTTGATTGAGTCTAGAGAAAGACTGCAGCCTATCTATCATACACCTGAGCGGCTCCAATATGACACTTTACCTGACATACATCAATAAGTCTATGGAAAGTCCAGTGAGAAAAACAGGCTTTAATTCTACAATTTAAAAAAATGCATGAATATATGCAAGCAGCTTCCCTGCTGCCCTATTTTCAAGGTGTTCCTTACAATTACAATTAAGGCATAATTAGGCAGCCCTTTTTTTAAAAAAGGGAATTTCTTCTTCGTGGTCTCTGTGCCTTCATACACTAGGAGCTTTAGCGCCTGCGCGGTAGCGTTCGGAAACTTCTAGAGCTTGTTCGCTTGGCGGGAACCCCTCCCCCACGCCGGTACTGCGCATGCTCCTCCCGCCGAGCAACGGTCTCTCCTCAGTTCTTTCTCGTCCGCCGCCGCGTACGGAAGGTTCTTCAGTTTGTTCCTCTCACGTTGTGCTTGGCTTGCTGTTTTTCACGGTTTTACGGACTTTCGGACTGTCTTTGACCTCTCTTTCGGACTCCCCCTTCGGTTTTCGTCTTTTTGGATTTCGGAGTTTGGCGTTCTTCGTCTTATGTCCGCGCTCTTTAAGAAGTGCGTGTCCTGCGGCCGCAAGGTTGCCCTCAACGACGGCCATAAGGAGTGTCTCTTCTGTTTGGGCGAGTCCGACAACATCCGGACTTGCCCAATTTGCCGGGATTTTACTCCCCAAACTCTCCGCAACCGCTCCGCGAGACTCAAATCTTATTGTTGGGAACAGTCTCTGCGGGCGATAGACGAGACCTCCACTTCCAAGATGGTCGACAAGAAGACGACCACGCCATCGACGGTATCGGCGGCTGCCGTTCCGTCCACCTCGTCGGTATCGGGCTCGGTACCGGCGAAAACGCCGATCTCGGCGCTACCGAGGATCCCGAAGCTGTCGGCGGCTGCCAAGTCAGCAAAAGGATCCTCGACGGCGAGGAAGGCTGAGGCTCCCCTTACGGAGACGCCTGCTAAAAAGCGCCCTGCTCCGGACGGAGGCAAGGGCAAGGAGAAGGAGAAGAAGAAGAAGAAGAAGGAAAAGAAGCGCTCCCCGGCTGGGGACGTTCAACCTCCTACTCCTCCTCCTACTCAGCAGCCTTCCAAAGGGCGAAGCGAGTCCGTCGATCTCTCGGAGGATGAGATCGAGGACGTTCCCCAACAGCGCCCGGACTCGCCTGTGGCAGACCCTCCAACCCTGGTGGAGGAGCGCCACCGCCCTCTTAGCCGTCGCAGGTCGGCCGACCTGCAGCAGAGAGAGCCCTCTGCTTCTCCGGAGCGGCGTTCGACCTCCTTCAGGTCCCGGTCCCGCTCTTCCGAGCGTCCGGTGGCCTCGCCGCCTCCGAGGGAGACAAGAGAGGAACAACCTCGCTCGTCTGCCTCCAGATACACCTCGGCGTCCTACGTGGCCAGGTACGCGAGGGAATCTGAATGGAGAGAGCGCCCAGCCTCCTATCGGTCGCATTCGCCATCGTACCGGGATCGGTACCATCGTGGCCCGAGTCGCTGGGAGACCTTCCGGAGGTCCCGGTCACCTCGTCGACAGCGCGAATCGCGCTCGCCTAGAGGGGACGAGGCTCGGTACCGTCGACGCCGAAGCCGATCTCCGTCGGACCGCCGCTCCTTCAGCCGCTCTCCCTCTCCTCGATATCATAGGGCGAGGGAGCCTTCACCACGGTATCGGGCGATATCGCCACCTCCTAGGGTCACGGCAACGGCGACGCGCCCTACGGAGTCGGTGGTGACTGAGCGGGCTACGACGACGTCAGCCTGCCAGACTACCCCGGTCACCACCAAGAGGGTGAAGTCAGTAGTCAGCCATCCCAAGCGGGACGCTGCTGCTACCACCGCCCCGGCTGCGGAGAAGCCTAGGAAGGCAACACCTGCGGCGACTACGAAGGAGCCGGAAAGTGAGCGGCAAGAGGACTCACCGAGCTCGGAGTCGTACGACTCGAGTGCGGAGTCAGAGGTGTCTGAGGCGGCCTCCCAGGAGTCTCCTCCGTTGGGATTCGGGGACCCGATCCCAGATTCTGCTCCAGAGGACGTCCACCAGTTCTCTGCGATGCTGCTCCGCATGGCCACTACCCTCGGCCTTAAGATCGCCGATGCGGAGCCGGAGGACGACGATCCAGCCTTCTCCGTCTTCGAGGAGAAGCGACCTTCCACGGCCCCGCTGCCTCTCCTGCCCCGGGTATCTAGACTGGTGAAGGCCGCCTGGGATAGACCGGCCTCGGCTCAGCCGATACCGCAGCGGTTAGAACACCTCTACAGGGTGCAGAAGGATAACGCCGGTTATCTCTTTAATCACCCTGCACCGAACTCTGTGGTCGTCGAGTCGGCACAGACGAAGGGCTCCGGCAGGCAGCACACCACCCCGCCGGACAAAGAGGGCAGGAAGTTGGACGCCTACGCAAGGAGGTTCTATTCAGCTGCCTCCTTGCAGATCAGGCTGTCCAACACTCAGGCTTGCCTCGCGGCATACCTGAAAAAAGTGCTCGATCGCCTGCAACCGGCGATGGAGGCGGTACCGGAGGACATCCGCCAAGCCTCCTCCGTGATCTACAACGAGGCCATCTCCATCGCTTGCCACCAGATGGCCTCCTCCAGGCACGCAGTGGAGATTGCCTCCCGGGTCATGGCGGGATCCGTCGGCCTCCGCCGCCATGCTTGGCTGCGACCGGCCGACATCCAGGAGGACACCAGAAGGAGGATTGAAGATCTCCCCTTCGACGGTGAAGGCCTATTCAATTCGTCCACAGACGAAGCTTTGGACAATCTCGTCAAGGCGAGGCTGACCGCCAAAAAGATCGGGCTGCAGCCGGCCACGCAAGCCCGCAGGGCCTCCACCTTCCGCCCATCCTGGCGACGATCTTCCACCTCGTCGTTCCAGCGTTCGGCCCAGTCTGGACAGTCGAGACCGTCCTCCGGCTCATCGGCCAGACGCACGATTAGGCGGCGCCCGGCTTCGTCCAAGAAGTCCTCCTCCGAGACAAAGTCTCGGTTTTGATGTGCCTGGCAGGACCTACCAATACCCACTCTTCAGCCTACCATCAGCGCTCGGAGACCGACCGACACTGGCTCGACACCTAGCGGAGTGGCAGTATGTCACCACGGACTCTTGGGTGCTTTCCATCGTCCGTCTTGGCTACGCCATCGAGTTTCTCGATATTCCTCCTCGCGGCGTTTACTACTCCACGCCGTCGAGTCCGGCCCTCCTGGAAGAGATCCAATCCCTCCTCCAGAAAGGGGCGATCGAGCAGCTCCCGCAAGAGGCCAAGACCACCGGCTTCTTCTCCAGGTACTTCACGGTACCGAAAGCCGACGGTACCCTCCGGCCGATCCTAGACCTCAGAGGGGTGAACTACTACATCCGCCCCAAAAGGTTCAAGATGGTCACGATACCGTCGATCCTCCCCTTCCTACATCGAGGGGACTGGTTCGCCTCCATCGATCTCCGAGACGCATACTTCCATATCGCCATTCGCCCGCAGCACAGACGGTACCTCCGCTTCGCAGTCGACGACACCTGTTACCAGTACAAGGTGCTGCCGTTCGGACTCTCGACTGCCCCAAGGGTCTTCACCAAGTGCATGGCCCCGGTGGTATCCTACCTGTGGACGAAGGGCGCTTCTGTCTTCCCTTACCTCGACGATTGGCTGTTGGTGGCGTCCTGCAAACAGAGACTTTACCACGACGTCCACATGACGTTGTCACTCCTGACCCGCCTTGGTCTACGGGTGAATCCGAAAAAGTCCCACCTCGAGCCGGCGAGGATCTTGGACTTCATCGGGGCGACGCTCGACTCGACCTCCGCCAGGGCGTACCTGCCAGAGTCTCGAGCCCAAACCCTGATCCGGGCCGCCGCTCACGCTCGTACGGCCCCGACGTTATCTGCGAGAAGCGTCCAGCAGCTCTTGGGCTACATGGCTGCGACGACCGCTGTGACATATCTCGCCAGGCTGAGAGCAAGACCTCTTCAACACTGGTTCGTCCGCATATTCGACCCCCTGCGAGACGAACAGACACTCCGACTGCAGCTGCCGGGAGACGTCCGCTCATCCCTCCGATGGTGGCAGTCGCGATGCAATCTCATGTCAGGGATGCCTTTCCAACAGCTGACACCGAAGGTGACGGTAACGACCGACGCCTCCCTGTATGGATGGGGTGCCCACTGCGGCGATCTCAGAGTCCGCGACAGATGGACCGACGACGAGACCGCTCTCCATATCAACGCGTTGGAGCTACTCGCCGTCTGGAAAGCCCTACGGGCGTTCCGCCACGCCGTGGCGGGGCGCACGGTCCTGATTCTGACGGACAACACCACCGCCGTCTGCTACATCAACAGACAAGGTGGGACTCATTCCACGACCCTGCTCCACATCGCGCTCGACCTGTGGGACTGGTGCATTCGCCTGCACACGCATCCCGTGGCGGTTCACCTGGCCGGGCAGGAGAACACCACGGCAGACGCCCTCAGCAGGGACACCTCATCCCATCACGAATGGTCTCTCTCCGGAGAGGCATTCAGACTGATTCGGGACCGCTGGGGCGAACCATCGATCGACCTCTTCGCGACCAGGGAAAACGCGAAGTGTCGCCGATTCTGTTCCAGAGCGGGCCACAATCGCGCCTCCATCGGGGACGCTTTCCAGCTTCCGTGGACCGGGGAACTCCTCTACGCGTTCCCGCCGTTCCCGCTGCTCGGCCGGACGATATCGAAGATCCTCGCCGACCGAGCCGACGCGATCCTGGTAGCCCCGTATTGGCCGAGGCAACATTGGTTCGCACCCCTGCTACAAGCCGCACGGGACGACCTGCTCCGGTTGCCACCGACACCGGACCTGCTCTCCCACTCCGGCGGCCGAGTCCTCCATCCGGACCTGCCACGCCTGGCCCTCCATGCCTGGAGGATATCGCACTAGACGACCCCGTCCTCGGTACCGTCCTCGTCGCGGCCAGGAAGGAATCCACCCGTCGCAACTATCAATACAAGTGGCGACGCTTCCTGACCTTTGCTAACGAGAGGAGTGAGCCGGTATCGCCCGCGGGGCTCTCGACCGTCCTGCATTTCCTCCTGCACCTCCGGCAACAGGGGCTGGCGTTTCCATCCCTGAAGGTGTATCTCTCCGCGATCGTGGCATACCAACCGCCACGGTCGGCTGCCTCGGCCTTCTTCAGGAACGATACCGTTAAGCGGTTCCTGAAAGGACTACATCATCTCTACCCGCCGGTATCGCCGCCGCTACCGCCGTGGTCCCTCTCATTGGTGCTCTCGCAGCTGACAAAGCCGCCCTTCGAGCCGATGGCGACCTCGGATGACAGGCTCCTGACCATGAAAACTGCCTTCCTGGTAGCGGTGACCTCAGCGAGGCGAGCGGGTGAGATCACAGCTCTTCGATCCGATGAGCCCTTCACGGTCTTCCACAGGGACAAGGTGGTCCTGAGACCTGACATCTCGTTCCTGCCTAAGGTGGTGTCCAGTTTCCATCTCAACCAGGACATCATCCTGCCTGCCTTCTTCCCGAACCCGACGACACCGTTGGAGCGGTCCCTCCACTCACTGGACGTGCGTCGGGCATTGGCCTTCTACAAGGACAGGACTGCTTCCTTCCGACAGACGCCGCATCTCTTCGTTTGCTATGGGCGACGTCGGAAGGGCCTCAAAGTGTCCACCCAGCGCTTCTCAAAGTGGGTGGTGAGGACTATTCAACTGGCGTATGAGCTCGCGAGGAAGCCTCCGCCAGTCCTGCTTCGAGCCCACTCCACCAGAGCTGTGGCTACTTCTGCGGCCCTCCTGCGAGGAGTTGACCTGCATGAACTCTGCCGTGTGGCGACCTGGTCCCAACCGTCGACCTTCGTGCGCCACTACAGGCTCGACTGCCGGTCGCGCAGAGATGCCCGGTTTGGACGTGAGGTGTTGGCTTCCGTGCTGTAGGACCTGACCCGCCGTCCGACCGGTAAGCTACACAGTCTCCTAGTGTATGAAGGCACAGAGACCACGAAGAAGAAGAACAGGTTGCTTACCTGTAACTGTGGTTCTTCGAGTGGTCATCTGTGCCATCATACACACCCGCCCTTCCTCCCCTCTTTCTCAGGTCCCTGTAGGTTCTACGGCGGATGACAGAACTGAGGAGAGACCGTTGCTCGGCGGGAGGAGCATGCGCAGTACCAGCGTGGGGGAGGGGTTCCCGCCAAGCGAACAAGCTCTAGAAGTTTCCGAACGCTACCGCGCAGGCGCTAAAGCTCCTAGTGTATGATGGCACAGATGACCACTCGAAGAACCACAGTTACAGGTAAGCAACCTGTTCATCACTTGTCTCTGTAGGAATGTCTGTGCCTTAGATCCTTTGGCTCACAGAATATTACGGACGTCAGGAACCAATGTATTCATCTTGCACGTGGGTTGCACATAGCCTTATTTTTCCACCCCTGTTTTAAATAGCACTCTCACACATGTATACACATATGTATGTATACAGACACAAACATAATTTTAGGCTTTTTGCCTCCATTCGGTAATAATATCTACCCATGTTAATCTCCCAACTGATGCTTAATGTGTTTGATCAAATTTGCTCTGGAGCCCTTCCACCTTCCACAGTTATACCGCTGTGATTCCACTTCAACTGCCACGGCTTCATCCCAGGGATCCTGGAACTGTTTTTAAGTGAGGAGGCTCAAACATTGGCTAGCAGGGTGTTATCAATTTTGCCTGCTTGCAGGAGGAGGGCAAATAACTTTTCCCATCCATAATCATGGAAACATCCTTAAATATGAAAGCTGAGATCCGGCATGGGATATGTAGCTATGATGTCATAACTACACTCCATCCCCCAATCTGACCCCTTAAAACCCATCTAAAAAGCCATACATCCATATCAAAGGAAGAAATTTTATGGTGCTGGATGACAGGGTGCTCTAGGGCAGGGATTTTCAAACGGTATGCCAAGACACATTAGTGTGTCGCCTGTAGTATGTTGGTGTGTCGCCTCCCTGACCAAGAAAGACCCCCCCGACCTGAGTGTGGCCCACTGCCGTCGCTCTCGCTAGGGCCTTCCCCCAGCAAGAGCAATGGCAGTGGGCAAGGACTGAGTGGGAGGGGCTGCCCTTCCCCCCACCGTTGCTCTCGCTGGGGCCTTTCCCGGTGAGGATGATGGCAAAGGGCCAGGATCAGGGGGGCTGCCTTTCTCCATCCTAGATATGTCTCTGGGTACCTCCAGTTTGCTAGTAAAGCTGAATTACTGTGTCACAAAATGATGCATGTTGAAAAAGTGTGTCACCAACTTCAAAAGTTTGGAAAGTTCTGCTTTAGGGTGACACATCCATCTCCCTCCTGCCAAATACAAATGATGCAGCAAGAAGAAGCAGGGACCCCATCGGGTCCTGTCACAATCCCTCATCACACCGTGACTTGCTGCCAGGAGGGGCTAGATGTGTCATCCTTCAGAGTCCCACAGGTATCCTTCATTCAGTATAGCTGCCTGGCTTTTAAGGTGCATTTGGAAGGTATTTATGATCATGACAATGGTTTCATGATTGTAAATGTGAATAGAAACAGTTATGAGATTATAAGTGTACCTAATGATATCACAAGGTATGCATGCCAGTTGAAGACTCTTAGCACAGTACCTACTTAGAAGTGTCCACCATGTATTCAGTGTCCTCCATGCAGATTATACCTAAATAAGTGTGTATAGGATAGACTGCAAGCAGCCTTTATTGATCCCAGCAGGGCTCAACAACAATTGGCGTCTCAATACTCCTTAGTGCATGAACATTTAGCGCACTTCTGACCGATAATGCCTGAGGAGAGTCAACTAGATAGGAGTCTTGGTTGTCCAATTTTGTCAGATCCTTTCAAGGTAGGCTCACCTCCCCCCAACCTAGCCTTAGAAGGACACAAGCTCCCCTACTCTAGGGTCCATGCACCGCCCCACGGAATCCTGGGATCTGGGTATTTAGGTATGTCTGAACAGGCCACAGACAGCATGAAACTATTCTTGCAATTGTAAACAGAACCTGAGTTACAAATAACTGGTCATTATGCTTCTGTTAGTCAGAATTCTGATAGAAATTAAAGAAGCCTCAGATGTGCTTTGTGTTACGGCAACATTGTACAGAGAATCCCAACAACTTAGCAAAACATGATTAGATAGATACACAGTCTTGAGGACATCTATCAGATTTTGTTGCTCAACACTCTCATTTTAATGATAACCGTCAAGCCGCTATGAACATGTAAGATAGACTTGCGCTTCCATAGCTGTTCAGTATTCATGTTTACAATTGTGGCACTGTATTGTCACAACAGCAAATGCCCCCCAACCTATCTTAGCCAGCAGCCACACTGAATGATGGATGTCTATTCTGCTGGAAATTGTGTTGCAGAAGGATGACATTTTCTGTACCCTCCCACTGGTGGTCTGCAATACAACAAACAGAAACAAGACCCCCCCACACACAAGTCTTCATCCCACCACACATTGCTGGCAGGAATGTCATCTTGCTTGTCCCTGATCACTAGCAGAAAAATCTCCATTACTCGGGGCTGCTATTGGCTGTTTTGATAGGTTTGGGGAGTTGAATCAGGAGATGAGACATAGTTACTTATTCATAACTCTAATGGTGATGTAGGATTTCAACCAATAATAATAAATAATACTTTAAGATTTTTTTTAACACTGACTCCAATGCAATGTTACTGTAGATAAAGTCCCATTAAGTTCACTGGGGGTTCAGAGCTTAGGAAAGTTACAATTGGATATGCTGAATGGGGGATTCCCAGATTTTTTAGTCTTAAAGAGTAACTAGCCATTCTGTCTGAGAGATTCTGGGAGCTTTAATCTCAAAAAGTATATCTTCCAAGATCTTGATAGGATTGCCACCTAAATCACACACACTAAGTGGAGAACCTGTAACCCTCCAGATGACGTTGGACCATAGCTCTGAAATCCAATCAGCCCCACCCAGCAAGGCCAATGATAATTATAAACTACTAGCATATTTACCCAGTGTTGCCCAGGATTTTATTTTCCTCTTAAGAACTCACCAAACTGTCTTCTCCAGTACCTGTAACTTTTCCCCATTATTTCCTAATGCAATCTGTACTTAGAGTTATTTACATACACAGTTTGGGTTCCTGAGGGAATACACTGTCTTCCTCCTTGATGCTAGGCCCCATCTCCATAGCAACCAGCCTATTCCAGTACCTGTAACTTTTCCCCATATTTCCCAATCCAATCTGTATTCAGAGTTGTTCACATACAGAGGTTGTGTTTCTGAGGGGATACACTGCCCTTCTTCTTGCTGGAAGGCATCGTTTCCATAGCAACTGGCCTGAGGCCCAAGAGCTCTCAGCTGAGAATTCTAAAGGTGCCTCCCTAAACTGCCAAGCCCAGGATTCCATAGAATCTCCACAGCCAGCCAGACATATGAGGTCTTCTCGCCTCACACAGCCAATCGCACGAGATCTTCGCTTACCTGATGCAGACAAATAGACAAACTCACAAACAGACAAACTTTGACTTTTATATAGTAGATGACTTGAAGACTTCCTACCATGACATCCAATGGCTGGATTCACACAGCAGTAGAAAGCAGACTCTTACTTTCCTCTCATCCCACTTGCAGGAACAGCAGCTAAACAAGCCACAGACTTTCAAACTCCTATACCCTAAAGGCACCAGAGATCCTGTTAGTTCTTGGAAGCTAAGCAGGGTCAGCTCTAGTTAGTACCTGGATGGGAAACTACTAACAAATAGCAGGGACTATAAGCTATATTTCAGAGAAAGGAAATGGCAAAATCACTTCTGAGTATTCCTTGCCTAAGAAAACCCTATGAAATTCATGGGGTTGCCGTAAGTCAACAGGCAACATGAAGGCATATACACGTGCATCAAGAGCCAGTGTGGTATTGTGGTCTGAGTGTTGGACTAGGACACTGGGAGATCAAGGTTTGAATCCCCACTCAGCCATGGAAACCCACTGGGTGACCTTGGGCAAGTCACACTCTCTCAGTCTCAGAAGAAGGTAAATCTTGTCAAGAAAACCTCATGATGGGTTCTCCTAAGGATTACTATAAGTCAGGAATGACTTGAAGGCATGCAACAACAACAAACACATGCATCCAAGACATGCCAAGTTAACAAATGATGCTAAGCCACAGGTTACCAAGAAGCAAATACCATGGCAGATATTGGGCCAGGCTAACATATACTGGGGCCTTCAAATATGTCAATTTAAAAAATGTGAAGTTTAAGAGGCCTTATAGTGTTATTCCAATTCAAATGTGTATAATTAGAATATCTTTGGCCTTTTATTTAGAGGCGTCTCATAATATGAGGACTGAAAGCAGTGCTGGGCAAATGAAAAGGGGGCAGAGATTATTCTGGCCATCCCCTGACCTCCCAACAGGCGGAATCACTTGCTCTGAACACCACCAGAAATGATGCAATATTACTTCTCGTTTCAGGTGGAAATTTGCCACTTTTCCAGAGTTGGGGGTTAGGAAGGATGAAGGGGGTAAGGTTACCCAAGCCACCATGTTTTTCTGGTGGTTGGGGCATTCGGAAGGGGTCACATAATTAGCTGTTGTTTGGGGTTTTTTGGGGGGGTTAGAAAAAAATGGGATCTTTTGGACTTAGGAATCTTCTTGGAGTTTGAGGGGCTTCAAAAATAAGTCCTGGGGCTTCATTTACCCCAATTTTGCACTGCACTGTAGTTTATGTAGCTTCTAAGTAAGTCCAGACTTGCTCAAATACATCACCCCATATGGTGGATTTGTGGGGAGGCGGGGAAACAGCTGAACATTCACAACTGTTACCATTACAATGGAATGGCACAAAACACAGCAACAAGGTGCTTAATATCAGATCTTAATATTGTCGCTGACCATTGTCAGATTCAAAAGCATATGACTCTTACTTCAACGAAAGTGCATTCTTTGTTTCCATGACTTTTGATTATCTGAGTAACAAAGATGAGTAATAAGTGTGCTTGAATGCTGTAGGCAGTCTATCCTCAGCTGGGAATTCTCAGCAGAGCTAGAAAGGCATTGTGTTCTTGTTGTTTAAACCTGGTTACATGGGGTTTTTTAAAAAAAACAAAAAGAGTAACTGAGGAAAGGAAAGGTAACAGGACTACCTGAGGCAGAAATGACTGAAAGGCAAAAAAAAAAAAAGGCAAGTTATTTTTAGAGGCATCATTTTAGAACTTTTTAAAGGGAGCTCTTTTAAAGAGGTATGTTTATATAAAATTGTGGTTCCAGCTCCACACATAGCCTTTCTATTCTAAAAGCACTAGGATGGTTGGGAATTTCTATTGGACATATAAGGCATAGGCAGGACATGTCTAGAGCTTGCTGAAGGAGGAGGAAAGAAGGTGGCCACCTCCTCTTCCCCAGGTAAAGTTTCTAGAAACCCACCTAAATGGGGTTGTGCAGAAGGGAAGGATCCTTCAGAATCAGGTAGTATCCCTGGTCACGAGATCCCTCCCATAGATACAATCCACAGAGCTACTGGGGTGCCAGGAGCTAGAACAAATTACTGGGGTCTGGAAGGGGCCCATGTTGCAACTATGTTGCCAATGATTTTGTCCCCCACCCCTTCTGCCAGCCTGCCTGGCTTGCCACTGGGGATGCTGTGGGCACACCCACTAGGAGACTCTCAAAGCAGCAGCCCTCTAGAGTCCCTTCCCAGCCCAGTCAGGGAGGAGGGGAGCAGGAGCAGAGCCCTTACCTCAGATGTCTCCCCTCTGTCGAGAGTTGGGGACCCCTTTCTCACTTGGCCCCAAGCCAAGTGGCCCCACGGGTACAGCCAGCCAGCCAGTCTACCCACCATCACCCACCAGCCATCCCTACTCATCACACAGATCTGTTGGACATGTGCTGAAAGGAAAAAAAATATCACTTACTCTTGAAAGCCCTGAATCATAGAAGCCACATCATGGCCGTTAATGTTGTAAGACTGGCTTTTGGCTGAAACAGCAGAAATAATTGTTGAAACAACTTATCTTTTCATTCATTGAACTAATTCCTATCCTGCAAGGTGGCTAGCAAGAAGAAAAAAACAACAACATACAACCAGCTATAGAGCCATCCCTAAAATAGAGACAGAGTGTGGCATTTTGCTCAGGGAGCAAGTTTTGACAGGAATTTCTCATTAATTGACGATGATTGTATTTTGGCTGCTAGGATGAAAGAAAGGTGCCTGCAGAATTTTCTGTCTCATGTGGTAAAATGTCTTCACACATCTCACCCTTAGCTGCCTCAGGCAGCAAAGTATCTGGAGCCAGCTCTAGAAACAGAAAATAAAATGTGAGGTTATAAATACAAACAGTAAATGGCAGCAGTTTTTACAAAGTGTAAGTGGCAAATAAGAACACTTGCTGGAAAAAATGTGGGAGGGGAATCCAGTGCAATAATTCAGGGATTCGTTTATGAATTTATATATAAAACTTTTTTTAGAAAGCATCCTTCTGGATACAATGAACAGAATAAAATGAAACAATTCAAACAATCAAGCTGATATTACCATAACTGAGTCTGTACATATTAGAACAAAAGAACAGGATGTCAGAGCACATAGATTATATGAGTATTATAAACAGTCTTGCTGAGAAGATTCAATTTACTGGTCTTCAGTGCTAAAGTGATATATTGAGTATGTACATATATGCTTCCGTCTGTCTGGATCTATCTTAAACCTCTGGATTTCCTTTTCACCTTGAGCATTCCAAGCTATATATAAAATTTTAAAACTCTGAATATATAATCAAAAAGTGTGTGTGTGTGCGTGTTTAGATGGGACACCCTAACCCCCTTCCCCTCCATGCATTATCCTTATCTCCTTCTGTTTAGAGTACAATCCTGTCCATACCTAAGCCATTTCCGCACTAGACTGTTATAGCGTGATTATTCCACTTGCAACATCCTATGGAATCCTGGGGTTTGCAGTTTCAGGAAGGCCTGTCTGGCCCCTCCCGAAACTGCAAACCCCAGGATTCCATAGGATGTTGCAAGTGGAATAATAGCGCTATAACAGTCTAGTGCGGAAACGGCCTTAGTAAGATTCAGCTGACTTTATGGGACTTAACTTCTAAAGAGATGCGCAAAGTTTACATTATTGTTGTTGTTGTGTGTCTTCAATTAATTTCCTGCTTATGACAACCGTAATGTGAATCTATCATAGGATTTTCTGGGGCTGAGTGTATGATGTGCCCAAGATCACCCAGTGGGTTTCCATGGCTGACCTAAGAACAAAACCCTGGTCTCTAGGGTCCGTAGTCCAATGCTCAAACAACTACACTATACTGGCTCTCTGCTTGCATGATATCTGTATGAGCTGACTGCTAGTCAACTGGCCTCAATGAACACTGCTCATATTCAACAGGATAGAAAAAAAAAATTATGAGTCAGAAATTAGTTACGCAACTTGCCGACTTGCTGAGAAGCTTCTCCCAGCTGTTTCCCACTGGTGCCTCTGTATTAAAAAATGCAAAAGAAGCTTAAAGGTAAGGAGGTGAAGTTCTCCCCATCAGTGTAACTCTTTGTGCAGTAGATCTTTACTTTTTAAATGTTGTATTTATGCTTTGCAAATATTAAACAAAAAGGATGAATTCTTGCCATAAAAATGGGTTTTCTAATTGAACTGTAGCCTTGTTGAAATAAGTGTGAGGAAAATTGCTCCCACAAAAACACACACAAGTTAAAACACAAAGACACCAACCATCCAAATGAGAGTCTTCAAAGTATATTGTTTGTACATTCAGTTTTTGCAAATAGCTTCTCCTCAACTGAGTTGTTTTGGAAACACACTATAGTCCTTATCCTTCCAATCTGAAAACATGCTGTTGCTGCCAACAAACTTGCAATGCAGACAAGAACTGCACTTGAACATCATAACAAACAATGGTTTGCTGTGACGGATACTAGTAATAGAGAGCCTTTAGGTTTAGATTGCTTCATCTCTCCCCTGCCCCCACTATGGTAGGAAGGAGGTCAGAACTTTTCACATCTGCTACATTCAGACCAGATAATCTTAACTATTATTTGTTGAATGAAGTCATCTTCATAAATTGTAATTTGAAGTTGGCTTGTTTCCACTAACTGTAGTTAAAATTAACCATAGTTAGTTGCACTTTCAGGATTGAAAAGAGCCTTTCACCATAATGTAGATGTAAGGTTGCCAGATTGGATCTAGGACAGGGCTTCTGTAACTTTAATCCTTAACAGATCTTGGAGCAGGAAAAGGTACTATAAAGCTCCATCAAGCAGGATAAAGGCAGTTGTACTCGCCAACTTTCCAAACCCCAAGGTTCAGCAGCAGCTATCCCCTCCCAACACAGCTATTACTTTGCTGGTAGAAAACTGGGGGAAAGGGCATGAAGGAGCATCCTGCTTGTCACTAGGCCCTCAGAGGATGAGAGGTATAACAAATAACTCAAAGATCTCTTGAGGATTAATGCTAAAGGAGTCCTGTCCTGGATCCAGTCTGGTAACCTTATGTACATATTACTGTGGGTACTCAAATGGCCTCCTTCTCCCACTGGGCTGTCCCAATTTCTGATCAGTGCCCAGGATATTTCCTGTCCGTCATTTCATTTAACAAATGGCCAGAAAGGCACAGTTTGGTGGCTTTTTTTTCTTCCTTTTTTTCCCCCTTTTAATAGAAGTCAGCTTTCAAAAAGAAAAAGCCACTCAGTCTCCCTGATTGCTTTCTCTCCTTTTGTGGGCTGGTGGCAGCAGTGGTACAGTGGCCCTTTATTTCTGTATGTTTGCATGTATGAACAGAAGAGGTTTTAAAAAGTGTGTTTGTTAGGACAAAAGATGTATTTTCTTGAATGGGCCCCAGAGACCCCTTTGGGGAATTAAGAAGGTGGGTCTGACTGGAGCTTCAAAAGAATGCAAGAGAAAGCTGCTGGTGCTGTATTACCTTTGGGGAGGGAACCTTCTTACCCCTGGCTATGAGCTCCACTCTTCCAGCCCTTACAAAATCAACTGACCACAGATTCTCTTGTTCAAATGACACAGCATGCTATGTTTAATCAAAAATAATCACACTGCCCATGCAGGAGTGAGAGATGTGCTGAGTTTGGGCATCATGATACTGGCAAGACTGGACGATGATAGTAGACAACATACTTATCATTTTTGAAAACTCTACATTAAGAAAATACAACAAGAGTAACCTATTGCAATTCTGCAATGCTGTACAAACTTACCTTTGAGCAAACAGCATTGCTCAGTGAGATTAGTTTAGCTCAATAAGATTAGATGCATACAGCATTTGGCTGTTAATTTCACTGGCCTAAATCCAATGCAGAGTTTGGCATGCTCTTCCCCATTTATATCAATAGTCTAAAGTATGCTTAACTCTGGAATAGATTTAGAACATTTGTAGTAGAAAGAACCATACCAGGAATTCACAAAGCTTAATTCCAACAGTAAAGCTTTGTGGTCAACTGCAAATATGAAATCAATTAAAAACAAATATAGATTAAACCAAAATGGAATGGATACTGAGACTCACTATTTAAAAAGGTAGACAAGAGGAGAGGAGGTTCAGCTAAGTAGATGGTCAACTGCAAAAGACCACAGGGCTTTTGTATCTTTCTGTGGAACCTGCTGAAACTTATCCTGAAACAACTCTAGCACTATTAAAGGGGCAGAGTCTTGTCCTGGGGCCCTTTCACAATGCACAGTTATAACACTATAATTCTACTTTGACTGCAAGGGCAACACCCTAAAGAATCCAGGGGTGTGTAATTTGGTAACCTACCAGAGCTTTCTGGCTGAGAATTCTAACTCTCTCTCAGTTGGAAATCTGGGATTTCACAGAACCGAATCATAGCAGTTAAAGTGGAATTATAGCATTTTAATTGTGTATGATGAAAAGGCTCCTGCCAGCCAGTCTGTTTCTTAAGGCCAGTTCAGTAGTACTCTCCACCCCACCTTCTGCATGCAACAGAGACATCTGTTTACATCACCCTGCTGTTGTCCTTGTTCACCTCAACCTGTGACCAAAAGGGCTCTTGATATGCAAAAGAAGGAAGCTTCACAGACAAGTTGGAATGTTACCCCCTCCTTTCAAGGTCTTTTTCAAGATAAGGTATCTTTTAAGAAGAATTGAATTTCTAAATAGAGAACAGTACTTCCTTGGGCTATTTAAACAAATTACATTTAAATTGACTTATGCACCATTCAGGTCTACAATTCAAATGTTTATTAACTGTATTTTATTTATCAAAATGTTTATATCCTACCTTACATCAGCAGTTAATGTTGCATTCACATGTTAATGTTGTAGATTTTAAACTGTTGTCTTATACTTTATATCCTCCACTAATCCTCTCACAAGTGAGGAATTTCACAGGAAAAGGCACTGCAGGGGTTGGACGTGATGGCCATTGTGGTCTCTTCCAACTCTATGATTCTAGTTTCTGTGACAGTTTCTGAGGTCAATGTATATTCCTTTCTGAGACAGACCCTGAACTCTCAAACTTAATGAAAATGAAACACTGTAATTAGTAATGCCTAATGAGAAACAGTGTTTCAGCACTTGTGTGTGTGCCTTCAAGTCGCCTGTCATCCTATGGCAACCCCATGAATTTCAGAGGGTTTTCTTAGACAAGGAGCTTTCAGAGGTGATTTTGCCTGTTCCATCCTCAGAAATATAGCCTACAGAAGTTGATATTCGTTGGCAGTCTCCCATCCAAGTACTAACCAGGATTGAGCTTGCATAGCTGCCAAGAGCAGATAGGATCTGGTGCCTTTAGGGTATTTAGGTCTTTAGGTGAAAAATATTACCTATACAAAGAAACATTAAATGCAGAGACGTGAACTTTGCTACCCAGACAACATTTTGTCTCTTTTCATGTTTTGGCTCTTTTCACTTAGATCCAGTATGTGATACAAACTAATCTTGTCCTTCTTATCCTATGTCAGGAGTGGGAATCATGTAGCCCTCCAGATGTTGTGGATTGCAACTCCCATAAGCCCTAAGCAACATAGCCAATGGTGAATAATAATAGGAAGTACAGTCCAACAACATAAAAAATGTTTCAAGTTAAAGATTTCCTAGAAAACCAAGTGTCCTAGAATATAATTTTCAGCCGTGCTAAATAAGAAATTCTTCACCAGTATGTGAAATAGTAGGCTGCATGCTACATGCAGCATTCACTTGTACAAACACTCCTATGTGCATAGGGCCTTCACAGTGGGTGCCCTTAGACAAACAAGGCTTGCTGCCCAAGGCAACAGATTCAAGGGGGTGGCACGTAGAGTTGGACAGAGTTGTGCTTTCTCTGCTGCTGCCCTGCACACTCTGATCTAACCTGCTGCACTCAAGTAGAAGACACTGTTCCACCCCCATCAGTGAAGTACAGTTCAACTTCCAGTCCTGTCAGCTTCTGTTATAAAACAGGAGGTGCATCTTGTCCCTTGCCTCAGGCAGCCAAACAACTTAGGTTGGCTTTGAGTGTCTCTAGTAAATAAGGGTGGTTGGAGACTATGCGTATTCCAAGGTCTTTTTGAAAACAAACTTGCCTTCCTCCGAAGAACCTTGCAAAGGTTCATGAGAATAGGAAAGCAAAAGACATATAAAAGTGCTAAAATGGCTCTGGGTGTTTTTCCTTCAGCTGTCTTTTCCCCACCAGAGTCAAAGTTCAAGTGCATACAATGCAGGTCTCATGTTCCTTAAATATCTAAGATCTGCTAAACTGTTCTAATTGCAAAACAGAATAGATACTTGTGATCCTGTGTTCTGGTTTATACTGCCTTCAAGCAATACTGGTGTCCAATTTTTTTTAAAATACTTTTCCCAGTAGGTGTTTCTTTTTTTCACACCATTAAAAAGCATGTTCATAACTAAACAATATGAGGATTTTAAAATGTAGATCTATTTTTTTATCTCAGTGGTTATTTATTTTATCATGAATAAGACTTTTTGGAAATGTGTAATAATAAATACATTTTATAGAGATTGAGAAGACATGGAGTTCCCATTACAAGCCATGACAAATAAAAGATTATACACACACACACTATTATTTCCACACACATGCTTCTCTTCTTTACACACACATGCTCCTCTTTATAACTACAGGTACAGGATTTTTTAAAAAGAAAATAGTAAGCTGCTTTTCAATCATAAATACAATTACTAGTACAGAAAGCTTCTTCAAGCAGCACTGAGGTGATGCAAGAGAGAACCAATGAAAGCAGGACTTGGTGACTGAATCATGCCACAATCCATTTTGAAGTGTTGGCACTAGCTGGTGCTGGATGTATTGAAAGTAGTGGCATTTTGGCAAAAATGTGGTTGCAGTTATGACATGTGGGCAGCCATCCTGTTGGTGAATTACAATCTTATAAGTCAGACTTACAACATTGCAACTCATGGAGGCTAGAATTTTCTACAACCATGCAATGGCCAAAATCCCCTCCCCACAAAACTCACACCATTAACACACCCCCTCTCCTCACATAAGCATCTCCATGTTGTCAGAGAACAGGGAGATCAGTGGGGACTCATCTAGCTATTTTCCAGTAGCTGGATGTGCTGCAACAGGCATCTGCAGAAACCTCCAGGGGTCCTTGGAAGGTCCCTGCAGGTGATGCCCATACAGCATATCCAACTACATGAAAATAGCAGGCTGTGTCTCTGCTGACACAACCCACATTCTCCAACAACACAGAACAACCATGTTTAGGGCAGCTGCTCTGCTTACAAGGTGGGTTGGGGAGTAGCATTGGGAGACATAGCTACAGAGCCATAGTTACATGATGCACGTATGTCTTCTGATGCAAGATCTTGGCTGTGATTTTGAAAAAAAAAGAGCACAATAGTTTCATTACTTGATTTACAGTACTAAAGAACCTTTCTAATTCAATTATCTATGTGTGATAGACAAAATAAATAACTTATCAACCAATCAATTAATCCTATCATGTTTTCTCAGAATTCCTTAATTCAAAGAGGTTTAGTTCCTAGTAATTTTTCAGAGAGATAATGATGTTAGAATGTTTCAATATGAAAACAACAAGTCTTGTGGCACCTTAAAGACTAAGCAATTTATTTCAGCATAAACCCACAAATCTGAATCCAAAAGAACAGGCTATAGTCCACAAAAGCTTGTGCAGAAATCAGTTGGTTAATCTTTTAGGCCTCAAGACTCCTTTTCATACTCCCTGAGCATTGGACTACAACCCTGGAGACAATGGTTTGATTCCCTCCTTGGCCATGGAAACCCATTGGATGACCTTGGTCACATCACACACTCAGCCCTCAGAAAAACCTTGTGATAGGTTGGCCTTGGGACTGTCATAAGTCGGAAATGACTTGAAACCAAACAACAAACAACAACAACAGAGTTCCTTGAAATTCTACACTGCACAGTCTTCTGGTCATTAACATTGTTTGATTTTACACACTTTAGTCCTATCTAATTTAAAGAAATTTGCATTGTCCTGATGCAAATTTGCAGTAATTGGATTACCCTCTAGAGGAATATAGTTACTAATTCAATTATTATTGTGCATGACTAGCAACATAACTTCCTTACTTCCTCTGAGATGGAAAAAAGTTGATTTTATACTTTCTCCCAATACAATTCAGTGTATTAAAGCAAATCACCTTCTCACCTCTCTACCACACAATGAAGCCCAGGTGTTGTTTGCACTTGCCTTGGGGAAGGCAAACACTCAAAATTAGTTGGAACAGTACTAAACCAAGTAAGATGTCTCTCTCAATAAATTTCTCCCCTTTTGTATCTCCACAAGTCAAAAGACAACCTGTAGAAAAACGTGGATAATGTTATATATTTTAGGAATCATGCTGTACTCTTGGAAAAAAAAGGGAGGAACCTTTTCCTCATTCCCCAAACCTTTGAGAAATGAGTGACCTGCAGGTCCCATGATCTCTGCAATTTGTACTCCATTGTGCAATATCAGAAGTCAGTAGTCTTTCAAGTTTCTATCAGCACGGGAAAAAAGAAGGCAAGATTCCTATCTGCATTTTGTTTCATTGTTTTAAGACATGTTGCCACCGGAAGCTGCTGCCATTCTTTAGCTGAGTGCACTGTTTATTTTTGCCATCTGTGCGATCAGCATTTTTGAAAACTACATGTTAATCTTTATCTTATTTGCATTCTTAGCCATGCTAAGATGATCATTATAGCTTCCATTTCTCATTTGCATGTTGTGTTTCCTATTATGAATAAATGGAGTTTAAAAAAGGGTGTCTTGTCACTGGAGCAATAACCACAAATGAACCCAGTCAAGAGAAAGCACTAAGCAGTGATCTGAGAACAAGACCTTGTTATGCTATCAACTGCACTATCTTTTACCCTCCCCTACTCCTGATCTTAATAGTGTAATGGCAACAAAGTGCTCTTTTTCTTCTTCTTGTACCTGTAACACTACCTTGAAAATTTTCACAGCCTAGAGATGAATAAACCATTATCTCCTGTTACTATCAGCAACCCATTCTGCTGTTTAGAACACTCTGTAGAGGTTGACTGAAAGATTAGAAAACTTCACCAAATATTGGTTATGCATATCTTCTGACATTTTACTGACTCTACTGAGACTTTTCATTTTTCCATAATAATTTTAGATTACAGCTCAAATAATCCCTGAGCAGTGGCCATATTGGCTGGGGGATATTGGGAGTTGTAGTACATAAATATAATATTTTATTACATTATAATATGTAATTTTAATATAATTATAATCTAATCCAATAAGCCAGCATGCTGTAGTGGTTTGAGCATTGGACTATAATCTTGGAGACCAGGGTTCAATTCACTACTCTGCCATGGAAACTCACTGGATGACCTTGGGCATGTCACACACTTTCAGCCCCAGAAAACTCATAACAGGGTTGCCTTAGGGTTGCCATAAATTAGACATTACTTGAAGATACATCACAGTAACAGTACAAGAATAACTTTCCCCAGCTTTTTCTTGGGGCATGGCACTTTCACTTCATCAGCTTCTTGTACTATCCAACAGATGCCTTTAATACAAAATGAGAACGTAATAGAGCATGTTACCACAAATAATAGATCATGTTACCTCCTTCACTGTTGGTCTGTTTATTTGTTTATTAGCTAAGATGGTCTGAGCAGTTCACAAAACAAAATTACACTGCATTCCTCAGGTGCAATCCAAATGCAGCATGAATGGTCACTGAACAAACTTTACATTGATTCAATGGTGAGATTGGGAATTAAGGTAAAATGTACCACTAGGGACACAATTTTGATTGAGGTAATAGATTGCACAACAGGGGGACATTCAGGGCTCACAGTACCCTAAGACTAGGCAAGGGGGAGCTGCACCATTCTGGAACAATCTGGCAAAATTGGACCACCAAGACTCCTATGTAGCTGAGTCCCCTCAAGCATTGTTGATAGCAAAATAATGATCATTATATTTCAATTCAAATTGTTACTAGTTAGATCAATTGGCTTCTCATCATTTTGGGACTGTTGTTGGCTAGGACTGGTCTGAGTTCTGCAAGAAAATGCAGATTTTTGTGAAGACTTTGACAGGGAAGATCATCACCCTGGAGGCAGAGCCAAGTGACACCCTTGAGAATGTCAAGGCCAAGATTCAAGATAATGAAGGCAGTCCTCCCGACCAGCAGAGGATGATCTTTGTAGGGAAGCAGATGGAAGATGGCCACACTTTTTCCGATTATAATATCCAGAAGGAGTCCACCTTGCACCTGGTCTTGCATCTGAGAGGAATGCAGATTTTTGTGAAGACCTTGACAGCAAAGACCATCATCCTGGAGGTGGAGCCAAGTGACACCATTGAGAATATCAAGGCCAAGGTCCAAGATAAAGAAGGCATACCTCCTGACTGACAGAGACTCATCTTTGCAAGGAAGCAGCTGGAAGATGGCCACACTCTTTCTGATTACAGTATCCAGAAGGAGTCCATCTTGCATCTGGTTTTGTGTTTGAGGGCTGGTTTTTGAACTTGCTGCTTTCCTACAGCCACCCAAATAAAATTTATTGCACTTGGTTTCAATAAAGCTGTTGCATTCCCCTCCCCCCAAAAAATTGTTACTAGCCTCAGGTGGATGATGATGTTGATGATGATTGTTCAATTGTTTTGAAAAACATACTTGCCAGTCGTCAAAACTGATAACAACCTGCCTGTCAGTCCTGAGACCCTGATCTTAAAAACAGTTCTGAGGTCCTCTGATCTCCCTACATCCAAGGTCATGCTGGCAATCTCTCCCCCTTGCACTACCCCAACCCCTAGCTTCAGAGACAGTTTTTGAGGTGTATGGGGAACTGTGGGTGAGAGACTGCTCCTCTCCCAGTTTTGCTAATGAAAGCATTTCTCTCAATGAAATTGTCCCACTAATATATTGTAAGGAGAAAAGTCTTATCCAAAGTCTTGTTGTATCTTGTATTGTGAGCTATGAATGAGTGGATGGCTTGTCACCTGTAATCTGAATCCAACCTCATGAGAACCCAGCTTCAAAGCCATTATGCTCTGGTAATTTCAAAAGAATGAATATTGAATGGGCTTGCTTTTCAGGATGCTGTTTTTCCATTAAAGTGCAAAATGCTACATGTTTATCAGAGAGAAGAAGAGTTTGATGATTTCTCAACATGCATAATATTAAATGCTAGATGTATCTTATTCCTAAACGGTTTTACTCAGAAGTGATCCCCCTAGTTTAATAGAAATTACTTCATGGAACATATGTTTAAGGACCTATGCATTTTTATGTGGAAGTAAATCTACATTCTGACGGGGTTTACAATGGTGCCACACCCACCCAACCCTATGAACATTTAGTAGTTAGTTCCACCCTGGTTGGTAATTAGCTTGTTTCATGTCTCCTGATATATCATATAAAATTACTTGCAAACTTCAAAAGGAAGAAACAGCAGAAACCTTACTTTTTAAAATTACACTGCCCACAATATTCCAGCTGCTTTTTAAAACTACAGCTCCCAGAATCTACCACTCAGCATGATCAGTAGTTGTGCCAACTGAGGGATTCAGGGAGCTGTAGTGTGAAAAACTAGCTTTTTAACACTCTGAAGAGGATGCCAATGATTCTGAAGTTTTCTAATGATTATGCAAAAAAGAAAAGCCAATCCAAAAATCAAATCCTTTAAATGAAGGGAGCTTCAATCACTGACTTTCAAAAGGGTAGACATAGGACTGAGGTCAAAGTTATTGGAATGCAGAAACTTTATGCCTAGCAGGGTCCCCAAGTTTTCAAAATACCAATGTGGCACAGTCAACATTCATGATACATGGGGCTGATAGTCAGAAAGTGGCTGTGAAGAAGATTGTGTTCTACTAAAATACCAAATAAAAGCATTGATTTAACTTAGCTATGGATATCTTCATAAATTAATATACTGCCTACATTCTCCAAATATAATTTACATGATGTACTTCATGAAAATCCATACTTGGTTTCTTTATTGGCATTCATCAACAATCCTGAATCCATTTCAAAGATACTTGACAATTGTGATTCAAATTAATCTGATTCTCAGATTTGGTTAGATTTTACTGAACATTTGTCCCCCACATCACTCTTACAGCCCAAAAATGTGATTTAGTGGAATCTCATTCAGTCTATGGAAGGAGTGAGCTTTCTGGCTCTCAAATAAGGGGTATCCCTTACAATAAGGGACATCGGGCAGCCCTAATGCCTTAGCAGTATGTATGGCTGTCTAGCAGACATTTTACCAGGTTACCAAACCCTAGTTCTTACGCATGTCCTAAATAAGGAGCCTCTCTCTGGAAATTTACACACAAAAAAATCCATATCAAGGAATCTTTTGTTCTCAGCCCAAAGTGTGACAAACACAACAGCCTGAAATCATAGTTTAAATGTTATCAGCCTCCACCTAAACCATTCAGATTACCTATCAAGTAATCATGGTATTCTTTAACTTTTATTTTGGAAAAGCTATTTTTAAGCTACTGAAGTTTGGTTTATAACCTGACAATTGGATCATCTAAAAAGCAAGCTAAAACCTTCACATGCCTTCAGGCATCATGTGATTTTCAACAAAGGATGGGCTGAACCCAGAACTTAATGAATAGATAGTTAACAAACAATTTTATCCTACCTATTTGGGCAGCCTAAAATCCTAATTTGGGCAGCTATTAATTAAATAAGTAAACCATTTCTTGGTTCATTTAAACATGAGTACTAACAGCTTTCTCGCAAGCTATTTGAAATGTTAAGGTCACTTCAAACTTTGAATTATTTTACTGTAGTTGGGGAAAGTCAAACCAAACAAGAAGCAAAACACAAATGTAAAGATGGAATAAAAATTTTTATCTAGAAATTATATCAGTCAAATATTTAACTAACATTAATGCAGCCCTATTGTTCTGAAAATTAATATGCACATGATTAAATGAAAATATGTGGATAGATCTGAAGAAACTTGGAAACCCTACATTGTGTATATTACTTGTGTGAACTCTGAATTTAACCCACCATCTGATTAAACTTTATTTTGGAAAAATGTATTTTGAATATTAAGAATAATATACAATTCAGTAAAAAAGTGTTAGATGTACAGTGATAAACAGTGATATATATTTGATTTATTAACTAAGATTGGAGGATAAGAGGAAGGGTATGAGGCAACAAAAATTAGGGGGAAAAGCATGTATGTGTGTGTGTCTGTATGCTCACACCATGCTCACATTAGTATTTTAATAATTTTGGAGCTTTATTTTAAAACAGTTACTCAAACAGAAGAACAATCTATTTAAATATTCACAAGTATTCTAATAATCTAATGTCCACATAACGTTTTTGTTTAAATTTAAAATTTAAAAAAGAACTTGTGGAAAATTTTAGAGAACCGTAGAAACTGGAAGAACTAGGAAGCACCTGTAATGATTTATAGTGGAAACAAATGCAAGCAAGTTTGCTCTAAATTTTCACCCTAAAAATTGCCCATTTTCACCACCAAATATCAGTAAATTGCAGCTATTCACCCTAAAGCTATTTATGTTTAGTCATCAAAATATGGCCAATGTGTCTAGTGCAAGGATGGGAATCATGCAGCCCTCCAGATATGGTGGGATTGCAGTTCCCAGCACTCTTCACCATCGCCTTTATTGGTTAGCATTGCTGGGAGTTGCGGTCTAACCACATTTGGTGGGCCCTATGAGTCTCCTTGGTGGGTTTACCTACAGGTAAATGGAAAAACAGATGGTAGAATTAAAGCACAATCCTATGGACGTCAGCTCAGGATACACTGATCCATATCCTGTCTTTGCACATTTCCACACGACACTCTTATAGCACGATGATTCCACTTTCAACCTCCTATGGAATCCTGGGGTTTGCAGTTGGCCCCTCCCGGAACTGCAAACCCCAGGATTCCATAGGAGGTTGAAAGTGGAATCATCCCGCTATAAGAGTGTCGTGCAGAAATGGCCTTTTCCCCCAGTACTGGAAGTCAGACCATTTCCGCACTGTACTGTTATAGTGCTATTATTCCACTTTCACCATCCTGTGGAATTCTGGGGCTTGTAGTTTCCTGAGGCCAAAGAGCTCTCTGGCTGAGAATTCTAAATGCCTCTTTCTAAACTGCAAACCCCAGGATTCCATAGGATGCTTAAAGTGGAATAATAGCACTATAGCAGTGTAGTGTGGAAATGGCCTCAGTGCAAGTGAAATCCCAGACACTCTGGGGTACTAGAACACTCCAAATCCCGGAGGGCGGAATCTCCAAAAGCAGCTTTTCCACGCTGTGCTCCAAACCACTTCTGGACCCTATCACCGGCCGTTTCCGCACACTCTGTTTAGCGCATGATTCCACTTTCAACCTCCTCTGGAATCCTGGGGTTTGCAGTTTCGGGAGGGGCCGCCGGCCCCTCCCGAAACTGCAAACCCCAGGATTCCAGAGGAGGTTGAAAGTGGAATCATCGCGCTACAACAGGCTGTGCGGAAACGTCCATCAACATCTGCCAGGCGTGATTCAGCCGTAAGCAGGATTCGTTGCGAAACGGGCGATTTCCCTCCTTACTGCCGATGTCTGATTCCCAACCTCTTTTTTTGGCTGGCCTCCTCCACGCCGGAGCATGGCGTGCTCGGCCTGGGTGGCTTCCAGTAAACAAAACTTTTGCTCCTTCCCCGGGACGCCCCCTCCTCCCCCCCCCCGGCTTCCCGCCCTCCATCCTCCCCTCCCGCTCGCATCACGGGATCGGGAGTCACGAACTTTGCGGGATTAACCCCAGGCCCCGCCCTCGGCGCGTTTCAACCAATCAGGACGCAAGGGGGGCCGGGCCAGCTGGGGCTCGGAGAGAGTATGAGTGAAGCCCCGGACCCGAAAGGCGCCGCAGTCGTCGGAGAGCAGAGGGGCGCGGAGGGTGTTGCTCCCGCCAGGTGAGTCGAGACGTGTTGCTTCGGCTCTGGCTGAGGCGCTTCCACTGCTTCTCCTCCCCTCTTTCCCGTATATTTTTGGAGTTTCTGGTGGTCCTCCTTAAGGCCCTGTGAGGGACCCTCATTGGAACCCATGGTTTGCCTCCCTCTCTTGACTTTCGGGGGGGGGAGCGGTGCTGAGGGGAGAGCAGCTCCAGGCTTTGAACCCCAGGGGCCGGGAGGGCGTTGTTGCCTTGCCTTGGCCAGCGGGGACGCGGACGCGGCTCGTTCGTTTCGGTTATGAAACGGCGGGTCCGGGGAAGGTCGCCTCCCTACTGGGCCCCCCGGCTCCTCCGCTCCCTCAGGCCGTGTCCGCACGAGGCAGTTATAGCGCTATGATTCCACTTTCAACGTCCTATGGAATCCTGGGGTTTGCAGTTTGGGGAGGGGCCGGCCGCTTCCAGTAAACAAAATTTTTGCTCCTTCCCCGGGACGCCCCCTCTCCCCCCCGGCTTCCCTAAACCCCAGGATTCCATAGGACGTTGAAAGTGGAACCATAGCGCTATAACTGCCTCGTGCGGACATGACCTCGGATTTGGGTAGCCGCCTTGGCGAGAATTATTCTGAGATTCGGAGCTCTCGGCCCCGGACAGGCGCTTTCCCTGCGGCCGGGGTTTCCCCCTCACGTTCCCCTTATCGCCGTCCCTTCCCCTCTGAAGGAGGCCGCAGCCGGCTTCTCCTTGGATGGCTGCCCGCCCAGGCGTCGCCCTTCCAGCCGGCGAGGAGGAGGAGGAGGAGGAGGAGGAATCAACAGCGGCGCTTCCCGGCTCTCCGCCTTCTCTCCTCTCGATCCCCCCCACAAGCTGGCGCCGCATCCCTAGTCGGAGGGGCTTGTTGACTCTAGGCCTGGTTTCTCCTCTCACTTCCCTCCCCCTCTCCCCATTCGCTTGTCATGTGAATTGGGACTCGCGTGTCTATTTACTGCGGTGGGTCACGTGCCTCAGGTCTCCCCCCCCTTTTTTTTGGTATCTCTCCCCCCATCTTTGGTATCTCTCCGCCCCATCTTTGAAGTCAGGACAGCGGAAGTGATTCCTGGAAAATGGCCGGATGACTCACGTATCCCTGGTTTTGGAAGGCTCCCAAAAGTCTCCCGCTAGTCAGATCCCGGCAGGAATGTTTGTCTTCTCTCTGTCTGGGTTGTTTTCCTTGTGGTGAGGAGAGGAGAAGGATTTGAGGAGGGAATTGTCTCCTTTCTCTGGGCGAAGCGGATCCCCCTCCCTTAGCTCCACAAGCCTCTCAGCTGAATCCTGTATGAAAAACGTTTCTTCAGTGATAGTTAAGAGAAGTGAATGCTGTGCTATTTCTGCACTACATGGTTATAGTGCGATTATTCCACTTTCAACATCCTACGGAATCCTGGGGTTTGCAGTTTAGGGAGGAACATTTCAGAATTCTCAGCCAGAGAGCTCTTGGGCCTCAATGAACTACAAATCCCAGAATTCCACAGGATCTTGAAAGTGGAATAATAGCGCTATAACAGTGTAGTGCGGAAATGGCCTCAGTTTAGTTCTAAGTATTCAGAGGGGCTGGCAGTTTCTCAGAATTCCTAGGTAACTTGTGTGAATAGTAGATGACTTTCAGATAATGTCCCCTTTGGATTTCTCACTTGACTGGCATTGGGAAAAGATTAATGGGGGAAAAAATGTATCTAAGAATGACATATGGGAGCTTTAATATTTTCCTGATCAGCAATGGGCTACTGCACCATGCTCCTTCCATATGGACAGATTCTAGCTTCAAAAATACTTGGGTATGCATACAAGAAAGGCAGTAAAAATATTTGAAAGGGTACTTTTTTTCATTTGCTACCAAAATATATTATTTGGTATTGAGCTCACATTGTTGTTATTAATGGTGTGGGGAAGAAGAAGAATTATCCCATCCACACCTGAGAAATTTTGGTTAGCATATCAAAGGTATTCCTTGACTCATCCCTACTTTCCATTTACTGTATTTGCTGGCGTATGAGACACATCAATATATAAGATGCACCTTATTTGCATGCTGGAAAATACTGTTTGCAGGCATATAAGATGCACTGCCATGTAAGACGCACCCTATTTTCGAACAGTATTTTTCAGGAAAAAAAGTGAGTCTTATATGCCAGCAAATAGGGTATAATCTATGCTTTGCTTTGTTACTTTGCAAGCCTGTACGTATCTGAGAGTTCAGGCAATGGGAGACATTTCTGTGTTCTTATTTTTGTACTGTTAAATCACTGAGATGCTCCCGTAAGGAATGAGCTGTAATTTCAGTTGTGCTAGCTGCCTTGGGTGATAGCAGTGTGGTGAACCTGTGCTACCTTTTTTGAAACAGTAGCATATTTTCCCTTGCTTGGAAAGTTACTTCGTCTGTGCTCTAACTTTGTTCATGCCTAATTTAAGCAAAAGAAGTTGTCTTGTTCAGCCAGATTTTCTCCTTAAAGCAGGTTTCACTATGAAGGTGTATCTGTGTGTATTGGCCCTCGTTTTGGAGGCGTGCTTTGCTGCTCCCAACCTAGACCCTGCTTTGAATGATCACTGGAACACATGGAAGACGTGGCATGGCAAGACATACCATGAGGTGATTATTGACTACGGGGGCTTTGCTATTCAAAGGCATTTTGAAATGGTCTGGTTGGAAATATCTTTGAACGGTTTGTAGGAAGGACTGCATTAAGTGGTCTACTACAGCATAGACACTCCAGTTGCTTGGATTCCATTTCCCCTCATCCCCAGTCAATGTTAAGAGCTACTAGAGTAGGGTCTGTGGCAAATCATGGTGCTAGATCAGGCATAGATAACATGATAGTTTCTAGATGTTTTGTACTATCATTCCCATAAACCACAATTAACATAGGAACAGTCAGGCAGTGTGGGAACTATAGTCCAGAACTGCTGGTGAGTACTAGGTTCCTTCCTTGTATTCTGTTTTTTCTAGCATTGATTGGGATTTTAATACAAAAACTGTTTTCAGTTTTGACAATATTAGTTATTTGCTACTTATGGCCATTTCTGCACTATAGTGTTATAGTGCTATTATTCCACTTTCAACATCCTATGGAATCCTGGGGTTTGCAGTTTGGTTCAAACTTTTTGTGCTTGATTTGAGTTGAGGGTATATATGTAGCAGAGATGGCTGTTCTTAAAAATATACAACAAACATTCCCATAGATCAAAGACCTTGAATTAATTTGTAAAATAAGCATCCTGTACATGAACTGTATAGTTTAAAAGGGCTAGCTGAATTAATGGCACATCCTTGGTTATATCCTGCATGAAAAGAGAAGCTATCTATTGGAAATATTTTTAAGGCTTAATTCAAGCATTGTTCCACAACACATTTAAGGAATATAGTCAGCCCACCATATCCACAGATTTTGTATCAACAGATTCAGCCAACCATGGGTTGAAATATTTATTAAAAGTCCAAAAGCAAACTTTGATTTTGCCCTTTTTCCTACACCATTGTACATAATGGAACTTGAGCATTCATTAATTTTGGTACTAGAACCAAACCCTAGTGGATACCAAGGTGTAGTTATGGCTTTGCATGCTGTCTTGAACTGACAAAGTGATTTGTGTTCAGCCACCAAACCAGAACTGGTTACCATAGTGTGCTGTGATTTTGCATGACTGATGGCAGCAATAGTTGTTGCAACAGAGGGTAAGGTGAAGCTTAACAGGTGTAGACAGGAGATGGAGAAAATAAAAGCAGGTAAGTAACTCTAAACCATGACTTGCATGCATCCTTAGCTGGTTTCTAAAGTGGTTAATACAATCCATGGTTTGTTGTGATTACTGGATTTGGCCAATGTCTTCAGCATCTGTTGAAGACTAAACATTAATCTTTTCTTCTCTGTACTCGTACAGAAAGAGGAAGGCTGGAGAAGAATGATCTGGGAGAAGAATCTGAAGATGATTCAGTTGCACAACCTGGACCACAGCTTGGGCAAGCATAGCTACAGACTGGGAATGAATCATTTTGGAGACATGGTATATATCAGCAAAGTTAACAGGGCTGCTTCTCTGAGTAATTGCATAGTTGTCATGCTGATGTATTTCCTCCTTCTTCCAGACCAATGAAGAGTTCAGACAAGTGATGAATGGCTATAAACACTCCAAAACAGAAAAGAAGTACAGAGGATCTGAGTTTCTTGAACCAAACTTTTTGGAGGCTCCAAAATCCATTGACTGGAGGGAAAAAGGATATGTAACTCCAGTGAAGGATCAGGTATGCATCTGGGTTCCTGTATGTGGCTTGGTTGTATGCAACCGGCTTAGACAGCTGTTTAAAGCAGTGGTTTCAATAAAACATTGCACTAGCAGAAGTCAGCACACTTGCACAAACATGCCTCTGAAAGCCCTTTTTACAGCCTGAAAAATCACCTCTCAAGAGTAGTTGGTTCGTATAGCACTAATGGAATCTGATTATCTGTAATAATGTTAGGATCTTTGGAGCTCCATCAGCTCTACTGGTTATCATCTTGATTTCATCTTATTGCTTGAAGCTTTAGCAGAGGTTCAGAAAGTTGCTTTGTTGGACTGCAAATACCAGCATGGCTGGTGGTTAGAGTGCTCTGGGAATAGTAGTCCAAAGATTAACTTTCCTGAGCTCTGAGCATTAGTAGTTCTCTTCCTTTGACTGTGCACTTGATGATGAAGAGAGCATTTGCCTTTCCTTCCTCTGCAAGCCCTTTTCTTTGCAAGCTTGTTCATGCCAGGAAATGGAGGCTGGGTAGAGCTCTGCAACTGCTAAGGTTTACAGTGAACTTGCTTGCCTTGCACATTTGCAGTGCTGTTGCTACCAGTGCCTGGCTTTACCTAGACAGCTTAGAGTAAGAATTAGAGTGACCAAAGCTAAGGCTGGTGATAAGAAAATGGCAATATAGAGACCATACAGTAGGATAAGGGTAATAAATCCTTAATCCCCATATGTTTTGGACTATGACTCCCCTACTCCTTTACTATTGGCTATGCTGGGTGGGGTAGTTGGAGTTGCAGTGCAAAACATCTGGAAGGCTAGAATTTCCCTACTGAAGCAGTAGGAGAACTCACTGCTTAATTCTGGAGGAGAACTCGCTGCTTAATTCTGGAAAGTTTAGTTGCTGACAGAAGTGCTTCTGTTGGAAGGCAAACCGATGGAAAAAGCAAACTTAATTGGCCCGTGGGCTGTGCTGGCTAGAGGATTCTGGGAATTGCAGTCCAGCTTTCCCAACCCAGGGTGAGCAGGTGGGATAGAACATGATAACAGTGCTTTCTCCCATTGCTAAAGTTGGATTTAAGCAAATGTGTGTCTCCATTTGTCTTTAGGGTCAGTGTGGCTCTTGCTGGGCGTTCAGTACAACCGGATCCCTTGAAGGACAGCACTTTCGTAAAACTGGCAAACTGGTCTCCTTGAGTGAACAAAATCTTGTGGATTGCTCTCGGCCTGAAGGAAACCAGGGCTGCAATGGGGGTCTTATGGATCAGGCTTTCCAGTATATAATGGACAATGGTGGCATTGATTCTGAGGAGTCCTACCCATACATTGCCAAGGTATGGTGGTTTCTTGGCCAGTGGTGCCTTCTTTGGTCAGGTTTCCTTCCCACCAATTTCCTTGTCAGACCTAACAGGTCAGTAGATACATTAGGGAAGTAAATTAAGGAACAGCAGCAGAGAATATTCAAATATCTGTGATTGTCATTGGATGTGGGATACTTGCCTGCTAGCCTATTTTGTTGACAGTGCAGCAGATTAAAATGATTAACTTCTTTTTTCCCCCCGATCACAGGAATGCTTTTGAAAGACTTGAACAATGAGAATGCTGTGGTTTGAATTTTAACTGGATTGCATTTGTTCAGTAACTGCAATCTCGGCTGTTTTTGCATATTTGTGGTGTTTTTTAAAATTGGAACACTAGTGTTTGAATGAGCTAGCTAAATCTTGCATTTTAAAGTTTCAATCATGGCAAATGTTTTTGTCTTTTAAGGATGATGAAGATTGCTTGTACAAGTCTGAATTCAATGCTGCTAATGACACTGGATTTGTGGACATCCCAGAAGGACATGAACGGGCCCTCATGAAGGCAGTGGCTTCAGTTGGGCCAGTCTCTGTTGCTATTGATGCAAGTCACTCCACTTTCCAGTTCTATGAATCAGGTGAGGCATTGTTCATGTGAAAACCATTTTTTGTGGACTCTGCTGAACAGCCTTCCCCAATCCTAACACACTCCAGGCATTTCATTCCCAAATGCTAGCTAATCGTAGTAGAAAACTTTAGTCCACTACATCTGGAGGGCAGTACACTGGGGAAGGCTAGTATAGGGTGTATTGTTCAGTTGTCAAGAGAACGCTGATGAAAAAGCTGGAGATGTTAACTATGAAGCTTGCTTTTGTCTTATAAATATGAGCAGCAGTACTTGGGTACATGGTGCCGTTAGTCTTGTGCATGAATAGGTCAGATAGCAATAAGATTTGAAACAAAGCTAGAACCTGCCTTCTCTAGTGATTTGGAGGTTGGCTTAAAAATGTGACTGGTCCATTTCTGTCTCCTGAGATCCCAGTGGATGTCAAACTGTAGAAGACTGCATGGGAGAGAATCTGTTTGTACTGCAACAGCTCTGTGCAAGAACATAAGCAAAATCCAGACCATTTCCCCCCTATCTGGCACAGTCCTTTCACTTCATAGGGTGCATGTTGGATCCCAAAGAGCTTGGTCTTATCCAGAACCCCAAGAAGTAAATGAGACTGCCTTACTCAGAGACTTCAGCAGATGCCGTGATAGTCTGAGGCCCTTTTCGCACCTTATCTTTTCTCAGCGTGGGTGCGCAGGGATCACACAAGAAGCCTCTTGGGAGAGGCACTCGCGTTCCCTCTGCTTCTCCACCGCACCAGCTCCGTACTGGCATGAAGGAAGCGTGAGGACTCCGCCTCTTCCTTCTGCAGCGCAGCCAGGTACTTTCCCAGTCTGCGCTGGGGGAGGAAGCACGAGGGCCGCATCTCCAGAGGCTCCGCACGCAAGGTAAATGTGTGGGGCCTGGGAGCAATGCACAATCATGCATCATTTTTGGCAAAAAGCCGAAAATGATATGTTGTGCAATTGCCGCCTAATGGCCTCAGGAGCATGGTGCAATTGCAAAGACGTCATGTGAAACAGTCCTCACAATTGCGTGACACTCCAGAGGCCATTTCACGTGAGAAATGGTGTGCGAAAAGGGTCTGAATCTTGTTTGTTTTTATATATGGACGTCTGAATAGAACTCTTTGCAGAAGCTTTGCATCTTAGTGCTTTCTTTTTTCTTCTTGCAAGCCAGCATAGAAACACAGATCCCTTCCCTTTTCTGTATTTCTTTGAATAAGAATGGGGGAAATCTTGCCCTTTGTGAGATATTTAAGGATCGTAGTTGTTATACTGGACAAAATTTTAAATGAAGCCAGAGTCTCAGCACAGATAAAACAAGGAAAGAAACCAAGAAACTTGTATCTGAAACCCTGCAGAGTCACTATTGGTCAGCATGGTTAGTATAAACAGATTTGACTTTGCATAAAGTAGTTTCTTATACATGGTTGCATGAGACAAAATACTGTAAACCAAATCAAAAGGTAAAGTCATTTATCTTAAAATTTTAACCTATTCTTCCATTACTAGGAATTTACTATGACCCAGATTGCAGCAGTGAAGAGCTTGACCATGGAGTTCTTGTTGTTGGTTATGGCTTTGAGGGAAAGGATGATGATAACAAGAAAAAGTACTGGATTGTCAAAAACAGGTCTGTTTGAGGAGGCATGTCTAAAAGACTTGCCTTTGTTATATTAACAAATCTTTTGAAGATTTACACAGTGGTTTCATTGCATGTATGCTGAAACTTGTAAATTGTTCTGTTTATCCTGCAATTTCTGTAAGACATCATAGTTATGACCCCTTGACTGTCTCACTGACTGAGACTGCATTCAGTATTTTTAATGTCCAGCTTCTCAGCCAAGATAGCTGGTTTTGCAACTGTGAATAAATACTAAGGTATAACTGGGGTGTGGCATTTGGGTGATGACTAGCTTGAGGGAGAAGCCAGAAGGAGCTGCAGATAATGCTCAGCTGCTGGCTGATAATAAAGACTCTAGCCTTTTTTTGTTGTTGTTGATCTTTGTGGTGACACTTACCAGGTGCTGCATAGACACTAATATAGTCCCCCGCCTCCAGGCTTTCAATATAATAAACTTGATATAAATGGAATAGAGTGGGAAAAGAAAAGTGAGCATTGTTGTAGCTGTTCCAAAATACTAGTTTGTCTATTAAAATATTAGTTTGACCTATCAGAGTCTTAACTGTTGTATTTTTATTATTTCAGCTGGAGTGACAAGTGGGGTGACAAAGGTTATATCCTGATGGCCAAAGACAGGAACAACCACTGTGGTATAGCTACAGCTGCTAGCTATCCTCTAGTATAACTTCTCCAGGAAAAGAAGTTGCTGGTAAAGCCACAGCCATCTTCAACTTGAGAAGATGAACTACTGGAATGAGCTCTCCAGATTGTTGGTCTCTCCAGGCACTTTCTGAGGCCACTGAAGTATCCCAGTATGAGAAGGGACTTTAAACTGACTTGCACATGTTACTAATACATGTGCTTCCATCTGTTTCTTCCAAGGTCTGAGTTGTGTTTTTTTTAAACCTTGAGCCTCTGTGATGTTTACTTGATGGCAGTATGTGCCCACTTTTTTTAAACTTGATGTAAATGTTGCTTATGTATGATAGCTTGCATTCTGGCTAAATCATAGTTTCTTTTTTAATTTTAATGTTTTTTTTTTAAAAAAAATGGCTTGCACAAAAAGCTAGAGCTTTTCAAATAAACACTGAACATTTCAACATATGCAGAGGAGTTGTGTCCCTTTTGTATGTGGAAATTTGTCTTCCTCCCATTCTGTTGTAAATCATTTTGTGCCAGCCTCCATGTTTGTTCCCAAGGTGTCTAGAATATTACTCAGCAAGTAGAAAATCTAGAATGGCTGTCTCCAAAAGTGGGCTCCTCCACCTTAAATTGTACAGAATTGTCATCTCAGAAAGTAAAGCTACTTTGTTGTTTGCCTTCAAATTGTTTCTGATCCTAAGGTAAACTTATCATGGGGCTTACTTTAGCATTTGTGCAGAGTGGGTTTGCCTTTGCCTTTCTATTAGACCAAGAGAGAGTGGATTCCTCAAGGTCACCTAGTGGGTTTCCACATCCAAGCAATTTCCACATCCAAACTCCAATGCTCAGGCCATTATACCCCAGTAGAGCTGCTATACCTACTGAAATTCCCCTTTCTGTGCAGCTATAAAAGGTTGAAGAATCCTATTCTTTCACCACCCTCCTTCAGTGGAAGATACTGTTTGTGTTACTGCCTCCTTCAACTGAGTTTTGAAGATGGTTTCTGAAAACATGGAGGTGAGAGGGAGGATGGATGTGTGGCCTCATCAGCTCCACCCAGCGTGGCCAGTGAGTAAGGATTTGAGAACAGCAGTTAAAACCATCTGCTCAGGACCAAAGTTTCCTGTCCTTGCTTTAAGGCTCTTTTCAGATACTTAAGCTGTTTCATTTTCAGTCATCAACTTGGAGGCAGAAGGATAATGGTGAGGTCATCAGTCACTAAATGGGAAAGGGATGTTGGATTTTGGAAGTATCAAAACTGTTTGCTTGAGCAATAAAGCATAAGAGACACTCTCCATCCTATACTTCAGAAATCCATTTTGCAGCTTAAGCAAGAGTTGTAAATGTATGCTGTCACATGCCTTTGGTATCATGGGCATACAAGTTTGTTTCAAATTCCTGAATGTCACCATTTCCTGCTTGATGCCTCCTGACCTTGTCTATGAACAATGCTGTGTATGCAATCCCTAGCTCATTACTTACTGGTGAACAACCATACCAACATTTGCTTTGCATTCATAATACTATCATTTTGTCCTATAATTTGCATTGTGCCTTGCTGGACACTCTGTGTGTTTTTATTATCTGAGTTTAGAACACAAGTAGGACATCTGGCCATCCACATGATGTTGGATTGCATTTCCCATTATCTCTCACTGTTGGCTATGCTACCTGAGGTTGATAGAAGTTGCAGTCCATCAGCAGCTAGAGGGGCCACTTTTGTTCTCAAAAGACAATGAGAAATCATAAGGCAACGCAATTCCTACCCCTGCTGTAGAACAAGGCCTCAAGATAGAATGTGTGTTCTGGGGTAGAAAAAGGTTGTTGCACTGGGAAGTGGAAGAATGGGGGAAAGTACCCTATTGGGAGTCTACACCTTGCCAGATCAAAACAGGATCTTAGTCACTGTCTTTAGGACAGCTAGGGTGATAATTCCTAGATTGACCTGTCTTCATACATGTTAATGCCATTACCTTAGCTGAAGTAATAATCACGATACCTCCCTGCTCCATTCAATGCACAGAAAATAACTAGATTAAGTCATACTTCTGTATTGGTGATGGGACAGTACAATCTGCTGCAGAGGTAAAGAACACTTGGCCTTCCATATGGTGATGGACCATTCCCATTATACTTCATTAGGCAAGCTAGCTAGGGCTGAAGAGAGCTGGAATCTCACAGAGTGGGCGGGGGACATTACCAAGGGAGAGTATACCTGTTCAAGGGTATATTCAGTTCTGAGTTTGTACAAAAAGGAAAAGGAGAAATCAGCTGGCATCCTTTTAGTGAGCACAGAATTTGATTGTAACCTATTTTTGTTGTTGTTCCAGAAGTGGAAACTAGACTTTATAAACATAAAATAAACAAGATTAAAATCCCCACCCAACCAGCTTTTAGGTGATGCCACTCCAAAAATATGAACATTTCTATGTCAATGGAGGGCGGGGGGGGGTCAGCAGAAAAATATCTATTTTCCCATGCCTAGATGTGTAGCAAAGATGCCAGTCTGGAGGAAACAATGGAAACACGTCCAGCTATTTTCCTGTAGCTGAATGTCCTGTAACCAGCTTTCACAAGGGCCTTCTGAATGCTTGTTGCAGCACATCCAACTACAAAATAGCTGTACATGTTTCCATTGTTCAATAGATTTGGGCTGATGGTTTCAATACCTCAAAAATTCTAAGAAATGGAATAAAAAAAGGAGGTTTATATCTGATACTAGGCATTCCACATCATATCTTTGACAGAACTACTTGTAAAAAAATACTCTTAAGTCTGCGAGTTTTTCTTAGACATCAAGCATATCAGGTCTTTTAGTCTTTACACCTTACATCATATTTGTTGCTCAGTAAATATTTACCTTTGATAAGCAAGCAATTTTGATCTTGAATAAAAATATTATAAAGTTCGGCAATCCAGTCTTTGAACTTTGACTCCAAGCCAGAACTTTTGCAATGTTTCAATCCTTAAATAACCTTTGACAATATTGGTATAAAGAAGTATGGAAAATCACAATTAACGATAAGTTAACGTGGAATTAAGGCCAAAAAAGGAATACTGAAAGGGAATGATTTTGAAGCAATATGGAAGATATTTGTGGAAAAGGTATTAATAAAAAAGGAAGGTGTCATATCTCCACAAGAGTTACAAATCTCAAGAGTAACTTGAGATATAATTGGCTCTGGGGAAGGGGTACACTTAGGATACACTTAGTAACGGCATACTTAGAAATAAGGTTACATTCAGTAATAGCAATAGGTTAAATTTAGTTTGAAAGGGATAGAAAATAAGAATGAAATTACTTATAGTATATTTTTAAAGTGCTAATTATGAGAATAATAACAATGGGTATAACGAGAATGAGATTCAAATACATATAACAAAAATATATGATCAGTATGATTTGTAATACATTGAATAAATATCTTATGTTAATAGACTTAGAAATAGAAATGTAAGTATTTTTCTGTTGTAACTTTTTTTGTTTCACCTTTATGTTTATCATGTTATGTATTTTTTTCTTTTATAATTAATAAAATAAAAAATAACCTTTGATAATATAATATTCTCTCTTCAGATAGTATCCAGACATCTAAGCAATTCTGATTGTGGACTTATATCTTAGTGCATTTTTAATGTAATCGTTATCAACCTAAATCCAATCTGAGACCTAACTAAAGGAAAGCGTCTGGTTTTTATGTATTTATTGACTTACATTCAACAATTGCTTGAGTGGGTCTAACTGTACTTGCAACCAACCAATAGGATCCCAGCCATCTTTTTTACTATTCATAAGCATCTCCAAATTCTTAATTATATATATCATTAAACATTTTGCAGTTGCTCTGACATTTAAAAGAGGTGAGCTAACAATTTCTCAGTAGCCTTTCCTATAAAACTGAAGTGAACTATTCTCCTAAAATCCAGTCTTAGTAATGCTTAGAATAGAGCTATTGAAATCAATAATACACATGAAGAATGCTGATCCTTTTCCTCTCATTTCTTCTTATTTTTTCTTGTATCTCTCCATCATTTCCCCCTATCTTTGTTTTGATGGTCAACCCAAAGCCCTGATATTTAGGTATAAACAAACATGGTTTCCACACCCTGGCCTGTCCTAGAGATAAGTAGGTTGATCATTGAATTATATGTTCTGGCAGAGAAGTCTATCCTGCTCTGCAACCTGTTGACTCAGAAGTCAGTCACACTGAACTGAACAGGACTGTGTTCTTAATAAATGTGCTTAGATTGCAACATGATTGTGTGAGATATTTTGTTGTTGCTGCTACTGCTGCTATTGTGGAAAATAACCTATTTTAAGTCAATTTCTCACACCAGTGAAACCATAACAAAAAAAAGCCTACTCCCTCATACAAACATAGATGACAGGAAAGCAAATGATTTCATTTTAACATTGGAAGAAAACTTGATCAACTAGATTAGAACAGGAAATGGAACCTCCTACATTAGGTTTGCTTGAGTAGTAATTGGTAAATATGTGCGTGAAAGAAAGAAGAGAGAGAGAATGAGAAGACGGTTAAATGTTATTATTGTAGGGCTCTTTACAGTAAATGAGCATCTCATTCCAGGACATGAGGTGACAATGTATTCTCAATGTCATTTTGAATCAATGAAGTATAAAAAGCAGCTCTGCCTTGGGGCAGGATTTAGTTTTCCTAAGCAAACAAACAAATAAACAAACAAAAATTGTTATCAAATGCAATGGTTGACCGAGCAACAGAGAAGGCATATTATTTTTTCCTTTGGTAACTATTTCCTTCCATGACAAACTGTTCCGCAAGTAAATAGTACAGGACCTGCAAGAATGTTTGGCTTGGTTTCATGACCTGGAGAAGAGCCGAAATGCTTGTACACGCAATATTGTCAGCTCTTGTTGAATCACGGGGCTTTTCCACACTACAGTGTTATACTGCTGTTATTCCACTTTCAACATCCTATGGAATCCTGGGGTTTGCAATTTAGGGAGGGGCATTTACAATTCTCAGCCAGAGAGCCCTTTGGCCTCAGTAAACTGCAAACTCCAGAATTCCACAGGATGTTGAAAGTGGAATAGTAGCACTATAAAAGTGTAGTGCAGAAAGGCCCACAGTCAAGAGTGAATGGAAAATATTTAAGATGGTGGCCTGGCAGCTTTAAAATAAGGTAGGACTGTATAGGCCTCCAGATGTTGCTGTATTGCAAGTTCCACATGCCCTAGCCACTACAGCCCAGAGTGAGAAATGTTGGGACCTGCCACTCTCAGGAGCATCTAAAAGGCCACATAATTCACATCTCTACTTTAAAATAACAATGAAACACTAGAAAATTCAGCAGAAAACAATCATAATGTGAAGGGTGGGCTTTCTCAGTTGTTTTATAAGTGCAACAGTTAATATGCTACCAATATATTCAGGAAAACCTAAAATTTTGGTCATATCCTAAAACTACTTTCACATCTGTTAATTGAAGCAAAATTCATAAAGGGAAAAAGGGAGGGAGAAGGAATCAATCAGCACTTTTAAGAAAAACTGGTTTATTTTAGTATGAACTTCCATAGATTTCAATCCTGTTCCTAAAAACATACTGATGAAATGAATATTAAAGCGCCATATATATAACAGTTATATGGTTGTGAGGTGGAATCAGAGCATAATAGGATACAGAAAGATGCAAACTGGGACCCTGGTTATAAAAGCTCAGAGGCATATGTAAGGTAACATACACCTGTCAACTGGTAGTAATCCTGAGGGGTGTGAACACAATAAATTTGGTTACCCAGTCAGTTCACCCAAAATCAACAACTTCAAGTAGAACTCCTTTGTCTCACATGTAGTTTTGAGGCATATGTACTCATATATGTAATATTCCAAAGAATCATTATCTCAGCCTCTGCTGATGATCATCTCTGCTGATGGACTGGAACTTGTGAATATAGGTACACCTCAGTTAACAAACTACATGTGCCCTGGATACTATCTGTTTAACAGAAAATTTCTACCAAAGGCAGAAATAACATGAGAGGAACAGGAATAGATTCCTACACCCCACCCCAATGAGGAGAGCAGTTCGACATGTTTCACTTACCTTTCTATTAAAACTATTAATATGCAGATTTGAAATGAAGCAACCGGGTCAAGTAAGCCTTGCATAAGCATTGATTGATCAGTAGATGGAATTCTCCTCTGAACGCACAACAAGCAACACCTTGAAGCTGCCGACTCCCCACTCAGAAGTGACATTTACTGCTTGAGGAGGGTACCATGAAGATATGTTCCTATAGCTGGATGTAGGACAATGACATCATCCTCCATTAGAGATCCTCCAGGAAATCTGTTGCTATGTATCCAACTACAGGAACATCTGCTCTCCACCGGGCAGCAAACTGCTGTGTCAGAGGAGCTATAGCAGCCAAAGGATGGGTTTGGGGAGAGGGGACAGGAAAACATGTTGTCATTCTCCTTGTGCAGGACCTTAAAATATGTCTCTCAATCCAGAATCTCAGCACTTTTTGTTTTTACTTCTGTTCACTAGGTCTGAATCTCCAGATTAGTCCAAAGTGCCTCTGACTATAGTATTCTGCTCCAGAACCAGTGCAAGTTGCTCCAAAGCAGGTGCGAACCAGTCCAAATAAGCTGAATTTGCTTTGTTATTCAGGATTTGGATGAAGTGTTACACAGCCCTAATTTCTTCTAATGCAACAGTTGAGTGCTATTAAAGACAGTTACAACTTTTCCTATCACCTTGGAATGGATTTTAGCATTTGCTTAACTCAGCCTTGCAAGTCAATGTAAAAAAAAAAAAGCCCTTTTATCTGAATTATGACCTCTTTTAATCAATGAAAGTCATTGTAACTAAATCATGAGAACAAGAGTTCTTTCCAACATGAAGGGGGAGAACTCATGAGAACATTTGCTCATAAAACCAAGGATGCCTTTGGCCATCAAATGGGAAAAAAATTAATGTCAATGTCTAAAAAAATATCACTGAGATTATTCCTTTTCAAAAATGTTATTTGGTGACTAGAGGATTTTCACTAGGAAGAATCAAATAGTTGGTTACAACTGAGCAACACTAATTAAAGCTGTTGTATTCTGCTTCCAACAAGCCAGAAAATTTTATATTGTTGCTTTCAAGGTGTCTATAAATGGGCCTTGTTATCAGTGCTGGAAAAGTATTCATCCACTTCATGCCATTTCTTGGAGCTCATGAACAAATTAACTAAGATTAATTGAAATGAAAAGAAGCTACTCTGGAAAACATTGGCTGGAATGTTGTTGGGGTATTTACATATGTGTAAACACAGTAGTTACTGTGCTGTGCAGTAAATCCCATCTCAGTTCCCCCAATCCTTACTTATCGGGGGTCCTCTGTTGATTAGGAAGCAGTTGACAGTCCCACCCCCTTCCATGAGTGATATCTGGTGCAACAAGCAGAAGCAAGACCTCTGTGGCAATTGCCCCTCATACCAGAGATTGCTCATACAAGGGAGGGTAGGACAAGACAGCTGCTTCCTGATTGACAGGGGAACAGACCCTCATCTATTGCAGTGGCTGTTTTCCAGTAAGTGGAGACTGGAGGACTTTCATGGCCCCCATGTACCCCTAAACTACATAGGGATCATGAATACAAAATAGTCACAAGTGCATAACTCTTGATGTGTAACTGCCCAACAAGATTCTGGCCGTTTATATGTAAGTGTTTGAATAAAGCGAATCAACAATCCACTAGTGCGCTGCAATATCTGTTGCTATGTCTTCATGGTAGGCAACAGAGGTCAATGTGCCAAAGATCATTCCAAAAAAGGGCAAATATGAGAATGATTAATAGCAGGTATGACTTAAGTAGTCTCCTCAGTCCATTTAATGTTGTGAGTGTTGGCTTCTCCCAGTTTTTTCATCCTCAATGATCTTTTGCTTTGTATAAACTGAGTTTGTTCCAACAAAGCTTGTGCTTGGAGGATTCAGCTTTCAGACAATGGCTTCAGGTATCAAAAGTTTCAGTTTGACTCTCCACAGAATAGTGCTTTAGCTGTGGGCTAAATATATAGTCACCTCATTGCTGGTATTACCAACCAGGCAGAGGCAGCAAGCACAGCCAAAACAATACACAAACTTCATTGTATTGCAACATTTGGCAGTGACTAACGGCCTCTGTTTTGTTGTTCCAACAACTTCTCACTAGGTATCTCTCTCCCATGTGCACTCCAAAAGATCTGTAGTTCACATTTAGTGGCACATATGTTCAAAGGCTTATTTTGTGCACTGTTTTTCCCTAGCCACAACCAGAGAGAAAGTATTTTGAGATCCAGTTGACATTGGATGGCTGCAATTCATCATGACTCAGCATAGAATAGTAGTTCCTTATGTTGAAATAGGCTAGGCTGAGCCATGCAACCATCATCCTGATTTACTGTACCACCTCTTAAGCCCATCCCCACCCATGCATGACCACTCTGTGCCTCATGCAGAGTAGACAGGGGGAGCACCTGGCTATGTCCCTGACACCCAAAGGGAAATGATTGCATCAGTGCTGAGATCCATAGGAACCCTCAAGGGTCTCAGCACTGATATAATAATTTTGCATCTATGGCGACACGACCAGTGTTTCTCTAATCCTACCTATTCCCCTATGATATACAGAATGGCCATGTTTGGGTGCTTCGGAGACTGTACAGTGAGTCCAGGAGGGACTTTGAGTACTGCAGAGGGAAGAAAGGAATACCAATCTCTGTAGAGACCTAAAAAGGACATACACAGGTGTAAGGAAAACTTACATGCATGTGTCTCTCTAACAGAATGCCAGCTAGTGTTAAGTATGGGGCATGGTATATGTTTTGTTGAGGCAGCATATAAGTTTTAGGTATATAGCTTAGCACATAAAGTTTAGCTTTTCAAGATATTAAATAAATCAGCCTAAACCTACTTGTTAGTCCCAACTAGAGCAGACCCTCAAATTAATTGCTGGATGGTAAATTAGCATTTAGGGAAGTGCCATTGATTTAACTGTTTGACTCTACTTGGAACTAGCAATTTAGGCTGCTGGGTAGGGGCAAACTGGATCCCTGAATATGTTGCTGGACTGCAGATCTCGTCAGCCCTAGGTAGGATAACCAATATACAATCCACCCCACTCCCCAGTTTTTCAAAGCTATGGGAAAAAAATACTTGGAACATTAGTAAGTATGAATCATTTGTGTAAGCTGTCTGGAGGTAAAAATTTTGCTTAGAGATTAAATTTGAAAGGTGAATAAACTACAAATGCAGTGCAACAGGAAAGGTCTTAATCTACACAAAGTTGGGTTTCCTGTTAGCATTGCAGAAGTCTAGTTGACGTGAACTAAGAGCCAAAGATAATGGCATTCTTGTTTTGATCAATTATTCACAGTAAGTACAATTGGGCAGACAAACATATTACCTCACAAGTCACAAGGCTGATAACTGCATGTGGTTTAATGGGAAACAAACACCTGCAACAGACAATTTAGCTGAAGTGATGTTAGATGTAGATTTGAACCTTGGCATTCAAATGTTTCCTCAGAGAAACGGAGGTGGCCGACAAACTGTCCACTCCCCTCACTAATTGCCACTCAAAGTGCTTTGGTTTATTCATATATGAGAGAAACTGAGACTCTCCCTTTGGTATCTTGTGCCACCAAAAGGGAACAATTTCAGAAAAGCTTTTTTTTTTCTACTGGTTTCAGCAGGGTAGACATTTTTGGCCAGAATTCTGTTGGTGCTCTATGCTGGCATAACTATGCCAGGAGGCAGTGGCAGCAGGAAGAACAAGACCATGGGCACTGTGGCCACAATGAAAGTAAAGAATCAGAGAAATTCGCTGCCCAGAGTAAGTCTCTGAACGTGCTTGTGCTGCTCAACCCTTGTGTAAACTGGCAATGTTGGGTACCTGAACACATATCCCAAGATACAACCGAATGCAGAATCAAATCTGCAAATCTGCATGAGCATCCATGTGCATCCATGTGGAATGGTGCCACATGTGCAACTCCACTTCCACAAACTTGTGGATGTGCGACATGGGACAAAAACACCCAGCTCCTTCCATGAGGAAACTTATACATATGTTTAAGACAACAACAGGATTCCAGCCTTCATCTGCCTTCCCTTACCAACTTTGCAGAAAAACTTGGGGGAACAAAATAACTGCAAGTGCAAGCACACCAACAGGATTCTGGGCCTTGTTTCACTTTTCAGCATAATCCCTTTTACAATATACAGTAATAAAGGAGGCGGGCATGGAGGACGTCAGAGGGCCATTAGCTGCTTTTTTGGTGTTTCTGCACAAAGGAAAGGTATTCTTGAACATCATCAGGAGAGCCAACAACAAAGGGGACTCTTTGATGAATAGATTCTGGTTTCACATCCAGCACTGCTTCAGTCCCAGTAGTAGCAATCCCTCCGGCCTGTTCAATGAGGAAAGCTATGGGGTTGCATTCGTAGAGGAGTCGAAGCTGAAACACAAGAGGAGACTCTTTATTACATTTTTTCTGCATTTGTTTAGAAAGGTGAAAACATGTCTTTGGTTACAACATTTCAGAAAGTTACACACTCTTTTGCAGATTTTCTTGACAACCCTTACTGTCAAATTCCAATTTGGCTTCATAAAACAACAACAAAATCAACAACAATCCAGCCAATGTTAAATGTTTCAAATTTCGGTTTATTTCAACAGAGAAACAAAGGCCATGCTAAGATTTTCACCACTGAAATCAATGGGACTTAATTACTTAATCCTAAAACTTGGAGTTTCAATGAAATTGATTGGGGATAGATTCATTATCAAAAACTTCTTCATGTTTTAAGGTATGGAAGTCACAGCCACACAGAGCACAATGATGTCTACTAGTTCAGAAGGCTTTGACAGGGGAGAATGGAAAGCTTAGGGTAGATAGAGGTAACAATGACCCATAATGACCTATAACGGCATTATGAAACTGCTGTATTTATTTAGTTGACGTTATTTTCTTTCCTTTTCTTTCTTTCTTTCTTAGCTGTATTTGTATCCTGTTTTTCCTTCCAATGAGCTCAAGGTAAAATATATTGCTGTCTTCTTTCTTACCTAATCTTCACAATAACCCTATAAGGTAGGTCAAGCTAAAAAAAGAGTGAATGGCTCCAGGCCATCTGGTGTGCTTCATGGCTCAGCAAAAACTTGAACCTGGATCCAGTCCTATACTCTCACCACTGAATAACCAGGAAGGAACAAAGTGGGAAAACCCTCTTTTGGACTTCCCAGATCCAAAACATTGGTGACTGCGGAAAAACAGGGTCCTGGATTAAACAGCTATTTGGACAGGGCTTATAAGCATTTAGTTGTTTAATCTACACTCCCAGAACAGTCTCAAGCAATACCTCTGCAGACAAATGAAATTAATTATTGTTCCTATTTTAACAGATAAGACCTGAGGTTGGAAAAATTAGGTTTTGGTCAACAGCTTCTATGATGTAATCCAGGCAATTCTGCTGGTGCATTAATAAAATAAATGCTCAGCAAGCATATCCAAAACAACAAATTGGGGCAATACTATAATAGCCACATAATTAATCAAGCTACTGAGCTCTATCTTCTGCCTGGTAGCCAAGAAGGACTGGCTGTACAGTTCGAATGAAAAGTACAGTTTTGAATTCCAAACAAGCTTATTTACACAGCTGAATCAAAGCTAAACATATCTGCTTGGGAGTACTTAACATCAGAAATGTGATCCTGTGTGGGTTCAGATTAACAGATGTTCTACAACATGAGGAGTTAAGCCAGCTTCATTCTGACAATCTGTTGGGTAGGTGAGTGGGTTCCTCCTCCTCAGCTGATGACCACATCACTTCAAAATGGAGGAGGAAGGAATCATTCCTTAGATTTGAAAATGAATCATAATTTAAACTGAGTGGTTTTGATAGAGCTGTGAAAGCTGCACACTAAAGAAGAAAAAGGCTGCAAGCAAACTGTAAGCAATTAAGATTTGATTCACAGCAAGGAAGGAGGGGAAAGCCAGCGTGGTATAATGGTTTGAACATTGGACTACGACCCGGCAACTAGGCTTCAATTCCCTGCTTGGCCATGGAAACCCACTGGGTGACCTTGGGCAAATCACACACTCTCAGCCCCAGAAAACCCTCTGATAGGTTTGCCATAATTCAGAAATGACTTGAAGGCACACAATATACAAGGAAGCAGGTAAAGCCGGCATAGTGTAGTGGTTTGAGCATTACAGAAGGACCCTTGAAGCCTGTGTTCAATTCTCTGCTTGGCCATAGAAATCCACTGAGTGACTTTGGGCACCTACACACTTTCAGCCCCAGAAAACCCCATCATAGGTTCACCTTAAGGTCATCATGAGTCAGAAATGACTTGAAGGCACCCAACAACAGGAAGCAGGGTGACAGACAGATGTAGCCAGACAAAGAATGGATTTGAAAGAAACATTTGAAAGAAACACTGAGACTACACACCAGAAATCTTTATACCATGATGGCATCTCATTGTAATTGTCCTATGAGGGACCATAGTTCAGTAGTAGAACACATGCTTTATGTGTAGAAGGTCCGAGCTTCAACCTCTGGCATCTCCAGGAAGGCTTTGCCCAAGCCCTGGGAGACACACTGCCAGCTAGAATTAACAATACTAGCCTTGATGGACAAATAATCTTTGCTTGTATAAGGATCACAAATACCTGACAGGTCACACTCTCTTATTACCCCCGGAAAGAGAAACTTTTAAGTATTTCAGATGCTGTCAGATTATTACTTCCTGCATTCTTTACCAGCAGTTATGCTAGCTAGAATTGCAGTCCAATAACATCTGGAAGGCCACAATTTGTGCAGCTATCCAGATGTTGTTGAACTGCAACTAACAGCAGCCCTAACCATCATAGCCAATGGTGAAGAATGCTGGGAGTTGCAGTTAAACTGAGTCCAGCTTTTGCAGAAAAAGCAGGATATGAATGGTAATGGTGGTGTTGGGGAAGACAATTAAAATAAGATCTGGAGGGCTGTGAAGAATTCTTACACCTCTTTCTAAGATCACAGTAATTTAAACCAAGATGTCCAGCATTCAGGCTATTTTTTGTACCCTTACCTTATTAAATATTTTTTATTCCATAGAAATGCTACACCAAAACAGAAAGAAAAAGATCACTCCCTCAGTCCCTGATTAAATTTAATTTAAACTTCATTTGTAACCCTGTTCTGGTAGGTCAATTTAGTCCGTTTCATACTTTTAAATATATTTTTTGATCCTATAAGCAGAAGTGAAAAGTTCTTCCCAAATTAAGTTTGAAAAAGCCTTTTATAGGGAAAAATGGCATCCTATGTTGTTAGATGTACTATGGCTAGAATCCTGTTATCAGCTTATACTTAACTAAGTAACTTGTCCTAGTACGACCCCTCCTCCACATGCTTGACAGAAATGGCATTCAACTATAGACTGATCATTGGCAGAATGGACCTTTTTCTCTGCATGCAGCTGATGTCCAATAAATAACTTTGCTAAGTGTAAGCTAATACTGGATTCTAGGCAATGTACTTTGCATTTCACTGCATCCTGTTCAGGCAATCAACCCGTATCTGAGTTAAGTTAGCCCCTGTGTCCTTTTTTAAGAGAAACATTGTGTTCCTTTCACAATTGTTCTACATAGACTTTCAAACTGGGCATAACACTTAATTGACCCATAGAAAAATTCCAGGACTAACCCATAAAACATCTTAATAATAAACATTCTTATAGAGTCAACTACTTCATTCTTACTAAAATTCAAACCAAAGCTATGTACTGAGGTTTCTTCTTCCATCTGAGTAGAAAAAAAACCTCTGATTTTATTAGGACTTTGCTATTCAGGACTTTGTGGTTTTCCTAGAAGACCACACACAACAGATTAGCAAGGTTACAAGATAAGATACAATCTTTTAAATTTAGGAAACAACATAACCAAATTATTCCTCACATGGACTCTGCTGTTAGTGGATTTAGGGTGAGCTATTTGGTTGATAAATAACCTAAAGACACCAGATCTTGTCTGATCTTGGAAGCTAAGCAGCATCAGCTCAGGTTAGTACTTGGATGGGAAACCACCAATATAAAGCAGGTGCTGTAGGCTATATTTCAGAGAAAGCAACTGGCAAAACCACCTTTGAGTATTTCTTGACTAAGAAAACCTACAGGTGACTTAAAGACCCAGAAACACACAAAGACTCATCAACAGTTACTGGGCAAACTACAAACACCCAGCTTTCCAGCCTTTTCCTTAACCATTGCCTATGCTGGCTGGGGAACTTGGGTACAGTATTGTTTTTAAATGCTGAAGGCTTCCTCACTAATCCTCTACTCTTTGGTAACATGGAAATGGAAATTGTGATGGCCTAAGTCAGACTTCAACCATCATAGTTCATGAACAGGATTGTCAGACAAATTTTCACAAATATGTGAATTGGGCTGTTCTCAGTTGCTTTTGTGTCTTGATCTTCCAGGACAGGAAACACTTGGGGAAAGAAAAGGAAAGAGCTGAACACTCCCTAGCATTTTTCAACAAGAAAATTATTAACTGATCCTAAAAGAAATAAAAGCACCCGATGCTGGTAAGCCAGAACAGCTTTGTTAAAACATTTATCTGCCTATAGGTCATGGCAGATCAGCATGCAAATATTTTTAAATATTCAAAGAGGTTCAGTCAAGACAAAAGATTTAGTAGAACACCAACAATGCAGTTAGACTGGACATTATTAACTCTGCTTCTGTTTTGCGTCATAAGAACAATTATGATGCACCATTCCCATCTCATACCTGCATCAAAGAGTTTGGTGGCACCTTGAAGGCTAACAGTCTTCTTGAAGACCCTAGAAGGTTCAATTCTGGGGGGAAAGGTAGTTGACAATAACAATAACAGGGAAAAAAGACTTACCTTTCCCTTTGGACTCTTCTGGTTAGCTGGATACAAAAAGATCCCGCCATACACTAAGGTACGGTGAACGTCAGCAACCATGGAGCCAACATACCGGGCTGCGTAGGGAGCTGCGCCCTCCTATGGAAAGACAATTGACAATTGATGCAACAGTTAGTCCTTGTTCATATTTGTTTTTCAATGCAAACTCTTATGTTAATTCAGGGACAACGAAACCGTAAGCAGCCTAAGCATCCTGAAGAGACCAGATCCTGGAAGTCGAGCAGAGTCAGGTCTGGTTAGTACTTGGAAGGGAGACTGGGTACTATACACTATATTCAGAGGAAGACAAAGGCAAACCTCCTCTGAGTTTTCATTGCCTAAGAAAACCCTATAAAATTCCTGGAGTCCCCAGAAGTTGACAGGCAACTTGGAGGTATATATTGTTACCCTGTATGTTGGGGGTCCCGGGAGGGGTGCCCAAATAACCAAATAAAGACACAAGTTGGGGGAATTTAGCTTGAGCACTCTCTTGGCTAAACAAGAGGCAGGGTAACTTAGCAAGGATCTTTAACCCTATGTATACAGCGTCAGGTCAGAGAGCGGCTAGACAAGATGTTCAAACTAACAAACAATATTTTATTAAAGACAAGAAACACGCAAGACAAGACATAGACTAACTGACTTAGAAATAGAAACAGAGAGCTTTTCGGGAAAGGCAATACGACATCTGGTCTCGTAGTCCTGGAGAGAAGCAGGGAAGAAAGCTCAGCGGGGCTCGCTGAGGGGAGTTCCTTCAGACTACCAGCAGCAAGGTGAGATGGAAGTCCAAAGTAGTCCGAAGACGTCCCAAAAGTGGGGACCTTTTATAGGGTGGATTTTACCTACAGGCTATGTCATGCTTGGTGAGAACAAAGGAAATTTGGAGTTGGACAAAGGAGTTGGAAAAGGTCAAGTTTTGCATGATAGGATTAGCTCTTACTGACAATAGCATGGCCGGTACGCTAATAGCCCGATACAAAAGAGTGGCTTGGCTCTTGGCTGCATGGCTTTGTGTGGATCCGAGCCGAGCAGAGCCAGTTTGCAGGGAGGTTTTTCCCTAAAGCAACGGAGAGGCTTAAATTGCCTGCCTGAATGGGATTTTGGAATGTACAACCATTAATGGCTGCGCCTGTACATGCTCGTCCAGAAGGATTGGGGTTCCGGTTCCGGTGTGGAAGCATGTAAGGTAGCTCAGTTAGAGATTTCCTTTTTTACTCAAAGTTTATTGCTTTTATCAAAAAGTTCCTTGGGTATAAGTATATATATATATTTAATTATCCTTTTAACACATGAGAGAAAGTAGCTACCTATTTGAAACTTAAAACTAATGAAGCTTTGGCGGACTGACCTTGAACAAACTGTAGTCGGGAGTAAACTGATATACCGAGACAGATAAGAGACGCTGGGGAATGCTGTAAATTAACAGCTGGTCAACTTGGAAGCTATATAGACAAACAGCAAGTTTTGTTCCAGCTCATATGCATCAGCTCATTTGCTAACAGCAGCATAAGAGTGCCTGTGCCCCTATCAAGAATATATATCGGCTTTTAAAACAAATGAAATAAATGAAATAATTGCCTTAGTGGAGGGGCAGAAGCTGAGCTTGCAGACAGCTATGCTAAGTCTTGCTAGGATGCAGGACTAGATCTCTGGATTTCTGGATGGGTGTATAAGGAGATTCATTGAGTAGAGTTTATTGATAGCTCTATACACCTTTTGGAACCAGTCAAATTTCGACCTTCTCAGTCATGGTCAAGACTCGAGCTCAGAGAGCTCAGGCTAATAAAAAGAAGAGCCAGACAAAGGAGGCCCAGGCAAAGGAAACTCATGGAAGTCTCACTCAGAAATCAATCCTAGATTATTGTGTTCCAGTAGATATGAGTGCTCAATATGTTAGTAGTAACTCCTCAGGTATTACAGCTTTAGACTCACCAGTTAATCAGTTCAATGGAACAAATGGAACAAAGAGTAATATAGAAGTCCAAACAAACACAGTGAAAGAGGTGCTTCAGGCTACCCCTGGCAATTGGTCCATGGACCCAGAGTTCTTAGCCAGAACAGCAGGAGATGTAATTGGCAAACATCTTAACTCCACAACCCCTATAGCAAACAGTTCAATGGTGGAGGAATCTATAGAAAAATCTCAAGGGGTTGGAAGTGACCACGCTAGGATAATATACTCTCGTATGAGTGACCAGTGTTTCCTCTCAGCTCGTCCAGGAGGCCTCTGCAAATACATGGAGTGGGGTGGCAGAGAAAGGTCAAGCAGAGGCCAAATTATTTGATATCAAAAGGATATCTAGTGCTCTCACCAGACATATCATAACCGTGATAACAATATCACTAGAACTAAGGGAGACATATAGCTGCCCAGATGATACTGTATCCCTTTTCCCATCACCTCCAGGCAGCAGAGCCAGTGGTGCTGAATCCAACAATATCTGGAAGGGGCTATGCATTCCTCATCCCATGAACTACACTGAGAAATGAGGTGGTGGTGAAAGATTTTACTTCACTTGTGACTCCAGCTATCTGCACTCTTAAAAGAGTCTACTCCATATGTGGTGCATTGATTTGGATTTGAAATTGATTAGGAACAGTTAGGTTAGACATTAAAATGGGGAGTAGATGAATACTTAACTGAAAGATGGGACCTATACCTTTAAATGCTCTCAGGCAACAATAGAGGAAGTAAAAGTTGCATTTGTGCCTCAGCCTGCCTGATGTGGGACAGGGCAGCACTAAAATCCACCAGCTATAGCAGGGAAAGTAAAAGAATGGGCAAAATTGTGAGAATGCCATTTTCATTTGCCAGATTTTTATTTTTGTCTGTGCATTTTTTCAAATTGCTCATGATGTTATCTTGCACCTGAGAAGGAAGTACCAACCACATAACTCAAAATAAACAATTCTGTGATGAGTATTGTCACTAGATGTTTCATTTCCCTTCATTTTTTTTTTCCCTCAGGAAACTTGTCTCATAACACAATGCAAGAGCTCCAGCCAACAGGTACAAGAGGCTTTGGGTTGATTGGGCCTTAAAAGAGCATCTGATGTTTCATTTCTCTGGCACAGCAAGCTTCATAAGACTTCCTCAGCAGCATGTAGAAACCCTTCTTATGACTAGCATAAAGGAGGTAACACTTGTTTTGTGTGCCTTCAAGTAGTTTCTGACTTACATAAATCCTAAGGTGAACTTATCATGTGGTTTTCTGGGGCTGAGAGTGTGTGATGCACCCAAGGTCACCCAGTGGGTTTTCATGGCCAAGTGGGGAATTGACCCCTGGCCTCCAGAGTCGTTCAAACCACTACATCATACTAGCTCTCAGGAAACTCTTACAATAGGAAAATGAGTAAGCAGACATTTAAAATACCAAAAACTAAACTCTCTGGCTTTCAAACAATGAATCAATGAATTGATCCAATTCCTTTAGCTAAAAGATCCTTTCATCCCATCAAATGTCACAAAGAGATGGTGGAGAAAGGGTGGAGAAAGAACAGCTGGTGCCTTTGAAAGCAGTAACTAATAAGTAACTGAGAGTTACACAGTCGTGACTGTTATAAATTCATGATCCCTACATAGCCCCTAAATTAGTCCCCACTTTCTGGGTAACAGCTGCTGTGATTGATGTTCCCCTGTTGTTTGGGAAGCATCTGGCTGATGGTTCTACCCCTCCTTGCACAAGTGATCTCCAGTCCAAGGAGAAATTGTGATGAGGTCTTGCTTCTGCCTCTCACCAGAGATCAATCACAGGAGGGGGGCTGTCAGTGGGCTGCTTTCCAAGCAACAGGGGACCAGGCCCCCATTGAGCACAGTGGCTGCTTCCCAGTAAGAAGGTATGGGGGTGGGGAGGTCAAACAAGGATTCACTGTGTAGCACAATTACAGTAGTGCCTTGTTGCTGTGTGCCTTCAAGTTGTTTCTAACTTATGGCGAACCTATCATGGAGTTTTCTGGGTCTGAGAGTTTCTGGCAAGCCCAGTGAGTTTCCATGGCTGAGTGGGGAATTGAACCCTGAACATAGGATTATACTGGATTATAGTCCAATTGGATTATAGTCCAATATTCAAGCCACTACACCATGCTGGCTCTTACTATAGTGCTTACATATACATAGCTCTCAAACAGGATTCCAGCCAACATCTATGGTTTGCATGGGGAAAGCACTTTCATGTTTCAGAAATGAAACTCATGTGTCTCACCCTCAACTCCCATAACCCATACATAGCAGCAGGCCAAAGGATTCTGGTTACTCTAATTCAACACATCTGAATAATACTGGGTCAAGTATTATCTGATAGCAGCTGCACCAGAAAGCAAGTTATCTGATCGATATCAACCTGAGGCTTTGTGATTATAATGAAGGTGCCAATTGTGGAGCAAGCAGGATTGCCAGCTCATTGTCTATGAGAGCATCTAGAACAATATCACAACACAATGATGTCGCAAACTGCAGGTGTTTATTTTTTAATTTCTTATATATGCAGAGTACTCCCTTCCCCATGAGGGGGCAGTAAATTTATTAGTTACCTGGAGACCTTAATATTATAATCTCTTGAAATGAATACAGTGGCCTCTTCACTTTTGCGAGGTTTCGGGGCATCACTTTTGCAATCCCTGTCCTATTCTTCCCACAATCTGTCTATTCTCTTGCCTTTTGTATGCCAGGGCTGGAAGCAAGGGAATGGGAAGGGAGGGGAGAAGGAAGGTGCACGTGTGCCTCTACCCATTTCCTTGCCTTTGTCTAGGCACTTGCCATCTTGCCTGGCAAAACACAAGGGAATGGGAGGAGGAGAATGGGGGAAAGGCCTGGGCACACCTCATGAATAATCAAATTTGCAAAGGTCAAACCCACAAAAGTGGAGGAAGGACTGTACTTCTTTCTAGCATAGCTGGGAGTTTAGATTTAAATAACATTACCTTAAATTGTTTTTTATAATGTGTGCTCACCTAACTAGTTTTACTGACTTAACAATATAATGGCAGTGTTGGTTGAACAGATACTGTTGATATAAGCTGGGTAAGCTGAGGAGTAGAAGTGAACCACTGCTGGATTTTGCTGTCTGAAGTTTCTTTCTTTGAAATGTAGGTAATATGAGATATACTGATATCACTAATTTGTTGTGTGTTTGTATTTGTTTTGTTTTATTTTTACATTAGCTTTCTAAAATGTTTGGTTTCAAAGATCAGGTTTTTAGATCATGTCCTGACTTGTACAAATATACCCTGATAACAAAAATAAAACTGGAAAAAGAAGTTCTTGTATTCTCTTGCTTGCTGACTTTATGAAATTGATGTCAAAGAGTTCAGCATTCCATGAAATTGAACCTGTTCCTGAGAAACTGCATAAACTGTTGTAATGCACTTTGGAACAAAACAATAATCTTCACATCTGAGGAGCAGTTATACATTTTCCATTAGGCTAATTTGATCTTGGTCCATCAAACCAGAATTAAAGCCACAAAGTTCACACTGTGAGCTAATGTTCTATAGAAAAGAAGGAAGCAATATCCTTATGTCTAGAGATCAAAAGAAACCCAAATTTATAATTGCAATTGCAAGTTATAATTTTGGAGCTCTCAGTACAGATTCAGATGATATGCTAAAGAGTTCTTTTCACAAGTCACAGTTGGCCTTAGACTGAGTGTTCTCTTTTTCTGTTTCAAGTTCTATTATAGTCCAGATGAGGAGATTAGAAGTATCCCAATCTAGTTTTGTATTTCACAGGACAGAGGAAGAGATCAGTGTTGGATACTTGGATAAGTTTAAGTTATCATTTCTGAACAAGCCAGAATCAGAAACCAAGGTTTGATCTTGGCTTCCTTGAACCATCCAGAATCCCCCAGTGCGGATATAACAGGAAACTGGTTAAGTAAAAATGGAAAGGAGATTTTGGTTGCCCTTCCTGATTTCTCAGTAGGAAGTTTGATTTCATGGCATGCTGAACTGTTAGGCACCAGTTTCACAAAATCAGCAAGCAAGAAAACACAAGAACTTCTTTTTCCAATTTTATTTTTGTCTTTGGAGTATATTTGTACAAGGCAGGACATGACCTTTGAAACCAAACATTTAGGAAGATGAATGCCAAAAAAAAAAAAAAATCACCCTAAAAAATGCAACACAAAAACAAACTAGTGACATCAGTACAACTCATACTATCTACATTTTGAAGAAAAGAACTTCAGACAGCAAAGTGAATAAACTGTCTTTGAATATAACGAGCACAATTCTTCTATGCAACAGATGTATAAAATTTCAGAAATCTTTGACTTGACTGCTTTGCCACCCTAACTTGATTTGGAACTAACATTCCACAGAAATGCAGATGAAAAGAAGAAGAAGCTTATCTTCCAGTATTAAATTAGTGCCCATCGCAGTACTAGTACGAAGTTTGCTCCTCAAGATCCTTTGGGTGACTTGTGCAGGCCTGACTATGTCTTACGCTGCTGGAAGGCACTTTTGGAAGCAGCTGCTCCCTCTGCCAGCTAACCCTGAGTCGTTACTGATGTACATAAATTAGAAATGACCTCATTATTTGTTAGAGCACTCAGCATACCATTGATGATGTTGTTGTTGTTGTGGCAGCCCTAAGGTGAATCTATCACTGGATTTTCTTGGCAAAATTTGTTCAGAGGGGGTTTAGCTTACCTCTGAGGTTGAGAAAGTGTGACTTGCCCAAGTTCATCCAGTGGATTTCCATGACCAAGGGGGGATTTGAACCCTAGGGTCATCATCCAGTGCACAAACCACTACACCATATTGGCTCTCTAATCTTCAGTACAATCTTACAAACACATTCATCTCATATTTTGTTTGGCCCCTCCATATTCAATTGCTGAGATAACAGCAGATAAACATTATATTGTGCCTGCATTTGTTTCACTGATAAATAGGACTGCATTATCAAGTGCTAATGAATGTGGTTTAAAATTGTAAAAATTCTGGTGTAGGATTGACACGATATTGAAAGCTAAAGTGTATAAATTTTATATACAAATGATGGACATAGTCACAATTAGATTTAGATTTAGTTTGACAAGTGACACTAACATCTATAATAAAGTGGCAGCTAAATGGTATAGTGTATTACCTCAGGAAATTTCTTTTTCTGTATATACTCTGTTACAGCAGGATCAAAGTACTTGGCATAACCCTCGTTCAAGCTGTAGATTTTCCCTTTCTTTTTGATTTTCACGTCTTTTTCCACCAAAATGAATTCACCAAGAGCCTGCAAAATATTTAATTAAAGACACAGTTAATACATATTATCAAGGTCATCCTTCTGACATTCAGAAAACTGCCCATATACTATTCATCTAACTTAATAGCTAAATGTTCCCCATCCCTCCAAATAGCGAAAAACCCTATGTTAATTATACAAGATTTGATTGCAATTTAAAACACACCTACTAGGAGTAGGAAACACTGAAGTTTACTTCTAGGTAAACATGCAAAAGATTGCACTGTTAATTAACTTCAGATAAGAGAATTTGGGGACTAATAGTTTCATTGATTTCCAGATATACAAACTCAAAGTCAAAGGAAACAGGTACTCCTTTAGGAGGAAGCATAACCCTCAGCATTGCATCAGATTCTCCAAAAGTATTGATCTCACAAGGCTTCAGCTCTAACTGCAGCCAATTCACAGCTCAAAATTATGCCTCTGATTTTCAATATTTAGACTGCAGTACTGAACTGTTTCTCTGAAGAATATCACTTTTCCATTGAGACTATATTCCCAAATGCAGAACGAGAACTTTTCAGCAATCTGGAAATCATCTTGTCTCATTACTTCTTACCAACTGATTATTCTAGACTATGAACCAATCATCAGTCTAACAACAGGATGTTGTGTTTGGAAAAAAAAGTAATAACCCAACAAAAGAAGACAGAGCATGAGGTGTGGCTGGAGCCAGTTTGCCACCTTTGAAACTGGCAAAAATCATTTATTCAGCAGAGGAATTTGGAGTAATGCCAATGTCCTGCAGAAACTCAAATGGCACCTAGGAGAGCTAATTTGAGCTCTTTGGAAGTGCTGAGATGATTGTGCTCAGGACGGGTGTTTCAACAGAGCCCCAACACATCTCACCACTGCCAGAACAGCCTAGCTGCACATAACCAACTTTCCTAACTTCTCAAATTCAGTTACTCTATAATTAAAAAACACTTTAAGGGATGGACAGACTAAACTTTGTCATTTAACATCTGCAGAACAATAATGAATTGAGTGCTATTTTCTCCTATTTAAGATGTGCACTCCAGAAAGATTTTAAAAGAATTTCAACACTTAAATAAGAGGACGGGGAGTTTGCACTGTACTTCCTATTAAGACTGTCAAAAGTTTAAACTCAGGAAAACAGACAGAAATAGTTTTGTGGGAAAGAAAGGGATTGTTATTTACCTGATGAAGAGATGTAGTTGTCATTGTTGAAGACACAGTGGGAAATGATTATTTGAACTAAGTCTGATATAAGCAAGCTTCTTGCATAAAATTTAAGGAAGCATCTGAATAAGTAACTGCTGTGCCACACTTATACCCTATGGCAAAAAGTGAGTCCTACCACTAGAAATTTTAAAAGTAGATGTTTAAAGCCTGGCTTATCCAAGATGAGAAAAACTGCAGCTCCACCTTTATAACCATTGCAACAGGGAAGAATCTCTGTAGAACCCACTAAGGAAGGAGATTCCAATCAACTTATTTTGGAGGAGATATATAAAATCTGAGGAGATATAAATCAACTTAAAGAAGACATAAATACTAATATGATGCAAATTAGCTCAAATATGACCCAGATGAAGAAAGAAATTTAAAAAGATATTAAAACAGAACCAGAAGAATTAATATTTCCCTAGCTCAGATTTCTAAGGAAGAGAAGCAGACAAATAAGAAAGCTGTAAAGCTAGAAGGTTAAAACCAAACATTTGGGGAAACAGATGGAGAAATTATTTGTGCTGCATGAATAGAATTTGGATGCAGTAACCTTTTTGCACTTTAAATAAAAAGAGAGATGTGTAAGCATTTGAAGCTGTCCAGAGTTGGAGAATGAAAATATCTATGAAAGAGTGATAGATATCACAGCAGATTTCCTAGAAATTCAAGGAAGAGACTTTTCATGGGAGATTGAAGGGAAAAAAATATGATTATTTTCAAAGATGTTCCAGTAAGATTGATAAGATCTATTGTGTGGACTCCAGGATAGCAAGACGGGGGGGGGGGTTACCAAGGGATGTCATTGTTTATTTTGTGAAAAGGCAGATAGGAGACAGATTGGTGCAACAACACTACATAGACAAGATGCAAAGTGAACTGAAAAATATGATTATTTCCAATGATGTTCTAGTGTGTATCTTGAGAAGATGTTGGGACTATGCTTTTTTCACAAACAAATTCTAGGCCGTATTTCGACCATCAGAATGAATGTTTTACCTAAAATGTTTCTATTTGAAACAATCCCCATTTTATACAATAATTTGCCATTCAGACAATGGCAGAAAGACTTGTCAAATTTCTTGTGACAGGGAAAGAAGCTTAGGGTGAGATTTAAAATCTTACAAGATAACAAAAACAGAGAGGGACTTGGATTACCAGATTTGAAATATTACTTGCATGCATGTTGCTTGGTACAGTTGAAAGACCGGATAACACTAAAAAGAGATTGACTTCTTCAACTGGAAGGGTTTGATTTGAGATTTGGCTGACATAGTTTTCTATGGTATGATAAGATTAAAACAAACCTTGATTTTAAGCACCATTTTATTAGAAAGACCTTACTTAGAGCTTGGCTTAAATATAAACAGAGACAATGTAAAAAGATGTTAAAATAGGTTTCATCACATGAGGCTTTATTTAGAAGAGAAATAGCATTCAAACATAATTGGTTGACATATGTTAATAGATACTGATCAAATGAAAATGAAAACAGCAAAACTGAACCAAGAGGGATCTGAAACAAGTTGGTTTGCACATAGATGATTAATGGTGAAGTTTAAAGGTTCTTATAAAAAAACCTTTACAAAATGATGTACAGATGGTATTAAACTCCTGATAAAGTTTCTAAAATCTAAAAAGGATCTAAAAATTTATGTTGGAAATGTAAAAATTAATAAAGGGATTTTTTTCATATGTGGTGGACATGTGAAAAGATGTAGAAATACTGGTCAAAGATATATCACTTGATTGAAGAGATTTTGAAGATGAAGATTGGATTCAGACGTGTTTCTGTTGGGTCTGATGAAGGAAAATTTTGACACTAATGCAAGAAGAATATTTCAATTCATGACTAAAGTTGCAAGACTTCTTTTTGCTCAAAAACTGAAAGATTTACAGATTCCAATTACAGAAGAATGGCGGTTGAAAGGGGTTAGATTTTGCTGAAATTGACAAATCAAGATTTTGAGTAAAGAGGGAAATGTGAGTAACTTTAAGAAAAAACAGGGTACAGTGATATCACATTTGAAAGATCACTGGGGGAAAGTGTCAATATTTGGAATAATAGATAGCTTACTGCTAACCAGCAGATTACTATCTAGTCAATAGTGATTATAACCTGATCATTGATTTTGCAGTTTAGTTTGAGATTTAGCTAGTTATTACTGTGATAACTATATCCATCTTAAGAAGTGTCAGAGGTCACTTAGTAGATGTAGCAGATGTCTTTATTTCTATGTTTTTTATGTACCAGATATCTTTGATTTTATGGTTATTATGTCTGTTTGTGTCTTTAAATTTATGTTAATGCCTATATGGAGTTTTAAGTTAGAAAATCTTGTACATTCAATAAAAATAATTGTTTAAAAAGTTGGTAGCAGTGGTGGTGAATGTGTGGCCCTTCAGATATTGTGGAACTGCAGTTGCTATCATACCTTGCCAGCACAGTGATTATGGGAGTTACAATCCAGAAGCATCTGGATGGTTATACACTCCATAATCCCAGCTTAGGATCTTCTGCAGTAAATCAAGTCATGACTCAACTGGAGTTACCTGTCTATTTCTCTCTTTACTTACATTTTTTTTGTTCACATAGTCATTCATAAATCATGAACAAATCATTTCCAGTTAGTAGGCTACCAACACCAGCTTATTCGAAAGAAAAGGTGATAATTATTTTTAGGTGATGACGAATAAAATTACTATTGATACCATTCCTTGCATTCTCATTAAGATTTTGAAAGATGGATCCTCATTAAGGTTCTTCTTTGCCAAGAGTTTGAAAGATGCACCCTACCAAACAAGCATCCTTACTGAGATTTTTTAAAAATTGAATATGCATCCGACACCTACATTTGGACGAATGACCTGAAGCGTTCAGCCTGTATTACAATTTAAATCACAAAAGAGAATGGCTGGAGGACAAGGATGGGCAATATAATCTGCACAGATTCACAGTCTTGGTACTGGAGGAAAGGTGCCTGGACTCTGAGAACTCTTTTTCCACTTCTCACATGACTGCTTAATGCTAAAGCCTCAAGCAAAAACTACTTGAAAAGATGTTGCTACTCAGACATCATCTTAAGCAGATAAATTGAGTTCTTATAATCATATCCAGAATAAACAGGAGGAACAATGGCAAGAAAAAAGAGTCTAAGCAGGATCCGTGCAGGGGGCAGATGATGGCTGGAATCCTGTGGGTGACTTACAGTCCCTTACGCCAGAATAGGGCACTTTTTCAAGTGGTCCATAGTGCAGCAGGGAGACAGAAGAGAAAGTTGTCTCCATCATCAGAGAAAGATGCCCTTCCGGTTCCTGAGTCTCTTAGCAGCTGATAGGGCAGCTTTCTTTTCTGACAAAGATGGCTTTTGCTATTGTTGCTGTGCCCATGATCTTTTACCAGTCCTACTGTGTTCTGCCTGTGTTGTCATAGTTACATGAACCAACAGTTTGTGGCTGGCCCACATGCAGTTCCACCTGAATAAGGAGAATATGAATATAAGTCAATCCTACACAAAATGTGTTAGAAAGGTAAAGCCTTTAAACGCTTCATAATGTATTATTTAGACGGCTTTAATAGGCTCACCCTTAAATCTTCCACATCATCTTTTCCCAGATTGTCTGATGCACCTCTAAGCTGTTTCTGTAGCCTCTTTTCCCTCAGACTTCTCCTCCTTACTGGCTATATAATCCATTGCATTGCCACTATAATGATATCATGATGTGATAATGTCAGAAAGCCAACGCAGAGTGAGGGTGGAAAGCACTGCATTCAGAATATTGGGGAGAAACCTCAACTGTCAAAACTTTCTTTTCAGTTTACACGCGCACCATGGCTAAACAAGGAATGCTTTCCATATGGAATATTCAGGACTCAGAAAAATTAATTTCCTGGACTACAGCTCCCAGAATCCCCAGGTACACTGCCTACTTTCCAAGCTTTGAGAATACGAGATAGCATAGTATTAATCGTTGGTATTAGTGCACTACCGGGTCCAGCATGAAGAAGTCCACTCCTTGCCCTGTGGAAAGGGACACCAGTGTAGCACTGCCATACAAGGCATAGCCCGCAGCAACAATGTTGCGTCCTGGTTGTAAGGCATCTTTTTCAGAAGGCTCGTCTTCTGATGTCTTAGAGAAGAAGAAAAAGACAGGAAGCAAAAGGAAACACAAACATAAACATAATAATCGAATTAGAGATTTCATCTCCTCTCTGGCAACAGACACTTGCATAATATACGTACCTGACATAATGAGGTGAAGTTTCAGGGCCTATTTGCAAGAGGATTAATCTTCAGCAAGAATTTATGACAAACAACCAATTCATACAATATATTTTTTTAACATGATCATGTTAAAAATCCTATTGTTAGTTCTGCCAGAGAAGACTCATTGAATCAGTGGAACTTATATGAGTACTGACTTACCAAATTACCAGTTTCAATAAATCTACTTAAGTTGGGACTAACAGTTGGAGTTTTAGCTCAAAGGTGTCACGATAAATTCATCTTGTGAATAGCTCCATACTTATTCAGATTTCCATTTTGGTCAGATTCATGAACATCATACCCACATTTTTCAGGATATCCTAATAAACTACATGGAGGCCTTTTTCAGAAGCCCACTGTTTCACAAAAGTAATTGCCAATTTGGGGAGAATGTTTCATCTCAGAAAATTAGCTGTACTGTATTGCTTTATCTCGTAGCCATTCCTGGAAGTAGAACCTGAAGACATTTCCCAGATCTTCATATGAATCCTGCACCCCTAATGCTGGTGAATGTGGAGGGCCAACTGTAATGAGATATCTTGCAGATAAGACCCATGAATTAAATGTGGATGTGTATTTACGCATGGTTGGGGAGGGGGAGGGGGACTCAATGGCCCTTGTGGTCTCTTCCAGCTCTAGAATCCTATGAAATGTGAGTCATTACTAAACTCCACAGTAATGAGATTTTATTGCAGGAGGGTCAATACTAAGGGGTAAAGCAGGTGTTGGCTGGCATCCTGTTATTGGCATAGACTTGTACATGCCCCCCCCTTTTTTTGGTCAATGCAGAGGCTTGTATTTCCTTCCTCTGTCCACATTGATCAACATTTCTCTAGACTTACTGCAGATCCCCATGGCCCTCTCCCCATAGCAATTCCATGCCTGGTGGAAGGGGGGTGGAATTAGAGAAATGCCTGGCTATGACTCCATAGCTAGACATAAAATTATTTCATCACCTGCTGAGACCTCTGGAGGACCCCAGCCGGCTTCATTTTATATCTGGCTACAGCTGCCAGCTGCTTCTCTGACCCCCTCCCCACTCTCCATCTAGCATAGAATGACTGAGGGGGCTGAAGCAGCTGCATGGTATGCCCAGGGGAGCAGTTAATGGCCAGCTGTGGCATAGTTACAAATGCATAACCATTGTGCTAGGCTGAGCTGGTACAAAATGTGGCCCTTATGGAGGGAATCTGTATCCAGGATCTCCAACAGTTTTAAATAGTATCAATAGCACCCATGGGGAATTCAGACTATAATTGTAGTATGAGGAAAGGTGTTTCTTACCTGCCTCTGTGTGTGTGAGAGAGAGAAAGATTGTGTGTGTGTATTTGAAGCATTTGTACCCTACCCTGTTAAAAAAAGGCTTACACATAGTTAATTTGACAGTCCCTGTCCTCAGGCTTACTTCTATGTAGGAGGGCTCATAAGGCAAAAGGGAGGAGCAGGAAGGAGGGGAAAATTGAGTTCAGCAGCAGGAACCTGAGGAAGACATAGCTGGCTTCCCTTATTCCTCTCTCTGGTGAAATGAATGGCAGTTAAAACATGGGGTCTCAGGAGCTACCAGGTACCAGAAAAGCACAGATGATCTTTTTCTCTCTCATTTTTTCCTGATCCAATTCCTCCCCACCTCCACTTCAAATAATATTTCTCCCTGAGGGGAAAATATAGATATGCTGTTTTGGAAGCAGCTTGTCCTCTGCCACACATATACAGGACAAGGGAAAGATCAGACAGGGAGAGGCGTAACAATTGCAACTGGGAAAACGCAGATGAGGAAAGGTGTACCAGCTCTTCTGTCAATCATCCACTAGATCAGGAGTGGGGGCTGTGCAGCCTCCAGACCCCTCAACCCACCCAATATCACCAAAAAGGGAGAATTGCACATCTAGGGGGTGCAATTCTCCACTTAATTGTTAATCCAATTCCAGCTTTCCTTAGGCACTTTGCACCTATTAAGTGGCATTCTAGTCACTTCTTACTTTTTTAAAAAATGTGTAGATGCGGCCTGCAGGGGTGGGTGCCTGTCTCCGCTGTACCCTATGGTCTCTGGCTACACTAGAACACCTATGGAACTATTTTAATGAACTGATTAAACAATTTTTACTCTGTCTTTCAGCAACAAAAGTGCTCAGCACACCCTACAATAATAAAATATAGAAAAATCTTGCTTTAAAATATGACATAAAAATCTTGCTTTAAAATATGACATAAAAATAAACTGCATGAACAAGAATAGAATAGATAAACTGGAATCCTGTTGGGGAGTTACTAATGTGTAACCTGGAGTTACATATTTGTAAGTGTGTGGTATTCACAATCCCTACATAGCCCCTAATTTAGGGCACATTTAGGGACCATAAAAGTCCCCCAATCCCCACTTATCCAGAAGCAGTTGCTGCAAGCAATGAGGGTCTGTTCTGCAGTCACTAAGGAAGCATTCCGCTGACATTTCCACCCACCCTTTGCACATGCAATCTCTAGCACAAGGGGGAATTGTGATCCTGCTTCTACTGTCAGAATGGAGATAGCTCATGGGAGGGTGTGGGCATGTCAATCAGCTGCTTTCCTAGCGACAGGGCAACAGATCACTGTCAGCCACAGCAGCTGCTTTCCAGTAAGAGGATGTGGCTGGAATTCATTGTACATCTTCTTTAACTATTATAATTATGCATTCATAACTGCCCAATAGCTAGTACCCAGCCAATTAGACTAGCCTTTAGTAGTAGACCAGCTGCATAGTATGGTCTTTCAAATAGTGTGATCCCAACTTATATAAGGCTGTAAAGTCCATTAACAGCACAGAAACATTGCAATAGCCTGTTAAGTACAAGAGAAGAAGTAAAACACTAAACAACAATTCATTTTCAAGCAATTTGCATGTTCTGGGTTTTTTTTTTTTCACGTCAGCTTACCTTCTTGTAGATAGCAAATATAGTTCCTATTGAAGCTAAACAGTCTATGTTGGAAGAGCCATCTAGTGGATCAAAGCACACCACATATTTACCCTGAAAGAGAACAAATGGAAGCAGTCTGAAATGACATGTTTATCAGGAGGAAGCCATATAGTTTCAGCAGGCGTGATCTGTAACTTTAAAAAAGCAAAATAAAAAATTTAAGCAAACAACAGCATAGGCACATGGTCCTACAAAAGGATGGATGCCGAAATGTAGAAAATTGGCAGAAAATAGCCACATACATTAAATTTACTAAGGGCTCTGGTGGGGTTATCAAATCAGTTGAACTGGTACATTATATCTCCTTCTGAATAATACTAGCTTATTTTGTGTCAAAGAGAACACATTGCTTTCGAAAATTAAGTGCTCTTCAATAAAATCATTTCTATAGCACATACTAAAAACACACTGATATAAATTTTTATGCTCCATGCAGTCCTATAAACTGTAGTTCCCTGAAAGGCAGCTAAAAGCAAAATTACAGATCCCAAGACCAGCCAGACAACACTACAATTTTCAGGATTGCAACCAGTGGAAATGTGACAATATTGGAAAACAACTCACCTCATGCAAAGCGAGGGCCACCTAATTTTCACCTAAGCCTCTGTCCCTACATCCTGCTGTCCCATATATCATTCTGTTTTAGAGAATCCTTAAGCCTCAATTGCAGCTTTCCAGGGGGCACAGGTGAAAATTGGTTAAAACAAACACATAAGTGAGTCTTCTGCTAGTACAAAGCCTCCATTGGCTAAATGTACTTCTTTTTTTCTTCATAAGTGATCGTTCATTTCAGTAATTACACTTACCTTGTTATGTATTGTCATGTGTTCTCATTCTCTCCCCTATTTTCCCTCTTTAGTTTTCTTCGCTCAAGCTAATTTTTTTAGCAATGCAACTACGCCATCTACTGCCAAATGAAATATTAGACCCTCTTCCCAATCACTCTGAATATGTACAGACCCTCTTTTCTTTTGGCGTGACAATTGCTTCTTTATTCTCCTCTGAAACCAAGACACAAGTGCTGTAGGAAGATTCTAACATGTTAATAACCAGAGTGTTTGAAAGCACATCCAGCTTCTTCTGCTCATCACCAGTCACATTCACAGTGCCTGCTATTCCAAACCTATGGGAGGAAGGGTATACTATTAATATCATGAGGGGGTATCACCATATTCGATATGCATTGGCTTTAATTGGTTTGCTTTCTAACTTCCATCTTTTTCTTCTAGGCATTCAGGACTTGGATTATTTAGTATAGTCTCACTGAAATTTCTCATTAAAATATCTAATGTTTACATAGCTAGTAATTCAGAAATCTTTCATAACAGTTATATGCCAAGGATAACCTTTGTTGGAACTTGTCTACTCATGAGACTCTAATGGAAGGTCATGGTCTTTCATGGTACTATGTTCTATGTTGATTTTTTGCTTCTCTGATAATAAGAGCTACTTGGACACCCAACCCACTATTTACAATCATATAAAACTATCAAATCTACAAATGGACTTCTATAGCATTTCTGTAATGGTGGGATTGCATGTTCCTGTGAGGCAAGGGGCTATGCTGATGGTAGCACTGTTGCTGGTAGCATCTCTCATGTCAGACAGGCTTTTTCGGAGGAGCCAGACTAAAAAAGTCAAACAGTCTCCCATGTCAGACAGGCTTTTGCTGAGGAGCCAGACAAATGTGTTAAACAGCTTACTGGGTAGAAGTATTGGGGAGTGATACCGGCTGAAGGTTTCTGAGAGACAACAACAGTGGCATCATAGCCAACACTTGTTAGGTCTGAATCACAGAATCATAGAGTTGGAAGAGACCACAGGGACCATCCAGTCCAACCCCCTTCTATGCAAAGCACTCCCAACAGATGGCCATCCAGCCTCGGGCCATTTCCGCACCAGACTGTTATAGCGCTATTATTCCACTTGCAACATCCTATGGAATCCTGGAGTTTGCAGTTTTGGGAGGGGCTGCCTGGCCCCTCCTAAGCTGCAAACCCCAGGATTCCATAAGATATTGCAAGTGGAATAATAGTGCTGTAACAGTCCAGTGCGGAAATGGCCTCTGTTTAAGGCTGCACAGAAGGAAGCACGGTAAACCCCTTTTTAATGTCTTTTACCATAAAAACCATAAAACAATCAAAACTGAAACAAGATATAGTGCCAGAAGATGAGATTCCCAGGTCGAATGGCGCTCAGTGAGCTACTGAGATGGAGAAAAGAATAACTAGGAGTGGTACTATGGCTAGTGACAGAACTGGACTCAAGCCAAGCACATTCAGCTGCCGATGTGCTCAGAGATGAAAGGAAAGTCTGAAGCTGAGATGCATGAATCAGAGATAGCTAGACATAGTAAAATGAGAAATGGAATGTGCAATTCTTGGGGGGACCGAGCTAAAGAGGACAGAAAAGGGATATTTGAATCAGATAATTACAGTGTTTTACTCAGGAAATAAAAATCTAAGGAGAAATAGTGGAGCATTAATAGTGAGGAAAGACATAGCAAAAGCAGTTGAAAGACAGAATGCAAAGTCTAACTGAATCATCTCAATAAGACTTTAGGGAAAACTCGTTAATATATCAATAATCCAGGTTTATCTTCCAACTACTGAGGCAGAAGAAGAAGAAACTGAAAGATTCTATGCTAGAGTCCAGGAGGAAATGATCACACACCATACCATGATTTCTTGTTCATCATAGGCAATTGGAATGCAAAAGCAGGAAGCAGAATGGAATTAAAATTTGTAGGAGAATTTGGGCCTAGGATCAAAAAATTAAACAGGAGAGCAAATAATTGAATTTTGTGAGGCTAAGAGTTTGTTCATCGCAAACACACTCTTCAAGTAATCAAAGAGGCAACTGTATAGATGAGTATCACCTGATGGCCAATACAGAAATCAGACTAGATCATTGGAAGCAGAAGACAGAGAAGGTCCATTTCCTCTGCAAAAACAAGACCAGGAAAAGATTGTGGCACAGACTATGAAGTCGTAATAGAAAAAATTACAGTAAAGCTAAGAAGAATACTAAAGCAATTGTTGTGCCAAAATACAACCTGAAGAACATCCCTGTAGAATTTAAAGATAACTTTAAAAAATAGATTTGCATTATTAAGCCTACTTGACCAGAAGCCAGACACATTGTCTGGGAGGAATGTAAAAAGACACTATCTGCAGCCAAAAAGAAAGAGAAGCCTCAATGAATGACAGATGACACTCTTCAAGCAGTTAAGGCAGACAAGAAACAAGAAACAAAAGGAAATGGTGACAAAGATAGGGTCAGAACCCTGAACACAAAGAGAACTACTATAATAATCAAAGCAGAGTAATAGAAGGTGACAACAAAAAAAGAAAAACAAGAGATCTCTTTCACGAGATCTGAGAAATACAAGGGAAATTTAAGTGGGGATGCTCTATGACAAGAAGGAGACCACATTACACAAATTAGTACAAATAAAAAACTGATGGAAAGAATACACTGAAGAATTGTATAAAGGAGACAAAAGGATGACAGATTCATTCAAAGAAGAACAATTTGAAGATAAACCTCCAGTTTTAGAAACTGAAGAGAAAGCTGCACTCAGAGCACTTGGAAGAAATAAATTACCAGGAACATATGGCACACCAATAGAGTCCTAAGTTTGCAACTCCTGAGCACAGCTATTGATAGCATGGACAAGGTTCTCATTCGTAGGAGTTGTCATCAGCTGAACTTGACTTTACAGCAGATAACAACAGGAAGACTTATCAAGCGAGAACTACATCACTGTGCAATTGTACCGCTGTCTGAAATGAACAGATCACATAAATCAACGTTGTTGTTGTTGTTGTTCTTGTTCTTATTCTTGTTGTTCTTGTTCTTGTTGACAGCAATTAACAATAACAATACACTTTTCTGTATATGGTGGAATAAGAAGAAAGCCTTACATGCCTAGGCTTTACGTAGGAATTTTCCTACTGTAGTATTTCTTCATCCTTTCCATGGATTTATTGTAACATCTGCATAATTCTATAATAACATGAGCCACATAATAAAAGGGAGGATCAATTAAATGCATTTCTACAGACTCATGTAGGATTTACTCATAATCAGTTACTGTATTAAATATTCTGCTTCATAATTATCAGTATATGAGGTAATAATTAACATGACTAGCATTCTAAGTAGGACTCTTTCACTCGGTAACCAGAAGGAACGTCTTTGTTACAAGGCAGAGGTGATGAAACACCAATTTGAGAGGAATAGTTTTCCTTAGTGCAATCATAAGCATGTTTCTTCAGAAGCAAGTCCAGCTAAGTTCAGTGTAGCTTAATTTCTAGCGATTGTGCTTAAGATGCAGCCTTAGAGTAGAATCTTATGTATATTTACTGGAGAATAAGCTTTATAGTTCACAGTGGCATTTGTTTTTGGGTAAATCTGCATAGGATTGCTGTAGTTATTTGTTGAGGCTTTCAAAATCTGCATTGTGCTACTTAGATTGCCTTGTTTATGCATGAGTGTGTGCGCACATGCATGTGTTTATGTTTCCTGCTGCATATAATTGCAAAGAGTTATATTTTATTATGTGTGAAGACAGGATTTGATTCATTTTAATATTTAAATCAGAAGACTACTCTGATTGTCTTTTATAGTATAGCCAAGACACTTGTTTGTGCTAAACCAGTTACAGAATCAGTGGAGCTTAGTTCACTTCAGACTACGCAATACTAAATGCATCTTCTCAAGGCATCTTCTGTAACATTAGAAACCAGGTTGGCCAGCTTGACCTTTACATGAATCTATGGGCCATCTTGTTTGACCTTGACGGCAGTAGAGGTGGCAGACAAAGAAAGTAAGCTATTCTTGTTTCTTTAGGCTGCTTTTCAAAGCGTTAAAGCAAGATATATGAATCTAACAGTCTCCGCTACAGGAAGCCCCCACTTTTTGACACCCCATTATCTGACGACTTGCATCTCATCCAAAGCCTCTCCGTAGCAGCTATGGACAAATTCCTTTAATTTGATGGGAGTTCTGCTCTTTCATCACTTCTTCTTGCCTCCAGAGGCTCGCCTGGAACTGCTTGTGTGCGTGCGTGCACTGCTTGCAAAGAGGAGAGAGAAGGCGCTGAGCTGGTTGAGAGACTTTGCAAGCAGCATACATGCAGTTGCTCCCAAGTGACATTCTGTAAGTTCTTCATGCTCCCTATAGTACAGTACATGGGTTCTGCTTTTCAATTAATTCCATTTTCTGACTGTGCCTCAGTCACTAGCCTCGGTCACAGATAATTGGAGAGAAGCCTATATTGACATAGCTACAATGCAAAAACTAAGTGGCATTCCCGTCTTCTTAGGAGTTTGGAAAACTCAGGCAGTTTCATTGCTTTTGTGTACTGAATCAATGAATTATAGAATACTCAAAACAGGTTTTGTATGTAGCCTTATTCTAATCAAATTCTTTTTCCCTCCTCTGGAATTTCACAAAATTTGGCCAAATAATACATTTGGCAAAATTTGGCAACTCTCCAGTTGAGAGACAGTAAGAGATGTTTATATACTTTATGATTCATCTAGACTCTTAAATTAGCATTCTTTCCTTCCATGCCAGAAATTGTAAACGTTACTCTATGACTATAACTCCCAGAATTCCTCAGGCAGCATACCTGTAGGCTGTGCTGGCTAGGGGACTCTGGAAGTTATAATGAAAAAAGCAATTTTTCCAAGTTCTGTTCTAGATGCATGGAATTTCTAAGGTTCAATTCTACCTCAGCGATTTAATTTACTGCATGCAGTGTTAAAACTATGGCTCCCCCCATCCCAACAGTTATTGGTAAGATTTATTTTCTTTCTCCCCATTCTGTGTAACTCACATATGTGCAAGTCCCGCCTTTCGGACTGCTGAAGAGATGGCCTTGATGGCAGTGAGGATAGAGTTCAAAAGCTGGGTTAGTTCTCCAGTAGCCCCTTTAACCCGTCGTCCCTTCTCCATGACAAACCGGTTAAGGGTTAACATGTCTGTTTCAAAGGGGCTTCTATCCGACATCTTGGCTGGCAAAGGAGGTCTATTTTCTTAGCTAGAATCAAGTAGTTCCTTTCCTCTCAGTGCTACGGCTGCTCAATGGCAGTTTTATTTTAAGGAGAAGCTGTTGGCTTGCACGCTGGGGATGGTCTAGTAAAAGGTTCCTGGGTCCACGTGACTTAAATACCTAGAATAGACCTGCAATACAATTCCTCTGATCTTCAAGGCCTCAAGAGTGGCTTATTTACTGCTAAACAAACTGTTCTTCCTTTTCTGTAATTTAAACAGCCATTTCCTGCAAAGCACTGTTGTTTTATTATGTCACCAATACTAAAACAAAACAGGGGGGAAATACTATTGAATGCAAGAAATGATCTGCTTATACATTTCCAGTCTCCTCCTCTCCCTGTCAAAGGACCATTGCTCAGCTGCTTACCATGGAGAGGCAAGGCAATTCAGATGATAAAGAAGCACGTGATCTGGGCTGAGAGGGGGAAGAAAATGAGGTTACATTCACAAATGGAAGGCACCCTCTTTATTCTTCCCCTTCTCACCTGAATTGTCCCTCTCCCCTCCTTGAGCTTGACAGCTTCTAGGGGGAGGTTTTGGATGGGATGCAAGGAGTTAGAGAACAGCTCACAGTGCCCCATTCTAAAACAGACATATGTTTCCATAAGCTACGCTTGCACATGTGAATGTCACCAACAGGATGCTGTCCTAAGAATGTTGTTTTTAAACTACAGTTATAGATTATATACTCCTAATAACTGCAACCAACCAATTTCCCCAGTTAGTAGAGATCGGATGAACTGCCTTCCCCTATAATGATTTGCCTGCAAAAGACACTCTTCTCACTTGCCTTGAGGGCAATTAAGTTGGCAAGTGGAAGGAGGATGGTCTTTCCTGCAGCTGTTCCACACATCTGGAATAGGTTGTTGTCTTAGGTTCATCATTACAAGATCTTAGGAGAGCTGTGGGCAAGAGGTCTTTTTAAAAATGTATTTAATTGGGCTGTTTTCAGTCTTTAGCTCCAAAAGTATATCAAATTTCAGTACTGTCTACCTTGGTTTTTTTCTATGCCTGTTGATGCCATTTGGTTTTAGATTTTTTTTTTCTGTTTAAACATTACATGGGATTTTACTATGTCAGCCACCTCAAGAAGGGTTGTCCCCATAAAGGCAGAGTATGCAAATATTCACAAAATACATGATGGAAGTGATAATGCTTAAAGTAAATAAATGATTAAAGTGAAATTAGGATAATTAATTAAACTGTGGCAGAAGCGTGTGAGCATGGAGATTGCAGTAGCAATGTAAAAGAGGGACAGAATAAAGCATTAAGAAAAATGAATGTATGTAACTATATACCCTAACTCCCCTAAAACTGTCTGAAAGCCTATTGACAAGGCAAAGTCTCCTAGTGCAGTTAAGATTATTTCCACAAATGGTGTAGGTGTTCAAAAGGAACCTCGTTAGCAAAGTAAAGCTACTGATATCTATTCAGAAGTGAGCCTCACTGACTTCAGCTGAACTTAATACCAGATAAGTCAATCTAAAATGCTTCCTAAACATCCCAAGTCCATGGCATCAGAAACTGTCCCTTTGAAAAACATGGAGCAGTTGCTGAGACCAACTCCCAGTAGATGCTTCACTTTTTCCAGGGTGGTTTCTCAGGGCTATTTGAGCAGCTGTACAGTGTTTATCAAATGGCAAATGAAGAACTTTCCTGGGGTCTTGAGACTGGCCCAAAGCAGTTCTAAATTTAGCACAGCAAGAGAAAGGTTAACCTGTATTTATATTGTGATGTCCAAAAGCACCCAAGAGGATTCATCTGCCTTGTCATTCCAGGAGAACTTTGTGCTTCATTATGGGTTCTATCAATGTGATATTGGTGTACTTTGTGGTATTTAGTTTAAGTTGCATGGAAAAGTTTGCCATTTATGTTACAGAAAAATGTTTTTACTGTTTATCTCTTCTGTGGTCTCTCATATTCAAGTAATTCCTTCTTGTTCTTCCACATGATGATAATTTAGTTTATAGTTTAAGATTATATTGTCATGAAATATGCAACTAAATGCTGTAACCCTCTTTCATCTTACTGCAAATACAATAATCTCACTGAAATCTATGGAGGCATGGACTATAGCCATTTCCACACTAGCCTGTTATAGCGCTATGATTCCACTTTCAACATCCTATGGAATCCTGGGGTTTGCAGTTTCAGGAGGGGCCGGCCAGCCCTGCCGAAACAGAAAACTCCAGGATTCCATAGGATGTTGAAAGTGGAATCATAGCGCTATAACAGGCTAGTGCGGAAATAGCCTATGAATCTGGAGACCAGGGTTCAAGTTCCTGCTCAGCCATAGAAACCCACTAAGTAACCTTGGGCAAGTCATACTCTCTCACCACTTCCCTCTGCAAAAAATCTTGCCAAGAAAACCCTGTGCTAAATTTGCCTTAAGATCACCATAAATTGAAAAGGACTTGATGGCAAACAACAACAATCCCAAAACAAATGGATAAAGGGTTGCAGCCTAAACCTATTTGTACCACCACATCCACCAAAAGAGGGTAAAGCATTGATGGGAGTCTGTCATGACCATAGATTGACCAAGTTTTACGAATGGTCCATCAATGCACTTTTCTGTGGGCTTTTTCCAGAGCTCCCCTTCACCTTGGCAGAAATATCATGGCGTTTCGCTGTCTGAAGTGCAATTCCCTAAAAGGCGATAATGGCATTGCCTCAGTGTAGTGTAAACATCTGTTAATCAAGTTACCTTATACAGCTGAATATCAAAGTAGCCCAATGTATGCAGATAAATGGTCAAGGAATGTGGCTAGCAACTCATTGTGGAACTGTAATAAATAAATGCAATGTGGATGCACATCCTGGTCTATTTTCTTTAATGCCTTATCACTTGGGTAATGGTCTCAAATGCATAACTCCACTTATGCTACCATTAGCTGGATATAAGCTGTGACAGCCTGGTTGGAGCCAGCCAATCGGAGCTCAGGGAATGCTGTGGAAGGGGTATCATGGAGGAGAAAGGATACAAAACTGAGATTTGTCTCTAAGAGAAGTTGGATAGGAAAAAGCTGTAACAGAGAGTCAGCCAGGGGAAAGAACTGAATAGAGTTTGGGGGAGCTGTGAATGATTAAATAGTTCAGGGACTAATATCTGATTTAATTGTGTATTAGTAAACTTGTTTATTCTTTTTTACGGTTCTGTTGGGCTGTTCCTATTAAGTTTTGATGGAGATTTTGGTCATGCTTAGCACAGTGAACCCACTGAAAAACACATCCACCAGTTTTTATAGGGGTGACCTTATAGGGATGGCCCACTCCAGGGAGGGATCTTAAAGGGGAAAAGGGCAAAGTGAGTGACAGGAGTCCAAGGTTTTGGAACTGCAGGACCAACCTAGACAGAAGATCTGTCACACAAGCATTGCACTATGTCCCGAAAAACTCCACATGCATAGCACAACTTACATCAATGTATGCCACAAGCAGGATGCCAGACCATGAGGTCCTAATTGTGACAGTTCATTAGATGTGAGTGTCTAGCAGCTCCGATAAATAAACAGAGTTTTGATTTCAGTGAATGCTGTTGAGTGATCATTGTGTTGACTTCAGCTGTGGTTGACTTTAGCTGCAGTTCCAAGTTGGCAAGGAATACTGACCCTGTTTTTGAAATGTGAAGCTAGACTCTTCCTAGGAAGAATAACAGTGATTTAAGTGTACAGGGCATCCAGGTATTGTCTTTGCAATTTTAGTTCTACAAAATAACTGAAACTGTAATGATAATTTTCAGACACCGTTTTTGTCTGTCATGGTAGAGGTGGGGATTCTGTTTTCTCCCTGTAGCCTTTTAGCTACTTGTCTTTTAAAAGGTGCTCTAAAGGTATGAGTTCCCATTTAAACTTGAACGCTAAGTGGGGTCAGCTCTGGTTAATATTTGTATGGGAGACAGCCAACAAATACCAGGTGCTGTAGGTTATACTTCAGGGGAAGAAACTGGCAAAACCACTTCAGTTATTCCTTGCTTAAGGAAACCCTATGAAATTCATGGGGTCACCACAAGTTGACAGGTGACTTGAAGGCACATGTACATATACACACACAGAGAGAAATAAATTAAGAAGAATCAAAAGGAGCTATCATGGTTAAGTTCCAAGATCCTTTCTTTCACCAAGACAGTGAACACAACGGTGGCTTTTGGAGCAGAATATTAATTCTGGTTTCATGCCTAATCACACACAGAACTGGTACAGGTTTCCCACCACTGGCAAAGTCTTCTTATTGGAGGGGAAACACTAATTTGCTGCATATATAAGCATGTGCCTGGGGCATCCCTGTCCCCTGTGGAAATGAATAGGGGATCACTGAAAGTTGCTACGAATCATGGATTTGTAGATTTAACATTGCAGAGTCTAGAATTCTGCAAACAGTTTGTACATATTGTTTCCAACAGCCTTCCCTAAAAGCAGTAGTGTTGCAAGAACAAACGTCTTCCCCCTCTGCATACATCAGAACTTCCTCATCTCAAAGATGCCCATCCCCCCCCCATATTTGTTATCATTCACTGAGATAAGAGTGACACTTTAGCACCCTTTCACCAAGTCTGCAAGGTATGTTAGGTTGAAATAGTGAGAGAAATGACAGTACCTCCATGATAGGGGAAAACCAATACAGTACATTTCATAACCAAAAGATGGTGAGTTTCTTACGCAGATGTATGATTGCATTAGCTCTGCACAGGAATAAAATGTACCCAGGAAGCCCCTCCCTGTGCACTATTTTGCATCATGGCCATAGTGCTATCAGAATGCATAAGTAATGCTCTGGACATCTTCATAAATGGTTAGAGTAAGATGTATGGAATATAAGAAATTAGTGTGTTATTTCCATTAACTAGCACACTAAAGCAGTTCCAATAAGATTATATTTTCTTCCAAGTCAGTTGAAATGCTGGTACTCTGTGTTACTGATACCATCTGTAACTAGAGCCAGTGACCTTTCACCAAATGCCAAAGTACTTTAGTCACTTAGTAGAACAGTAACTGCAGTGGTAAATGCTGCGCTAGATGAGAACAGTGGAGACAGGTTCCTTTAGACCTTTGAGAATAAAAATCTCATTTACCAGATTGATTTTTCCCCTCTGCTAATGCTGGCTATAAAATACTTCAACACGCTTATCTTTGAAAAACCTGGTAGGGATGAATTGATTTCCAAGATTCCATTCACCACCATACAAACATGAAATCCATTATATAGATCCTACAGAATCCAGAACTGCTTACACAGTAATATAGCAGTGTGATTCCACTTTAACTGCCACGGCTGCATCCTGTGGAATCTTGAGATTTATAGTTTGGTAAGACACTAGAGCTCTGTGGTTGAGAATTCTACATGCTCCTCCCTAAACTGCAAACCCCAGGATTCCACAGGCTGTTGCCATGGCAGTTAAAGTGGAATCATAGTGCTATAATTGTGTAGTGTGAAAGGGCCCCAGGTTTGTAGCTTGGTTAGAGGCACTGTAGCACTCTGGCTGAGACTTATAAATGCTCCTCTAAAAAATGCGAACTGCAGGATTTCCATAATACGTTTCCATGGCAGTTAAAGTGGAATCATAAAGCTAAAATTGTGTAGTGTGAAAGAGCATGTGCTTATGCTGCTCTTCAGCCAGTGAATATTCCTTATGACTGTAAGCTGGAATTCAGCCAAGAGGCTTCCATGCAAGATATTTTTTCTGTTCCAGATTAGGCCATCACATCCTAAACACTGCAGTCTTAAAGCAGAACAAAGACAAACCTGGCCCATATAGGGACAAAGTGCAATTCTCTGGATGTTGTGGAATTGCTGGCTTCAGCACTTCTGAGGGAGAGAAAGATCATCATGATCACCATCATCATCACCATCACCACCACCGGTTGTTTTGGCTAGGACTCATTGGAGTCGTAACTCAACTCCCATCTACAGGGCTGCACAACTCCCACCCTGGTGGTATTAAATCAGTAGTGAGCTCTGATACAGCTTTCTGATTGTTTATAACATTTTATCAAAATGGCCTGTGAAGCAAAGATTTCTACCACTTCACTGAATTGTGTAACTGACAAAATAAAACTGCTTTCTTTGATTTACTTTTTTTAATGGCACAGTGAAGATAGGCACCAAGCACACTTTTTGTGCACAGTGACATTATGGCTCTTTTGCATTACATCAATGGCTTCACAGTCAGAACTACGGCACAGTGTGGTCTTTGGTCCAGGGGTAAGGCACTTCAGATGGAGAGGCGACAGCTGGTTTCTCCACTTCATTTAGCAGCATGCTTCTTGACCAGGGCTAAGTACTCCTGCACATCATCTGGAGAACCCAAGACAATGGGCACACGCTGGTGAATGTTTTCAGGCACAACATCCAGGACTGCCTCCTTGCCTGTTGTTGCTAGCCCTCCAGCCTTCTCCATGATGAAAGCCATGGGGTTGCATTCGTAGAGTAGCCTCAGCTGGAATCACATAGTTTGAAAATAGTTTGAAAATAGCAATAGAGTCATCAGCTAGTACTACACAAGCAAGCAGGCACTTATTAACAAAATGGCACTCTGGTTGTATCATGCTCTTGTATCTTTTTAAAAAATGCAAACTTGTGTTTATTTCAAAATAACTATTTCAAACATTCAAAGATTTAGAGAATAAGTATATTTTGGACTGCAGCCCATCTTGCCTCACAGAGGTAGTATGAACATAAAATGTATGCCACCTTGAGCAACTTGGAGAAAGACTGCACATTAAATATATAAGCACAGCTACGTGCAGGTTTTATCCGTGAAAACATGCAAGAGAACCAGTGCTATTAATTGTGTACATAAGAAATACTGGTCTGTTTTCAGGTAAAAGGAAAAGGTTTGTTTGTGACATTCAGTGTAAATGAGTAACTGCTTATCTACAGACTGAAACAAACATTGAAAGAGTTTCAAAATTCAGATTACAGTTGTTTGCTGAGTAACAACAGCCCTTCTTCTGTCCAACTATGAGTTGGGAAAGCGTTTGCCGAAGAAATCACTGTTGGCAGCATTTCCATCACTGAAACCGGAAAGTATAGTTGAATGCCATTTGAAAATGACAGCAAGTGAAAATTGACCGCATCTCTTATAGATAAGTGTAGCTCTTTAGTGGTATAGAATGTTTTGCCTTCTTAAAATATACCAGCTATCAAAATTGGTACTGAAACAATTATAATTTAATTAGTGTTCAGGGTACCTGATGCTTGAATTACATAATCCCAGAACTGGTCTAGACAAATGGTGGAATCCTGCATAGTAAAGGGGATTCTGCCACTTTTAATGCCAGGTGGGAGATGCCATTTTTGAAAACGATCCCATGTATCAAGTTTCCCACAAGGGTAAGAAGATTGGCACATCAGGAGAAAATGTGCTATTCCAGCCCACTGTCTTCTCAGCTAGTTTTCCAACTGTAGGATTTCATCTTAATTTGTAACATGTAAAATGTGATCCTTGACCATCAGCCTGAAGTCATAAAGGCATGCCTCAGATAACAAAGCTGCTGACAAACCTCCTTTTTACAAAGCCCACCCACCCAAAACCCTCTGTTCCTCCTTGTTCTCCATCTAGCTAGAAGTTTTGGATGGGAGGGGGTTAAGCAGTATTGGCATTGGGAGGATGGTGAAAAAGGGTTGAAGAAACACAGACTTTCAGTGTCCAAGAAACAATGCAATAAAGTGTGAGCTGGGAAAGAGTGGGATTCTACTCTAGCCAGTTTTACTGTAGCTATCTGTGCCTGCCTACAACAGGCAAGATAAACAGCAGCTGTTTTCAGAATCCCATGCATGAACATGTTAAGAGAGAAAAAGGGAGGGCAAATTAGCAGGTTACATAGTTTAACAGCTACCTTCAGCATGTTAAAATAAAGCATACGTGTATACCTGTTGCCATCAAAACAAAAGTCACAGAAGTAGTAAAAGCTTGTGAAACAAAAAAAAGTACCTGGATGCATTTTGGAAGAAGATTTCAAGTAATCTCTAGAAGGGTGAAAAGGTTTAGCTATGCAAGGCATACCTCACCTAGTTGTTTCATTTCACATGTGTATATCATTAGTTCTAGATGGAAATGTTTTCAGAAATATGTTGAACTGCTCTTCTTTTTTCTTATTTTTTAGATTTGTGAAAAGTATCGCCCTTTCCGCATCTTACCTTTTTCTGGTGCTGGGGCACGGGGATCGCGCGAGCAGCCTCCGGCGAGAGGCTCTCGCATCCAAGGTCCTTCAGCTCCACGCGAGCTGCTTGCTCACACGAGAGCGCCGCTTCTTCCTTCCGCAGTGCAGCCTGCGACCTTCCCAGGCTGCGCTGAGGTAGGAAGTGTGACCAGCACGGCTCCGGAGGCTCTGCACGCCAGGTTAGTGTGCACAGGGCCTGGGAGCAATGTGTGATCATGCACCATTTTCGGCTTCTAGCCGAAAATAAAAAGGTGCACGATTGGTGCCTGCCGGCCCCTGGAGCATCGCGCAATTGTGAGTGCGTCGTGCAGATTGGTCCTCACAATCACGCAATGCTCCAGGCCCTCTTTCACATGGAAAATGCTGTGTGAAAAGGGCCTATCTCTATTCTTTCCACATTATTTCTGTGTCTGATACCAAATGTTTGGTTAAAGAATTAAGGCCCAGGAACACAAGTATACTTGTACAATATGTACCTGTACAGACGATTCTGCAGCTTCAGAGATGAGGATCTAGAAGGCACCAGTAGCGTATTGACACTCACCAGCACATAGGGCAAGCTGCTAGGTGCTGCCACCGCCAGCCCCCTGCCCCAGGAAGGTCAACGGTGGGAGTAGGTGGGGGCAGGGCCACAGAGAGCAGAGGGAGGGGGATATGGGGGGGTTGCCAGGAGGGCTGCTGCTGCCACTGCCCCCCACCTGGCCAGAAAGAACCCCAGGTGGAGCTGGGCTGCAGCGGGTGGGGGAATAAGGCTGTGGCGGGTTGGCGTGGGGCCATGGCAGGTGGGGTGGTGCTGCTGCTGCCACACACCCCCACTGTGGGAGGCAGCAGGTGGGGGCAGTGGTGGGCCAGCCAGGAGGGAAGGTGAGGGGGGGTTCCACTTTTTGGACCCCTCCCTAGCATTGGTGCCTGGGGTTTGAGCCCCATTTGTCCCACCCTAGATATGCCTCTGGAAAGCACCACAATAGACATTAACTTAACCGTAAGAGAAAATAAATCTACCTAGCAATCACAAGGAATGCTATACCCTAAAGCAGAGGTGGCCAGGCTTCAGGCCTGCAAGACCTACTTTGTTTTTTACTAGAATACCAAGATCCACTGATCAGAGCCTCGGGCAAAACACACACACATTTAGAATGTAAAAAGTATATCTGAGCTGAGAAATTTGTGATCAGTACCAGAACAGACTGGAGTTCACAGTCTGTTCACACACAAGAATGAACACCTTGTTACTTCATTCCTAGCTTTTTTAACAAAAATTCAGCAGTATATTTTAGGGCATGGGAGAGTCATAAGAGAGTCATATTGATGTTACCATTGTTAAAAATTAGGGAATTTAGTATAACATTTTTGGTGATATACTATACCTTACCCAAAGGAGACGATGCCAATTTACTTTCTCTACCCCACTCCACCCCACTAAAGCATATGTTATCTGTATCAGGAACAGGACAAATGTTCTCCCTGTGCTTGTCATCACTGTATTTTTCATCATTTCATACTGTGTGTACTTCTTGCTCACAGTGCCATAGCTGAAAGTCCACAGACGTCCATAGAAGTAGGTTTCAGCTTAGAATATGGAGCCAATAGTAGCATCAAATATAAAAGGAGGCATGTTTATGTTACCTTTCCCTTGGGGCTCTTTGAATTGGCTGGATACAGAAAGATTCCTCCATATACCAGTGTACGATGCACATCAGCAACCATGGAACCTACATATCGGCTTCCATAAGGGGAGCTACCATCCTAGGACAGCAAGCAGAGAAAAAAGTGTGTTAAAATAAATGTTTCCTTCAAGATTTTCCCAATGAGGTGACGTTCGCGCATGCTGGACTTCAGTTTCCATCAGTCCAAGTCAGCCCAGCCCAGCCAGTGGTCAAATACTAGGAGTGTAGTCCAAAACAACTGGAAGGCAGTGGATTTGGGAAGGCTGTACAGTATCTTCTGCATGGATTGCAAGTAAATAGCAGTTACCCCCCATCTTAGTCTAGAAAATTCCAGCTAAAATAAACTTGTTTCTTCCTAATCCAACTAGAACAGGCCAATTGCAGGCAACAGCTAGGCAACTGTCAGGGGTTGGGGGCTGTGCTGGCCCTCAAGAGATACTGGAGGGCTGAGCCCCTCTCACTGTACTCCCTTGTCAAAATAAAAAAGGTACTCAAATACCCCAAACACTCTCATTTTGCCACATTTGGGGGCCCACAGAATATTTTAGGTTCAGGAAGGGCCAATTCTTACAACAGGAAAGCACTTTTAGCTTTGAAAAAAGTCTTCTCCACAGACAAAATGGTGCGGGGAGAGTCTGTGGTAAAATTGCCCCCCATGCTCCCTAAAGGGTGTTCAGGGGCATTCATGGGCAATTATTTTTTTAATCCTAGGGGACTGGGGGTCACAAAAACAGCCTGTGGGCTGCATGCAACCTGTGGGCCCCAGTAAGCCCATCCCTGAACTACAAGGACAAAAGGTACCCAAAGAACAGAAGAAGCCCAGTCCTCCAGACTACCAACACGTTCCCTGTAGGGAAGCTCATCAAGCAGACGCAATCATATCTGCTAGCCATACGAAAAGGTAAGGTAGTAGAAAACAGTATGTGAAGTGGATACACTGAAAGAGTATATTCAGGGCTACTCCCAAAATTTAGAAATTCCTACATAGCAGAAAAAGCATGCGAAACTTGTGGACTGCAGTGATCTACTGAAGCCTATGACAGCTTCCCAGCACTTCAAAACACCACATGAGAGGACTGTGCAAAACAAGTGGTAGCAACCCACAGGTATTTTTTTTCATCCACTTACTTACAAAAGGTTTTCACGCTGACAATTTCAAACTTTCACACCAACCCTTAAGAGCTCCTTGGACATATCTCATTGACCCTCATTATCCTAGGGCTCAGCCTTGCTTCTCAATTTGTATCAAAAATCACAGAACCATAGAATCTTTGAGTTGGAAGAGACCACAAGGGCCATCTAGTCCAACCCACTGCCATACAGGAATACACTATTCCAGCACTCCTACAAGATGCCCATCGAACTTGTGCTCAAAGACTTCTGAGAATTGAGGCTTCACCATCCTACGAGGCTGTCTGTTCCACTGTTGAACAGCTTTACAGTAAGAAAAAAGTTCTACACAATATTTAGGTGGAATCTCCTTTCTTGTAATTTTAACCCATTAGTTTACTTTTCAGTTTCTGGAGCAGCAAAAAAACATGTTTATGTCACAGATAGGGCTGCTTAGAACCACAGGGTTGGATATAATCTAGAGGATTTCATTCATATGAATGGATGGAGACAGTTAGTATATAATACCACATTTCAACCAACAAGAGTTGAAAAAACAGATGCATGAGGATTCCAAGAAGTGATGATTGCCTGTGTATCTTGATGCCAAATCTATTAGCAGAAGTTTACCTGAGGAAATTTCTTCTGCTTCAGGTATTCTGTGACAGCAGGATCAAAGTATGCAGCATAACCTTCATTCAGGCTGTAGATATTTCCTTTTTTCTTTATTTTTACATCTCTGTTGACCAAAATGAATTCTCCAATTGCCTAGTGTTAGGGGAAAAAAATCATTACCATTCTCATAGTAAACACTTTATAGCCAAGCAAATTCCATGCATAATTTAACAAAAACACAACAAAACCTTACTACAATGCAGAGTGATGCTGGGCAAGTTGCCACTGGCAGAATACTGTTATTTTTATAGACAATGGACAAGCTAGAGAATGTACCATCACATCAAGTGCAGTCAACTTGTAGTAATTTCTCTGTGAAGTTTATGAGCAATTAGCAACACTTTTGGCAGCAACAGAGGGCTATTTACTAGAATAGTTCTTCCAAACAATTTGGAACAGCCATATAAATCTTGCTCATGCTAAAACCAGCTATTCCTAAGTGGTATTTATGCTTTCATGGTTATTTAAGGAAAGTGGTACTACATATACAAAGCATAAAACTCTAGCAGCTAAGAGGAAACAAACAAAAACAAGTCACATGGAGCTATTTCAGACATCCAGTAAGTTCTGCTATAAAGTGAGAGTTGAATTCCCTAAAAAGCCCATGTTATAGTAATTTGTGCTCAGAAAATAACATGACTTAATGGGAAAAATGGAATTAGGTGCAAATCTCAAAAATATTCCTTGTGGCTGATAGTTCTTTAACTTGTCACACATGTTAATGAATATATTTTAATTATAAGAATAAATTGTGACTTTTACCATTAAAAAACATGAAGAAATGTTCTTATAGATTTGGAGGAAGAATCACTAACACAGCCAATAAACATCACAATGTTAGATTTCATCACTGTTGGCCACATCTGTTGGAGGACAATTTGGACTAAATGTGGATTGCAGCCTAGGCAGATAGCTTTGGTTCAGGAGTAGATCTCTTTTACTTGGGGCTGGCTGGAAAAAAAAGTCTAATTTTTGCTGCTTTGCCATTCCTCTTTGCTGGTAAAGAAACTGTTGGTAGGGTGCAAGATAAGAGTTCCTTCCATAAATTGCTGCACTGCTATGTTCAGAATTCCAATCACTTCTTCTAAGACCTGTAGCTGCTTTTGAATTTCCCTCAGCACAATTACTCACACAGAAGTGGAAAGTTCTCTTGGCTTTTCATTTTGCATTTCTTCATCATAGTCTTCATCTGCTGCAACCTCAGCAGCTGCAAGAAGCTGCTGCAGATCTTCCATGACGAGATCTTAGCCATGTGATTCCAATAAGTCAGCAATGCCATCCTCTTCCACCTCCTCAAATTCCATCTGCTTTACAGATGCAACACAATTTTCTTTGACTGGTGGGAGCTCTTCGGATGGCTTAAAGCCTAGAGAATCACAAACATACCCATAGGGGAGAATATTTTTTCCCCCAGTGAATATGCACACATGCTATCTTTTGCAGCTTTGAATATAGGAGCATGGGCTTCATCCTCAGAAATATATGTTCTGGATGGTATGTATTTCCTGTTTCATCGAGACTAAAAATCTGATCCGAGTTATAGCCTCCTTCTTCCATTAACTTCTTTATTAGAGGATGAACTGTCTTTGCACTTTCTTCATTAGCACTTGCAGCTTCATCACAGAATTAAACAAAAACCCTATTGGTTCTTGAACCCAGCAAACAACCACTGCTGCCTCTAAGTGATGGTATATCACTAGGATTTTCTGACTTCTCCTTAAGGTTATTGTAAATAGCTTATGTTTCTTAGATATGTGGTCCCAGATTCCACTTTTGTTTGACCTTCAATCCACACACTTAGCAGCTTTCCCTTCTCTTCTGTCTCCTGCACATATGACCTAGATTTGCTTGTACTCACCTTAGCCCTGCAGTACAACTTGCTTTAATTTTCTCTTTGTTATGTCTTGCACAGCACAACATGGATTCCTTTATTCCTGTTGCATGAACAATGTCACATGCATGTTCATTTTGTTTGAAACATTTTATCACATCAAACCTCTATTCTAGTGTTATTGCCTTTTTTTCCCCTTGTGATCACCACAGACATTTTTATCACCAGGGTGTTTCATTGAAGGACTCTTACTTACCAGTGTATCCATGAAACACAGATGTGTTTCAGGAAAACATGGCAAAAAAGCACTTCAGAACACCACCATGTGGCTAACAAACTGAACAGCTACAAGGAAGCTGGGTTGCTGCTTAACAGCTCAGATGCACCGATTTTGAATGCTCAAGATGGAATTGTGCTGTCAGTTACAATCCTCTATTAATTAACAGTGTTATTGTCAATTCACATTATTAAAAAAAGGCATTATGGCAGAACTTACTGTATACACAATGCAGAATTCCAGGTTCTAGTAACAGAACCTGGAATTCATCATACTCAAGGAATCCTATTGAATATTGCTTCTCCTATGCAAAAAGTAGTTCTCGTTAAAGCTATGAGAGCTATGTTATAACATGCACTCTCCTGCAGAAGTTCAAGGATGAAAAGATTCTAGGGTGTTTAAGTTTTCACACACACGGGATCACCACACTTACTCTTTAAGACATCATGATGTAATCTGAAAGTGTACAAGAACATTGGTTAACACGATTTTGATGGGATAAAGATTCAAAGAAGATTCCCTTGTTTGAAAACACCTAGCTACTGACTAAAGTGAGCCAATTTGATGCAGTGATTTGAGTACTGGACTAGGACTTCAAGAGGCAAGGGTACAAATCTTCACTCAGCCATAGAAACCCCCTATGTGACCTTGGGCAAGTTATAGGCTCTCATTCGAACAGGAAGGCAATGACAACGCTCCCTTTAACCTCCCTTTAACTAATTTAACTAAGAAGGGCCCTTTATAGGTTTGCCTTCACCTTGGAAACAAGGCACATAACAACAACTACAACTACAAAGTTAAAGCTTGTGCTTTAAATTCTAAAGATCCTTAAAACTGTGTATTCTTTAAGTGTGCAAACAACACTAGCTTTAATAGATAGTATGCAGTTCAATCTGTTCCCTTTTCGGTACTCAAAATAAAGCCAGAGGACTGTTTGCCTCCAATGTTGGTCCTAATTCATATTCAGATCCTGGCCCCTTCCATTTGTATAAACAGACATCCTCATTTGTTTCAAATGAATTTTTTCTCCCCTATAGAAGGTACTGCTCATATAGATGAGAATGGCAAGAAGGGACAAAATTCAAAGCCCTCTACACCCAATAATAGGCTCCTTATCCATACTGAGTCTCTCATGTTTACTTTTGAGTATGAAAAATGAGAACAGATCCTCCCTGTGTGTTGATGGTAATGATTAATTTGCCCCTAATACTGGAACTGAAGGAAGACTCCAGAGCTTTGGGAGGGTGGAGATGACGCCAGGTATACCGGGATAGCCTGGAAGGAAGGGTGGAGCTTATAGCATCCCAAAGAGCAGGGTTGCAAAACCAAGGCTGTGCAAATGTTTGAATACAGGGATCCTAAAACAATCAGTTATTTTTTTCCTACACACATACATACACACACACCCCTAGTTAGCTCTCTTAAAATGCTACTTTGTTACTCATCCCTGACATTTTGAAAACAGAATCACCTTTGTTTCTTTTAGGAAATCCTCTTGCTTTGTTAAATAAGTTATAATCACCTTAGGGTTTTTTTCATAGCATAAAAAATAGACTTTTTACAGAACATTACTTGAATGACTTACTGGATCAAGCATGAAACAGTTGACACCACATTCCAAAGCCAAAACAAGCATGGTGGCACTGCCATAGAGGGCATAACCAGAAGCTACAAGATTACGCCCAGGCTGCAGTGCATCTTTTTCAGAAGGTGCACCAGAAGAAGTCTGGAGTAAGAGAGAAAAACATTCATATCTGGAAGTCAAATGTTTTGGTTTTTACCATATCAAGTACTCTTGTAGTGGTCTGAGCAATGGACTACAAGCCTGGCAAACAGGGTTCAATTCTTCACTTGGCCATGGAAATCAAATGGATGTTCTTGGGCACATCACACACTCTCAGCCCCAGAAAACTCTGTGGTTGGTTCGGCTTAGGGCCACCACAAGTGGAAGGCACACAACAACAACAATTCTTGAGAGCTTTCTTCTTTTCTAGAAGCTTCAAAGATGGAAATGGCTTAAGGAAGAGAACTAGATGGGAAAGGATCTGCTAACAACAATTTTATGTGGTTGGCATGAGTGGTCAGCTAAGAGCTGGAGAACCTTCTCTTCATTCCTGTAGCCTGAGGACTCTAAGAAAATATGGCCTTCGCGTGAAGTGTTAACATCTGGAGTATGCTGTGGAATCTCATTACACAATACCTTTATTATTGGTGAATATGCTTTAGCACACTCTAGAGTCTACAGATCTAGAAACAGACTGAATTATTTCATGCAAGCATCAGAATCACCTGTTACAGTTTCAATACTAAGGCTGCCTGCCATTACCATGAACTTTATCCTAAAAATGTCTTTGCACAACTTAAATAATCCTTGGTGGGACAAGGAGTGAATTGAACTCAGAGTAAATGTGCCTCTGGATCTGATTCTATGTCCTTCATTAAATTCCAGGTCAAAAACAAAAAACATGCAGCTTTTCTTCCTTTAATACAAATGTCAATCTTGGAAAACCTGAGGACTCATGAATACTTGAGGCAGACATTTTGAACCAAAAATATTTTTCTTCAAGAGCAAGAAAAATCTAACAAAAACCAGAAACTCTCTTCTCCTGCCTTGCCTTCTTCCCAATTTAAGCTCTTAAGGCATCCACAACTGGCCTGGTATTTATTAACTGTGCACATCTACTGCCTATTTACCTACAGAGACCTAGTTTGAATATATTCATTAGTAATGAGTCAGGGATACAAACTCTTAAAATCAGCAGAATTACTAGTGTAGGTCACAGAAAGCAGCTTTATTATTATATGTCTTAGAAATCAACTTTCCTGTACTAGGCCAAGAGAAAAGGAAAGCAGGAAAGAAATACATGCAGTGCAGACCATTGAAAAAATAAGCACAAGGGAATCTTCTATTTATTTTTAAGAAAGTAAGATGGATTGCATATGACAATGTATAAAAACTATCTTGCTCGTTAAGATCCCAGTTTTGTCTAGTGCAGTATTCCCAGCAAAGTTCCATGTCTAGTTACTGACAACCTCAGTTAAAATATGGGCAAGATTTGGAGAGAGCCTGTATCCCAAGAGTGGTGGCATGGAACCAGTGGAAGCTCCTTAATCATCTAGGATATCAAAACCAAAACAACAACTGACTGATTGGGATGTTAAGTCATTAGTGTTAAAGGCAATGATAGTGATTATGTGTTTCTTATTTTCACCTTTAAACATTTGGAGTGATTCTGATTACTGTTTGATAGCAGTTTTACTTATAAATTCGGTGGTCCCTTCCTTGCAGTGCAGCTAAGAAGTGTCAATTTTCAGCGATTCTCACCCACTTCTGTTCTGTCAGTGCAGAGAAAAAAATATTGCTAAAATTGAAGCTTAGGAGGGAACTAGGCATTAAAGCTCCTCTCCTTGTAAGAGATATGTCAATAAAAATCAGTAAAGAGCGTAGACATAATGTGCCATTTTGGCAGCTGAACCTGTCAACTTTATACTTGCTGACTTTACTGTAACCCTTACTTTGCAATTTGGACAGCATTAGCAGATCTCCAGAGTATATATATACTTTGCAATACAAAGTGTGTGCTTTATATAGTCAGAGGCATTTCTGAAAACATGTTAATCCAGAATTTCAGGTCTTCTCCAAGCAGGACCTGCCTGTCATAAGATAGCACCTTCCAACTGCTTCCAAGGTCCCCACTGAAGTTGATCAGGCACATAGACTATTTCCGCACTAGCCTGTTATAGTGCTATGATTCCACTTGCAACATCCTGTGGAATCCTGGGGTTTGCAGTTTTGGAAGGGGCCGTCCGGCCCCTTCTGGAACTGCAAACCTCAGGATTCCATAGGGTGTTGCAAGTGGAATCACAGCACTATAACAGGCTAGTGCGGAAATGGCCATAGCGCTACAAGTGCTTTGAAGACTGCACTGTGAGTTTGCAGTAAATTTTCCAAGCTACTTCCCACCCTTTGAGAAGTCATGTGATTTCATATGCCATGGGACTTAAAATCATTTTACTGAAAAATACGATAGCTGACAAAGAAAACAAGTCCCACCTAATTCAATTCTGTTCAAATATGATGGCAATTCTTGTCAGTTAACCCTTGCTACTTCTAATTATTTGAGAAAGTTCAGATTAGTCCCCAAAGCAGCATATTTTTTTAAAAAAACTACTCATATTACCTCACAATCTGGACAAGAAAGCATTAAATATGACATGTCCTACCTTTCTATAGATAGCAAAAATGGTCCCAATAGAAACAAGGCAGTCAATGTTAGAAGAACCATCAAGTGGATCCATGCAGACTATGTATTTACCCTATGAAAAGAAAGCAGTTGGATACCAGTATAACAGATGTATTTGTATAAAGTTTTGCTTGCTTTATTGCTTTATTAGTAAAATATTCTCATCTATTGAGGCGAATTCAAGTAACTTGCCCTACTGGTGACAAAACGCCTTTCTGGTGACAAAACTTTTAATAGCTTTCATGCTGATGTAAATAGCCATGAAGTACAGGTAAAGAAAAAGGTATCACAATAATGTTGCATTAACTACATGCACATTTTTAAAAGGGAAAAAACTGTTGTTCCAAGCTTTGCATCCTGAAGAGAAAAGTTTGGCGTTTCAGTTAAAAAAACTCAGTAACTAAAGCTACATAAGAGACTGCAGGGAGATATAGAATTTGAAAAAATAAGTGGCTAAAATTTCATCTGAGCATCTACAGTAGAGGTAGATAACTGGACAGAGCCTGTTAACTCCCAACTCCTGTGGCTGCATCCAGGTGAACTGATTATGATATTGTGCCACTTCCAGCTTCCATTTGGGACTGGCACATGGCTAATATTTGAGAGTGGGGAATTCCGGTGAGCACAAGAAGGCAGCCAACAGGGGTTTTGCCCACTTTTGTATACTTCAGCATGATCTGGGAGAAAACAATTTGCTGCTTTTTTTTTTCATTTTTATTTTTTAACATTGGGAGCCCTTCAAGGGAACAGCTGAGGGCTTCAGGGGCTACAAAATTGAGGTTTGGGAGCAATTTATAACCACATTGTCCCCACAAGACTGCATTACCTTACTTATCATGGATGACAATGACATCTTTTAGATTATGATTCTGAATTATAATCATTTGATTATCCTAGATACCTGAACAGCAAAGTAACAGCTATTAAAGGCTATTAAACTCTGCAATTTAACTCAGGTAGGGCTATCTTTTGAGGGTGGATTGAGCTATATTGGCCTTCTCAACCCAGTGGGACTACTCCAAAATTTGCTGCTGCACAGCTACAACAAAAAATGCTGCAATTTACACTTAAAGCATTTCTTTTAGGGAGTATGTGCCTTGTTTTCTAACTAGATAGCACACCTGGAATTCATCTTCAAAATTAGATGCATGTTCCTCTCAAATCTAGTTCTACAGTTTTACGGATAAATGGCAGCTTCTTTTTCCTGCTCCCAAAAGTTGCAGATGAGGGATATGCAATCTATGTGTTGCCAACCTTAACTTTCAGCATTTCAGAGCAACTACCAATTTACAGATGGTAATTACTGATTTAGACATGGCAAGAATGAAAATTTAAGAGCTGATGAATGGGGCAAGGGGGAAAAGAAAGGGTTCACCTTTTGGGCCAACTGTCTAGGCAAGGGAAAAATAAAGGGCAGGCTGGGAGTCAATGCTCAGAAGTAGGTCTGTCTTTACATGCTTTATCTATAACTTCTTTAGAGAAGAATCCTGAATGTATGAAATTTGCTGCAGTTCAGTACTTTGGGCTCAACTGAGCCATCTCAGCAACACGAGATCCCAACCCTAAATAGGCCAAAATAATGGGGTTACATGGGCAGAGGGAGGAGAGGGCTGATGAATGGAAATGGGGCTTAATATATTCTATACTCATTGACTTTCATCTGCAAATATTCCATTGAGGCTGTTTTCCTCCTGCAGGTTTTGCTTTCAGTTTGGAAAGAGGATGAAGGAGTTTTTAAAACAGCATGGGGGCACTTACAGGGGAGAACCATCAAGTACAGGAAGAATTAAACATTTTGGCCATTTGCGCACAACGACACTCGTCCATGTTGTCTCACTGCAGTCTCGGGTCCAGAAGGGAAAGCGCCAGCAACAACCCCCTCTGCACCCGCTCGGTCCACACAGAAGAGAACACAATGGTGCCACATCTTCCTTCTGCAGCGCAGCCAGGCTTTTTCCATTGCTGTGCTATGGAAGGAAGCGTTGCCAATGCGCTTCTGCAGCTTCCGCATGGCCAGAAGTGACAGGAGCGTCGCGTGATTGCAGACACAAAATGGATTTTTTCCGTTTTGCAAAAACTGCATGAGCACGATGGTCCATGACAGGATGGCAGCAGGACAGTGACGACATCATGCGGAAACACGACCTGCCAACTGCTGCCATCCTGTGGCAGAAACGAGACAGCGATATCATGCAGAAAGGGCCTTTATCCTTTCCAGTGATTCTCCCCTTTAAATTCCTTTCCAGCTCTTTAACTGACATTATGAGAGAAATGTAGGATGGGAATTGCTACATTTTCCTTGTAATGTCTAGGACCACTGAATTGGCTCAGTTTTTTTCATCGAAAATACCATTGCCCTTCGTCCTCTGGAATCTGTCTCTCAGGTTAATTTTTACATGTTTAAAAGATAGCCGTTGCCCAATCCTGCTTTGAAGGCAAGCAAGGGGCACTAACCTGTTTGTCTTCTTCCACTATGATTGCATCTTTGTTTTCTTCCGACACAATTACACAAGTTGTGAAAGATGATTTGAGCATGTTGATCACCATGTCGTTGGAAAGGACATCTAATTTCTTTACTTGATCTCCTGTCACATTGGTAGAACCAGCAATTCCATAACTGAAGGAAGACAAGAAGAATCATGCTGGAGAGTAAGGAAGAAATACATGAACTCAAGGCTCAGTGCTAAATTACAGTTTAGAACAGCATTAAGGAACCTGTAGCATTCCAAATGTTATTGAATTTCAATTATTAGCAGCCCTAACCAACCTGGCAATGGTGAAATATAAGTGGCATAACAAATCATCAACATCTAGAAAGCTGAAGAATCCCTGCCCCTTGTTTAGACTGACATATGAACAAGTATGTGACACCTATCACACTAATCCTGTATTAGCATTTCCTTTGTAACCTCACTAGTTTCTTCTTACTTTTCATTTTAATTTGTACAGACTTAAGACAATCAGCAGAACTGCTTTCATAAATCCCTGCAACTTTACAGACTGCTGAGAATCACAATTGTGTCAACAACAAAAAGGAAAACATTTTTGCAGGAATTAATATTTTCTACAACAGATGTAGAGGATGATAACAGTGTTATTTTCATTCCCTGAAAAGATTCCCCTGGATTACTGAGAAGGCTCTTAACTTTCCAAATGAAATCAGCTGGACTTAAAAGAACTTAATGTATCACTAAACTGTTGCAGAATACTGATTTCCCCCCCCCCAAACAGGTCAAGGTTTTTGCCTGTCTTCAGCCTTCAGAAGCTATTTCAGTGTTGAATTTAACAGGAAAACCCATATGTGAATGGCAAATATATACTGATGCTACATGAAATGTACCTTGAACTGTAAATACTGCGTAACTCTAAGACAACAATGTCATCCAAGTAATTATCTGAAAGGGCAAAGGCTAAAGCTTTCTTATGGATTTCTCAGAAAACTCTATATGCAATTTTTTTCTTCTTTTGTGTAAGTATTTAGAATATTTTGGTATTCTTGTTTTTATTAACCCCTACAAAAATAATATTGAGGTAAGGTAGTGTGAATGTGACCGAGGAATATAAAAGAAACATCTTATAGTCTTACTATTCATTGAGATGTCTACATAACACATTGAACCAATCTTACGCTGATAAGAGGGTCACAGTGTATCAACAGTAGTGCAAATTGCTACTGTGCTGGCTCAACTGTGTTTTAAATTAGCTAGATTGGCCCTTCCCCTCCACACTCCAACGTAATTGAATGAGTAAGAGTTCTAATGAACTACGTCCAAACAAAGGTACTTATGAAGAATGGCATCAAGACCAGTTTCTTCACACACTACCACTTGCCATGGAGACTGAGTTACAAATGGTTACACTTGCACCATAACTTCTTCATCAGAAAGGAAACATGCTTAGAGGATGTTTGCATACCATATTTCCATTGTGTAACATGCATTTCAAAAGATACATTGTTCTTTCTCATAGGACAGAAGAAAACACATGTTTCCAATACTCCATTTCCAAAACACTAAAAGGAAGCATTAGCATATAAACCTTCTGTATTTCTCTAAAATACCAAGAACCACTTTCTTCTTCTTCTGTATTTAATCTTAATATTATTTTCAGCTAACTATTAAACGTTGCTGGCTAGAAACAGAAAAAGAACTACTGGACAAGACCAAGGTTGGAATCCTAGCCCTATTTACCTGAGAATTAGATTTATTTTACTTAGTAGAACTGTACTGTATAGGACTACAAAGTATATTACAAATATAGACCACCTTCCCTATCATGATACCCTTTTAGACATGCTGAACTGCAACTCCTAGCATCCCCCAGCCAAACTGGTAGCCATGTTTCCACATTTCTATCTGGAAGGCAGGTTAGGGTCTCTTGTGTCATTTGTTTAAAAATTACACAATCTAGTGCAGAACTGTTAACTGGAAACTGCTTCAGTCTTTCCTTCAGAATTCACTCTATTGGGAAGTCTGTATTCCTTGCTCTGATTAAGCAGTTGTCAGTACATATTCCAAAATTATTTATATTAAACGTGTTTAAAAGATTGTAACATTTTAAAAATCCTACACATACTATTAAAATAAACCAGTGAATCCCAAAGGATTTAATAAATAGCCATATTTTTACTTGGTACCTAAATGAAACCAGTGTTGCTGTCAAGCAGGCCTTTAAGGGGTGGGCATTCCACAATTGGGGTGCCATGGCTGAAAAGACCTTCTCTTCACACAGTGTGTGGATCTTACTGGTGGGATGCAGGAGAGCCCCCCTCTCACAAACATCTAATTCAGGCAGATGCATATAACGAGAGGTACTCCCCCACGTATCAAGGTCCCAAGCCATTTAGGTGCCAATGCAGATCCAAGATTACAATGACAAAGGATATCAAGATATCCTCCATATATAATAGTACATTAAATGACTGATTAACTGCACCTCCACTAGAATCCTATGGGTTAGTCCCAACTAAAATAGTCTCATTTAATCAATTGTTGAATGGTGAGGCAACACATAGGTAAAACCAATTGATTCAATGGTTCTACTCTAGTTGGGACTCACAACAGGATTTAGGTCCTTAATGGCTCCTTTCAATTGGGTCCCAATGCTGATCTCTGTGCATGCATTCCTTCATTAAGGTCGCCAAGGATGTTAGGATCTTGAGCAAGGTTAGGCAGTGCAGCAGAAAGGATTGGGCCCAGTGCAAAGAATTTTTTAAATTCCCAAGACCATTTATTAATTTTTGAGCAATAAGAAACCTAAGAATGTAATAATCTGTGATTATGAGTATTAGCAATTCTAGTAAGTCAAATGTACATAGATCTGTAATGGTAGATCTTTCCATTACAGTTTGTACGGAGGAGGATGTCAAGAGTTCTTTTGTCTTCTAGTTGGTTAGTGTAATTAGGATGTGTAATAGGTTAGTCGTTTAGTCTTCTAGCAACTTGTGTTGCTACTATGTCTTAGTCTCTGTTTAGCTCAGTTTCGTTTTAGCTTTGGTTATATGTGTATGTTGTTTATGTATAGATTATTTTATGTCATGAATTAGTTTGTTTGTGTTAAAATTAATAAATAAGAATAAAAGATTGGGTCTAGCATGACTACCCAGAGCAAGCAAGGGACAGCCACAACCTCTTTAGACTCACCCTTCTTTTTCAGGTGACACAGTAGGCAGAAGGGGGCTCACTAGGCCCAAACCACACAATTGCTCTCTCTAAATGAAGAGCACATATGGTGGAGTGAACCTGACTGACAAATGCAAGCCATCACTTTATCCGCTGGTTGCCCCAGCATCCATCTCTAGGCTCACTGAGCCCAGGCCCCACTGTCTGACAGTGAAAGGATGCCTTGCACATCCAAATATACCAAGAGGCTGTTTTGCTTTGATCTAGCTTTCTGTGTCACCTCCACCTGTGTTTCTCAGCTTGGTGCCCTTCACAACTGATGCTGGCTGGGGATTATAGGAGCTGTAACCCAACACATTTGAAGGAAGTTAGGTTGGAGAAAGGAAATCTGTCTGAGAAAAGAGGCTGCACATGCATGGAGAGAGGCGGTATTTCTTGTACCTTCTCTAGCCATTGCCATGGGATTCAGTTCTCTCCACTGTGCTTCAGGGCCTCCTCAGAACAGGGCTGTACATAACAGAACCTTGGGACTCTATGCAACTCCCAAAGTTGTTTTTGTATCCCTTGACCCCCAAATGTCTAGACCACCCTTTTGTCTGGCAAAAAAAGTGTGTGTGTGCGTGTGTGTGTATGAAATCCACCTCCTAGAAGCCTCTGGGAAGAGCTATTCACCTCTGAAGATGTTCCAAAACTCCCCTGCACTGTTTCAACATGAACAACAAAACATTTTTCAAACTGATGTAAAGTCGACGGCTTTCACGGTCAGAATCCAAAGGCTGTTGTGGGTTTTCCAAGTTTCAGCCAGCCACAGATGCAGGCAAAACATCAGGAGAAAATATTAATAGAACACGGCTTCAAAACCCAGAAAACTCACAACAACCTATTTTTCAAATTCTTAAACTGACTTCTAGCCATTTTGAGCATGGGCTGTTTGCTTGGGTTTTTGCCATGTTGGGGCAGTCTGTCAGACCCTCAGAAGGTCCCAGGAGCAAAAGAAGTGCCCCCCAATCCACCACAGTTGCAGTTGCCCACCCTTGCTTTACAGAAAAAGTGAGGAAGCAGAATCAAAGGCAGCCTCCATCCACTCTGGTTTCCTGGCACCTGCAGCAGGACAGTCCCAAGCTTTACCATTATGTCTCATTTAGCAAGAGAAAAAGGAGGAAGCAACATGGCACTTCTGAATCTGTCAGTGGCAGAAGGAGCTGCTGTTGTTTGCAGCTTCAAACTCTTCAGATACAACATCTGCTCAACATCTGGGCATCCTGTAGTTCCAGCAATGGTTACCTCTCTTCATGGACCCCAAAACAGGGATCTTGGGGAGGGGAGTTCCAGACCCCCTAAGACTAAGTTACAGGGCTGAGCCCCATGAAATGACCTGGCAAAACTGGGCAACTGCCAAGGTTGATCCTTCTCAGGCATTGTAAATCAGAAGTGTACTAAATGTTCAAGCATTAAGAAATATTAAGACAGTGATTGTCACTGAGTCCTACCAGAAACAAAAACAATCTGCCTGAAAGCTGTCTTATGTTCACTTACTTGGGAGCAAGTTATGCTGAACGCATGAAAGGCACTTCCAAGCACACACTGTGCTTGTCAGGCTTGGGATGCCTCCTGTTAGGCAGTTACAATATCACAAAATAGACTTACAACTTCCTAAGGTGATGGTGCCTTTTGTACGCCTATCTGTGATCGTGGCACCACTGCCACCTCTGCAAATGTTCCCCTTATCCACCTTAAAAGCCAGGCAGCCTAGTAGGTGAAAGAGTTCTGTGGTGCTGGTCAATGGGGCACTGAAGGCTAATGCATCCGGCCCCCTCCTGCAAGCAAACCATAGTGCAAAGAGGAGTTGTGACAAGACCCCAGAGGGTTACCTGTTTTTGCTTGTCACACTATCGATCACCGGAAAGAGGGGATTAAATGTGCCGTCCTGCAGCACCTTGCTTGCCAGTGTTCCTTCGTTTGCTACAGCTGCCTGGCTTTTAAGGAGATTGGGGAATGGAGGAGACGGGGGGGGTTGAGATTGGGGAATAGAGCATAATGGAGTACAACCACAACATCCTAGCTATGTGTGTTCCATGCAGGATTTCGAACAGTGTTTATATGAGCCTCCCCATCTCCAAAAAAAAAAAAAGTTCTGGAATCAACTTTCGGTGATCAGAAGCCTTCTGATCAAACTTCCCGCCATCTCAAGCAGCAGAGTCAGTGGCCTGGATGATGGGAACTGTAGTCCAGCCACATCCGGGAGCTGAGGACTGACAAACACTGTGACTCTTTCTGCACTGGATTGTTCTAGCGCGATGATTCCACTTGCAACCTCCTCTGGAATCCTGGGGTTTGCAGTTTCGGGAGGGGCCGGGAGGCCGGGAGGCCCCTCCCGAAACTGCAAACCCCAGGATCCAGAGGAGGTTGCAAGTGGAATCATCGCGCTAGAACAGTCCAGTGCGGAAATGGCCTGTGCCTCAGCAGCCACCCGATACCAGAAGCCTCCGACATCCAGCGGCTGCAATGCGGCGAATACTGTACTGGGACGGGGCCGGGGAGAGGGATCGGAGAAGGGAAGGGGTTGGCTCGATGGGGCACTGCGGTCGGACAAAGGAAGAATCCTGGGCACGGATCTCCATTGGGGGGGGGCGAGGGAGGGAGGCGGCTGGTCACTGTCGGGGTGGGGAGAAGGCAACGAGCCTTTTTTTTCGGATTTCTCACTTACAGGTTGGCGATGCCGGCCTTGCGCACGGCGGACGAGATGGCCTTGACGGCCGTGCAGAGCGAATTGAGCAGCTGGGTGAGCTCGCCGGTGCCCCGCGCTTTCCTGCCTTCCTCCATCACGAACCGGGTCAGGGTGGTCACGTTCGTGTCGAAGGTGGATCGGTCCGTCATGATGGCGCCGTCGCCGGATGGGCCAGCGGGAGGGCGGCTGGAAAGACAAGAGAGCGGATCCTGGCCCGGGGTGGTTTGGAGAAGGGGCGGCGGTCGCGGTGGCAGCAGCAGCGCGTCTGCAAAGAGCCCGGAACTGGCGCCGCAGCTCCGGGGGCTGGCAAGGTGTGGGAGGGGCGTGGCGGGGCCTCCTCCCCGCCCACGGCCCAATCCGGAGAGAGGGGTGGGCGAATACCCCCCTCCCCAAACCCCGTGCGGGGAAGGCCCTGCGCGCCAGTTTCGGTTCAGCTTCGTTGCCGGAACGTCGGGCGGGCGGCGGGAAGTTGGAGCTGGACGGGCGGGTGGAGGGGAGGGCGTTCGAGGAGCATTCGGGTGGAAAGCCTCAGAAAAAGGAGCAAAGGAGAGAAGCAACCGGCCAACCAGTTCTTGCTGGGCGACTTATTTGGAGGACGGAGCTCTTCAGGCCATTTCCGCACTAGCCTGTTATAGCGCGATGATTCCACTTGCAACCTCCTCTGGAATCCTGGGGATCCGGCCCCTCCCGAAACTGCAAACCCCAGGATTCCAGAGGAGGTTGCAAGTGGAATCATCGCGCTATAACAGGCTAGTGCGGAGCACCTGACTCCCTCGCAGGCTTGATAACAATCTTGCTTTGCCAAACGAGAGAGGGAACTAAGGCCGAGGGGGAGTGGCGGGTTTCGACGGCCAGGAGTTGGTTGTGCCGCAGCCGGGAGAGCCGCACCCAGGGAGAGTCCCCGGTTATTCAGTATCTGCGGGTAATTATATACGTGGGTGCGAGGGTTTTACGTTGGGGCCAGTCTGAAGGCGCACAACAACAACAACAACAACATATATAAATGCGTGCGTAATACACACACGCTAAAGTGACTTTGCTGGCGAAGTCCAAGTTTTGCCAATCGTGGAGCGGCACCTTGGAAATCGTCGGCGCTCGTCCCGACAAGGCCAACAGTGAGGCTTGGCAAGAACAGCCCTGCCATGCAGTCAGCCGTGTCCAGCCCTTCCGCACTAGCCTGTTATAGCGCCATGATTCCACTTTCAACATCCTATGGAATCCTGGGGTTTGTAGTTTCCTGAGGCCAAAGAGCTCTCTGGCTGAGAATTCTGAATGCCCCTCCCTACACTGCAAGCCCCAGGCTTCCACAGGATGCTGAAAGTGGAATAATAGCGGTATAACAGCGTAGTGCGGAAATGGCCAAAGTTCGACGCGTTTACCTCCCCTCAGGGACCCCTCTTTTGTAAAGCTGAGGGAGCTTATTTGTCCACCACTGGGCACTGGGAGTAAACCATCTCAGATAATTGGGTTAGGGATAGCTCACAAGAACAGATTGTTGCTGGGAAAATCTGTTTCTCCTTTGAACCAGGAGAAGGACTGCAACTAAATGGGCTGGGGTGGGATCCAAATGATCTGATAATTCCCCGGTTTCCATCTTGCCAGCCCTCTACCTACTGAACAAAAGCAGTATATAGTAAACAACCTCTGGGAATTTGGTTGGGCTAGAATCACTAGGCAGAGCCATTTCACACTGGAATGTGGTTCATATTCTACAGATTTCTCGGGTGTATTCATATCACTGGCGAACTCTATGATAACTTTCATCTGCATCATGAGTTACTATCATTTTTCATTATTAACCCATATGCTAGTTATATATGTCAAAGCCACAGATCGTTTGACTTTCAGAGGAGTTGCCTCTTTGCCCTGCAGATGTTTCCGCCCTGTACAGCTATTTATTGGGAAGTATATTTATGTTTTTAAAAAATCATGATAAAAGATCTTAAAGTGGATAGTTTCTGCTGTAATTTAATCCCTAGTACAGTCCTTAATTTGCTTCTCTACATACAGTAAGGCCCATATCCAACCCAATAAATCACTACTAGAGTAGATCTATTGAATAAATGGAACTTGACATGATGCACCAACTTAGCATTGATTGGATGGATCTATTCTATTTGGACTAATCAAATTTAGGCTCCAAATGCTGTCTTCTTCCAAGCCCATTTGACAGAGCAAATTGTGGATCTGGTCACATACATACCTCCAACTAAAACAGACCCATTAAATTAATAGAATTGACCTATGGGTCTGCTCTAGTTGGAGCTTACCAACAGTATTACTAAAGCTATTTGTAATTAGCTACTCGCTGAAAGTCAATAATGAATCTACAGCTGAACTGGCTGTTACAGCTTCTTTGAAATTAACTGTTTTTTTTAAAAAAATGGATTTTAAAAAATATAATAGAAAAGTAAAAAAGGCAACAAAACAGGGAGGAAGATAGAGGATACTATGAGCCTGAGCTAGGCATATATTATTACTATTGAATGGATCATATAACAAAAGAAATATTTTCTTGAGCTTGGTGTCTGTGAAATACATGTTCTAGTTAAAGCTTTAATTAAAATGTGTGCTTCTGCGGGAGGGAAGAAGGTCAATTTTTGTTATTTAAATATTGCTCAACGGGTCCGGTTCTTCATGGTAGAGTACAAGGAGGCACAGTACTGCAATCATGGGAGCTGCTTGGGGTCATGCAGTGTACATAGAAAGGGTAAAATACTATTGATTAAAGCATGCCTTTTGTGAATAAAAGGGCCTTAGAGAGCAACAGTGACGCAGATTGAAATTAGTCAGTCACAGTGTAGTTCTCAAATATTTCATGCTGATTTAATAGGCTTCTGAAACTGATAATGGAATATGGGCAACATTTGGGCAAAGCTTTGTTTTTCAGCTGTTTTTTCACATCGTATTATCGTTGATCAAATACAAAATCAAGGATGTGAATGTCATTGCTGTGGAAGCTTCTAGTGTGGGCTTCCTTTGTGGACAGGCAGCTCATGTGATTCAAGTCTTTAACATGATATGTAGATGTTCTCTGACAGGTTCTTCTCCAGAAGTTGTTGGAATACAATTCCCATCATGTCTAATCACTGGTAAGTTTCCTACACCTGTTGGGAATTGCAGTACAACATTAACTGGAAGGCAGCCCAAGCTCTTCTGTGACCTTAGGTGGAAGGCAAACCATCACACACCACAGGGTCTTTAAACCCTGGTTCTGAGCAAAGCAACTCATAGTACATGAGACCTAGGCTGTTACTCTTCTTCTCAGGTTCTGTTATTGCGGTCCAGGCCTACCCAGAGATAGCACTTGATATCTCCTTGATATCAAATAATTCGGCTTTCCTCTGCCACCTTGCTCCGCGGGTTTGTGAGGCTTCCGGACAAGCACATAAACAGGTGTGGCCGATAACTGCTGGACATTCCATTCTCTGCCCAGGCAGGGACCTCTCCGGCAAACATCTCCTTACATATGCGTGATACCAACAAAGGCTCCCTGCCCCGAGCAGGTAACCTGACAAAGCTGTAGTAAGCTCTCCGTATTTGCATACCGGCTACACTGTTGTTAATTCGGCTCTAAGTCAATCATTCTAAAGCCTGACCTTTCCAAGGGTTTGTCCCGCTCCTAAAATGTATTGTTCTCACTGAGTAAGTTATGGCCTGCAATCACAATTCACCCTATAAAAACCCCTGATTCCGAGACCTTCCTCGGATCGCTCCTGAGTTCCAGACCGCCTTGCTGCCGCTTTGTTTGGTGAGCTGTCCCCTCAGTTCCGGTAACTGAGACTCCATACCAACGAACTCAATTTCTAGACCTCTCCAGGACTATGAGAGAGGTTTCATATCACCCATTTCCCTCAAAAAATCCCTATTTCAAGTCAGTCTCTGATTCTTTAGTTAGCTGTGTGACTGTGGTGCCTTTGGTGTTTGTCTGCACTTAATAAAACATCATTTTTATTACTTTAAACTCATCTGGTTGCTTGACTGACCTAACTCCGTAGACGCTGGGTTGCAAGATCCTGCTAAGTTACTCTGCTTCTTGCTAGCTTTAGCGAGTGCTCCAGCTAATTTTCCCCAAAGTTGTGTTGTTGTTTGGTTATTTAAGTGTCCCTCCTGGGACCCCTAGAAATCAGGGTAACAGTTCCCATTCAGACCCTTAGCCCGGGCCACATTGCTTTGTCTCTTCTTTGCAGGATCAGTTAATATCACCCATTTTGCCCTAACTTCTTGCTATTCAGATTTCCTTTCCTTTCCTTCAGTTAGCCTTGTATGGTTGTGAGACTGCCTGAATCTTCCATGTGTTTGTGGTTTTCCCCAATAAAACATACTTTCAATCTCCAACTGGTGTCCCTGCATTAGTACTGGTATACGTAGGTGGAAAGATCCTGTAAGGTTACCCCCCTCTTGCAGGCCTTCCTTTCAGCGAATAATTTCCCACTGTTCCATGGAGGCACTGGCATCATGGGTGGACCTCTGTGTCATCCACCCATTGGAGTAACACCAGTAATGGTCCTCCTTATGCGACTCTGCTAGTGAAGCAGGAGATGCTACTAGTGACACCTAGCTGCTACAGAAGGAAAATATAAATACCAATGGTCTGACAGCCAACTTGCCCGAGCATCCCTTCTGCAAGAGGAGGACACAGAAGAAGGTGGAGGTGACAACCTGCAGTCATCAGTGGCTGCCTCTTGCTGACTCCTGAATACTTGGTTCTGAGACATCTCACAGCCAGACTCTGCAAGAGGGGCAGGTATGACTTGGAAGATTGCCTGTGCTTTAGCATAGCATATGGGGCCTTTTAGACTATCATTGCTTTCACTTCCTGTGTCTTTTAATGGAAGAAATTCTGACCTAGGTTATTCCTGGAACTAGAAAACTGAGCCAATTTGAGAAATAAAATTTTCCTTCTCACTTCATGGACATCAGCCTCTTATTGTAAACTTCAGGAATCTTACTTACTCAGAGAGCTCTTTCTCTCCCTTTTTAAATGTCTTAGTGGTAGTTTCCTGGCCCTCTCCTGTTTTTCAATTTTTTTCTACCTCAGGGTTCTCAGCAGCAGTGCTTCTGAGAGCCCTCTCCTATTTTCTAGCCCTTTACCTTATGGCAGATCCTCCCCTTTTTGTTGTTGTTAGGAAACTTCCTGTTCAGAATACCAACTTGAAACCAGCCACTGGAACTGGATCACAACCAAAATCACTCCATCAAATTTTGAGGCATCTCCTATGATTTCCTGATGCGTTATGATTAGCACCTCTTTTTTTGTTTCCAGAAAGTCTACTCTTTGGAATTTCAACTTGAAACTTGGCACGGCAAATTGGATGACAACCAAAACCACTCTGTCAAATTCTGAGGTGCCTAATATGATGTTGGAATGAGTTATGGGCTGCCACAGATACCCAGATATTTCCTTTTATTTTTATATGTTACTATGAGCTGCTTTCAATCTAACTTGGTGGGATATAAACCAGTAAGTAAGGCCACTATGATGGGTGAAATAGTATTTCAAGCAGGTGAATGGCTAGCAATGGAAGAATGAAACAGCTCTTTCTTTTCTTCCTGAAAACATATTCAGGGATGGCCATGTTGTCTGTACAAAAAAAGAAGAAAAAAAAACAGAATGCAGTGATGACATACATCATGCAAGCTTTTGAAGCTTTACTGTGTTCTTCATTAGGCAAATATGTTAAAAATCATACCGGAGAAGAAGAGTGACAATGTTAGAATCATGGGCCTACATTTTGTCTCACGTATTACTCTGTTGTTGAGATTGGAGGATCTCAGTGCAGGCACTGTTCTTCATGGCCCTGTGTGAACTAGGGACAAAGGACAATAAAGGAGAGGTAATAAAATTTCAACTCCATTAGCAACATAAAAGTTACTCCCCTTGAGACTGAATTGACTAAATTGAATTTCTCATGGAGTTTCTGAACTTTTTACATCTGGAAAAACTTTTAGGTGCTGTACAGTTGCCTCATGAAGAGGCCAGTGAAGCTTCAGAAGCTTGCATGATGTACTTTATGTTTTGGAGTTGGCCCAATAAAGTTATCATTGCTTTCTGATTTTGCTGTATTTCTTTTCTGTAGTTTTTTTGGCTTTTCTTGTCACCTTTACTTCTAATTGTGCCTAGCTTAAAGGTGTTACTTGTCTCTTTCATCTTACAACTAAGCCTAAGTAAGGAAGAGAGTTTTAGTTTTAAGCTTGTGTATCTGGGTCAGACTGAAGGCAATGCAGATGTGGTATGTTTTGATGGGCTTGATAGTGTTCTGACAAGTGATCCCAAAACCATGGAATTAGTTGTGTTCATGGTTATGGAAAATAAGCCTGGAAATGGGTTGGACAGGTTTTGTTATTTTTCCAAGAAAATAACAAAGCATTTAAGGAAAAAGTTATTTTGTTTGTAACATTTGGTCATTCTAATTTCAGAATTTATGATGTTAGCACTTAATTGAAATCTTGAAGACCTATCTGATACCAGGCAGAGGGTCAGCAGATGCAACGATTTCAGCTATTGTGATGAATGTGGATGCCTAAAATGCATTCCACAATTGGGAAATGATAAATGTTCCGACTAGAGTTAACCCGTTGTTTGTTTATTCTGTTATTGTTTTTCATACACAAAGATATAAAAGCAATGGTTACATCCACTGCATTATGACTAAGTGTGCCACCATAATTCCTCGTCTCAGAATGGTATTTAAAAAAAGGAGCACACCTTCTCCAAATGTTGGCAGTTCTAATGTCTCTCACCTTATTTTTATTCACATGCAAATATATGTAAAGTTAAGTTAATAGATTATGACTACAATCCTAGGTACACTTACTGGAGCTTAGAGCCTGTTGAACGCAGTGGAACTTCTGAGTAAAAAGTCTCAGAACTGTACGGTAGAAAACAGCAGAGGTAAAAATGATGTGGCCTGCCAGATATTGGGAGACTGTACCTCCTAGCATTCCTCACCACTGGCTGTGCTGGCCAGGACTGGCGGAGCTTGCAGCCCCAAAAGATCTGGAGGGCCACAAGATTCTCACTCCTAACTGGACAAAACCGCTAAATGTTACACATTAACCAAGAAACACCAACAAATGGGAACAATTTTCCAGGTTCTCCCATATGATGACCACACAGTTGCTACAGTAAGGGACATGCTAATGATGAGGTAAAAGATAGGAAATGAATTAGTGAAGTCATATCTACTCTTCTGTTTCTTTTATTACAAGGTGATTTATAACTTCAAACTGGAAAACAAAATGAAGGCCATGTTCTCTTTACAGATTGAGAGTAGGGGCAGGTCAAACTACACAAGGTTTATAGCACTTTTTAAATGCTGTTTTAAAAGAAAAATGCATCAGTTTGGGGATGGTGTAGAAAATGATCATTTACAGGATCAGGATAGCCACCTTGAATCCCATTTTGGGGAAAAAGCAGGACATATATTCCAATCATCAGCATATATTCCATCGTCATCATCATCATCATAGTAGAAGAAGAAGAAGAGGAAAAAGAAGAAGAAGAGGAGGAGGAGGAGGAGGAGGAGGGAAGCCTTTTCTCTCTTGAGTAGTTTTGAACATGTAATTCACATTTTTAAAAACTGGCAGATTAAATCTAGAAAGCAGTTCAGTCATATTTACTGAGTTACTGGTGGATTAACAGTTGAGTTTTCAGAAACTTCAGGGTATGATTTCATGTAGATGCTTATCACATGAGGCTGTTATACCACAATTGCACTAGGTAAATTCCATCTTTGGCCAAGGCTTATCACGCAATGCTGTGGTTTTCCCAGTGTCCTCCTAGTGAAGGATCATTGGGGAAGCTCTTCTTATTTACAATGGAAATAATCAGCTAATGATCTCCTGTTTTGCCATTGTTTAGCTACTATTTCTGGTGTGAACATCTGAACCTGATTCATGGTGATACTGAGTCATCAGACGGTGCTGTCTGGTTGTAGTTTGGTTTCCTTCCTAAATTCCCCTATAGGGCAACCTCAGTCTACTTCTGGTGGTTGGGCAAGGGGAACACCACCTGGAGTCAGGGCTGAGGATGGATCACAAGAAAACTGCACTCATCTTTCCCTTCCTTCCCCATCTACTGACTTAGGGTTTTTTATTTTTTAAAAGAAGAGTAGTGCCTCATTCATAGGGTCACCATATGTTAAAGTCAACTTGATGGCAAGTAGCAACAACAACAAAGTCCATGGGGTACCTGGTACTGAAGCTTAAATTTACAGTTTCCTCTTTAATATTTCCAGAGATAGCGCAATAGTAGCCAGGCAATAGCTTGAATGTGAAAATGTAGTAGAACAATTGCTATGGGGATTCCATGACCAAGTGGCAAAGCCAACCAACTGAGAACTAGAGAGATAACAGAGATAACAGAATGGTGCAATCCTGTTATTACGGCATAGTGTGTGTGTGTGGGATTAAAATGAATAGGAACCTGCTCAAACTATATAACAGAGGATCAAGAAAAAGAAGTAGGAAGTTTCTGTTCTTTTTGAAAACAAGAAGAGCATGCATGGCATAGGTGGTGCTTCAAATAAGAATATTTATAAGACATTATAGAGGCCTGTGTGGTACAGTGGTTTTGTTACCCTGACTTCTGGGGGACAGTTTAATTTGCTCCAAAAATGCTAAGATTGGGGAAATTAGCGGAGCACTAACTATAGCAAAACAAGGGGCAGGGTAACCCAGCAGGATTTTTACGAGGTCAGGCCAAACAAAAGTCAGACAATGATTAAAAGGTAAGCTAAAAATGTGTTTTTGTTGGGGGGAATTCACTCATGCATACACATACAATACACACAATCAAGCATTCGCACAAGAGCTAACTGAAAGAGAAAGGGAAGAAAAATTATAGAGAGGCTGAGGGGTTTGGGAGGATTCATAATTACCAGTCCAAAAGAGTAATGAAGAGCAGAAATGTGTTTTGGCTTGGTATGACCTAAGGACAGTTCTCAGTTCAGGAGCCAAACAGACAGAGTGATGGGTAGACCTTCAAGAGACTGCACTGGGCATCCCGAAATGAGGGGTATTTGTACCCTGAAAGTAGCCTGTGGCAGTGAAGGTTCCAGATGCAAGACAAAGGGAACCTGTTGTGGACGATGGGTCTGGAATGGATTGATTGGTTTCAATGTCGTGGTTGAGAGGGGGTTTCTGGGCTATCTGCAGTAGAATATGCACACAGTAGGGATCCTGGGCACCTTATTGTTTTCTGATGTTGGCAGTTGATAGGATTAGCTCAGAACCATTAAGTCAGGCTTTCTTGGCTAATTTCAGAGAACTTTTGACCTGGCTATGCTGGAGTCATCTCTGACCTACTTCCAGCCAGTGTCCCTTTCTTCCACATGGCCTTCCCAGCCGTAAGTATAATTTATATTTTATGCAACACATCTGCCAATTAATATATTTTGCCAATTAGACCATATCAAAATGTGGGGATGTACGGCCTGGTAACAGTTTGATTATGAACCTGGAGACTAAGGATCAGCCACAGAAACCTACTGGGTGACCATGGGTGAATATCACATACTCTCTGCCCCAGAAAACCCCATGAGAACTTCGCCTTAGGTTGCCATAAATCAAAAACGACTTGAAGGCACACAACCACAGATCACTATAGAGCAATGGTTTCTTTCTGTTTGTTTGTTTGTTTTTGTTTGTTTGTTTTCAAAGAAGTTATATGAAAGGGCACAGCATGTAGTTTACTGACCACTACCAGTGATGGGAAAGAGTACCTTGAACACCAGAGTAGAAAAAGGCAAATGTGAGAACTGGCATTGCACTAATGCTGTGAAATATAGTATCATCCTCTTGCTATCTCCTGTGTCTAGGAAAATCATTTTTGCGTGGGAGAATGGGCTTGTGTGATAAATATATCAGACCATGCAGTTACGTTTTATTTATTTATTTATTTGTATCTCCGCCTCTCCATATGGATCGAGGCGGCGAACAACTTACAAATAGCATGTATTTCGAAACATTTCTTTACATGCCCCCAACGTTCATATGATCACATTCGTTTACAAGTGAATTTCCCTTCTGTTTGGAAGGAATTGTCTGTCTAATGTGCCCTTGTACCTTCCAGGTCCTTGTAATGAAATAATCAGCTGCTGAACAGGAAAGACAGAGGAGGAGGAGGAAGAGGAAACATGGCATCCTTCATGCTACAGAATTATAGTACTGTGCTTCCATTTTAACTGTCATGGCTGCAGCCGAAGGAATCCTAGAATCTGTAGTTTGGTGAGCTCTCTGGGTGAGAATTCTAAATACCCCTCTAAATTTCCAGTCCCAAGATTGTTAAATGACAGGTAAATTGAATCCTAACAGTACAACAGTACTGTGATGTGAATGGGCCCATGGTTTTGAGTTGTTAGGGTGCAAACAAGCTTGGGGTGAAGGGTCATCATGATTGGGCACCATGCTTAGGATTCACTGCCAAGATCCCTTGGGATCTGCTCATTTTCCCACGTTGCACCTTGATGTTTGTCCACCTCTTACTTGGTCCAGACAACAGTGGTGGGGAGAAGGAGGAGGCATTGACATCACTGCACACTTGCTCATTGGAGCTCTGGATGCCAATCAAACAGATGGCGATAATGAGGAAAAAGAAAACAGCACCAGCAGCAGCCCATCATGTTGTGATAAGATGGTAAACCAGGGTGAGAATCATACAGCCATCCAGGTGTTGTTGGATTGTACCTCCCAACAGCTTTACCCAGCATAGCCAATGATGAAGAATGCTGGGAACTACAGTCCAACAACATCTGAGAGACACATATTGCCCATCCCTTTGTTAAATTCACAAAGGGAAAACAGTCTCCATTGGGGCTTTTGGGAGAGGGCACATGGTGCAAAAATATACCATGCCACTTCTTGCTCATTACAAAAGTTTGTAAGACTAATGTGGTTGAGTCAAAGACATAGCCGTGTTAGCAGTATGCAAAGGGACATTGTACCACCTTTGAGACTGAGAGAAAGAAGGTTGTAGCGTAAACTTTTGTGAACTGAGTTTACTTCATCAGATGCATTTGATAGAGTATACTCAGTCTACAGAAGTTTATGCTATCATCTTCTTTCTCCCAGTTACTCTTAAAGGTATTACAATATCTCTTTGCAACCAAAATACTTATATTGTAAGTCAAAGGCCATTTCTGCACTAGACTGTTATAGCGCTATTATTCCACTTTCAATATTCTATGGAATCCTGGGGTTTCCAGTTTCAGGAGAGGCCAGCCAGCCCCTCCTGAAAGTGCAAACCCCAGGATTCCATAGGATGTTGAAAGTGGTATAATAGCGCTATAACAGTCTAGTGCAGAAATGGCCAAAGACTCTGGAGTGCTACATATTCTCCTCTGTTGTTTTTACATACCTTCCAAGCACTACATCGGAGAACCTGTAGACACAAAAAAAGTGGTGTGGGTGGGAGGGAGAGGGACAGGGCTCTTGCAGTTTTAACAGTTGTACAGCAGAGGGTGTGTGACAACACTTGCCAAAAGGGCCTCTTCTACACAGCTATTAAAGCTGCCGGAATCCAGTCTTTGCTGCCACCCACATGTCAGAGTGAAGGATTTCCCATCTTCTTTTACTATTAACAACACTAGTGTCACTACCACTCTAACAGAAAGTTGGGTACAACTTCCCAATCTTTTTAAGAAATACTGTATATAATTTTCTATGAGTTTGTAATACTGTATGGCTTTTAAACCCAAACCTATTTAACACTATAAGCTTAAGCTTTCATTTTCATTTGCATTGTTCCATTCAGGAATGTAGCTTTGCCTGTGTTACACAAGATTAGCAGCAGGGGGCAATGCATTTTTATTGTATAAATCACAAAGCCTGAACAACCACTGTTGTTTCTCTGACACTGGAAATGTGGCTTTGAGCAGCCCCTCTTGTCAAAGGAGTTATTAAGTCCAGTATTTTGGAGGCTCTGGGTCCATGATGGGCCAAGCAAATAGAACACAGGATGTGCATTCTTTTAAAAGATCTGGTTCTTTAAAAGATCAGGTCTCTGTGTGTATTTTGTTAAAGTAAGAGGCTACAGCAGCTTACCACGTATAATAGTATGTAACAGTAACAAATTATATGTAACAGATTTTTTTAACAGTCTTCCTACTTTGAAAGCTTTTACCATAGTTTGGTGGATTGTCTGAGAATTGCAAGTGAGAGGAAAGGAAAAGTGAAGCTAAACAGGTTGAGGGACAAAAACAGAATGTATTTATGGGTTTTTAAAAAATTGATATGTAAAAATAATCTCCCTCTTTTGGCAGATTGCATCACAGAATCTCTTATTTGCTTTCGATATTATGCTAAAAATAGCATCTTTCATTGCTGCTATCCAATATAGCAGTTGTTAGAAGGGGGCAAAATCATATTTTGGTGGGAGGGACTACAACTCCAGTGGCCATGCCTTCTGAAGATTCCAGAAGTTATTGCCTTAAAGTAAGCTGTGAAAAATGGGGACAGTGCAGCATCAACCTATAATTGGTGCCACCCTGAAGCTATTTAATATCCAAGCAGTCATTGTGATTGTTGATAGGTACAGAAAAAGGCTACTGTGTTACTATACCCCACCCCACCTACAAGATATGTAATTTTTATAAATTGGACTTATTAATTACAGGAGAACATGATTGGCATCATGCTGATGTGTTTGGGGTCGTGATAGTTCAGATAGAATTATGCAGAAAAACCCAACAGTGATGGATTTGTGCTAATCCCTTCACCACTTCAGGTTCTTTGCATTTTCAAACACAATGGGAGATGAATTGCCCAGATAAAGCAATCAGAGAGTATCCCTCAATCTTAGCCTACAGAGATCTTCCCTATACACCCTACCTGACCAAACATTAAGAGATTGTCATGAATCCCATCGGTGTTTTGTCACTCTAGAGTTAAAGCAATCAGCCCATTCTGGACCCCATTGTCAGTCCCACGGGAAAGCTGCTACAGTTTTGTCAATGCACCTGTTCAAGGTATAAAACAAGGTGTAAAAATCCTGGCTTTGACCCTAACCAATTGTAGTATGTAAAACATAGTATGTAATACATTGTGTGCCGCAGATGCCATTCCTCTGTGCTACCCTCAGATGCTGTTTGAGCCCCTCTGCTGCGACATCATTCTTCAAGACTAGTAACTGTCACCTTTTTTGCCTCACTCTCTCTCTAGCCAACCTTTTTTGCCTCACTTTCTGATAGCCTTGTATGGTTCTTAAGTGTCTGATTTCTCATACATTTGTCAGTTCAAATAAAATACCGTATTTGTCAGCGTATGAGACGCAAGCATGTATAAGACACACTCCATTTATACACTGGCAAATACTATGTACTGGAGTATAAGACACACTGGCATATAAGATGCACTTTTTTCAGAAGAAAAAGTGAGTCTTATATGCCAGGAAATACAGCACTTTGTTTATCTTTAACTGGAGTTCTCTCTACAGTGAGTACTGGTATACACAGGTGAAAAGACCCTACTGGTACTCTCCTCTCACCAGTCTCCTTTGAGCTATAATTTCTCCAAATTCTAAGAAGATGCTGGCATTGCAGGTGGATCCCAATGTCCTCCACCTCTTAGGGTAACAGCTACACCTTTATCTATTGATAAAAGCATTTCTTTCAGGAATACATGCTTTGGTTATATCCAGGTTAGATTACACTGTTGTGCTCTATATAGGCCGTACTGGTTCAAGTGAAGCTACAGCTAATGACCTGATGTGGCATAGAAACTGAACATCTCAGTCCTACACACATCTGTTGAGAAATTATTTCTACTGAGTTCACTGGGTTGTTCACCTATAAGCCTCAGTTCACTCAATAAGACTTCTGAGCAAATGAGTAAGTGTGGAAAGACAGCAACAAAAGAGACTGCTAAAATAATGAAATCTCTGATTTCAATGATAGGCCATTTCTGCACTAGACTGTTATAGCGTATTATTCCACTTTCAACATCCTATGGAATCCTGGGGTTTGCCGTTTAGGGAGGGGCCTCAGGATTCCATAGAATGTTGAAAGTGGAATAATAGCGCTATAACAATCTAGTGCAGAAATGGCCTGAATCTCTGCTCTAGACTCACTGGGTGGCCTTAAACCAGTGGTTCTCAACCTGTGGGTCGCGACCCCTTTGGGGGTCGAACAACCCTTTCACAGGGGTCACCTAAGACCATCGGAAAATATGTATTTCTGATGGTCTTAGGCTCCATTCCCTCCTCAATGGTGGTGCGCAAGCGCAAGCCACGCGCTTGCGTTCTCCTGCCCCCTGTTCAGAAGGGACTGAAATCGCTCCCCTTCTCTGCTACCGGGAGAACCTCCCATCTGACGGGCCAGCTTGGGGGGCGGCGGCAGCACAGGGGGCAGGCCCCCTCCTCACCACGGCCCCTGCCCAATTCGCCATGGAGGGGGGCGCTGCGGAAGGGCCGGGGAGCTGCAAGGTGGGACTTTTCTGGGGGGGATGAGCTGCGCCTGGTGCAAAAGACAAAGGTACTGGAATTCCTCCCACCCCGGCCAGGGTCGACACTCTGGAAACTTTTCCCACACTGCCCCCCCCCAGCGGAAACAAGAACAAAGCAGAAGCAGAGCCGGGGGGTTCTCGGAGTTTTTTCCCGGGGGAGACGCGCGGCTCCTCTTTCCCTCCCTGCCCACCCCCCCTTGTTCCTGGCCGGCGAGGCGGTCTTTGCTGGGGGGGGGAGGCATTGTAAATAATAAATAAATAATTTTATGGTTGGGGGTCACCACAACATGAGGAACTGTATTAAAGGGTCACAGCATTAGGAAGGTTGAGAACCACTGCCTTAAACAAACCATTCTTGTCACTCACCTGCAGCAGGAGTCTGATAATACTGATCTGGTTGATGGAACAATGACAATAAAATTATTAGTTTTACACTCAACAATTAGCCATTGTTTGTGTTGATTTAAGGTTGGTGTTTAAGCCATATATTGCACTGATAAAACCATGACTTTTTAAAAAAAATAAAAAGTCTTGTCTTGCCTGTTCAATTTTATTTCTACCTGGTTTCATTCCCGCCCCTATTGTGTCGGATCCCTTTTCAGGTTGGGCGGCTGATAAAATAAGCCAGGAGCAAACTGTGGTGGCAGGTTCATAGATTACAGCAAGCCATGGTTTAAACAAGCCAGAGTTCATCAGTCAGTGTCATGGGTTAAGACTGTGGTCTGTAACTGATTATCAAACCATAGTGTATCCACAGAGATGATACGTCACATCAAGCCAGATTTCAATAAACCATACCAGTGGCTTATTGTTGTAATGAATGAACACAGTATGTAAAGTGATTTGAACAAGTGATCACATTGTATAAAAGCATTATTGTTAGCTAGATAGGCTTAGCTTCATTCTTGGAGTTAACCTTGGTTTATGATTTAAAGCCAATTGATTCATCAGATCCAAGTATACCTATTTAGGCCATTAGCACTGGCTGAGAAAGAGTGCTGTAAAATTGAATCTTTAAAATAAATCTAGTTAAGCTACCCACTGAATACAAGCAAGATCTTAAAATTGAGAGTAGAGTGGAATAAATAGAACAAATGGTTGATAAAACATCTTGACCTCCTAGTATTATTTCCCCTAAGGACTAAAACTGGGAAGACAAAAAACCCAAACAAACCAAAAGGAATAAAGGGGATGAAAACTCAACTGAGTGCTTTTTTGGCCATCTGCCATTCCTTCCATGCCTAATAATATTCTCAAAACAAAATAAAGCAAAATACCATTCTTATTTGGAACTCTATCTCTTTCTTTTTCCTTCTTTTAGAGATGGATCTGGTTTTGTTTACAAACAACTCAGAAATGCTTGTTTTGGAAACAAGAAAAATCCCATCTTTGGGGGTTTTTCTTTAAGAAGAATTCATCAAATATCTGTCTGAAGTTCAGCAACCATGAAAATCTCTTTATTAACAGCAGCCTCTGTCACTATAATGATGTCTTAAGAGCCAGGCTGAATTAGTACAGAATTCCTGCCTAGGTGTGGTCTGTGGTTCGGCTTCTCCAACGGATTTTGGTGTGGCATCTGCACCAGCTGTATGGATTATCTGCAGTACCGGGAAACGAACAGACTTGTCAGCAAATTTGGGTGTCTTAACATTCCATGCATTACCCAAATACTCAACATGCATTTTCCTGATCTCCACTGTACAGATGAGTCACAATTTATGTTTTCCCAATTTACAACATTTCTCTGGAATTAAATAAAAGGATGGATAGGTGAATGGATGGTCTCAGCATCTCGACCAAATGCATAGCTCTCCCAGCTTACCTGTGCAGTTGAGTGAAGCAAGAGAGTGTGGAGGAAGAGGTAATAAAGTAAGACTGTTTGAGGTTTTGGTGTGAAAAAAAGAAAAGGTTTTGGTGTGTTTTGAATGGTGAGAAAAGCTGGAAGGACTGGGCTTCTTTTGCCTGTCTATGTTAGGGGAATGGGAGAAAGTAAATGCAGTCTTGGTAGTCCTAGAAGTAGCAAGTCCCTTTGCCTGCTTAGAAAGGGCAGTCTGAAAGGGAGGAACAAACTCAAATTTTTTTATCATTTGGAGGCAGGGATCGTCCTTGCCTTATGGGACATGGGATGCTGAAGGAAATGAAGAAAATAGAATCTTAAGAGTTTTGTTTTGTCTGGAAAAATTTCTTTTCATTGCTTAGGTGGCTTGGGAGGCTGAACAATTGGAACCTCATCATCTGGAATAGAAGTGTTTCCTCTGACTGCGTACGTGGGGAAGTTCACCCCAGTCAAGCCCCTGTGCTGCCTCTTCCAGTTGCCCTGGAGGGCTTCTGCGCATTTCTCTAGCCTGGACAACTAGAAACTTTAAAACTGGTGCCGGGCTGTGAAACACTTCAAACTTTTTGCCTGCTTCAGCTCCATCAGAAAGCATCCCTCTGATCTCCAAGGATTCCCTTTGGAACTGGTTCCCCCCTTTTACATCAGTCTCAATTTACCTTACAAGCCAAGAACACAACCTTGGCATAAATTGAGACCCATCTGTATCACTTTTGTTTGAATTAGTTACACTAGCAGAGGACCAGCAATATAATTTTCAGTTACTCAAATTGACAGAAAAAGTGGAGAACAGCCATAGCCATATAGCCTTCCTAAACTTCAAGAATTTATGTGATAGAACTACCTCTTTGCCTAACCCTACAATTCTAAGGCAGCCCCAACCAGGCTCTGCTTCTGCAAAATGTCCATTATGATGGCAGCCTTTGTGTATATGTATGGAAGAAAGGTTTCTCTATATTACAAGGATCCCTGATCTGTGTGTGTGTGCATGCATTTCATCCCCTCTGCTACATTGATCACGAGTATACAATGCTCCCTCTCCTTTAGATAAGGTTGAAACTAGACTAGGTGATAGCATGTGTTGAGGAAGGGACATTTAACAGTTGGATGTCATACTTTAAAAAAAATCTAAGGTGCTTTCAAAGAACTTTTGATACAATTGTGTTAGCATCCTGAAAATTGAGTTTATATATGTTAGTGACTGGCAAATCTACAGTCAGGCATTAGATTAGAAAAAGGATGTTCACCATATCTATTTCCTCCTCTGCTGTCATATGATAGCCCCTCTTTCCAAGGCAGTATTCTCACCCTGAAATTCCTCTCCCTTACCCTGAGGATTGGAGAAGAAGGCTCAAGCCCTAGCTGTCTGCAAGCCACCTCTTTCTCCAGTGCCTTTCTTCCTTCTTAGGCATGGCGCCCATAGTCCCTTTTCTTCTTGCCATTACTGCCTCTACCAGTATAATATGCTAAACAGGATTCCAGCCATTAAGATCCTGTTGGAAAAGTGCTGGGAAGAGAGTAAATAACAGGCAGGAACTGGAAATGAGCTGCTGGAAGAAGCTGTAGTTGCCTTGTCAGGCTACACTGGGGGTTGCTTGAAGACCGCAAGTTTGTCAAGAGGTTGCAGTATTGTAGTATTGCAGTATTGTAGTTGTAGATCTGAGGATTTTTCTTAAATAACATTTTTGTTATCCTGGACCATTTTCTGGGAATTTTTAGTATCTTTCACTTTTTTTAAAAAAATAGAACTATAGTGCACCAGTGGATGAGTGGAATGGCACTTTTGCACAATAGTACTGTAACTACACACACACACACATGTGCATGCATATACATAGATAGATAAAGTCAGACAGGAGAAAATTTGCCCTTCAAACCACAGGACCTCCCCATCAAATTTATTTAAAAAAAAAGAAAACTTTGGAAAAGCCTTAGCACAGATCCAAGAAACTGCTCTGAACAGCTCCTAAAAAGAATGAACAAGTAGGTACAAAAATCATCAAAACGTGGCAAACTCATTTGGCTATATTGTGATGACACACATTTCTTTAGGCCAGTCTGGAAGGGACTATAGCTGTTTTTCCCCCCTGCTGCACTCTGGTTGGCTTTACACTTAATAGCAATTATTTTCAAGGAAAAATTCTGGCCATATAGTCAGTCAGCTGGTGAAAAGTTGCTTTAAATTCCATCATAGATGGAGGTGAAATTGGGCCCTCAAGAGGAAGCAGAGCCTGTTTGGAGGCTGCCTTACTACTATGAAATGCTCTCCCATGAGAATGTTTTAGAATCTAGGGTTTTTTTCTGCTTTTGGAAATTAGGCTCACCTTCTTCAGTCAACAGAGCTGTAACTTGTGCTAATGTCATTCATTTTTAACTATGCTTGTTTGATTTTTTTAAAAAAATTCATCTCTTAAGCTATCTGATCTGGGAGACCAGCATTTTTTCTCAGTGTGCCAAGGAAATAGTGACATATTTGTACCCATTGGCTACAATTGTTTTTTTCTTTCATGAAACTTGTTAGAGATCAACAGCTGATGATTAACTGTCTGCCACCAGTCCAAGGATCACCATACACTGCCCTATATCTTTGTGCAAGCAATTCCTAAAAAGCAGCCTAGAAATCCTGCAGGATAGACTACAATATTATTGAAATGTGCTGCATGCACTGAGTAGGTCCCAGAGTTTTGGAAAGTTGCCTTTGGGAAGTGTTCTCCAAGTTCTGCACTGCAGATACCATCCGTGCTATTCCCTTTACCATTTGTGTCCTTTTTATATGGAATAAAATATGTTATCCCCTTATCTGAGATAAGCAAATTATTTTGAAAAACTGCTCTCTTTTCTATCACTGCCTATTTTGTGGCTTGTATTAAACAAGTAATAACCGAAAGAATGTGTGGGAAGAAGAACAAATTGGAGAAGCAAAAAATCCTATTTTGGTGGAGAGATGAGAATACCAATTTAATGTAATCAGTGACTTCCTTCTCCTTCGTGTGACTGCCTTGGCCAGCCTCCAATTCCATCCCAGCCAAGTCCATCGGGGAAAAGTTAGCTTTCTTAATTTCACCCTTGCTATTAACATGCCATGAATGTGTGTGGTGATTAAAGAGCTGTGCAGCTAAATCAACCAGGTGAATTTGAAAAGGTTTGTAATTGAATCATGGCTGTACTTGATTTTGTCATTTGTCCTGTCAAATGTGTGCTATGGATATGGTGACAGCTCCGGCTTAGCTTGGAAGAGGAAGGTCAGATTGGATTTTACTGCCTTTGCAATAGCAGTAACATTACCTAAAGTTCTGCAGTTGAAACTGAGGCCTGGTCTATCCATGCAGTCAAATGAAGGAGGAGAGTTTTGAGGCAGCAGAAAGGACTTTCCTACTTCAGTCCAAACCTGGAGGAAATCACATTTTTAACATTCTCCTTTCAGGTAGAAGGCAATTCTCCTCATCCTTGGTAATATAGCTACGCTGACCTTGAAGTCTGGTCCTCAAAAATGTTTTGGCCTGGCATTATTACCTCCAGTCTTCTGAACTTCAAAGCCTAAATGATTTACCTCCTGGTTCTGGATTAGTCACAAAAAGTGGTTGCAGGATTTTGTTTTATTACAATATCGAGCTTTTTGACATGTTCATATTGTTGCCACTTGAAATGCTACTTTAATCTTCCTTAACTAAGAAAATCCTATGACATTAATGGGGTTGCCATAAGTTGGGAGGTGACCTGAAGGCACACATATACTTCCCAAGGCTAAGAGACACTGGTATGCAAATACTCCAGTTTAATCAAGCACATGCAATAGAATTTACAAGGAAACTGTGACACTATGGATGATGTTGTACTCTAGTTCCTATCAGTTAGGGCCTCTGGTAGCTGAAGTCCAAACTTCCTGGAGGCCAAAATTTGAAAATCACTGGCCTAAAGTAATTATTTGAAATTATAAAACCTGTTAAAAACTACCTTGAACACTTCACCAGCTAAGGAAGGGAGAACACAAAATGTACAAATGAATAGTGCAAGAGTGCCCACCTGTTTTAACCTCAAGAACTACATCCAGTGTTGGGGAGAGGGTTGGATGTGCATATTCACACAGACAGTTGCACATGCACACACTACTGGAAGCCCTTTAATTTACCTCTCTCCTATAATTCTGTGCAATATCTTCAGTGAGGGCAAGGCTGTTGGAGGGTTGCTGAGAGAGAAGGGGAGGCTAAAACTTTCCCCTTCCAGCAACCCCACGAGGCATCTGTACCATGGTCTTGGTGCTGCAATTAGAAATGGGAAAATAGCAGAGTGGTTCTTGGTAGCTTGAAGAAAGAGGGAGACATCACTTTCACTTCCTTGTATTGCCAATGAGCCTGACCAGCATCACTGTTTTTATGCCCCTATTAGCAGTACAGCAGCAGTGATGCTTATCAGCAGGACGGACATTTAGCAGTAGTGGGGAGGGCGGTGGGAAGGTGGAGAGCACAGCAGCCACAGAGTAGGAGCTACTTGTGCTCCTGCCAGCAGTGTAGTCCTGAAATAATACTGCAAGATTTCTGAAGTCCCATATCAGAGGGTTATGCATTTCTTGTTTCTGGCTTTGCTTAATAATAACCATCCATTAAAATCAGCACAGAAAAGTGAAATGCTATGGCTGTGGAACATAGTGTGTGATGGGAGGAGAGAAGAATGCAGCATGACTGACTGCTTGGAACATTTCTGAGTAGCCAGTTTCACATTTAGTCTTTCACAGTAAGATTAAAAATGATGAATAAGTGAGTCAACAATTAGGTAAAAGGTGGCTGTCTATGATGCAAGTGCAGGGCCCCACTTTTCATCGTATACCATTATGATAGCAAAAGGTCAGGGTATGAAATGCCAAGAACATCCCCCTGAGCTGATGTGTGTTCATTCTGGGAATGCATCTTCTAGGCTACATAGGCAGTCATAAAATTTTAAAGAGCTACAGTAAATCTCTTTGCAAATATTGCCTTCATTTTTACAGTAAAAGCAGCTGGTGAAATATAAGAGGCTTGCCTTGCTTATTGTTTAGAGTCTGAGTTAATCCTAACAGAGCATCATATTTTATCCTCCTATTCTTGATACTTTTGTCCCTTTATGAGAGTCTCTTTGTAGGAGCAAACAGTGTAACAAGGGTTAAGATCAGATCACGGGCCATTAGCCAGATTTAGTTCCCATCACCACTGATGAGTAATTGAATTGTTCTCCAGTCAAAACATTTATCTGCAGCCCTCTGGTTGTAGCTGTCTAACATGCTGTTTTGACATTGTTCAGTTGTCTTTCCAAGACTCAATTCCATTCATGCAGCAGTTGATCAGAAATTATAATCATGTGGCAAGCAGGAAGTGTAGCTTCTCTCAGCAATGAAACCAGATAAATGGAAGATGGGAGAGACTAATTCATCATCCTGTTTCTGTTTGGATTTGAACTGGCAGTCCTTATTCAAATTTGTCTGACAATTTCACTTATAAAAACAGGTTGTCAAGGTCAGTTTGGACCCTTCTGCCAAGACTCAAGGTCTGGTCAGAGCTTGGGAAAGTTAGAGTCCCCCAGCCCCCACCACCACTGGCTTTGCTGGCTGAGAGATATATTCTAACAAAATATTTTTCTTAAGCTCTGGGTTTGATGGTAAGACTTAATTCAGATTGGTGCCGTGGCAAGTCAAGAACAGAGTAACACTCTAAAATGAGGGAGAATCAACTTGAATCTCAAGTGGTGTTACCTTTTCTCTTGCTAAAGGAAATGAAATTTTACTGCCTGGATTTTAGGACTCTTTGTCTCCCAGTGCCCACATAGCCAAAGAGGGGAGTGACCTCTGCCTGTGTTAGCTCCTTTCAGACCATCTTAACTGACAACAACAAAAACAACATTGTGACAAAAGGTAGGCCTGAGATTCTAACATCATCTTTTTTTCTGTCCTTCTCCTGTTTGATTTTTAACACCTTTGCCTGGTGAAAAAGCTAGTGGAGCTTCAAAAGCTTGCTTCATGTATTTTGTGCAGTTTTAGTTGTCCCAGGAACGGTATTGCTGTTTTGTGGATTTTGGATGCTGTTGTATTTTGCTCTATGGCCAACATGGCTACCACTGGATACATTTTCCCAAAAGTGGAAAATTCAGGGGCAGAGACTGCAGTAGGGTTTGGGATGGAACAGAGGGACAAAAGAGGAAAAGAAACAAGATGAAGCTGGCATCCCTGAGAAGGATCCTGAAAGGAGGGAACCTGAGTATAAAGATGAAGCCCAAAGATGATTGCATTTTAATGAGAACTTAAGGAGAATGTGTATCTCTGAAATGTTTATCTGTTTATGATCTGTCTTCCCTCCCTATCTGATTACCTTCTCTATCTATTTTGCTTAGAGATTTGTTTTCGTCTGCCTTCAAGTAATTTCCGACTTACAATGACTCCAAGGCAAACCCATCAGGGGTTTTCTGAGGCTCTGTGCGTGTGACATGCCCAAGATCACCCAAGTGGTTTCCATGGCCAAGCAGGGAATCGAACTCTAGTTTCCAGGGTCATAATCCAATGCTCAGACCACTAGAATCATAGAATCCTAAAGCTGAAAGAAACCACAAAGGCCATCAAGTCCAACCCCCTCCACGCAAGAATACACATCCAAAGTATTCCCAACAGAGGGAAATCCAGCCTCTGTTTAAAAACCTCCAAAGAAGGAGACTGCATCATACTCCAAGGCAGTGTATTCCACTGTCAAACTGCTCTTACTATCAGGAAGTTCTTAATGTTTAGGTGGAATCTCTTCTTCTCAAGTTTTTTTCTCTTTTCTCAAGCCATTGCACCATATCCTGATCTCTGGAGCAGAAAACAAGTTTGCTCTCTCTCTGATATGACATTTTTTCAAATATTTAAACATACCTATTATGTCACCTCTTAGCCTGCTCTTCTCCAGGCTAAACATACCCATCTCCCTAAGCTGCTCCTTATAGGGCACGGTTTCCAGGTCTTTTACCATTTTGGTCACCCTCCTCTGGACACACCAGTTTGTCAATATCCTTCTTGAAATGAGGTGCCCAGAACTGGACACTGTATCCCAGGTGAGGTCTGACCAAAGCAGAATAGAGTGGTACTATCACTTTCCTTGATCTCAACACTGTACTCCTATTGATAAAGCCTAGAATAGCATTGGCTTTTTTAGCTGTTGCATCACACTGTTGATTCATGTTCAGCTTGTGGTTTACTAGGACTTCTAGATCCCTTTCACATGTACTGTGGTCAAGCTGGATGTCACCCATCTTTTATCTGTCGTTTCACATTTTTCTGCACAAGCATAATATCTTACATTTCTCAATGTTGAAATTTATGTTGTTAGTTTTGGCCCAGCTCTTTAATCTGTTAAGGTCATTTTGAATTTTGATCCTGTCCTCTGGGGTATTAGCTGCACCTCCCAATTTGGTGTCATCTGCAAATTTGATAAGAATGCCCTCTTTTCCTTCATCCAAGTCATTGATAAAGATGCTGAATACCATTGGACCCAGGACAGAACCCTGTGGCACCCTCCTAGTCATTTCTCATTCTCACTGATAAGGGAGAGAGATTCAAATCAATTCTGTACCTCCAAACTAACAGAAGGATCCCTGGTCCTTCTACTTCTATGGGCCTTTCCACACTACACTATTATAGTGCTATTATTCCACTTTCAACATCCTGTGGAATTCTAGGGTTTATAGTTTACTGAGGCCAAGGAGTTATCTGGCTGAGAATTCTAAATGCCCCTCTCTAAACTGCAAACCCCAGGATTCCATAGGATGTTGAAAGTGGGATAATAACACTGTAACAGTCTAGTGTGGAAATGGTCAGTGTTAAGAGCCAATGAAAGGTTTGCCCTGGCTGTCTTCAGCAGGTTTATACCAAATGTTGCTCTAAATCCAAATAGAGTAGAAATACTGGAACAATTACTGAATGGTCAATCAAGAACTATGATAGGGTGACTTGGAGATCACTGTATGTCAAAGCTGATGTGATGGAAATTAACAGCAACAACAATGGAAGCAATGGTGGAACACCTACAATTAATTAACAAAATTCTGTTTGAGAGTGGGAATGATTTAGAATAACTAGATAAACTTTTATATATGTGTGTGTGTGTGTGTTATTTTAAAACAAACATGCAGGGGAGGGGGATGTTTTAAAATGTTACTTTTGTTCCTGTTTGTATTACATCCAGATTTTTCATATCTAGGCAATGGAAAGCAAATGGGGAGAAAAGTAATTATATAGAACAGGATAATTTAATGAAGCAAAATTAAAAGAAAAACTTTGGAGGGTTCGAGGTAATCCGATTATTGTCTGTCAATTACATTACCTTGTAATAAAGCTGGAAATATAAGAAAATTCAAATGTATTCTGTCAGAACATATGAATAACACTGAAGGATTACTTTCTAGAATATGTTCCCATTTTAGAGAAATAGCTACAACTATGTCAAATAGAGGAAGAAGGTACTGGGATAATATCAGAACAAATTAATGGGGCAAATTATGGATGACTTGCTCAAGGAAAAGTATATTAATAATGTTTAGAGAAATCTTCAATATTTACACCAATGATGTTATATCAGTATGTCCAGCAACTCATACACTCATATGCAGTGGGCATGTTGGGCTGTGTCGAGATTTTTACAGAAACAATAGACATCAAATTTTTGGTGGGTTGTCATTAATTTATAACCTGCTTTCTCACCAAAGTGACCAAGGCAATATACTGTCTCCTTCACACTACTTTTATCCTCACTACAATAATCCTGTAGGATAGATCAATCTGAGTTCCTTCTTCCAACAGAAGTCCTGATAAAAATCCTCAGAGATTTAAACTATTGTATGGCTTCAAGGGGCCCCCAGATTCTCAACTGTGCATAAAGAAGTACCTTATTTATGCAATGGAAAATAGCCATGGAAAGTGACCGTGACCATGGAAAGGGAGTATCTTTACACTGGGAAAATCCAAACAAAGCAAAATTCATGGAATTGGTACCTGATACTACACTGGTGTCCATGCATTTAAATTTGCAATTCCCATAATGCATGCAGCCATTCTCATTGCCATTCCCATGGTCTAGCACCACCACTATTATGCAATCTATTATGCAATCAAAAGGACAATTTAAAGTTGAAGCAACCCAAGTTGTTTCTTTGGGACATATGTTTTGCTCTTCTATGATCTCTTGTTCCTTTTGTTCTTCTTCCCCACATATTGGTGACATTCTGGCTCAAAGTCCTTCCTTCCCCATTCACCTGACCACACTTGTTGACCATGTTTTCTGACTCTCTTTCTTTCTCTGGGTAGGTTTCCATGTGTGGGGAGGATACAGTGGTTCCTCCCACTATGGAGATCCATTGAAGAAGTCCCATGGAAGTCAGTGGGGCTTTCTTCTAAGTAGGCATTTCCCACGAGTAAGGCTGATATTCCAAACCTGTATGTCTCACCTTGTGATAAGAAACACTGAAGTCAGTGAAGTTTACTTTTGAGTAGGAACACCCATCCCCCAACATTGAAGCTGACATTTCAAGCCTATAATCCTCAACCCGGAACAAGTCCACCTGAACTCTGTGGGACTTACTTCTGAGTAGGCATCCCCTGGTTAATGCTGCCATTGCACATCCATATGCTTCAACCTGAGAGCCAGCATGGTGCAGCAGTTTGAGTTCAGACTACGACTCTAGAGACCAGGGTTCAAATCCTCCACTCAGTCATGGAAACCCACCAGGTGATCTTGGACAAGTCACATTCTCTCAGTCTCAGAGGATGGCAAAGGCAAAACCTCCTCTGAACAAATTTTGCCAAGAAAACCCCTTGATAGGGTTGCCATAAGTCAGAAACAACCTAAAGGCACAGAACAACACCACACTTTGAACCTGGTAGTAAAACCTACCAAAGTCAAGAGGCTTTAATTTCAAGGCACTCTCCCTCAAATTAAGGCTGAAACTGCCAATGTGTTTATTTAAACCTGAAGTCTGTGGGCTTATTTTGAGCAGGCTTGTATTGTATTGCATTGCACTGTACAAAGGCTCAAAGGGTTAGGAATCATTGAAAAATAAGCATTTATAGCTGAAATGGAAGAAATGACTTTTTAAAATTCTAAATAAGGAATATTTTCTCAGATTAGTAAGGCAGTGAACCACTGGGGCCATTTCCGCACTAGACTGTTATAGCGCTATGATTCCACTTTCAACATCCTATGGAATCGTGGGGTTTGCAGTTTCGGGAGGGGCCGGCCAGCCCCTCCCGAAACTGCAAACCCCACGATTCCATAGAATGTTGCAAGTGGAATCATAGTGCTATAACAGTCTAGTGCAGAAATGGCCTGGGAGAAGGGAAGCACAATAGCCACGACCCTGATTACTCCCACTTTGAGATAACCAATGCATACTGAAAGAGGCAGGAGAAGGAATTGTTCTGAGAAGTTATGTGAGTAGTTATAGCAATTTAACTCAAACAGAACAAATTAAGTGTTGCTGGGGGGGGGGAGATCCTTTTGTCATACTTTTAGAGATTGAGTCAAATAAAACGGAGTTATACTTTTACTGGAATTAATCCTCTGTTTTTCTTGTTTAATTTGTGTACTGAGTACACTATTTTGTTATATGTTGTTTCATTCGTAAGTTGTGTAGACGTTACCCAAAACCAAATAATAATCGTTATCTACTATGTAAAAATAATCATAATCATAATCATAATCATAATAATAAAGCAAATGATTAAAAAAAAGTGTTGCTGAAGCATTTCTCAGTTTGGGGAAAATTACATTTACATGTAGATTCCCCAACATCCCAAGTGAAGTGGTTTGCTTCCAGAATAGGTCAAAGAACACAAATACAGACTAAAAGAATCAGATGCTAAAACCAGCAGCTTATTTTATCAGCCATACACTGTTGTGATACGTTAAAGTGTCATCTGGGACAAGAATCTACATTTTCAAGTTTAGAAAAGGATACTTCTTTATTTATGGATATGGAGTCGAGACTGCCATGGTTGCGTTAGTGGATGATCTTCGCCTAGGTATCGACAGGGGAAGTGTGACCCTGCTGGTACTCTTGGATCTCTCAGCGGCTTTCGATACCATAGACCATGGTATCCTTCTGGAACGCCTGAGAAGGTTAGGGATTAGGGACACTGCACTTACGTGGTTCCGGTCCTATCTCTCAGGTAGATACCAGATGGTGATGCTTAGGGACAGCTGCTCCTTGAAAAAGGAGCTTAAATCTGGCATCCCTCAGGGCGCTGTCTTGTCCCCAATGCTATTTAACATCTACATGAAATCGCTGGGAGAGATCATCAGAAGACATGGAGCAAGGTGCTATCAGTACGCTGATGACACCCAGATATATCTCTCCATGCCTTGGATAATAGCATCAACTAAGGGTGGCATCTCGCCTCTGAAGGAATGTCTTGAAGCAGTAATGGACTGGATGAGGAAAAAGAGACTGAAGCTGAATCCAGATAAGACGGAGGTACTTGCTATTAGGGGCTCTAGCCCAGACATGGAGGTTTGTCAACCAGTCCTAGATGGGGTCACACTTCACCTGAAAGACTGTGTTCACAGCTTGGGGGTGCTTCTGGACTCGCCACTTCAGATGACAACTCAAATAGATGTGGCAGCCAGGAGTGCCTGTTATCAGCTTCAGCTGATATGCCAGCTGCGCCCTGTTCTGGAGCTGGAACACCTAAAAACAGTGGTACACGTGCTGGTAACTTCATGGCTCGACTTCTGCAATGCGCTCTACATAGGGCTACCCACGTGCTTAGTCCGGAAACTTCAATTAGTTCAGAATATGGCAGTCAGACTGGTCACCGGTAGACCTAAAACTGACCATATAACACCAATTTTAAAGTCTCTTCATTGGCTGCCTATTAGTTTCCAGGCACAGTACAAGGTGTTGGTTATTACCTTTAAAGCCCTTCATGGCTTGGGGCCAGCCTACCTGCGGGATCACCTTCTCCCATATAATCTGCCCCGCACATTAAGGTCTTCTGGGAGGAATTTACTGCAGCCGGTCAGAACTAGGTTGTCTGTGGTTACCCAGAGGACCTTTTTCTTCTATCGCTCTCAAGTTATGGAATGGCCTGCCGGAGGAGACCCCGCATATTACTAGTCTTGACTGCTTTAAAAAAGCAGTCAAGACTGATCTGTTCCGACAAGCCTTCCAAGACTAATATTTCCATCGCCTCCCATCAATTGTCTTGCTGTTTTGTTAATAGTTAATTGATGGACTGTTAATTGTTGTGCGTTTTAAGGGGTTGGTTTAGGTGTCTTTTAATGTATTTAATGTATTTCATGTTGTTCGCCGCCTCGATCTGTGTGGAGAGGCGGGATAGGAATACATATTATTATTATTATTATTATTATTATTATTATTATTATTATTATTATTATTTCATTGATCAAAGGCTTTTCTGCTGACCAGTCCCCCAATATACTAATTCAGTATATTGTTTTAAAAACACGTTTAAGATTGTTTTGAACCTATGTTTAAAAGTCCATTTAAAACTTCAAGATTCACAGCTCTTAGGTCTATTAACCATTTTTTTCTTTTCTTTAAAAAGTTTAGTCTACTTTTTTTTCCCTTTAATTTTCTGTCCAGGCTTGCAGTGGTCACAGGCTGGGTATAATACAGTGTGTCACTTTTATGATATTCTTTGTTTTAATTAGCTAGCATAAACCGCTTTTTCCCCTTTTGCTTTTTTAGTGGCTCCTGTCTAATCCAGGGACAAGCCAGTCTCATAAATTTCAAAGCTGTTTGACTTAGCTAGTTTCAAATCAGAATCAGCTCTTTTATTTGGGAATGGAATTGTGCAATGTTATAATTTGTCATGGTTGACTACACTACACAGGGAAGGAGGTTGTAAATTTTGATGTAGTACAGCTGTACAAATGGTTAGGCAAGTGTCAGTATTTAATTGCGTAGTTGAGTATTCTTTTTCTTGATTTGGCTGGGTGTTAGATCATGTTGCACGGCATATAGTATTTTGAAACATAACTGTTCACAGAAATATATATGCACAATTTTCATATATATATTATATAAAGTAATATTTTTATCTGGTCTATACATGTGAAAGAGTGAAACGTCTTCATATATAGACTTGATTATGTTATTCCAGGCATCATACCAAACCATGGATAAAGAAGCTTAAACACAACTGTGTTCAGATGTAACATAAGCATGGTTAAGTTTAAGTGTACAAACGTGACCTTTGGCTCTTATATTCCTTTCTGACCTTCCTCCTCCTCATGTTTGTGCAAGGTGACTGGAATATCTAATTATGGTTATCAGGATGTCTAACAATAGTTTGCTGTTATAGCTCACCCTGAGAAACTGTGATTTGCACAAACCATAGCTTTCCTGAAGCTAAATATCATTTATTTCTTTTGTTTTAAAGATCAGGATTTTTATACTACTTTTTATCTCAGAGGCTTCTATAGCAAGCGAAAATAAATTTAAAACAAATATAATAAGAAAACAAATAAAACAAATATAAATTAATAGAATAGTCACAGCAAAGTACCAAACTTGATTAGAAAAGCAGTGTAAAACTGTTTAATCCTGAATTATAGTTCTAACTCCTATGGTTTCTACCTTAATCTGATAAAGTTACTATGAGGGATGACAATTCCCTAAACCCCTGAGTCACCATGGCCAGTACCCAAGCTATCTGCAAACTGCACCCTCCCATTACTTTTCCAGGCTTTAGTTTGTGCCAAGCACAGCTTTCTTGGTTTGGCATCAACAGCAAATAATGGCTTGTTACCAACTGCATTTAAAAAACCTCCAATCACAGTGCATGATGGGAAGACAGACAGCTAAATGGACAAGGGGACATGTGAGCGTAAGGATCTCATTTGGCTGAGCGCATAATACTTCAGTAGCATTATATATACAAACAGTGTTAGTGCCAGGCACGAATTGACAAATCCTTGGTTGCAAATAGCCAGCAAAACAAAAAAAGAATTATATTAAGGGTGCCTGCAAGCCAGAGGTGACAAAATGTAGGTACTCCACCAACGGAAGTCAGTGTTGCCAAAGACTAAAGGGCAAAAGCATAAGGAATACTGATGTGGACAATGTGGAGTGAATCCTGAATATTGGATAGCTTACATCAAGACTGATGTTCTAAAATATGACGGGGGTTCTAAACTATGATATTACTTGAACTGAGCTACTACATTTAAAGGAGGAAATACAAATACAATGATACATATGAAATCACATTAAATATATATGTGATATAGTGTAGCAGTGTTTATAGAAGTAACTGGTACAGTGTACATTAATTGTTTTCTGACTGTAACAACAAATAATAAATCCATGCCACCTCCTACATGTACCAAGTCTATTTTTAAAACTGTATTTTTCAGTGGCTGACTGTAGTCAGGTTTGAGTGGAATCTTTGATCACAATGCACTATGTAAAGGTGGATAACATTGTAAATAGTCTCATAGATATAAGTGTGCTTGGACTATATTCCATTGAATTTCTCCTTGTCTGTTACTTTTCTAGTATCCCTTGTACCCTTACTGAATAGTTGCATTTTCTCTCCCAAAATTGCAAACTTGAATATTATTTTTAATAATATGCATCTCACAATTCTGCCACAATAAATCCCCAAAATAATACATGGAAATAAAAATGTTTCTTTTTTTAAAAAAAATTACCCTATCCAGCTACACATAGGAGGTACCTCTGGATGTAAATGTTAGCACATCTATCACCCGGGGGTTTATCATAAAATGAAGTAACTTTCAGTGTTGGATAGTGATGGATAATTCTTTCCTCTGTCCAATAATCTTGCAAGTAATCCTTGAACTGTTCTTCCTTTCCGCTTAATACTTAGAAACTGAGGACTCCCCCTGTTTCAGCATATGAAAATAGACAAGGAAGTCTTTACCCACCAGGGACTAGAGACAGATCTGACTTTGTCCTTTAAATATTAATTGCTTCTTAGGGTGATGTGATAGAGGTAACTGTCAGAAAGGGAAAAGCACCCTGGGTTCTTAATGCAGCAACATTCATGTTTTTCTATGATAACAAAACAGCCTTCTATGAACCTAACACAATTATTTACACTTGTGAAAATCAAAATTAACCTTTTTCAAAAGTCAGAAATGTGCTTAGAGGAAAAAGAATTAAAGACCCAATATGAAATGTTTTTTGTTTAAAACAGGGGGCACCTGGATTTGAACCAGGGACCTCTTGATCTGCAGTCAAATGCTCTACCACTGAGCTATACCCCCTGCCCTGCTTCCTCAGTTCAGCACACCTATCTTATTTGCTTTCCCTTGTAACTGCCATGCTGTGTGCAATAAATGACTACTTTTATTTGTCCATGGCAAATGTCCATTGAGTATTGCATGTATTTGCTGCCACAAATGATCATTATATTTTTTTCACAATCTGAAATTGTTTCTTTTATCATTTTGTAAAACATCTTCTATTGATACATGGGAAAGACAGACTAAAAATTCAGGAGAATGTATTTCTTTGACATCAGAAAGAACTGTGGACAGTAAAGCTCTGCCTTCTGATTGACTGCTGAGATTTCATCAAGCATTGCATGCACAGTTTCAAGTGCATCTTTGCAAATATTACCAGCCAAAAGGACAGCTCTGATTTTCAGCCTACTGAATTCAACAAAGCAGTGTGATTGGGACTTAACAAATTAACAATATGTAGTGTAACCAAACAGGGTCTTAACCAGACAATCATAACCTTATTTGGGATACTCCCTTCGCCTCCTTTTCAGTTGCCCACCACAACAAACATTTGTTACAGTACGTGCTCAGTTCTTATTAGTCCTCCCTCCACATACCAGACAACATTTTTTCCATTAAAAATTATGTATCTTTAGAAATGAAAGATTTTCTCCATGACTGTAGATACCTTCTTCTTGTGTGTGGATGATGCTATTTAGCTCTATAAGGACTAGCACTCAGAGAATGGGTTTATCAGTAGTACATATGTTGTTGTGTGTTTTCACATCGTTTCTGGTTTATGGCAATCTAAGGCGAACCTATCACAGGGTTTTCTTGGCGAGATTTGTTCAGATGGGCTTTGCCTTTACCTTTCTCTGAGAGTAATATGCATATTCATGTATTCAGTCATCCTTCCACATTTGCTAGGGTTAGGGGCACAGGACCCCTGTGAAAGTGGAAAAACCATGAATAACTCTAGATCCCCTCAAACCATATTTAACACCCAAAAAAGTATGATCACTATATTCAACCCACCATGGATTCCTCTGAGGCATCAGCGTTCCTTCAGAAGGCAGAAGTGGGTGGCTGGTGGAGCTTACTGCCACCTCCACGGCTGCCCCACGCCCTTTTTAATAATGTTCACAGTTTCTTAGTCTCACAAGGCTTGCAGTTCCTATTGAAAATGGCATAGGGCAGCAGCAAAGCTGACAGCAAATAATCTGTGAATAATCAAATCTGCAAATGTGGAGGGCTGACTGTATTCTGTTCTAGAAATACTTCCATGGAAACTCTTCCCTGCTGGAATCTGTTCCACTCCTGGTTTCCTGTATTATGTGGATTAGAGCAAAGCTGATATATTCCATTCTGTTCCAGTGCTAGTCTTCCTAGAAGTTTCAAGGACAGAACAGATCAATATTGACAGGTAAGTTTTTGAGCAGAGATGGGGAACCTGTGGCTCTTTAGATACTGGTAATCTCCCACTCCCATCAACTCCTACTATTGGGAAAATGATCCGTGATAATCCAAGCTGTAGTCCAACAGTTTCTGGAGGGCAAGTCCTTGCTTTAGGGTACAGTATGATCTGAGAAGAAACCAGAAATTATATTGTAATATATGAAATATTGTAATATAACAAACTCTAATTTTATATTTTATACTTTTTTATACTTTTTAGCCATCTTATAGGGGCTGTCAAATTGAATTAAACTTGTGCATAATTTTTAATAAGTTTATTTTTTACAGCATTTGTTAAAATGGTTTTAAATGGTTAAAATGGTTTTAAAGTTACAATGTATTTTCTAATAATCCATTTTTAATTTTATCAAATTTTTTAATTCAATTTTGTGCACGTTTATGTTAAACATTGTGAAGGCCATTAGCTCTATACAATAAAGTTACAACTACTTTAGAGTACTGGCCTGAAATTTTTATTAATCAGATCTGCTAATCTGGTACAACAACTAGAAGAAGGACTTCAGCTTGACTTTGGGTGTGTAGATTTAACTTCCATACATGTTACATTCTCATTACTGAAATACATCAGAGCAATCAGCTCTCATATATAGTAGACTTTAGTTCTACTATGTTAATGAAGTTTACTTCTGTGTTAATGTGCACAGTACTGCAGCTTCAAGAATAAAATCAATGAGATTTAAGCATGTTTATCTAGGCATTGGATTGCAGCTTTTGTCTGGCCTTAAGCAACCTGTTATCCAGGTCCACTGCTGGAAATTTCGTGCCAAGAAAGGATTAATTTACACAGGGCAACAGTCAAATCAATATGGAACATTCAGGATGTATTCAGCCTGATAATTAGGTTGCAATCCTTAGCACATTTACTATGAGGCAAGCCACACTGAATAAACTGGGATTTACTTATGAATAAACACAGAAAGTGTTGGTTTTTCAGATCTACCAAATATTAAAACAGTAGTATCTTCCATTTAAAATAAATGTGTAATGTTTCGCTATTATCCCACTCCCTTTTCATTCTGACTAGAACACAAGGATGGTGGAAAATGGCTCAGTATGTCTTACTGAGTTATGAGAAGAACACTGCGTCTTTGCTTTTATCGATGCATTCAAGGACTAATGGGCTAGGAAGGAAAATTGAATATTTTGTTTTTAATGAAAGAGAAACATCCAGGAAAGAAGCTTGAAGTAACATTTAGGGAGATATTCCTGAGGGGTCCCTTATAGTAGCCTCTTTGCAATCCCATCAACAAAATGGAAATAAGAAAGCACTATTCTATAAATAAGGCTGCTGTAAGACACCACAGCAATTTCAATGGCAGAGTGCTTTCGAAATGAATATGTGCAGACCAGATATAATGATGTACATCTATGTACATCTGAAAAACATTATATATAACGTATAACCAATGAGAGTAGGTAGATGTACTATTTAGCATTTTTAGCTGGACTTGCTAGAACATGTTCTACATGGCTCAAGAAGTTGGAAATGGTTATCCCAACTTTATTTGGCTAAATGAAGGTGTGACATTAGCTGATACAGAGTAATCTATTTCATTTTTACATAAGATTGCACAATGTATGTACAAATATTACAGGTAGAATAGACATATATTGCCACATATCAGTAGTTCTCTCCATCTGGTTGCATCTGTAGGGGAGAGAGAGTATGGCTGCTCTAGGAGGTTCCATCTCCTCTGTTGCATCCCCATCACTCAGTAATGGCCCTCCATGGGTAAGGCAAAGGTATAAAGTCCAGAGGCCACACTAGAATTCACACAACAACAGAGACTGCAGGTCCCACATTTGCCCTTACCTATTCTCAACATTTGAGCTTGGAGAACCTACTTTTGGGGACTATTTGTTGTTGTTGTGTGCCTTAAAGTTGTTTCTAACTTATGGTGCCCCTAAGGGTTTTTCTTGGCAAGATTTGTTCAGAGGACAGTTGCTATCACCTTCCTCTTAGGCAGAGAGAAAGTGAGTTGCACAAGGTTACCCAGTGAGTCTCCATGGCTGAGTGAGGATTTGAACCCTGGTCTCCAGAGTTGTAGTCCAACATTCAAACCACTACACCACACTGGCTCTCTCTCCAACAGCATGACCATCGACTATGCTGGCTGGAGGATTCTGAGAACTGTAGTCTTGTCCAGCTGGCACACAGGTGCCTCCATACTCTTGAGTAATGAGTCCACAACCACTAGCACCTTTCTTTTCTTCTTGTTGTGGCTGGTGGTTACCTTTCTTTCTCTGCCATGCAGTACCCCTTATTGCTGATTTTCTGTTTGAGTACCTATATTTTTACTATCCTCCTAAAGATGGATGAAGCGATTGCTTAGCTGATGAGGTTCCAGCACCGTTCTGCTCCTGACAGTGACTTTCCTCCAGGGTGTTTCCTCATTGTCAAAGACCTCTTCATTTTCCTTGGCAGTTTCTTCCTGTTGGTTTTGCATGGTCAATTCTCCCCATGTTCTATCCAGGAATTCCTACTGTTCTCTGATGCACTGAAGAGACTCAACATAGAACTGTCATGTACTGATCTCCTCTTGTAAGAGAGCTACCAATGTGCACTTGCTGCTGGTGTCATTGGTGATGTTTTCTGGCAAGATGACAAACATTCCACATATATTGCAACAGACAATTATGACTCCTTTCTGCCTTCATCTCTGCAGTTATTTCTCTCCCCTTAAGTCCCTTCTCTACAGAGTTGCATTGCTTCTCATTTTTTCTCATATCCCTTGAAACTTTCTTCCAAGAGACCTCTGCCATTCCTGTGAACTTTAGCAGTACTGACCCAATTGCTACAAGACTGTCCCAGCACTGCCTCAGGCTAGGCAGGGACCTTTGCTTCCCAACTGTCTCCATCAAGATTTTCCATACCTTCGCTCAGACATTAATCAGAAGACTAGGACTTTGGAGGGTAGCTATGAAGGAACTAGGCCAAAATGTAAAGATAAGTCACTGACGCTTAAAGTCATGTTATCCACACCATTGTATTTTCAGTTTCTATGTATACATCTGAAAGCTGGAGAGTGAAGAAAGCCTATAGAAAGAAAATCAACTATTTTGAAATGTGGTGTGGAGGAGGTCGACAGATACCATGGGCCACTAAGAAGACGAATAAATGGGTCCTGGAGCAAATCAAGTCTAACTAAAAACATACATTGTAAACCGCTTAGAGAGCACTTAGCTGATAAGTGGTATAGAAATACATGCTATTTGTATTTCATGTTGTTCGCTGCCTCGATCCATGTGGAGAGGCTGGATACAAATAAATTATTATATTATTATTATTATTATTATTATTATTATTATTATTATTATTATATTAACTCTTTCTGTAAGCCGAGATGACCAAACTGTCATAATCTGAATATATCACGGGAAGACATGACTCTCTAGAAAAGGCAATCATCCTTGCCAAAGTAGAAGGCAGTAGGAAAAGCAATGACTGCATTACGGATGGCTAGCCTCTGGCCATTTCCGCACGAGACTGTTACAGTGCTATCATTCCACTTTCAACATCCTATGGAATCCTGGGGTTTGCCTCCGGCCCCTCCCGAAACTGCAAACCCCAGGATCCCATAGGATGCTGAAAGTGGAATGATAGCGCTGTAACAGTCTCGTGAGGAAATGGCCTCTCTAAGAAAACCATGGTCCTGAGTCTGAGGCCATTTCCGCACTAGCCTGTTATAGCGCGATGAATCATAGAAATGTAGAGTTGGAAGAGGCCACAGGGGCCATCCAGTCCAACCCCCTGCCATGCAGGAACACCCTCAAAGCAATCCCGACAGATGACCATCAAGCCTCTGCTTAAAAACCTCCAAGGAAGGAGACTCAACTACACTTCGAGGCAGCAGATTCCACTGCCGGACAGCCCTGACTGTCAGGAAGTTCTTCCTGAGGTTCAGGTGGAATCTCCTTTCCTGCAGCTTGAATCCATTGCTCCTTGTCCTGGTCTCTGGAGCAGCAGAAAACAAGCCCTCTCCTTCCTCTATGTGGCATCCCTTCAAATATTTAAACATGGCCATCATGTCCCCTCTTAACCTTCTCTTCTGCAGACTAAACATACCCAGCTCTCTACGTCTATCCTCATAGGGCATGGCTTCCAGGCCTCTCACCCGGTCGCCCTCCTCTGGACTTGCTCCAGCTTGTCAATATCCCTCTTGAATTGGGGTGCCCAGAACTGGACACAGTATTCAAGATGGGGTCTAACCAAGGCAGAGTAGAGTGGTACCAGTAACTCTCTCGATCTAGACACCATACTCCTATTGATGATTCCACTTTCAACCTCCTCTGGAATCCTGGGGTTTGCAGTTTCGGGCCCCTCCCGAAACTGCAAACCCCAGGTTCCAGAGGAGGTTGAAAGTGGAATCATCGCGCTATAACAGGCTCGTGCGGAAATGGCCTGAGTCTGGGAGACCTGAGCAGGACTGTTGATGCTACATTTAGGTGGAGGTCTGGTTTTCTTAAAGGTGACTTGACAGCAATTAAAGGTAATATACACGAGCACCGGCACATCCCGCAATTTCTAACTGGAAGAACTTCCTACGGTTCCGCAGCGCTCCTAAGCCTGTCGTCCTTCAAGCAACCCATCTGAACTGTAGGCAACGCAACGGCTACCGGGGCTGAGACGCTGAGCGTCTGTCTCCCACCCACAGCAATCCGAGGCCCGCCTAGAATTACGCCGCCGGTGGAAAGAGGTGGAGCCACCGAGTCGGAACCGATCGCCGCCCCGCTCGGGCGAGGAAGAGACCGAGCTCCTCATTCCCGTGGGCGGGGCCGACTCTGGTGACGCCATCAAACGCTGCCTCTGCCGCTGATGCCGGTTGGAGCGGAGGGTGGGAAAAACACAAACAAAAGTCGTTGGCGGTGCGCCAGGTAAAAGAGGGCGCGTGCGCGGTCCCGTTGTTCTCGCGCGCGGGGGGGGGTCTCCTAACGGTTCTGTCTCTGGCGAGCGAAGGGGAAGGGGGAGAGGGTGCGTTGCGGGAGGCAGCCGCCTTTCCCTCTTCCTCACTGTTCACTCGTCCCGGACGCCCGTCCCCTCCCTGTCTGCAAAGTCTGGAGGCGAACCTCCTGGCCGAGAAAGCGCTCGGGTTCCTTAGTGTTGCCGCATCGCTCCCCGCCCCCGCCCGCGTTGCCACTTGTGAGGGCGGACAGGGAAAATGTGTGAGCGAGAATAGGGCTCCTACTTCTCTGGTGGTCGCCACAACAAGAAGGAATGGGCCCAGAAGGGGAGAAAGGATACAGGAGTCTGCTTTGGCCTTTGCTTGGTCACCCCGGGTCTCCCCCACACAGCCTTGGGTCGCGGAAGTCGCAGCCGCCTTAGGCCATTTCCACACCGGACTGTTATAGCGCTTTGATTCCACATTCAACATCCTATGGAATCCTGGGGTTTGCAGTTCCGGGAGGGGCCGGCCGGCCCCTCCCGGAACTGCAAACCCCAGGATTCCATAGGATGTTGAATGTGGAATCAAAGCGCTGTAACAGTCCGGTGTGGAAATGGCCTTATCTTCTTCACTTGCTCCCCTGGAATCTGCCCCGAGGCATCCCAGTAGTAGGGATTCTGCTCAGTTAACCAGCACCATTTCCGCACTAGGCTGTTACAGCGCTATTATTCCACTTTCAATATCCTATGGAATCCTGGGGTTTGCAGTTTAGGGAGGGGCCTCAAGGCCAGGATTCCATAGGATGTTGAAAGTGGAGTAATAGCACTATGATAGTCCAAGTAGCGTCTGAGTACGGAAATGGCCCAGGTCATTGCTTTGCTATGCTGCGCAGAGGCTGGCAGCCTGCTAATCCAAACTAGAGTAGACCCATTCAATCGTTAGGTTATAGATCTTGAACTACGACCCTGGAGACTAGGGTTGGATTCCCACTTGGCCATGGAAGCCCACTAGGTAACCTTGGATGTGTCACACATTCTCAGCCCCAGAAACCCCTGTGATAGATTCTCCTTAGGGCTGCCATAAGTTGGAAACCACCTGAAGGCACGTAGCAGCAACAAGTCAACATACAGATAAACTCTATTAATTCAGAGGGTTTACTTTGGTCAGTATTAACAGCAGGATTTAGGCCAGAGAGAGACAGAGAGGTGTTGGGTGTGATACAGCAGCCACTGTCATCTCGTGATACTATGTTTTTTCTTTCCACAACAGGGGTTGGACAGGTAATGGTTGCTGGATGCTCTGGTTATTTCCCTGGTCCTTCCCTCTGTACTATACTACCTACTTTCTCTTCGAGCAAAACAGCAAAGATTTGGGCCTCTCTCACACTACAGTTACAACATTTTGATAACACTTTCATGGCTGCATGTTATGGAACCATGAGGTTTGTAGTTTTTTGAGGTATTTAGAATTCACTGTCAGAGAGCTCTAGTGTCTCACCACACTATAAATTCCAGGATCCCATAGGATAAAGCCATGGTGATTAAAGTGGTACAAAAGTGCTGTAACTGCGGTGTGAAAAGGGCATCCAGAGGAAGGGAGCAAAAGAAGGTTGTGGCCTGCCTAACTTGACCTCTGACTGGGTGGTATGGAGTAAAAAAGAGTGAGTGAACAAAAGGTGTCGTTCATTATAGGAGGAACAGCTCCTGCTTCTGCCAAGAAACCTGTCCTCCTGCACTGGTAGATGTATGACTGGGCAAGATGGGCCCAATTTGTCATATCATTCAGACATGAAATGTATGTGAATGAATTTGAGGTTGCAATTGCTACTCCTTGCATGATAGCTACTTTCTCTCTCCTTTCCTCTCAGGGGTCTTTCTTTTGGGTCCACTTTTCTGTGCTATGGTGCCTGGAGAGGGTGAATAAGAGAGAGGAGACTGGAGGAGTAGCTGCGTTCTATCTTTTGTACCTTTCCTAATCCATCTGTAGAAGTGGCAAAGCTCAGAGGAGGCGTTGTCTGGTAGAAAAGGCTTGAAAGCTTGCTGGTTGGGGAATCAACTTCTCCCATATCTTTTCTAGGTTCTGCTCTACTTACTATTTATTATCTGACTGCCTTTCCTCCTTAGTTAGCTCCTTTGCCTTCAAAATCAGTGTCAGTGTTAAAACATCCTTTTTCAGATGTATGTCTCATGTCATGTACAGTTAATCCATACTTTCTGAAGAAAATAAAGCAGAGATGGAATGGGAAGGTCAATGTTAGACTCTTTTCTCACCCTCTTTGAGATGTATTTTACTTTCTTGTCACCTGCACTCAAACACTTAAACATAGAGTCCTGCCTTATGGTTCATAATTGTTGTGTGCATTCAAGTTGCTTCTGACTCATAGCAACCCAAAAACAAACTTATCACAGGATTTTCTTGGCAAGATTTTTCAAAGTGGGTTTGCCTTTGCCTTCCTCTGAGGCTGAGAGAATGTGACTTGTCCAAGCTTAACCAGTGGGTTTCCATGACTGGGGATTCAAACCTTGGTCTCCAGAGTCAGAACCCAGTGCTCAAACCACTACACCATGCTGTTTCTTCCTTCCTTGTTTTCACTTTCACATCTTTCACAGGATATAATACACAGTATCTTAACAACTGTAATGCTAAACAGTCTGGGAAACAGACTGATTGCACAGTCCTGTGCATGTGTATTCAGTTTATTCATTCCACTACAGTCAGTAGAAGTTAAGTAGTTTATTATACACACTGACTAGGAGTATTTCCTACTGAACACAGTGTGACTTCTTTGTATATATGCACAAGATTTCAGAGCGCTCCATCCTTCCACACCTTCAAACAGTTATACAGTACCACATATTGTTCAGTTAATTAATTAACTGCAAGCATGTTCGGTTACTTTTCATCCAAAATGTATCCCAGTATGGCCTTATGTTGTTGTTGCATGCCTTCAAGTTGTTTCCAACTTAGGGTGACCTTAAGGTGAACCTATCAAAGGGTTTTCTTGGCAAGATTTGTTCAGAAGGGGTTTGCTTTGTCTTCCTCTGAGGTTGAGAGAATGTGACTTGCCCAAGGTCACCCAGAGGGTTTCCATGGCAGAGTGGGGATTCAAGCCCTGGTCTTCAGAGTTGTAATCCAATGCTGAAATGCTACAACATGGTTGTTCTCCATGGCTTGTGTACCAGTCAATAAAAACAAGACATAGTGCAGCATGAATGAACACCTGGGCTGAAATCCAGGGTGCTGTACCTCAGGGAATCCGGTGTGTGACAGGTGATGGGGAAGCATTTAATATAGCCAAGCTCAGCACTTGGATGTGCTGATGCCCATGCTGAGTGCTGTTTGTGGCAGTTTTCTTATTTTTAATATGTTTCATAGGGTACTAGCTGGGCATAGACATAGTTACCAGATAGATGTTCATTTTACAATCTTTATATTATCCTTTTCTATGACTAAATAGTGCATTTATGTTTAGTATCAGGGCTGCAAAAGCAAACTCCATTCCTGCGATGTCACAGAGAAGCAATCCACCATGACTGGGCTACTCTCGCTCACAGTCACATTCTTTCTTTCTTTCTTTCTTTTTTAATAGGGTTTCCAAAGGGTTCTTTTTTCTGTCTATAATGCATCAGCAGTATAGCTGCAGTTGTAAAGAATGGAATGATGGTGTGTGGAGGGGGCATTTAAATGTTAGATTTGTGCTTTACAGCTGAACTACACATGGTCATTGAAAGCCACCTTCCCACCTCCAGCACTGTAACGCTGAGAGTCTAAAACTACAAAGCTGTACTGTTCTAAAAGACATATCACAAAAGGGAAATGGGACAGAGGAAAAAGAGGAAAAAGCAATAGGAAACAACTGTTCTTAAAGTTAAACACTGATACTTATAATGAACAGACAGAATAGAAGCATTTCAGGGACAGGAGGAGCAACCAAATGGAGATGTGTTTTTCAGGAGAGCTGATAGAGTGATCCTACTACCCATCTCTCCCTGTGCTGCATCCTGATAGAACATTTCATCCTTTTCCTATCCCTTCAGCATGTACATTGTACTGTTCATGCAGGAGCCCTGGTGGCGCAGTGGTTAAATGCCAGTACTGCAACCACAAGGTTGTGAGTTCAATCCTGCCGGGCTCCAAGGTTGACTCAGCCTTCCATCCTTCCGCAGGTCGGTAAAATGAGTACCCAGCTTGTTGGGGGCAATTAGCTAAAATACATTGTAAACCGCTTAGATAACACTCAGTTGATAAGCGGTATAGAAATAAATGCTATTGCTATTGCTATATTTGAATCCTCATTTTACTTCACCTGTAAGTGTGCAGTGAAAAGATGAAGCGAAAATATGTAGTATTGTGTCGCCGTTTTAACTCCCTGATTACAGATATGACTTGATACTTAATGGGTTTTCACATACGTAGTGTTTGCATTAATGTATGTTAAAATCATAAAAATACATTAAAATACACTGGACATATGGAAAAATCCTCTTTTAATTATTCTGATTAAACCGCCCCCTCCAAAACATGGTTAAGTGCCTGGTTTTCAAAATGATGTTTTGATTAATTAAGATTTTACGTCCTTTTTTCCTGTATGATGCATGTAGCATTAAGCCATCTGTTGGGATGGAAAGGCAGGGTATAAACAATAAAGCACAAACTAATGTGTTCTAAGTGATCTTGAGCATGCATCTTAGAGCTGGTTAAAAAATGATGTTGTCCGCATTGCAACCTTTGAACGGACTTGCTGTTGTTCTTCCAATGCCAAGGAGGGCAACTCCTCCAGATGTTGTTGAAGATCCTGCCTTTCTTCATCATTGGTTATGCTGACCAGAGCTGCAGGGGTGTGCAGTCCAAAAATATCCAGAGGGCCACAAGTTGTACTCGCCTCCTATAATAATAGTGACTTGTAGATAGTGATGTCATGTGAGTGCCTTGGTGGCTGCCCATACTACATTCCCTAGAATGTGTTCTGTTCATAGTAACAATGTCCATGAGCCCAGTGGAAGCCCCCCATGAACTTAAGAAGGTTGCATGGGAGTTGACAATAAAGTACGTTTCACTTAATGGACTTTTTTTACCTTATTCTCCCAGATGCATTCATTCACCCATTTTCCTTTCCATAACCTGTCAATTCTGTAATGAGTGAAATTTTATAATACTAAACCCATTTATATCAAAATCTCAATTATTTATAGAATTTAGATTTGTAGAGGAATTCACAACTGAAGCTTCCCTGATCAGTGGACATCAAATCTTTATTTTTAAACCTCCAACAAAGGAGAGTTTGCTACTTTCCTAGGTAATCCTTTTCACAGTCAAGCATTTCTTACTATCAGGAAGTTCTTCCTAATGTTGATTCAGACTCCCTTTTCCATAGTTTGAATCCATTAGTTCTGGTCCTACCCTCTGGAATAGCGCTTGTGTGCTCACACTCGCACACGCACACACATATACACACACAGATTTCCTCCCGTCTTCCTCACAAAAGCCCTACAGATATTTGAAGACAGCTATTCTATCACCTCTCATTCTTCTCTTCTTTAGGCTAAACGTAACCCACTCCCTCAACTGTTCCTCATCCATATCTCACATATAAGTATTTTCCAAAGGCATCAAGGTGTATGTAAGATCTATAAAAATAAAAATGTATTTTCAAAACAGTGGATTACATGAAGAGATGACACTGATTACAGTTCAGCCCGCATCCATGCTCACAGGGTAGGTGAGTTTGTGGATCCCTGTGATTAGGGATGCAGACAAAGAAGCGCAATTCCAGCTTGATGAAATTGCAAGAGGGAAATTATGAGTTTCATGCAACAGAATCCAACAAACAGAATGCTGCTGACAGCAATAAATATGGTTGTGCTTGTGATATTAAAACTGCTAAATAAATACATAATAAAGTGTATGGCTTCACTGTCCCCCGCTTGGCAGCTTCTTGACACATTTTAATATTTTTTTCTTCTTTTTTTTCTTGCTGAAATTACATTGCAGATAGCACATAACTGTTCTCTGAATATTGGAATGATCTCTCTCTTGATATTCCACTCCCCTGATACTGTGTTTATCTTGCTTTGGTCCAGCATGAAGGGATTTTTTTTTCTGCTGATGTTTCCTTGCTGTCATATTTTAATGATCAACGTCAGCATTTGAATACATCAGTAGCAGTGAGGCTATCCCACTGCCACATTTATGAACAAAGTCAGAACACTATCATGATCAAACAAGATTTGTAGAACATTATAAAAGATGGCTGAGATACACTCTGTGCATAAAGACTTAGATGCTGTTTTTTTTTGTATGGAATTATATTTGAGTTTTATGATTTGAGGAAATGCTAAAAATATAACAGAACTACAGATATGGGCAAATACTATTCCTCTCAAGTAAATGAGTTACCTCATAAACTATTATGGCATTATTCAAAAGGATCTTGTAGCGCCTTTGAAACTGACTGAGAGAAAGAAGTTGGTAGCATAAGCTTACATAGGCCTTTTCCGCATGGGGCTTTTAAAATGGAGCAAAGCGTCCTCCAGGGAGGACGACTGCACCTGGGGGCAGACTGGGTCCGGACTACTTTGTGTAGTTCCGGACCTCAGCCCGCTCTGGAAAGACCCAAAGTGGTCGTTCAGAGTGCTTTTGAAAGACTGCTTAAAACAGATCTTTCAAAAGCACGGAGCACACCACTCTGTGGCTGCGCTCTGGTGCAGATTTGCAGGATCACACCAGTACGAGCCTGCAGATCTGCTGGGGGTGGGCTTTAGGTTGGTGAGCTTCACCAGTTGGTAGAGAGCCTCCACCAACCGGAAGCCGTCATTTTCATCCCCGGAGCAGTGCGGAGCGGCAGCCACGGACTGCTCCGGACCAGCCTGGACTCGCGGGTGGAGCACACAGGTCCGGTGAGTACCGGCACAGGGCGATTCCCTTGTCCCTTGTGGAAAAGGCCATAGACTTAAGTCTAGTTCATCAGATGCATGAAGTGAAGTGCTTAGGGACAGAACTTTATAGCTATGAATGAGCAGGTGGTACCTGTGAATAGCAATAGAAATTCAAAACTTGTGGGTTTGGTGATGAGGTGACAGCTTCAGTTTTAACAATGGTAATTGGAGGACAAAGGCAGGAAGAAAGATGTTGCCTAAAGCCAAAGTAGGTAGATAACCCTATGAATAGTAGAGGGAGCTATGTTAGGTTCTGTTCCATTACATTATGTAGCTGAAGCTGTTTAGGCAGTTTGGGAAAAGAAGGCGAGACAAGCAAGAGATAAGATATTCATACATGCAAACCTTGTTTGATACCTGGAAAACTTTTGACCAAACTTTGGATAAAAGATAGATAGAAAAGAAAATATACATGGTATACCTTTGTTTGCATAATTGCAACACTGTAGCTATCAAGGGGAAACAACTGTACTGTGTAATGAACAACCTTCCAAAAGGGCCCAGAAATTTGAAGTTTTATCAGGGGACTGGACTTGAATGCTTTTGTGGTCTTTTTCAACTCTATAATTCTGTGGTTCTATGTATCCTCAGAATATATGCCCTCTAATTTGAAAATATGTTTGTTTCATTTTCCAAGTTCCAGTTCATGATTTCATATTTGATCCAATTTTTATGTTTGGATTACTTGTGCTGTAAGTTTATTTTTGTGAACATTGTTTAGTTTCATTTGCTGGTTGCCAAACATTGAAAACAAATCTACAGGTGCCTGTTTGTCATTGTTTATTTTATCATTTATTTTATTTATTGAATTTATATCTCACCTTTCTCCCAAGATGGGATTCAAGGCGGCTTACAATTTTAAAAGATCAAGCTAAAATATGAATTTACAAAATTTTTTAAAAAATAAAACATTTTTTAAAAAAATGTTTAAAAACAGTTAAAAACACTTAAAAGATATTTAAACATAATTTCCAGCCATGATTAAAAATAATATAGTACTTCACTTTACACATGTAGTTAAAATTCAAAAGGCCTGCCTGAATAAAAACATTTTCATTTAGTGGCAGAAATAAAGCAGGGAGGGGGCAAACCGGTTTTTCTGTGGAAGAGAGTTCAACAGCCTGGGACCAGGCACAGAGAAATTTCTCTTCCGAGTCCTCAGCAATCATAGAATCATAGAAATGTAGAGTTGGAAGAGACCACAGGGGCCATCCAGTCCAACCCCCTGCCATGCAGGAACACCCTCAAAGCACTCCCAACAGATGGCCATCTAGCCTCTGCTTAAAAACCTCCAAAGAAGGAAATCATGTCTACAAAGGTGGTGGGACTGAGAGGAAGGCCTCCCCTGCAGATCTTAAAGCTCACATTGCCTTCTGTAAGAAGACATGGTCTTTCAGTTAGGGTGGAACCAAGTGTGTAGGGCTTTTAAGGTTAAAACCATCACATTGAATTCTGCCTGGAAACAGAACAATTGCCTATGAAGCTGTTTCAGCAGGGGAGTCACATGATCCATGTAACCAGTTTTGGTCAATAAGCCTGGCCACAGTATTTTGGTCCTACTGAAGTCTGCAAACAGTTTCCAAAGGTAGCCCCACATAGAGTGCAGTACAGTAGTCCAAATGGCATGTAATCCAGGCACGTATCACCATAACAGGATCTGACTTCTCAAGCAATAGGCACAGTTGGTGAACTAGTTTTAACTGCAGATGCAGTTCTGCCCACAGCTGAAACCTGGGCATCCAAGCTCAGAACTGAGTCCAGAAGTACACCCAAGCTGTGAACTTGAGATTTCAAGGGGGATGTAACCTCATCCAGCACAAGCTGAATTCCTATTCCCTGCCTTCTGTCTGACCAGGAGTACCTCTGTCTTGTCTGGATTAAGTTTCAATTTGTTCACTCTCATCCAGTCCATTACTGACAGACAGCAGACACTAGTTTAGTGCAGAAACAGCTTCCTTAGAATTGGATGGAAAGGGGAGAGAGAGAGAGAGAGAGAGAGAGAGAGAGAAAGAGAGAGTTGTGTGTCATCAGTATGGTAAATGATGCTGAATCCTACAACTCCAGATGACCTTATGCAGCAGTTCCGTGTAACTATTAAACAGCATGGGAGATAGAGCCAGTCTCTGAGGAACACCTAGGATAGTGGCCAGGGTGTTGAACAGGCATCCTGCAGTACTACCTTCTGAGTCCGCTCCTCCAAGTACAATCAGAGCCACTGTAAAGCAGTTGCCCCTAGCACCACCCTAGGAGGCAACCTAGAAGGATACTATGATTCATGGTATCAAAAGCAGCTCAGAGATCCAGCTGAACCAACAGGGATACACTTCCCTGTCTACTTCCCTGCGTGGGTCACCTAACAAGGGAACCAAAGCTGTCTCTGTCCCATAGCTGGATCTGAAGCCAGATTGAAAAGGTGCAGATTTGCTTTTGAATGCTTTTCATCCAGCTATGTTTCATAGCTGTTTCATCCAGGAATCTGTTTCATCCAGGAATCCTTGGGGCTGGGAAGCCACCACACACACACTAATAACTTGCCCCAAAAGGGGATATTGGAAACTAGCCAATAGCTCTCCAGTGTATGGGGGGGTGTCCAGGGAGGTGTTTTTCACTAATGGGCTCACCACAGTCTCTTTTAGATATGAAGGAAACTTGCCTTGATATAGCAAAACATTCACTACTCCTCTTACCCTATCCACCCTATCCTTGGTCTGCTTCAACAGCCATGAAAGGCATGGGTATAGTATGCTCATGGTGGCTGTCACCTCCCCAAGGATCCTGCCCACACCCTCAGGTTTCACAAATTGAAATGTATGCAGTCACACTGGACAAGTAGGGACCAAGGTGATATCCACCAGACCTGTATTAACTACAACATCCAAGTCAGAGCAGGTCCACACAGTTTTACCACAAAGTGTTATGCAAACTCTTCACAGTGGGCTTCCAAGTGATTGTAATGTAAAAGGCTTCTGACCACTTGAAGCAGTATGTGGATGCAATGTTGGCAAGAAGGATTGCTTCACTGCCACTACTGCCACAGCCTAGACTTTCCAATGAGCTCCAACTCATGTTTGGTCAGACTCACTCTGAGTCTTCCACCATTGTCACTCTAGAATCCGTCTCACTCGTTTCATCACCACCAGCTCCCTAGTGAACAAGGGTGCTTGCTGGGTTCCACTCCATGGGAAGGATCACTTAGGAGCAATTATGTCCACCAAGTTGGCCATTTCCCTATTCCATAGATTACCCAAGGCTTTGACAGGATCACTTGCCAAGGCAGCAGGACACTCTCCAAGAGCCACTAAGAATCCATCTGGTTCCATAAGTCTCCTGAAGTGGACCATCTTAATCAGCCCCCCGCCCCCGCGGAGGCTCTGGTGAGTTCTGATGATTCTAAACCTCACCAGATAGTGATCTGTCCATGACAATGGAACTGTAGAAAATTCCTCCACATTCAGATTACCATCATCTTGCCTTGCACAGAAAACAAGGCTAGAATGTGTCCTGCAGTGTGAGTGGCACTCTACTCTACTTGGGACAGTTAGCGTCCTCAAGTACAACTAGCTCCTCACCATTCCTGAGGCTTACTCAGCCAGCTGTTGAATTGTAATTAATTGTACAGAGCAACTACTCTGCATTTCACAATAATTTCAGTTCAAATTTTGGTTTCCCAGAATATTCCAAATTCCCGAAGTCACTTTATGTAAAAGTTATAGATGTGAATTATGTATTCTGATGAAAATTAGTATTTCTAACCTGTAGTTACTATGAATAAAGAAGAAATATTAGTTATAAAGGAGGTATAAAAGTAATAGGAAACAGCTTGGTTTTTGCTGATCATAACTGTAGAAACAGTGCTAATTATTTGAATAAGAGTAATATATAAGCTGTGACAATGCCTTAAAACCTTCTGATTGTGTATATGCTAGCAGGGCAATTCTGTGTGTGTTTAACTGGAAGTAAGTCTCATTGAGCTGACTCAGAAGTAAATCCCAAGGTGTAAGAATGGCTATATGAGAACAGCGCAATTGTTATATGCTTCATAACCCCAAGTCGGCTTGACTATATTGTTTTCTTTTTTGTGCTTGTAAATTTTGTTAATGCTAATGTTAATATCTGTCATAATTACAATAAATATGAATGCATTCCTGTAATTGCTTGGGACTATTGTGAATCAAGGGATAAAGGGTTGATTTGGAAATGAATGACAGACAGAATTATTGAAATTCATTTTTGGTGTTTTAGGCCAATTTATAATATTTATGTTGTCTGAAAAAAATCAGCTGCCAGTGGATTTCTTTTCTCAGAGCAAACAACATCATCTGTTTTAAAATTGTAACTAGATCTGGCTCGGTAACATCCGTACTTTCATGAGAGATGGTAATTGTTAGGAAGGCTGATCTAATTGTGGCTAGGGAAAACTGTCCATACACAATAAATCACTGGTTTGGAAGGCTGTCATTGAGGCTTTCTGTGCTTGAAGGTTCTTGCAATGTATATTTGTGTGTATACAAAACACTTGTAGGCCATATGCACATGGCTTTAATTTAAGAGATTGGCTTTATTAGTTCAGTATATCCAGTCCTTAGACGAGCATAGATGTCTGTAATGTGCTTTAACCCACCCTGGAATCCAAGGCTGACAGGGACCAGTGTGGTTTGGGCAGTGCACGCCTCATTTCCTGCTTTGAGGATGGGGAAGAGATGCTTGGCATACATCTGTAATGTTTCCTACAGGCTGAGGAAATGGAAAACTTACACAGTATATCTTCATGTTCTTATAAGCTGTTTAAGTATTAATATAAATAGGGGTGTTTTTGTTACAGAGGTCTCATAAATATCAATAAATTTCTGATTTTACTTTACATAAAGGGAACCTTGATTATTTTGTGATTGAATTAGAGATCTTGTGATTAGTACATTAGAAGGGCAGAGTCCTTGCTAAGTATTAATCTCTCTCATTCTCTCTCTCTCTCTCTTTGAGCATCTGCGTCTATATAAAAACTTTATACTGAGTAGCTTCATTTAATCATCACTAGCTCATGTTGCTGATCGCATGTTCCACTTCTGAGTTTAGGAAAGAGTTACTGTCTGTTAAGGAAATTATTTTAGAAACAACTAAACCAGAATGTCATATTTCTGTGTCATCTGGAAATGCACCAGAATTTGGGTTGATGGGGAAACTATTTTTTCCCCTGAGGCCTGTGCTAACTAATCCTCCCTCTGCAAATCAGTTCAAAAGATGCTTCTAGATGGAAATTTTAGCAGTATAATTCAGGGTGCAACTTAATTCTTCCCCCTAGAGAAGGTCTCCTGATAAAGAAATGAAGCTATCTGCATTGTACTGAGTCACACCAGTGATCCACTTAAACTAGCACCTGCAGCGTGAGAGCTCATGCTTAGACTGGAAAGCATAATTTTTGCTAGAGATGACAAGAACTAATCGTGGGAACTTTTTTATGCAAGACATTTATTCCTCCACTGAGCTACGTCTCCTCCGTACGTTTGTAGCATAACTTTCAGAAAAAGATTTATGTGACAGTTTTTCACTCGTCATCCTATAATTATCATCATCATTATTATTATTTATACAGTAGGACCCCCATATCCACAGGGGATGTGTTCTGGACTTACTGTGGGTAATAAAAAACATAGATAATGAAACACTTAATTTTTTTCCAGTGAGATGAACAATATAGGTATCAAGGTGAGTATGCAGCTTGGAGAGGATGCCCTGAAACGTGACAGAACCTTAAACCTAAGAGAAAGAAAATTTTGTACCCATTATTTGCAGACCAAAGCCAGTGCACTATTGATAAAAATGTAAAAATTAACAACAGTGTGGTTTAAAAACAGATGGGAACAAAATGTTTTCGAACTGCATTTCAGCGTGGATAAATGAAACCATGGGTACCAGTCATGTGGATATGGGGGATCTACTATGTAGCACCATTACTATACATGGCACTGTACAAGTAAGAGAACAACAGAACAGTTCCCTGCCCTCAGGCTTATAATCTATAACAAAGTGAGCATCCAGAGAGAACTCTTGCAGTTTAAGAATTGTGGAGATGAGGGGAGATTTCATCAGGCGTAGCCTGCATGAAAAACTAAACTTAAATTTCCTCTTGTACGGATCTAGTAAAGATGCAAGACTCAAATCTCCTCTTGTACTTCTTGAAAATTAGGCAAGTAAGCATGCATATTAATGCACAGATAAGCTTCATATGTGGGTGTGTACATGCCTTCAAGTTGCCTGTTGTCTTATGGCAACCCCATGAATTTCATAGGGTATGTGACTCTAGCTTTGTATATGCATCCTAAAATAGCTCTTTAGGCCTGATTATAGTTAGAATGGCTTGCTCGTGGTGACGGGGTGGGGGGGGACCCACTAGAGATTGGAGTAACAAAGCCACCAATGTGGATTTTTTGAAATATTTAGTAAAACAAAACACTCTTACTTGTAAGTGTTATTAAAATATCAGAGATTTTTTCCACTAGTATTTGCACTGAAATCTTGATACAAAATTAATAAAGTGTGTTTAATATGATTTTAAAACCACATGATAGTTTCCCCTTAGGGTTGCATAAGCCAGAAATGACTTGAAGGCGTACTACAACAACAAATGTTACAGTCATATAATTCCAAAATTTTCAAGTTATTTTTAGCTAATAATAAAATACTTTAAAATATCATAACTCAGCAGTTAGTACTGGTTTTTAAGGGGAAAAATGAAGGGAATGTAGAGAGTTAACATACTGTCAGAACAGAGGATGGTAAAATTTTAATTTTCCTCTTTCAGTGTGTTGTTATTTTCATACATCTTTTTGATTGAGAAACCCTTTTGTTTGCTATGAGAAGTCTCTGATTCAAAATGTTAATGGATTTCCAGCTATTAAGGTGTAATTATATACCTGGAGTGTTTGGCTATAAATCTGAAAACTCTTCAAGAGCAATCTCAAAAGAATATTTAGAATGTACTACTTATAAATTGACTCATTTTCTTGTAATTTACCAGAAGTGCTGATATGAGCGTAGCCGTAATGTGAAAAGTACATTAATCCCTGGAGTTACATTGTATGTATTAAATTATGGCTTCTAGGGAATAAAACACGTGAGGCCATTTAGCCTTCAGTCATGCTTCTCACTTTAGATTCATAACAAAGACATATTCCGTTGCATTGTGAGCTGAGGAATTAGACATGGTACATTTCACCTCTTGAAAACTAGGCAAGCAGTCATGCTTTTAGGTAGAAGACTTGTACCCATTCACCTGGGAGTAAACTCTGTTGAACTTTTGGGATATATTTCAGACTAATCATGTACACAGTGGTGTGGTAGAGCCAGCACTCACCGGGTAAACCTCAGTGCTTTCTGATGACCCAATATTATATTTGCTTGGATTCGTTTTTTCTCTCTAATAGTAGCTGCATTTCTCACTCAGCTGAAGGAGAAATGCATTTTTTCTCTGTTGTAAACCCAACTATTTGGGACTGGTTTTGTGTGGAGTGGAGTGACGAGAATCATTAGCTTTATCAAAAACATGCTCCTGGTGGACATTAAGGCTGCAAGGAAGGTCTTTTTTTATTATTTAGATCAGCAAAGCCAAGGCTGCATTTTTGGACGATCATTGGGACTGTCATTATAAGGACTGTCATGATGTGGGTCTGCACTTCAGAATTTATCACTGTATGGGATATTAACTGATGAGTAAGACAGAAATACTGAAAGAAGGAATAATATTTTGGCCTAACCTGGGGCACATATGGCCTGAAACTGGTCTGTAGAGGGTTTGGAGGTAGTCTCTCTCCTTCCTCAATTTTTTCCTTTGATGAAGGGGTAGTCTCTTTGTTCTCTCTGAATGGAGAAACTGGAAATGGTTATCAGTGGAGGGGGGAAGGGCTAGAGAATATCAAGTGAGAACAGATGATGTCTGGTCCCCTGTCTACGTTCAGCCTACTCATCTGATTTGTAGAAAGCAATGCATCTCCAGGGTTAAAACATTTCCCTGTGCCTGCCTAAAGTTCTGTTGCTTAAGTTCCTTTCTTTTCATTGACAATATCATACAAGTACCATTTTCATTAGATTTGTTCTCTGGCCAGTATATAGATAAGTTTTCCCTTTTTAATTTCCTTGGGAAACTCCTATCTTCTGTGCTTTGTTTACTTGATATATAATTGTATGAATGACAAATTGATAGCTGAATAACGTAATAGATGAAGTATGTTTATTTAAAAATAACTTCAATGTGGGCTTCTTTCATTTTTGCAGCCCTGTTTAAAACTGAGATCTCACTGTTGATTGATTCTTTTTTCTTTTCTTTGCAAGGTAAGAGACAAGTGATGCACAAGCATCTCACCATATTACACTCCATTATTATGTGCACAGCTCTTTCTGATAACTGGAAAACTTATAGTGCCAGCATTTTTAAGGGAAGAGAATGTGAAAAAATACCACAAGTTTAAAAATAGAAAACTGACATCCAAAGATGGAGCTAGACTTTACTAAAGATGATCTGCCTTTAATGGCCAATACTAACCACATGTTGGTGAAGCATTATGTGTTGGATCTGGATGTAGATGTTAAAAACCAGGTGATGGAGGGCAAAATAGTTCTGTTCTTTGAAGCTGGCAGGAAGTGCAGAAAAGGAAACAGTGAGCAGATGGAAGAAGCCTGTCAGTCTCCGTCAGGTGAGACCTGCCAAGTTCAGGCACCTGAAACTGGCTCCGTTCCTGTGTCAAATGCAAGCGCCTGCTCTCCTGAAAGTGGATGTAATGATTTTGCTGTCTGTGGTAAAGGTGAAAATGATACTTCTGATAAAAACGGTAGCCATGGCAACAGGGAACAGGCTTCTGGGATTTCTAGTTCAAAGAACTGCTGTGACATTGAGATTCATGGGAGTGAAGATTTCTCGCTGGTCCTAGACTGCTGTGATTTATCCGTGCTAAAGGTTGAGGAGGTAGATGTTTCCCTTGTTCCAGGCATTGAGAAATTCACAAGCCCTGCCAAGGTAATGAATGCATCTAAGGATGCAGGGGATCGTAGGAATCAAATTGTGCATGAACTTGTGACATTACCTGCAGATCACTGGAAGGAGCAGCTTCACTATTATAAGCATTGCAGCCAAGCGCCTGCTTGTGGAGAGCTTCTGTTTATTACTGGCAGCTGGAGCTTGGAGATCAGGAAGGCAGGTGTCAAACTGCCAAAGGACTTCCCTCGTGCCATAAGGATTTGGTACAAAACAAAGCCAGAAGGAAGATCACTGAGTTGGACTACAGACCAGAATGACAGGTAAGCATCCCCCTTAGCTACTCTTTTGTGTGTTATAAAAGTCTTAGGTGTCCTGTGCTAGCTGGGTCAGAGTTGAATTGTGAAACAATAATCTCATTTTCAGGTTAAGTTTACAAGGATTGGTAGGCAAAGCAGGCAAAGTTGAGAGCTCATGATGGCTTAGCAGGATTAGACCATGTTAAACGCAGACTGAGTGAATGCATTTCTTAAATCTCAGTACCGTAGCCAAGGAAGAACTGATTATGTTTTGTTTGGATAGAGGCGCATGGGAGGCAAACGTATTCTATAGAGCAGTGTCACTTTGCAATAGCTATCTGTGCAAACACTGTGGTGAACCATGCTGTGTAAGATATCATTTTGTAGTAAATGCAAAATATGTTTTGATGTCTGAATGTTTAATTATTCTGGATATGATTTCTTTGGTCAATAAGGGGACAAATCTTGCATGTCATTTATTCTGCTCTTTAATTTAGCTCTCAGTGTGAATCTACTGAAGCCATAAGACAAAATATACTTCTTTAGCATATATTGTATATATCATGTTATTGTTCTAAAAGTATATAGATTGAAAAAGCTGAAACATCTTAGATATTGGACAGCTTATCAATATGTAATGCACTATTTTCCTGAACTATGCATCTTGCATAGTTTTTTCTTTTCATCTGGCTCACCTCAGCTCTTGACTGCTCATCTATCAACTCTTGACCTGATTCTCATTGCTGTCTTGTCTGTCTAGTACAGATTACAAATGGCCTTGTCAGGAACAAATTCATTTGTATATTCTTTTTATCATCCAACACCTGAGTGATCAAGTAGATGTTTAATGGTTGTGGTGGGTGGGAGCTTTACCAAGGGTAGACAAGGTTTGCGAGATATTTGATTTTATTAGAGGTGTATTTTTAAAAAGATAACAGCTGTGTTTGTGAGTTTGGGTCAAAGCTGGGGAAAATACAGGTAAATGCTTCCTCATGTATTATTTTCCTAACTGGACCCTGGAGCTGCTAGTTATCCTGTGAGAATTAACCTAGTACCTGTATTGTTTCCCTAAGGGCAGATAACAACTCCAAGAGAGGATGGGGCTGGACATATTGAGCAAATGCAACTGGGAGGAAATGTTAAGACCTCTTTCCCCAAGGACCAGCCCAAATTGCTCTCTTTGTTGCGTCTGTTCTTTGAAAAGTTTGTAAGGATATGATCACAGACCACCAACTTACCAAGCTTCTTAAACTGTTTGTGCATGCTTCTGTGTGCATTTGTGCCTCTGGAAAACATATTGAAAGTTACCTGCTTCTTCTGGACTCTGTATTTGTATTCATATTATGCTATAGTAACTTCTCTCTCTGTTTTTTTAAATGTTTACCTCGTATCTATCTTTAGTATAGAATAGGGGTATACATTCTGGTACTTTCCAGATATTTTGGCTTAGAACTCCTCGAAACCCTAGACAGCTCTGCCAGTAAGAGGATTGGGGAGTTGTAGTAACCCAGCATCTGAGAACACCACATTGCCTGCAGTTGGCCTTGGAAATACTTTCAGAAATACTTGCATGCAATGTACACATTGCAATTAGCTCTCCATTGCTGTCTTTCTGGTTCCATGCATGTGAACAGGGTTTGAAAACTTTGCCCATTAACCCATTTGCTGTGGAAATATGGAGGCCTACTGTGTTCCATTCTCACCTTCCTATCACTTTGGCAAGAGACAAAATGCACACTGAAGAAATAATGTATTCCGTATTCTGCTCCAGTGCTATTGTTATGTCCTCTTGCTCTCATCCCTTGTCTGCTGTGAATTGCTGCAAATGCTGAGGAAGAGTGTGTGCATGTGCATGTATGTATATGCATGTGTGCAGATGCACAAAGATGTAATTAAATTTTATGTTCAAGGACTCAGTTCCTGTGTTCCTGTGTTTGGGGACCTTGCTAATTGTGAGTAGGAGTTTTGGTCCTTGCCAGTTAAGCCAATTTGTTTTTGAGTTCGAGTGGGACATTTAAAATGATGCTGTCACATGCGTGGCAATGGTAATTTCATTTTACAATAAAGTTCTCAGGCACAGTAATATGCTGCAAAATGCTTCTGTGTGGAAGCAAGTATTCTTCCAGTGAGCCACCGTCCTTCCTCCACTGATCATATGTTTATAATCTCTGGTGCATTAGGCACTCTCTAGTGTAGTACAATCTTGTGGATAATTTATAGGTTCCCCTATATAGGAGGAATATCTCCTATATAGGAGGAATATCTCCTGTAGATTGCCCTAAATTTGTGAATAGGATTTAGAGAAGAGAAAAGTGACAGTTAGCTCCCCCATCATTCTCCAGCATTCTTCTGAATATTATTAGCTCGACTGTTAAAGTCTCAGTATGTGGGAAGATAACGGCATGCGTCAGGTAACAGGTGGTCTGGCTGTGCTTCCTCTCCCTTCGGTAAACATCATGATAAAAGAATGGCAGCCTGCCGGGCGACTGCAGTAAGGGTCTTCAGAAGATAGAAGTAAAAGGTCATCAAGGCTGTGCAGCTTCCTAAATATTTCATTTAATATTTTGTTTTTAATGTGCGAAACTTCTGAGGGTTTGAATAGGAAAAAAAAATGACCAAATTTAATCAATTAGACTGAGGAGCTTAAAGAGAGGAGCTTAAAGAGTTGCCTTGGATGCTGTACAAGTAGAAAGGCAGAATATAAATTAAATTAATAATAATGAATAAATAAATAGATAGAGGTAATGATTCTCTTGCAATTGTATGTTAAAAAGCCAGCTCCTGGGCCTTGTGTCTTAGTTAATGTCTAGCATAACAAGTGATGATGGGAAGTCTCAGCCTGAAGTTCGACTATGCTGGGTTGAGGAACATGCAGCCCATGGGCCATGTGCAGCCCTCAGCCCCCACTTTTGTGGCCTCCAACACCCTTGCTAGTCCCCCATAGCTCCCAACCACCATTTCAAAAGGCAGGTTTTATCCCGAAACTGCACAAAGCCCCCCAAAGGCACACCAATCCACTAAAAGTCTATACACACACATAAATCCCTGCACAACCAATATCTCTATTTTCTTCCCACTCATGTAAGTTCCAAAATGGTGGTGCAAAGTTACTTCCTGCCATAATTTTGGGAAAGACACAGACCAAAAAAAGAAGAAGAAGAAAACCCAAAAAACATTTAGATGGGGGCAACCTATGGGGGCTAGAAAAATGGGCTCCCGACCCCCATGCAGTTGCTATCCCTGGGCTATGCTGATGAAAAGATGGGCCTATATAGAAAGATTCTTAAGTTTAGCCCTCATTTTGCTAGCCTCTTGAGGACAACACTCTCTTTAAAAAGTCATATAATTCCAAGACTGCCATTCACTTCTATGGAACAAATTAAACTGCTCTTGTGAGAGTACTGAGTTGGGGCAAATCCAATGGATACCATGTAGCCTGGTCCCCAGTGGCAAAGATTCTGCAGAAGGCTATAATATCTCTCTCATAGATTGCATGAAGATGCTGGCCTGATTTGACTGTAACAGGAAACTTTAATGTGGTTGCGTGAGAATGGCTCATATACTTCTCCCTTTCCTCCTCCTATACATCCACAAAAAGAAGTTCCAAGTCCATTTTGGATTAATTGTGGTAGGATTGTTATGTTATGATCTATAGCGAATGGAAACAAATCAACTTCAAACTGTAGGTTACAATGCTGGTTTATTTGCATTAACTGTAGTTACACTTAACCAGGTTTTGGATGATACACTGCTCTAAAATGGAAGTGGAATCTTCTGGTTTCACCTTATGGCCAAATGATATTAGAAAAGAGGAGGGCAAGTATGTGAACCAGAGATTCTTTATGTCTTATCCTTGTAATGTTAAACCATGGTTTAGTGTTCCATGCAGACCTTGTTCATATTGGGCCCCTGGTTTCAATATTTGCCACATACAGGCAATTCTTCCATATAGGCATGCCTACCAGTTTACAATGGTAGCCATTTTCTGGTTGTAGCATCAACTCATGGTCATTTCTTTATGAGCTATGATGTGTCTCTGTCCCATGAAGAAGTTATCTTGTTTTGTTGTTATTTTGTGTGAAAGTGCCTTCTTGGCTCATCATTGAAAGAAACCTAAGAGCAACCCAGAATTTGCATTGAAGGATGCAAAGAAAATTGCTAACACTTTGGTTCTATCTTCTCAGGCTGTTTTGAGGCCAGATGTACTGTGATGATATTGATTGTTTTGAATTTCTGTTCGTAGTGGGTGCTCTGTATTTTTTGTAATAGCTTGTAGAGTACACATTACTTCATACTTGTATTTTTTCTCTCTCTTCCTATAGGCCATGTGTTTATACAGTGGGGTCTCCAATAAACAACAGGGCCCTTTTCCCATGCCAAGAACCGCCAGTTGCCATGTCAACATGGCAAGCTACAGTCCGAGCAGATGCATGCTTTGTTGTTTTAATGAGTGGTGAAAACACAGCGGAACTAACAGACTCAGAAGAAGGTACAGCCTGTATTTGCCATTTTCATATATGGTACAAAATGTAATTTGGGAAGAGATTTAATGTTAAAATAATACTTCATCCACACAGACCATTGAGACTTCCAGACTTTTCTGTGAAGTTCACATTTTTCTGCCTGGTACCAACTGAAGTGTTCTTTCTTTCACTTGCAACATTTCTCATTTGGGAATACTGAAAGGGAAGGTCACTGCAATCCTATGCACATTTCCTGAGGTGTTAATCAGAAACTTTAGGGCACATGCTTCTTTTATCAGTATAGTTCATTATGCTGCAGCCATATCAACAATACTGGTATATGTTTTGATTCAGTTTACCATGTCAGTTGTGGAAAGTTTATATGTGTATTTGCTTAATTGTCATTCTGCAGGACTATATTTGTAATCATCTGTGACATGGCATTTATTTTGCAATAAAGTTATGCAGACAACAGAAAAGAAGAGCATGCAGACCAATCTGAGATCATTAAAGAAATAAGCTAATTGATTATAACTTTTCTATGCCATAAATACATTTTGGATTGCTTAAAACAAAACAATCAAAGGAAAAGCTCACTATCGCATGAAAGACTGGATGTATCAGTTAGGAATGGAAAGAATACTCAAAAACTCATGAGTGTCTGAAAACCCCACTGAGGAGAATTGTCCTCATGTCCCTTTCTCACCCTATTTCCTAGTCCTTGCGGCAGACTCATAACATGTCTTCAAGTATTTGCAGCCCCCTGTCATCACTTCATGGCCCCCTAGAGGTCTGTAGACCACAGGGTGGGGAGCACTGACATATATCAAAAGTCTGTATTTATACATCTGTACTTAATTGGAATGTGATCAAATTATAATCTGCTTTGGAAACCACTTATGGCAGAAAAATGTGATCTAAATTTAATAATATAAAGAATAATTTAAAAATGCTGGTATTTTCCTTTAAAATACAAAAAAAGTGATAAGGATAAATGTAAATCTCCACTTCCATGTTTTTTTAAAGGGGCCACAGCTGAATAATATATTCTATACTAGCATAGTGGTTGTGATCTTTCTGAAATTGTGTAAACAAAATGCTGCAACTCTTAGCAGCTCAAAAAATTCTGATGTCCTCTTACTAATTATTTAGTCACAACATGATTTTACAATGTGTAGCTTTTCTTCTCATTACAATTCTGAAGCCATGTGATTAAAAAAAAATCTGAATTGTGCCTTATGACTTGGGATGTTTAATCATGGGAGAGGGTTCAACATGCTGATGGTTAGTGTGTCACAAGTGACATCAATGTTCCATAATTTTAGCAGTGATGATACTCTGATTCAATAATTCAAAACTGCCTTCTGGTACTGTGGAGAATAGAAAAGCATTTGTTTACTTTGCAGTGTCCTTTTTCCTTTGGCAACTTTAAGGATTCTCTTTTCAGCTTAGATGCAATGTAATTGCATTTATGCAAATATAAGTATTTATAGAATAGTCCAGTGAATTAAATCAGCTCGTTTTTTCCATGTACAAATGTAAATGTCTTCAGCCAATGGGAATGCTGTTGTGACTACAGAGATGGGTAAAGTAGTGCCTGCCAAATATAGTTGGGCTGCAACTCCTGACATTTCGAGGACAATATTCTGCCCACCTTGATCTCAGAAACTAAGGTACTTTTGCTCCGTTGTGCAGAAACCAGTATTTTCATCATATTTTAGCAATCTTGTTCCTGTATTGTTAACTGTGCATGCAGTGAAGCTGCCCCCTTCAGATTCCTGCTGATCATGCATTGGCTCAGGACTATGGCTAGTGCATGGGACATCATTAAGGGGCTGTTCTTAGGGGCTGCTCACACAGCCCTTTCGTATGTTTGAAAATAAAAGTCTGAGCAGGGCTCTACAATTCATTATTGGCCAGAATCTAACTATGTGACTCAGAGAACCTATGAGATCTACAAATGGCCACCTTTGGGTTTCTGTACCCAGGCTCTTCAGGAATACATCACTGGAATGCCAGTTTTCTTCAGTGAAATGTAATGTAGCATTTGATCTGAAGTAGCTAAAAGGGCTTGTGCATCTCTATCTCTTTGGGCCAGTAGTTTGTGTTTCTTCACTGAGGCAGTTGCTTCGTAGCAGGCTGTTGCAGATCAACAGGACTGTATGGCAGAGTACTGTAGGCTCTCCCAACCAAGTATTGTTTGGTTGCCAGACAGTTTAATTTTCTGACAGATTGAGTAGTTTTTAAAATCTGATCTCACTGGGTTTTTTCCCCTGCTGGTTTACAAAATCCAGATTCCAACAGTTTTTTAAACTTCATGGGTGTTGTGCTTTTACTGTTACAGGTTTTCTTTCATATGTATACATATATACATACATATATCACACACATATACATTCACTATTGTGCTCTCAATCTCATTTATGTAACATAGTTTTGACATACCATAAACTCAAACTTTTAGCTAATTATAGCTTAGCATTACATCCAAACCAATAACTATGGTTGGTCTTAACTACAGCTTACAAAAGCAAGACAATTTCATAAATCAGAGTCTGATATTTACTTGTTTTAGCAGACCATAGCTTAAGAATACTCACTGTTCGTGCAGTTCATATGGCATAATTAAATTAATTCCAATTAAAGCTTCCTTTCTGAGGTGACTGAATTTCAATAATGGCTTAGTTGAATTTGCTAGGGTAATTTTTTAAAAAAGAGTGCGTTGAGAATCTTCTGATTTTTTTTTATTTCTGACCAGTATGGATTCTCTAATATCTCTGTATTGGGTCAAGTAAATGTGCCGTTAGTGCCCTCATGCTTTTAAGCTAGGGGACGTCTACTTCTCTTGTGAGTGCCCCCATCATTTTCTCTGTCCCATTTTTTAACCACAAAATGACACAGAAAATATATATATTACAATGTGAGGGATAAAAGGTACCCCATGGGAAAATGTAACACCCACAGCTGTGCCCATTCATGGAGATGTCAGGCATATGCCTTGATGACATCCTGTTTAGATGATTGTAAAACATGCTACATGGGCCTGCCTTTGGAAACTTTGTGACCCTTGTCTCCAGAGTCCCAGTCCAATGCTGGTACCTTAGGTTATTTACAGTGCTGCTTTCAAATGTTAACCAAATAAAATGGCATCAGGAGGTGTCTCTTTTAGCCTGAGGGTGGAATTCAGTTTCTGAGATGTCCTCAGGGGCTGCATTCAACTGGTGGGCCAGGCAAGAGGGTGGCACCAAAAAAAAAAAAATACTGATGTATAAAGCTATAACTTCTAGTAACTAAGTCTTGGAAGAGACATTTTAGCCTTTTAGAATGTGTGTGTGTGTGTGTGCATATGTGTATGGGGAAACCAAACAAAAGCTGGGAAACATCAACAACAGTGTCCTGTAGAAGATGGAATGTGGCCATCTGGGGAAACCTGGAGGGCCAGATTGGGACCCACAAGGGTCAGGTTTGACTCCAAGGCCTAATAATAATAATAATAATAATAATAATAATAATAATAATAATAATAATAATAATAATAATTATCCCTCCTCTCCTAGTGGATTGAGGCGGCATTACAGGAATATATAAATACATTAAAACATTAAAATGTACCCCATCCTCCCCACTCACCAACCCTTCTATCCCCCTAAAACACATTAATTATTAAAACAGATTAAAAACAAAATTAAAAACAAAAGGACAATTGATGAGAGGTGGTGGAACACTAGTCTGGGAAGGCCTGTCCGAAGAGAACAGTCTTGACTGCTTTTTTAAAGCAGTCAAGACTGGTAATGTGCTGGGTCTCTTCCAGCAGGCCATTCCATAACTTGGGAGCGACAGAAGAGAAGGTCCTCTGGGTAACTGCAGCCAACCTAGTTCTGATTGGCTGCAGTAAATTCCTCCCAGAGGATCTTAGTGTGTGTGGCGGATTATATGGGAGAAGGCGATCCCGCAGGTAGGCTGGCCCCAAGCCATGAAGGGCTTTAAAGGTAAAAACCAACACTTTGTACTGTGCCCGGAAACTAATAGGCAGCCAGTGTAAAGACTTCAGAATAGGTGTTATGTGGTCAGTTTTAGATCTTCCGGTGACCATCCTGGCTGCCATGTTCTGTGGTTCCCCACCCCAGCTTTGGAGAGTGGGTATTAAAAACAAATTTTAAAGAAAATGTCAGTAGGTCTAAAATAGTATCAGTGGCTCTAAAATAGTCAATGGCTCTAAAATAGTGCAGCCAGGCTTCCAACTGGGACTAGTTACAAGAAATATATGATTTCCATACTGGAAAAACTTCCTTGGTTATTGGTCTGTTTTTGGTCACAATTCAGAGTGTTTGTTCTGACTTAAAAAGCCCTCTGCAGATTGAGTTCAGACTGTCCAGGAACTATGTCCCCATATATGAACCTGCCCAGATTTTGAGATACTTGGGTGAGACCTCTTGGTTCCACCGCTGTCACAAAGTCATTTAGTGGGAACCAGGGGGAGGGCCTTCTCAGTATTTGCTCTTAGTCCATGGAATTCCCTCCCACAGGTGGCTCCATTGGCCCTCTGCACGATTCCTTTCTGATGGCAAGCAAAGATCCCCTGTTTAGACAGGCCTTCGGTTGTTCTGCAGTTGAAGTAGGAGCTTTTAATAGGTCATGCTGTACCTTATCTTCAATATTGTGTTTTAGGTGATATTTTATTTGATTTCTTATTTTTGAAAATGTTTATACTTTACAGTGTTTTATAAATGGGATATAAATTTAAAAAATAAATTGCGATCGAATTCTTGGGACATTTCCCGCCAGCTGTCTTTTGTCTGTAAAAGAAAACAAAAAGTGTACATGACAAGTGACCAAAATGGGGGAACTTTAATCATAACACTTTGTAGGTCTACTTCTTTGCGAAGACTGCAGCAAAATTTTATTCTGGGATGCTAAAATGTTCCTTCCGGTAGGATGAGAATTTAAAAATAAAAGAGAAAATACCTAGTCCTCTTTTTGATATAATGGTTTTATGATGAGGAGCTAAACATCAAATTGAAAGCCAATATAATCTTCAATTTAATTATTTATTTGGAGTATTTATTGAATTATCAATGAAATTATTGCAGTATGAGGCCTAGTATGCCATTGCCTTTAATAAATATAATAGTAATATTGCTGAGAGCCAACATGGTGTAGTGATTTGAGCGCTGGACTTTGACTCTGGAGAGATCAGAGCTCAAATTCCCACTCAGCCATGGAAACCCACTGTGTGACCTTGGGCGAGAAGAAGACAAAGGCAAGCACCTTCTGAACAAATCTTACCAAGAAACCCCATGATAAATTTGGCTTAGAGGCACCATAAGTTGGAAACAAATTGAAGGCGTACAACAACAATGGCAACAACAAAGTAACATTGCTCCAAATTATGTATTTTATATAGAATGTAAACTGAGTATCTAATTTTTGCAGGAAACACAAGTTACCACCCAAAATCTGGCCAACATTTGTACAAAGCAATTGGACCATTTCTGTGTCATGTGGAAATGTGCACTGTATCCATGAATATTTTGTTGTTTCCACCCTAGGTGGTGCTGTATCCCAGGGAGCCACGCAAGGGTATACTATTGAGACAATAGATAGTAATAAAAATGGAAGATGCAGCATGAATGCTTTGGGCAGAAAGACACAGAGCAAGAAATCATAATTCTTTTAAGTTTCTGGAACCAACAAGAGGAAGAAAACCAGTAAAAATTGTTAAACTTGGTGATTAATGGAAATTAACTTTTTGAAAATGGAAATTAACTTTTTGAAAAACAGGCAGATAATTGCACTACATGGGTATGTACAAACAGCTTCGGAATGCTTAATGTAATGATTACAGTTGCTGTATGGGAAAACTGTGGGTCAACAGGAAGATAGCTAAAATTATCATTATCCTTTACATAATGACTGAGCAGAGATTTGGAGAAAGTGAATAGTGGTGTATTGGTTGATCTCTTGGTGGAGTGCAATTGATTTCCAACGGATTTTGACTCCTAGTACTTTAACAAAAGGAAGTAAAACTGGAAGAAAAAAAATCTGCAGTGATAGTCTTCTGTTAATTGTTTATTTTGTTTCTCAACATTACTGTTCTTCATCTGTAAAACAAGGGTGCTAAATGGCTGATGTGTGATTTTGACACAGACTTTATTCAGCTCTGCTGGACTGTTTTAGAGTACTGTGTTAGAATATTTGATCCTGGGTAACTCAGTGTGGCTTTAGCTATATCCCACTGAATAGTGCTAGCTATTTATGTATTTATTTATTACTTACTTACTTACTTACTTACTTATTAATTACTCCCATTGTAGGACCTAATGTAGCTTGCAAGCAATTAAAACAAAGGACAGTTAAAAAAACTATTAGTACAAAAGTTAAAAAACAATTAAGCAATTATATTAAAAACACAAAGTTAAAATAGTTTTATTCTATTTAAAACATAATAAAAAGATGAAAACAATATACGCTGTTAAAAGCCTTTTCTGCTGAGGTCTTTGCCTGCCAATGGAAAAAGAGAAGATGGGATGGGAGCAAGAAAACCTCTACTCCATCAGAGGGATTTCCACAATATGGAGGCAGCCACCAAGAAGGCTCTCTCCTGTGTCCTCACCAAACGTGCCTGTGTTGGTGGTGGAACTGAGAGAAAACCGTCCTCCAAACATCTTGAAACTTGGGCAGGCTCATATAAAGGAGATATGATTTTCAGATAGTTTGAACCCAAGTCGTGTAGAACTTTAAAGGTCATAATGAGCACTTTAAATTCTGCCCAGAAACAGACCAATAGCCTGTGAAGCTGTTGTAACAAAGAAGTTATGTGCCCCAGTTAACAGTCTGGCCACAATATTTTGGAGCTCATGAAGTTTCCAAAGAATTCTGGAAGGTAGCCCCACATAGTAATCCAACCAGGACATTATTAAGGCATGTGTTACTATAGCCAGATTTGATATCTCAGCTGGTGCACGATAGGTAACTGTGCAAATACAGTCTGACCACTGCTGAAACCTGGGCATCCTAGCTGAAATCTAGAAACATCTCAACTGCAAACCTGAGATTTTAGGGGAATGTAGGAGTACCTTTGCTGTTTCTGGATTAAGCTTCAATTACTTTGCCCTTGTCAGTCCATTACTGACAGCAAACACCGGTTTAGCACCAAAACAGCCTTCTTGGATTAGATGGGAATGAGAGATAGAATTGAATGTCCTCTGAATAATGATGACACTGAAACAGAAAACACTGAATAACTCATCCCAGCAGTTTAATGTAGACGTTAAACAGCATTGATGACAAAACTGAGGCCTGAGTGACCCCAGAAGACAATGGCCTGGGAGTAGAACAGCAGTCCTTCGCAGAAGCACCTTCTGAGTTATCTCCCCTCCCACAAGAAGGACTGGAACCACTGTAAGACAGTGCCCCCACGATGTAAAGTTGAAGGCTTTCACAGCCGGAATCCATAGTTTGTTGGACATCAACCTATAGTGCCCCCACATTTCATCCAAGAAAGGCAGCCCAGAAGTATACTGTGGCCTATGTTGTCAAAAGCCACTAAGAGGTCCAGCAAGACTAACAGGGACACATGTGCTCTTATCTTTTTACCCAGTGTTGATCATCCAGGAAGGTGACGACAGATGTCTCTGTCCACACCTAGGCCAGAAGCCAGACTGAAATATATCTAGATAATCCACTCCATCTAGGAACAACTGGAGCTGGGAAGCCAATAGAACCATAGCCCAAAAAGGGGTATTGGAGGTAGGTTGGTGGTTATCTAGTGCGGTTGGGTTCAGGGAGGGTCCCCCCCCAATCTCAGCCTGTTTTAGGCAGAATGGAGCTCTGCCTTGCTGCAGTGAGGCATTCATATTACACAGGCTGGTATATTAAATAATAATTAATTAATTAATAATAATTAATTAATAATTCTATTAAATAATTAACAGCCTAGGCCACTCTTTTTGTGTATTGCTCTGCTTAAACTCCAACATTCTAGTAGACAGGAAAACAGATTCTGTGAGATTGTTTTAGAGGAGGGAGTCTTCAAACATTTGGGAACCTTGGCCTTTTACATTTTACAGAAGCATTGGCATAAATCCAAACATTAGTTTCCAATTAAAGTAGACTCACTGAATCAATGGGAAAGTGTGAGGTCAGCATTTGATAAATTCAGTTGCTCTGCTGTAGTTGGGATTAACAATTGGATTTAGTCAATTATGTTTTAAATCTCTGTCCTTGCTGTTGGGTTTGTGATGGTGGTTTCAGATCTACAGGTTTTCACCAGATATTGCAGTCATTAACTGTTATGCATACATGAATGAATAGGGACTTTGATTTCAAGAAGAAAAGAGTTGAGATATCAGCTCCACAGACTGAGAATTTTCTTTCTAGATTACTAAATTTGCTTGCTATTCCTCTTGCATCTTGTATATAGACAACATACATAAAATGCAACTGGATAAAACTAAGTGCAGCTTGAATAGATATATCCAGACTAACCACACAAAAGAAGCAATTTAGGGGATCCTTTTTAGTATCTTTGGTATCAAATTGGGCATACTGGATTATTTCTGCAAAAACAGATGTTCTTAAATTGGAGATATCTGGCCACAGCAATATGAAAACCATCTTGAGACTTCCAAATAGTGGGTGAAATCCAACTTTGCACAAGTAGAAGTCAAGTTCAAGGAACACATCTTTCATTCTCCACCTTTATACCACTAGACAAAACTTTAAAGGGTGTCAGTTGTTGTTGTTGATGTTGTTGTTGTGTACTTCCACATTGTTTCTGCTTATGACCACCCTAAACCAAATCTGTCATGGAGTTTTCTGGGGCTGAGTGTGTGTGATGTGCTCAAGGTTTCCATGGTTGAGTGGGGAATTAAACTCTGGTTTCCAGGGTTGTAGACCAGTGCTCAAATCACTGAATCACATTGGCTCTCAAGGGTGTCTGGGGGACCCACAAAACATTGTGAAATTTGTTTTATAAGATTACAATAATTGAATTGATGGGTCTTAATTAGCTCCCAATTAGGGCTAGGAGGTTTTCAAAATAATAAGAGGCAGTCACAATTGATGATATGGTGAGGTGGTGATAATAAAATTGGTTAGTCTTTCAGGTGCTATAGGACTATTGTTTAAAATTGTCAGCTCATGTTCTGAGTTCTTCCTTCTCTGGCCTGGGGGGTTCCATCAAATTACAAAATAGGCTATCAGGTATTGCTGATCTTGCCTGGTTATTAAAATATCAGTGGCAGGCCACAGAAAGAAAAGCTAATTTGGAAATCTTGCACCCTGATTACCAGCCAGCACAATACAGCCTAGGACATGTGAGCCAGACCTACATGAATCCATCTCAAGTCTTGTGAGAAGAGGACCTGTTGTGAGTATTCCCACCTCTCAGATCCTGTAAGAACCCCCAAACCACTGGGAATATCCTGATGGCAGCTATTGTGAGGGGACGAATTTTACTTTTAGGAGGCTGAGTGTGTTGCTCAGCCTGAAGTGGGAAAAATGGCCACCAACTATGCTAACAACAGACCCCACCCAGCATTTGGCATATATTGTAAGTGCTGTGTGATTAACTCCCAAATACAGGATCTTTGGCATCCCATTTAGTACTCATAAGGGATAAACTTTCCAACCCTTAAATAAAGAGGCATCTCTTACAATAAGGGGCACCTGGCCAACCCTACTCTCAAATCTAGTGATTCCTGTCTCTCAGTGCTGTCCAATAAAAAATATTTTTCAGGGTTCTGTAGCTTTCCCTAAATCTTTCAGAGAGGGTACAGGGGCTCCAACCTGAGAAACAGAAGGAAAGGTCCTTTGAACATTTCTGCCTTTCACTTGCACAACACTGGATTTCAGCCAGAATTTTTATGATATGAGAGGCTTCTTTTTTCACGGTAGATTGTAGATTATTTTAAGTTTATAGTATAGCCATAAACTGTGATCTCTTAGAAACAGAAAGTGGAGTAGAGTGTGGCATGAGCAGAACTCTAGTGTGATAGGACTTCCTCCTCCTCTCCCATTTTGCACCCCCCGTTCAAAAACTACTCTGCAGGTTTTCCCAACAATCCCAAAGCTGATTTTGAAGATGGTGAAGGAGGAATTGGCCCCTCCCCATTCCATTGAGAGAAGCAGTTCTGTGAGTGGGAGGACTTAACTGGATGCTACCCATTGTAGCTGAATTAAAGAAAACAAAAACAAATCTAGCCTCAGACTTTCTGGGTAACTGAATCAAAGAGAAACTTTTTAGATTTAGCATTTCAAGTTCCAATGCAAAGGGTAATGTCTTTTCTTTTTCTTTGTAGGTGTATTAAGCTGGTTTTATTATGTGACCATGCCAATGCCAGCATCAACCTTCACTATTGCTGTTGGATGCTGGGCAGAAGTTAAAAGAAAAACTTATGCAACTGGTGTTCAGAGGAATGATGGGATCTTTCCACTGTTCTCAAAGGCGGATGTCAGGTTGGTGATTACAGTTGAAAAATATGTACTTTAGAGAGCATTCCGTTTTTTTCTGTTATACAAGAAAATGAGTCATCAGAGTCAAGGAACAATAGCAGAACATGTTTAATCAAAGCAAAGGGAAACCATATAAAAGAATCAGTCCAATGAGTGAGGATGGGCAAGGGTGTGTTGCTTATGTAGAAAGTGTTCTTTGAGTTATAGAACTGGTTTCTACATAGATTAGCTTTAGCTAAAGTATGTGAAAATTGAACTCATATATTATGCAAGGCACTTACGTCCTTTTTCCCCTCAGATATTATTTTGTTTGTTTTTAAGTCACTCAGGCTGTTCCTGTTCAAAACACCATAGTTAATGACTGTGTGATTGCATATGTTCTAGTAATATTGTTAACAACAAAATGGGAGTGCTTAAGAGATTTCAGGTTACCACTTTTGAATTAAGTTTAGCTTAAGACCCAAGTAAATAAATTATTTTAAGGAACACATTACCAGGTACAGTGAAAGATTATGCATTGTTTTTACAATTTCAAACTGGCCATAATGTTACCTTTCAGAAACTATTCACTTTTTAATGGGTTTGCTTGATATATTAATTTAAGTGGGTGCTCTTTACTTCTATATTTATAAGACTGGCTAGACAGCTGTTTCTGTTTCTTACTAGTGATTTAGCATATCTCTTTCATATCTTCTTAGCAGTCTATCATCTAAGACTCCAAGTCTGTTTTGTTTTAAATTATCTTCATATAGAAGTGCTGACATATTCTCCTAGCTGTATTTTCCATCTACTTTGTTTTTCCAATTCTGTTATGTTTGAAGTATCCTGTTTCTAATAGTTCCTGTTTGTTCACGTATTTATAGCAAGATTGTTCCATAGCAAAGCATGTTGCTGTTGTGAAGCATTTGTATTTCATGTTTTTTGAGTCTGTAACAGATCATCAGTTTCATGGCAAGATTTGTTCAAAGGAATTCAAAATGCATTACTGTTAATTTGTCCTGACTGTGTGCCATTCAAGATTAGAAACATCAGGTAGAACATCTCTACACATTATGCATTCATTGTCCAATATAGTCTACAGATAATAAACAGATATGTGCTTTTTGCAGATGTGTCTCCTAATGTTCTCTTAACTATAGCTATGAAATCCAGAGTGAGCTGCAGACTCCTTCTCCCTTCTGAGGTCAACTGTGGCTTTGCTTTAATATTATGTCTGCATCAATGCTAACTAGATTTCTTCCCTTTAAAAAATCTGAACTGGATTTGTAAATCTTGGTTAAGAGAAAACCTAACTACTGTTAATCATAGCTGGAAAAATTATGTTTTTGAACTAAATGCTAGCTGGAGCATTGCAGGAGTTTAGATGAGTAGCTTCTTTATGTGCTATACCAGGGTTGATGAAGACAAGAATATGGACCAATTCCAATACAAATATTCTGTGCTGTTTCACACTTCTTAAAATGTTGCCTGGGTGTTTCCCTGCTTAGTCTTGAACCTTTGCCATAGTACTGCCTTTCCTCTTCCACCCTCCGCCCCATCTCTTTTATCAGTCAGAAGCCAAATGGCTCCTTGCAGAGCGAGCTTCAACTGGACAGATAGAGCTGGCCAACTGAGGGGTCAGAGTGCCAATGAGTTACATTGCTCCCCCTTCTGAAGGGTTGCTTCCACCTTGCTTCCTTCTTTGCTCCCCCACCAACACCTCAAACAGTCTTTTTCTTCTTTCTCCTGCCTTGCCTTACCTTGTACCATGATGATGCCTCCTTCCTTTGCACCTCCCACTCCACCTCCAACCTCTTCTTCCTTCTTCTGCTGCCTGCCTTCTGTGAAGCAGGATCGACCTCACAAAGTAGATTGTGCTTCTTGCCTTAAACAGAAAGCAGACAAATATGCAGGTAGCAAGGATAAAGCATAGAGGGAGTGAGAGAAAGAGTAGTGTGAGGTGGGAGAGGAGAAGTAAAGGCAGCTCAGGGAGGGGAGTGGGAGACATCCCAGCCTCTGACAGTAGCTAAGTCAGCAAGGAAAAGGCTGTCATTGCCACACCATTGCTGACACTTGTCACAATTCTCTCCCTGCCGAGCCTCAGCCAGCAAGGGAGGAGGGAGGTCAGGAATACTTGCAGGGAGCCTCTGAATACACCAAACACAAGGAAAACACAAGCTGAGCCAAGTCAAGGTCTAGTCCTAAGGTTCAGGAGGCAGAGATCCGCCCAGAGGGTTTCAGGAAGCGGGAGACACAAAAGTCGTGAGGACTTGCTAATAATTTGCTGCAAGCAAAGAGCAGTCATGCCAGCAGACTTAAATAGCTGCTGTGAATGAGTGCTACTTGTTATTGTTCCTTCAACCTAGTCCATGCAGCCTCCATCTGAGCTATCCTTTTCAGCCTTCTTCGTGATTGAGGGCTGATGGACACAGGTGGCTAAAACTCCTCTGAATCACTGCTGGTTCCCTCTCTGTCATGAACTGGCCAAGGCAACTCTGTCTCTGCTTGACCTTCCAGTTCGGGGGATATTTGCAAGTTGATTTGCTCACTCACTGGCTCAGTTCTTGACACAATCAGTTGCTCCTCGATCTCAGAGGCATCATCTATCACAACACCTCCCTTTCTGCTTTACCTTCTTTCTCCTTGCTCCTCGTCCTAAAGTGTTGACTACACTATGGCTACCACCACCTAGCCTAAGTGTAAGCTAGTACAAATACCAGAAGGCAGACAGAGAGTAACTTGGGATGGGGCAAGGCTAGAAAAAAGATGGAAAGGTGGGAGGCAATGTGGTGTTGCATGTAGGACAAATGAGGCATTGAAATGAGGCAGGAAAGAAGGGAATGGAATGAAGTGGTGGCAGCACATTGAGGGAGTAGTAAGAGAGGGATGTGTGGTAGCAGGCTGTTCAAGTGTGTGTGTGTGAATGATGCAATTTAGTGTTCTCAACTACCTAAGGTGGCCAGTGCCATCACTGTTGCAGGTCTCAAGGGAAAGAAAAGGATTTTCTGCACTAAAGAAAGTGGCACAACAATAAAAAATACAAACACAGGCACCCAGATTTATCTAGTGGTCCCATTCACAGCCAGCCAACAGGGATTATGAGCACAGAAGATGAGAGATAAGGGCGCCATATGCCAGTGTTTCTCCTTCCCAACAGGCCCTGCAGTCTTGTAGGCCTCTGGAAGAGTGGGAACAGCCAGACAATCATAAGGCTGGAGGTGAGATTTTTGACTTACTGTTGGCTCTAAGTTATCATGATTTGGTAGGGAAAATATTATCTCAGCAGAAATATGCCTGTCAATCAGATCCTGAATGCCAACAAAATTCTAGTTTTTAGAATGAGCTGTCTCAAGAAATGTGCATCTCCGTGGTGTTTTCTACTTGTAGTTATAGAAGTTCCTTATCAAAGGAAATATAGTTTATTCATATTCCAAATGCACCATGGTTGAAGTGCTGTAATCAAAACAAAACAACTAGATTATTTGTAATGGTAGTATGTTTGTGGACAAAAAACTTTGCTTGTTGGAAATATCAAAATTCAATTAATTCCTTTTCATTATCAGGTTGTTAGAACGGGTTTGTGGTCATGTACCTTATCCTTGCCGTTTCCGAGATCCTGCTGCCACTTCTCAGGTGATCATTCCTCACCGTATTTTTGCTCCACCATGCCTTCAGAAATCCTGTGAAGAGATTTTGCTCCAGCTGATCCCTCAGTGTCTTTCAGCTGCTTATGCTCTGCTGGGTACCCATCCATTTTCCCGCCTTGACATCTTGATTGTCCCATCCAACTTTTCCAGTCTTGGAATGGCCAGGTATGGATATTTTTCTAGTTTTCTGGGCATGTTTGTTCTCTCCTAATTACGTTTAATGATTCTATATCATTGTTTTGTTACCTTTTGTTGCAGCATTGTTCTGGTGCATCAATTTTCTGTGCAGAAAAGTTCTGTTAAATACCCTACCTGTGTTTATCATGAGGGATGCTGGGCCAGTGTAATGGCTAAGCTGTTGTATCTGGACTCTGGAAATTTGAACCTCTTTCATGGTGTTCCTGAAATCATGACTGTCTTACAATAGAGACAGATGCTTTCTTCAGCGAGTGTGCATTGTTGAGCTTCAGTGGCAGTAACAATGATTTGGAGTATCTCTCCCGCCACCGTGTGCCCTCAATGGTACAGCAAAGATACCAATCAATCATTTCACTGGTGTAAGTAATCTGCTGTTTGCTGTCAGATTTATGGGAGCACATATAAAACATAAGACCAACAATGATAACCTTAAAATATAAGGGGTTCAATCTAGTGGTGGTAAGCCTGTTGAGCCAAAGAGATCCCATTCTGATTCTGAGCACCCTAGAGAAATCTATCTTTATTTAATGGATGATAACAATGATTCACATAGATCAGCCGCTAGGTTTCTTAGGCACTGCAGACACAAAGGGGCTATTCATGGAGGGCTGCAAAAGGAGAACAAAATAGACATTCCCAGTGGAGATATAATAGGACAGAGAGGATATTTATATATATGGGGGCATTGTCTACATACTTACTAAGGCAATTCAGAAGTTTTAATACCAGTATGGATATTGATGGTCCTGGGTTATTTGAAAGGTTGAGTTCTGAGAAAACACCCTTGAGGGCTTCCCCCCATATTTTAGCAGCTTTAAAAGTATTAATATCAATGCACAGTGAACAAAATATACATTTCCAGTTGATTATTGCCCAGATAAAGGGTAGGATATAGTAACCATTAGAACAGGCCTAACGTAACCATAGGCTTAAAGGCTAATGACAGTAATAAGTTTATTCTTATCATGGAAAATGGTAAGACTATTTGACTAGTCCATAGGGTAGGGAAAACCCTTCAAATTGTGATCTTTTAGACTTACTATAGTCTTTCTATGTGGCATTTATTCAGGATTAGATACTGGTTGTTCAGACAAAATAACACCCATTTCTAGCATAAGTGGGAAGTAAGTACAACAGAAATGAGTACATGAGTGAAGCTAAAGTGAAGTTGTTATCGCTGGAGTAAAACATTAAATTCAAATAAAAGTGGTGCATCTGAATGCTCCCTTTTATATGAATAATTTGTGTGTGTGTGTTGGGGGGGGTGTTCAAATGACTCCAACTGTCTCTGCCTGAAGGCCAATCTATATACTATGTTAATTACTCAGTAGGCAGTTTAATATTCCTTTTTATTTTACTTAAGAGCAAGTGTAGGCAGAGGGCAGCCTTTCAGATATTGTTAGAACTACAACTTGATCAGCCCTAGACAGCCTAGCCAGTGGTGAGAAATGGTGGGAGTTGCAGTCTATAAGCACCTGCCCTTTGCCCACCCCTTTTCTGAATTAAGTAGATATGGTCTTTATCTGAATCACCATCAATGGGTACAGAGATCTAAATATTCCTCCATTCATTTTTTTTCACTTTAACTTGCACCTCACTCACATGCAAATGAGAACAGAGGAAGAAATGCCATTAGTGTCAGTGGAGGTCTCCCCCTACTTTTAAAAAAGCACATGGTTGTGGAAATAGATGGCTGGGGGCTTTTCTTGGTGTTTTAGAGTAAAACAAAACTTGTATCTTAAAATGTATGCTGCATGTTTAACAAAGCGTACAGTTTGACCCTCTATTGCAAGGAGAAAGTGAAAAAGATCAGCATTTTGCAACATTTCTTGCACCATCAATATCAGTGTATAGCTGTGGGGCTGTAAATCCCCTTAGAGAGCACTTAGCTGATAAGTGGTATAGAAATATAGATGCTATTGCTATTATTATAATGGTATGCAAGAATTCTGACTTATTGGGAATGAGCCATCATGCTGCTGTGTGCCATTCAGTCATTCCCGCTTGGCTAAACAAAGCAGGAAAGAGCACTTATAGTTTGTTTAGAACCAGGTTTGTTGCTATCATGATAAACCAGAATGATCATAAACCAGATTCTCAATCCAGATTTATTATTGGCTTCACATTCTTTCTTGTTATCAAAGAACATGTTCAGATGGATCATCAAGAAAATTACACATACCTTTTTTTTTTTTTTTTTGCAGTTCCCACTGGCAGGAGGAAGCATTCTTTCTTCCTAGTATGCCAGGATTCCAAATAATGCTGCCTTATTTTTACATGCAGACTAGGCCATAGTCAGTTACTTAACATATCTCACTGGTTTTTGTTTCATGACTATATGGAAAAGATAAACTATAAAAACACAGGTGTCTTTTTGCTTGATTTTGTGGTGTGCTAAATTCCTGTTAACAATGGAATTACTTCAGGTACACTTCAGTATTCCAGTGCTGTGTTAGTACTTCATGTATCATTTTGATGCAGAAAGGAGTGCTGAGACGTGTATCCTCTTAATCATATTGCCTATCTGCTGTAGTATAAACATAACGCAACATGTTCACACAAAAGATCTGCTGTTCTGTGAATTCTCATTGTACTTGTGTCTGCCAGGGAAGGAAACGGGCATAAATTTTCAGTCATTATCTTTAGACTTGGTTTGTGTGTGTGTGTGCGCGCGCATACCCATGTACCTTGGCAAGTCTGTTCTTCATTAGCCTTGTAGCTACTTCATTTTTTTAATGTGCCAAAGTACTGTCTCTTATTTGAGGGAGAATGGTTATCCCACATTTCAGAGGTAGGAAGAAATGATGGTACTCCTTTTGGAGAACAGCTTAATTAGAGGCTTGAGGTTGTATTTTCCAGCAGCCGCCACTGCAGATTCAGCAACATTTTCTTTCAAGACCTGCCGACGCCTTTTTAAGGGGGAAAAGTCTTCCTTTGAAATCTTACTTATATGCCTTCTGTGTATCATCACCTTATGTTTTTAATTTGCCAGGGACTTTTATATGGAAAGAAAATCCTGATTACTTATTTAAAAAAACAATCAGACACACCACTCCTTCTTCTGGATCTGCAGACGAATCTTGAGTGGGTGGGTGATTTTAGATGCTGCTCAGCTGAGCACAGTCATCATCTAATGGTTCTTTTCCAGTGAAGAGGATGGTGGGCTAAGATTTGCAGTTGTGCTTTCCCCAACTATCTCTGGCTTTATATTAAACTTCTTATTAGAAGCACATAGTTCTCCTATGCATATATAGCCTAAGAGGTTTATCCTTACATAGGCCTGATTTTTTTGGCTGTATACTGTGGCTAATTTAAAATGGGCATTTTGACAATCCTGAGATCTCCACAGCAATGCAGCATTGTGTGTTTATCAAAGTCCCTTATTTCTTTTAAACTTGATTTAGTTACTTCTTCTTATAGGAAAACTGCTTGTGATATAGATACAGGTTTAAAACAACCTTATTATGCACTCCAATATAGTTTACACATACAGTGTATGTGTTTACTGATACTTAAGTGTCACTGACTTTAAGGTGACTTAAATTTTGAAAGTAAAGGCAGCGTTCTATAAATGTTCACTTGGGATTGTTCATAGCGTTGCAGACACAACCTACAAACTTACCATTCTCTGAGTCCATGGTCTCTTGATCAAGTCTTTCTCAGTGAAGTAGGACAGAATATCTCTGCTTCTTGAAAAACTAATTAGAAACAGTTGCAAACTCTTGCTATGCCATCCTAAATGTTGGGCAACTTTGTGTCTAGTGAGTAGGCCAGTAAGTCTTCCCTTCTCTAAAAATCTGTATAAATACCTAAGGTTGCTAGGGTTAATGTAAAAATCAAGAGTTACCAGACAAATACATTCATACACCTTGCTTTATGTTGCCTCTCTGCTTTCATGAAGAATAGATTAGCTGTTGAGCAGGAAAACTACATGTGTATTTATCCCTCTTTACTCCTATCCTAAAACCCACAGCTTTTGTTAGTCTTTGAATCTCTTTTATCCTAATTGTTTTTCTTGCCCTGCAAATACCAGTCTTTTGCTCCATCTTGAAGAAATGGTAGGGGTTTCATGTTGTAACAATATATGATATTAAATAAAGTTCTAGTAGCTCAGTGAGCAGTGATATAATGAATTCAGGGCTAGCGGGGCAAAGATCTGTGATCTCTGAGTAGTAGGGACTGCCTTCTCCACTGGAATCCCCTGTTCCCTCTTGGTTTAGATGCGGTCCCCACAGGAGCTGGAAGGGAATTGGATTTCTCCAGCTATAGTGCTTTCTCATAAGCAATCGTTGTCATAATCCAAGTACCGGTATTTGGAGGGTGGTTTGGTCCTGAATGGGCAGGACCTATTTAGTTTTACAAAAGACTTATTCCTGAGGTAGATGAAAAGTGCTAGCTAGAAAGACGATGCTGTTTTTTAAAGAGATTAATATACCGTCCTTGGACTCTCCTTAGGTTTGTCACTATAGGGACTGCCGCGATGAGACCCTGCACTGCACCATTGCCAGTAAAGTGTCTGCTAATGTAACTTGCCAGATGCTATCATATTGTATAAAATATTATAATTTAATGCCTGTAACTCATGAAAGGTGAAATGCACTTAGACCTTGATCCAGAGTCCTTTTATACTGGACACAGCTGTACAGGCACAGAAAGAACTTTTAACTGTTTTCCAGAAACATGGTGCCTATTTTTTAACCCACTGAGTATGTGAGTAGAATTAAAAGCTTTTAGATGAAAGTGCCGATGTTCAGAATCAGCAAAGAAAATTTCTTTTGTGAAGTTGAAGGCTTTCACGGCCGGAATCCATAGGTTGTTGTGGGTTTCCAGGCTTTAAGGCCATGTTCTATTAGTATTTTATCCTGACATTTGTCCTGCATCTGTGGCTGGCATCTTCAGAGGGTCTGGTGGCATGGAATTGAGACAGAGTATGTATTGGAGTGCCTACATATGTAAATGTAGAAGTCATTAGTAAACTTTTCTAAGTTTGTAATCTGAAGCTGCTTGCATTTGTTTTATTTCTTCGGTCAGTCTGAGATCAGAAAAGCCATACACAAATTTAGACATGCTTCTTCTGCTACTCTGCTAAAGGAGGCTGAATCCTGACAGTTTTAGCTTCCATAGAATTTCCCAATAGGGCTAACACCCTAGGAAACTTTTATTTCCAACAGTATATATACTTGTGTAATCCCTGGGGGGGGGGAGAGCAAATTGCTTCCATGCCACCAGATCCTCTGAAGATACCAGCCACAGATGCAGGCAGAACATCAGGAGAAAATACTAATAGAATACAGCCTCAAAGCCCAGAAAACCCACAACAACCTATAAAATTTCTTTTGTTTTTCTCAATCCATAAAGTTTAATAGTTGTATTACTGAAGCAAGATGGTAGTTCCGTGAGGAGGGAGGCTTGATGTCGTCAGAGTGCAGCTCCAAACAGTCTCATCAGCTCCCGTCTTGCTAGCATTGAAAATTATGAGAGTCAGCTGGAGTTTCCACCAGTCTGCTCCCAATTCTATGCATTTAGGGTGTTGTAAGCAAAAACATGGGATTGATCATTAGAACTGGAACAATTTACCTGGGTAAGCTGCTAAGTTGTCCTTATGTATACCTATTACCTCTAAAATTTTCTCTCAGTGGGAAACAGTGATGCAATACTTTGATGCACTCTTGTGATCTCTTTCCATTTCTCACCTGCCCTGTGCACTTATTCTTGAAGAAGAAAGTGGAAGAAAAAATGGGAAAAGAGAGGTACATGCAGTCCTTCAGGGACCAGATGTTTTTCTGGAAGATTAAAGTAGGGCTGTTAGGGTGGCAGGGCCAACCCTTAACATTAGACAAATAAGTCATCTGCCTTAGTCACCAGATTTTGAGTCATAGAAGGGCAGCAAATAATAATTTGTTATTTTACTACTGGAATGGGAATGCCTGTCCTACCTACCTATCTATCTATCTATCTATCTATCTATCTATCTATCTATCTATCTATCTATCTATCTAAAAAACTTGACTGGCTTTGGGTAGTGTGCACCTTGACTTGGGTAAAGAAAAGGAACATTTATTGTTTTGCCTCAAGCAGCAAAATTTCTTGGGGCTGCTCCTCCTTGGCAGACTTTTCTGGTCTTAAAGATTGAGCATGCTGGTTGTAAGAAGAGAGAGGGGTTTTGGTAAATGAAGAATGGGTAAATGTCCACTAAGTTTTGCTCATCCTTGAAGAAAATTATTTTAATAATGGCTACAAATATGTAATTAGAGATAAAAGTCTAGCAGAGAGAGAAGCTTTGATATAGTGTAATGTGGGGGGTATCAGTAGTAAATTGGATATTAACACCACTGTGGTCCAGGTGTTGACTAAGATTTTAAAAGAGACAGCTCTTAAACCTTCTGTTTGGGCTCTATAATGTGTAATTGTTCTTCTTCAAGCACACATAACATCTAATAATGTCTGAAACGTGTCTGTTCAAACCGATGTAAGCCAGCTGGTACTTCAGCTACTCATGTAATTGCCTCAAACTAAAGGTAGCGTCAGATGCTGCAAAGAAGTGGTGATCGTGGGGAACCTGAGTAGCTTCTGCATTAGCTGTACTTCCTGCATAACGTACAGATTGGGAATTTTGATATACACTCTGCATGAAGAGAAAGATTATGAGGAAAGATGGACATGAGGGAAATATTCAGATACAAATCTTGGAGACTGAAAGAGCATGGGAATTATTTTAAAATATTTTAAAAATAATTATAAAATATTTAATTTGTATGTACAGCCCTCCATATATCAAAGGCTTTTAATATGTAAAAAAAAATGTAGAAAATCTTCTAAGCAAAATATCTTCATTATTACCCTGTCCTCTAGTCGTTTCACAATGATATCCAGGGGAAGTGCTGAAGGTCGATAATAGAGTAAAGCCCTAGCTTCAACCTTGGTATCTTCAAATGTTAGTGGGAAGGACTGTTGTGTGAAACCTTGCAGAACCTACCACCAGTCTGTGAAAATAATACCGAGCTAGACTGACCAATAGTCTGACTTGATATTAGGGAGTTCCCTGAGTTCCTCAAATGGCTAGTCTTAGAGAACATAGTGGAATAAATGGGAAAAGACAGCATCTCTGTGTGTCCTAAGTTGTTTAGGTATTCTAGGTTTAATCGAGCACTCAAATGTGACTGGAAAAGGAGTGGGAAATATACAGAGGCCGGAATTCTGCTGAAAATATTCAAATATTCTCCCAGACCCACTCAGATGGTGCAGGCTGTTGTATTGTGTATCAGCTGAAGCTTCTGCACAGTTTTTAAAAGCAGTAATCTTGTGTCAGAGTGATGATGGCATGTGTAATGGATAAGAGATCCTTGTAATCACAAAAGGGGGACTGCCTGCAGTTTTTTACCTGGAATACTTGGTGATAGGTGACATGAGTCTTGCTGCTGTCCTTTGAGGTGCAGAATGTAGGTAAGGGGTGAACCAGTAGAAGGAAGGAAGGATCCACACTGGAACATTTACTCTGATTTCTCCTATTTCATAAATTTGCTTGCAATATTTTAATAGTTCTTGGTTTTATATTACATCTACATTTAAATTTGGTATCATCATTTCTTTTCTTTCTATTGTTTATTGTTTTCTTTTATTATTGCAGTTCACTGTGATATACATTTTTTGTACAATGCTCTGAAACAAGAAAAGGATAAAACCTGGTATATGTGCCCAATTTACATTAATACTTTAAAAAAATGCTTTCTGGATATCAAAGCTCTCTATTTTTATAAATTGCATTTCTAGTGTCTTATTGGTCTAGGAGAAGATTTTAAAACAAGTTTTTTTTATGATGTGTAAGTCACAGTTCATTAGTTACTTTTGGCTTTTAGTTGTCTGCCACCTCATCCCAAGTTTGACTCATCTTTAACTGTCCCATTTGTCGTGAAATAAACCCAGCAGCCCTGCATTGGGATAGCAGGAGTAGGGTAGAAGTCTGCTTTTTTAGGTCTAGAAGATGAAATTAGTGCAATGGCAGCAAGCATTTGCTGTGTGTGATAATTTGAGGCATGTCTCTTCATACTATCTACATGAATACAGCAATTCCTTATTATGACAATAATGTCTGCCTCTTAGCTAAATTTAGCTAAAGTCAAATTGCTACCTCTGTGGTAATGGCCCTCCACTTGGTTGTCAATTGGGGATCAAAACAAGATTTAAAGTACATCAAACACACAATATTTCCTTACCAGCATGCTGAATCACTTAGCCCATAAATGCATAACAGATGCTTTTGGAGCAGAAGTCTATCATAGGGTACAGCACACAGTAATTACCTTCTGGGGGAACTAAAAGAAAGATGATGTAGTAAAAATGAGACTGCTAGGATTAAACTCAATTGTGCAATCATTGTAGAGATGCTTCTAAGCAAATTTCAATTTTTTATCATTTTTTTAGCATTTTATCTTTTAAAACATCTTTTTTTTCAAAAAGAGAACAAAATGTACAGGTTCACAAAACGCATTTCAGCTAAACCTAGTTAACAGAAAGAACAAGCATTTTTTGTTTTTGTATATCATACAAGGATCAACCCACAGCTTTCTCATTTCCTAATCCAATATAATGAAAGAGCCTCCAGAATTTGAAACTACTAATTGTAATCCTCCATCTGAAGAGAGATCCTTGTCTGAAAATCGTACAAATAACCCTGATAGAGAAGTAGGCATACTTGCAGACTATACACATTTTTGTGTAATAAGTAGACCCCATCTTTCTAAAGGGAAAAAAACAGTTTTTCCATCATATTTACTAGACGGCTATAACATGCAGAGAAAATAGAGAAATAGAGAAAATTAACAAAATGTATTCTATCTATGTCCACATCTCTTGTCAGTTGGCAGCAATTTAATTTCCCAAATGCAATAATTACTGGTGTTGGTATGCAGTGAAGTTGGGAGGGAAACAGCTAGAACTATTAGCCTCATCTGTCACTGGAAGTTCTCAGTTATGAATGTGAAACTGAACATCTCTTGAAGGTCTGTTGAAATTTGATGTGAGAAAGTAGTAGCAGAAGCTGGTAAAAAGATGCAACATCTCCATTGTAGAATTGTTTTGTGCCCAGCTCTGCTGAGTAATGATTTAGGGCCAATAGAAACTAGTATTTTATCCCACAACTGTAACTTCTGGCACACATCCAGAGCACATGATACATTACCCAGCCTATTGTCCTAATAGTGTTTCTCCCTCAGTTATTTCTGTTTCCCCTAAATATTTTTTGTGTGACAACTTTTTTAGTCATTGTGATTTCTTTATGCCACTAGTTACATGTGTTCTGATCTAGTGGTGCTATAACTCTTAACTGATCAGAGTGGCTGGAGAAGAATGGGGGAGTTGCATGTTCAGAGGGTATGTAGGGTTCAGTAGCCCTGAGAGTGGACCCAGGATGGGTTAGAATAAACAGAATGATAGTTTGGCTGTAAGGAATGAAGTGAAAGCTTAAGGGAGGTTCCTGGCCAATTGGTTGGCCTTAGCCTAGTGGCAAGAATAGGACAGTATTCAAAATAAAGGGTACCATGGTAGCATGTAAAGCTGTTGTCCAGTTTAGGAGGTAGAGATGTTTTGATGTTGGGCCGTGTTTTCTGCCAAGGGTCCACATTTTCCCATGTAAAGGTAGTGTCATGAGTTTGTTGCCTGGGTTGGCTGTCCAATAGGCTTTTGCTTCTTTCTATAGTTAAAAGCATCACTTTTCTTGGATCTAATCAGTGAAAGAAGCATTCCCACATATCTAACCCTGCAGCAATTTTGAGAGTTTTACAGCTTTCCCCAGTGCCTCTTCCACAACAAATTGAACTCTGGAGCCAAAATGTCAGGTTAATGTCAGTGAGAAAGAGCAAAAACAACATGTTCATGTTGAGAGGGCCACTCCCATCTAAGCTCCCCTTTGACAAAAGCCATCATCTTGCCATCCCTTTGGAGGCCTTCACCAGTGTGATGCTGCTACTCTGTCAGAAGGAGGCTGGGGATTTCATAGTTGTGCTGGTGCTTTGCCATAATTCTGGAAATACCATACTTTCAACAAAATGGAAGACGAAGAAGGCAGCCAGAGAGCTGCTGCCCACAGACTGAGACCAGATCATATGCAGTGAAGTCTTAAGCATTTATTATTCTTCCATGCTGCCTTCCCCCAACCCTGGGAGTTGTGGCAGCTTGCAACAAATTAACCTCAAAAGATGAAGAATTTTAAGAAGTTAAAATATTGAAACATAATTAAAAATTGTAATATTGAAATACAATCAAGTCAAAAGCAATGTAAAAGAATGCCAGTAAAGAAAAAAAAGTATTTGCCTGCTAGAAGGAGAACAGGGGACTGGCCAGCTCAGATGTCCCTAGGAAGGGAGTTCACCAATCTAGGAGCATCTGCCAAGAAAACATTAAATAGTCCTTAGATAGGCCTTTGCCAAACCTTGGAAGAGTTTCCCAAGGTTTGGCAAGAATTTTCACAGTCTTGGCACAGTGCTTATTATAACAATGCTTAAGTGAATATTAACCTCATCTAAACCCTTTCAAAATTGTACCAGTGACCAAAGCATAATTATTGAATACCGGTCTCATGGAGTTCTAACTGGTGCCAAGGTTGCATTTGTTTCAGCCTTTTCATTTGTCAGGTCATTGTAAAAGTAGCTCACTCAGTCTCTTATTGTTTTTGTGGCTTTTCTTTGTTTAATTATGTTCACAGTTTTTAGTGCCTTAGTTATTTAATTGATTTAAACAATGTACATATTCTGCCCTAGCACCTCTACAGATATGAGGACATTTAGAATATTTTAATATATTACAATAAAAAAATATTGTTGCCTTGAATCTTAGTCCTTTGTTTGTCAACTTCATCAGGAAAGCACCTTCCCTTAGAAGGTGCACTTGAGACCAGAACACTATTGCCCACTACACTACTGTGTAGGCATAGTTTTTATTATTGTTCTTGTCCCGGTCAAGAAGGGAGACAAGTTATTGTAAAGTAAGACGATTATTGGATGGAGGAAGGTTATTGGATTTCAGGTTATGAGGGGAAAGAAACAGCAGGTGCATTTATAAAATGAGGGAAACAGTTACATATGTTGTAGGTTAAAAAAAGAGGTTTCTCAGATATGAGAAAGTTGCAAATTTGTTCTTTACCAGTCTCTCCAAACTGATGGACCTTCCAGATCTGCAGGATTATAGCTCTTACCTTCCACACCAGAAGGTAAGAGTGTGACTGCTAGATGGGACAATGGGGGTTGTAGTACAAGATACCAGAAGGACACCAAGTTGGGCAAGGCTTCTCAGAACTGTCGATGTGTTCATAATAGCAACATATGAGTTAATAATAGTGTGATCTAATCCTTTAAAAACTGAAGCTATGAAAAGAACCAAGACAGCAGCAAGCAGGTAGTGGGGAGGAGGGTGTTCCAGAATTATTCCACAAATAGTTGACTGTTTGGTAGGAAACATTTTAACAGAAGCATAAAGAAATGGAGAGCAGCGTTTCCCATTATGTGGTATCAGATTGAAATAATGGTTGATGTCTGTCCTGACCATCACTTTGAAGGATTTCTCATAAAAGGGTCAATTTGTTTAAGCACCAGTAATGTTCCTGAACAGCAGTAGTTAAGAGCTAAGCAACTAAATTGTATGTGCTTGGTAGGACTTGAAAATTTACTTATTTGTTAGTTTTTACTGTTCAATTTGAGTGTAGGTTAAAAATTTGCACTTCTGTTCCTATCTGGAACTTTCATGTGTCATGCATTATGTCACAAAAACCCCAAAATTGGTAAGCTTGTTATGTATTGAGATCCTTGGGAAGTAGAACTTTGCTTGAAGATATTCACTTATGTCCAATAATATAATAAATATGACACCCCTGGTGGTGGTAGTTAGTGGAGTCATATTCCTCATTTCCTTTCCAATGTGGTCTCTGGCTCACAAAGTTGACTAGAGAGGCCTCCTCAGCTAAACCTTCTTTTCCTTGAGCCAGACTGACTGGAGAATTTTGTCGCAGGAAATACATGTATATGTACACACATATCTTGTCAGAGGTGTTTTGCAAATAGCTTCTTAACAGACTTGCCCATATCCTTCTTTAGAGTGGTATAATGAACTCAGTAGTTCTGCAGTGTAGAGTCTTATGCCCTAAGTCAGTAATGTTATTCAGATGACATGGACATTGCTTCTTCCAATCTAGATTGGCTTCTTCATTGATTCCACATTCCTTTAATTTCTGCAGATTGTAATAATAAAATGTACCAAAAAATGGATAAATAAAATCCTATCTTTTTAACTTTCCCAAACAAGCTTCCTCCGCTTCTCCTCTGTCAACATCAGTTTAAGTTATAGTAGTGCAAATACAGATCCAGTGGGCTGATGTTAATGGAATCACTCTTGATTTATATCTCTAGGAAATGGATACAGAATATAGCCAAAAATTTCTTAGCAAGACTGCTAAAATATAGGATTTGTTTAGATTGGATGGTTTTAAGCTTTAAAATGTTTATACACTAATGTATATTTATATTCGTTAAAGCTATTTAGTTCAGTCCTGGACTTCAGCACACCCAATGTTAACACATATTTTCAGGAGTAGGTAAACATTTAACATCCATTAAAATGTTGTTGAAATAGTATGTCTTTATCAAGAAACAATTTGTGAAGTACAAATACATAGGAGACACTGAATGTATAAATTTTGCGTATTAGATTTCTGTTTAGAGAATTCATATAAATGCATTTTGCTTTATTGAGGTAACCATTTATAAGTGTATCATTTTATATATTTCCATAATCTTACTTTTTAAAATATTTTAGAACATTTCTTTTCCATTTCTTTTATGGTTACTTTTCTTCCGGCACCATTCTTGGCAGACCTGAACAGGTTTATGCTAGGAAATAAATGTTGATTTCCCACTAGTATACCAGCCCAACAGCCCCTATATCAGCAGTCAATAACCAGTGGCTCTGTACAAATTAGTGTTCTCTAGCAGTGCAGCCTAGACTACAGAGATCCTCTTTCTTTTTCCCCTTCTCTTATAGTACATGAAACAGCTTGGAGTTTCAAGAGGAAGAAGCAGGAGGAGCAGGAGATCTTCCATCTCACTTTTGACCACTCTGCCACTTGTTCTTCTGCACTAACATACATGAAGCTAATGCTAATCAAGATTGGTTTTGATCTGTTACCATCAGTATATTTCTCAAACTGGTGTTCAAGAAAAACTAATTGTTGACCAGGGTCCTTTAACTTGGAGTAGATAGAATGTTTGCTTCGTATTTGGTATGATAGTACAATTCTCTCTCCGCATTCGCGGCTTTCATAGAATCATATTGTTGGAAGAGACCCCAGGAGCCATTGAGTCCAGCCCCTGCTATGCAGGAACACCCATCAAAGCATTCCCAACAGATGACCATCCAGCCTCTGTTTAAAAACCTCCAAAGAAGGAGACTCCACCACACTCCAAGGCAGCATATTCCATTGCTGGACAGCTCTGACCATCAGGAAGTTTTTCCTGAGGTTCAAGTGGAATCTGCTTTCCTGTAGCTTGAATCCATTGCTCCTTGTCCTAGTCTCAGGAGCGGTAGAGAACAAGCCTGCTCCCTCCTCAATATGACACCCCTTCAAATATTTAAACATGCAACATCACTTTTGTGAATCTGATTATTTACGAACTGCCTGCTTGCCCCCCCCCGTTCTCCCCTTCCCATTCCCTGGCCTTTTGCCTGCAGGGGTACACTGACAGCAGCTGGCAGCAGGGTGCAGGAACGGTGATTGCCTGTTCCCTGCGCTCCCTTGTCTGCCACCCATGTAGGTGCGCCCATGGTGACCAGCAGGAGCATGCGGGGGGGTGGAATCGACCATTCTTTGTGCTCCCCGTTCCTGCTGGGATGGGTGCACTGGCCCTGGGAGCCAGCAGGAACATGTAGCGAGGGCACCTACCAGGGGAGTTATGCACAGTTTTTTGACATTTGCGAGGGTTCTGTATCTCTAACCTTCAGAAATGTGGAGGGCCTACTGTATATAATCATGTGGTTTTGTGGGGGTGTAAAAAAGAAGGAAATAGAAAAGCTAAAGGCACTGTTTTGAGTTTATTTACGACATCCCTCCTAGAGTATTTATTTTTAAATTTTTCAGAATTTTCATATAAATAAATCCTAATTTTTAATTTTTCCCCTCAGCAGATCTCCTTGGGAACATGGGGGCACTTTGGCCATTTTTACCCCCTTTGCCTATTTCAGGCTCGAGAAAAGTCTTTATAAAAGCCAGAAGTGACTGGAAGCTCTCAAATGGCCCAGGAGGACCCTAAAACAAAGTAAACCGCCCCAGCCCCCAAAGAGTGTTTAGGGCATTTGGAAGCTGCTCTTTTTTTTTTCCAGTGGGGGTTGTGGCAGAGGGGGTGCAGGCCCCAAGGACTCCTAGGTGGCTAATGCAGTACCCTAGCCCCCAGCAGTTGCCCACCCCTCATTTAAGAGTCAGCCTTACCAGAACAACCTGAACAGAAACAAGTTCATTTTTGCAACAGAAATCTGCATAAGTGTGCTTAGATTCTGGGCTTATATGGAGTAGTAAGAATTCCCCAACTGCACTTTGATCTGCCCCCAATCCTGGCAATTGCTCCCCCACAACTTTTCTCACTAAAGTATGATCATACATTTCTGTATGAGTATAATTTGTTGAAGTCTGTGTTGTAGAGTTTTCGTCTATGCAGTACAAGATACTTGATAAATCTTTCTTGTCAATATAATGCAACAAGCATGTATACGTGTATGGAGAAATGTGTCAAGTTTTAGATACTTCCTTGTTGTGGGACCATGTTTACTTTAATGGAACCCTTTGAAATATCGTTGGCTAAGATGTTTATATAAAAATATAGCTGTGAAGAAGATCAAATATGTTTTCTGCATTTGGAACTTAACTTTCTACATTAGGTCTTGTAAAACAAATGGAATAATTCCTATCAAAGTTATGAGAGGGGGACACAGCGGCTTGCAACAGCTGCTCTTGTTTATAGATTTCTATCTGTAAAATCTTGGTGTAATTTGACCCAGAATGGACAGCTGTTTGGATTCTCATATAAAACAATACTCCAAACTGTGTGCCTGCTGCTTGCTAAGAATGCCATACATGTCAGGGCAAACAGCCTCCCCCTCAGTAGTAATTACCTTGATGGCAGGCTTGCCCATACTGTAAGGTATTATTTTCTGTTTATTAGATTTCTTATTTGCCAGTGTAACATTTCTTATTTGTACTGTATAGCAGTGCATAAAATAATGATTAAAGCAACTGCTTAGTGTGTCTTCTAGTTGGATATCCTCAGGATTCTTTATTCATTGGAATTCTTAAGATTCCATATTTTGGAAATATGGAATATATAAAATATGTTTTTTGTACTTGGTAGGTTTTAAATGTAAAGTGTTGGCCTAGACAAGAGGGACTTTGTCCTGAGTGATGAACCGGAACATAATGTGGACCAGAATATTCAACAAGTCCTGACATTGAGCAGTGATCATGTAAAAGTAGACCATATATCTCAAAGTAGAAGATGAGCAAGGTGGTCTGGTGTGGCAGAGAGAAGGGCAAGAAGGTTTTTAGGTGGCTAGCTGAATAGCTGCTTAGGTGGCTAGCTGAATAGCTGCTTAATAGCAGAAAGGGTTGATGTGCTTATAATAAAGAGCAGAAGCAGACTCTGAAAATTTACAGTATAAAGTGAAGTGGTGTTAATTTGTCAGACTACTAAATCAGAAGGACTAGAGTATGATGCAGTGGATAATGGACTGGGACCAAAGCTAGTTCTGTTTAGAATTGACTTATTGAAATAAATAGAACTTAAGTTAATCACTACATGTATGACTAAATCATTGCCTAATTTAGAGAAGGGAGGGCTGTGGGAAAATTGAGGAGAAACTGTTTTCCCCTTTTTTGGTCATTTTTTTTTGCCAGGAGGGAAGAATATGGAATTATGGAATATTTTCATATAGAATGATGAATAAAATATTTAAGACAAAGTTTTCCTATATTTACTCTGCCCATATTATTTCTAATACCTATGTAGCAGCTAGATTTTATGCTACACTTGGAAGCTAAGGTAGTTAATACTTGCGTGGGTGACTGCCAAGGAATACCAGGTGCTGTAAGCTGTAATTCAGAAGAAGGAACTGTCAAAACCACCTCTAAGAAAATCCTATGAAATTCGTAAGGTAACAAGTTGTTTGAAGGCACATACACACATGTACAGTATCTCACGTCTTTGCAATTCTTATTCTTGGTTTCTTTTCCTCATTTCTTTTTTGGGCATGAGCACTTTATTATTGCATGGCCCTGGAAGACAAGAAGAAACAAAATTATTTTCTTTGTTTTACTGATGTTGATACTGTGTCCTGTCTGGGGTGTGTTTGTCTGCTCCTCATAAACTGGCAAAACCAAAGAAGTTCCTTGTAGTTGAAATATTCCTTACCATTCCAAATTTTGGAGGTTAATAAAAAGTTATTTTGTAATTATTTTCTGAATAAACTGCAATTTTAATATATCATACATGATAATGTTATGCCAAAGCAAGCTATACATATCATAAACATTCTTTGAAACAACTGAAGTGAGGTTACTGTATTTTTTCAACTTTTCTGAATATTTCCTCCTCCCTCTCCCAGAACAGAATATTTTCCCCCGTGGCTTCAAAATTTCCAGAAATTTGAAATCTCTAGCCTACTCCATTCAGTTTATGGAACACTGATAGCCCACAAATAACAGGTTGCCTTTAAGGTAGGCAACATTAGTGGCAGGAGAGTGAGAATAAAAATCTGGCTGCCAGCAACCTGGTTCAAAGCCTACAAGAGGTTTTAGAAAACCTCTTTTATCAGTACTATGCCCCTCACCAGGTCTTCTGCTCATGCCGTTTGCTTTGTCGTCTTTTCAACCCCTGAGTTCCCATTCAAATTTTCTTATAATTTTTATGGATATCTAAATAATTGCTGCTCAGATATTGTGGGGTTGTTTTTTTAAAAGAAGTAAATATTTAAATAGCTTGCATAATTTCAGTTATGGTTGTTGAGATTCCACATTTGGTTACAAACTTCAGAGTGGCCTTTTTAAAAAAGATTCCTGTAAAATTCTGCCAGGCTCTTCTTTAATTATTTCCAGGCAATTATGACTTTTTTTTTATTACCAACCATTCAGTGTACAACTATCTGCTACTTTTGGGACTGCTTTGTTTTTATTTGCCGTGACATTTTTTTTGTTATTATTTTATAGTCCTTAGTATTTTTAAGTGGGTGTTAGCATTGATTGATAACTTTGTTGAAAGCATTTTTAGCAAGATGTCATATACTGTAAAGAATATATAATAAATACCTTTGTATTAAACAATGTTTCTTGTGTGGATATATAAAGGTTTTATTCCATTCTTCTAATACTGAGTGACATTGAATACATACAGTCACTATTAACTGTTTAAGGTTAGTTCAAGGCTGTTCAAATGCTTTATTATAAATCCAGATATACCTGAATTAACAAAGTAGATTTGTTCCTGGGCATTACTCCTTTAACAGAAAATTTGGTACTAGAGGTAGAAATAAAATAGAAAGAATAGGGATAAGTTCCCTATGCCACAAAAAATAAGCAACAGCTTAACACATTCTAGCAATATTTTTAAAATTCAAAACTAACAGTATGTACATGTGAAATGAAACAACCAAGTCAAGTAAACTTGGCATTAGAAAAACATGTTGAACCTTCTAGAGACCATTTTCACCAGCTCTTATTTTTCTTATGCTTGCCACTTTGGTTCTATCTTGGTGCCATTTTGGGGATAGCTGGTGAGGCAGGCTTATCTACCTTCCCTTTTTGTTTCTTGTATTACTGTTCATGCATACTCAGTAAGGAATCCTGGAGGCTGCTGCTGTTTACCTTGCCTGTTTCTAGGATCAGCTAAATAGAATCCCGTTGTTTCCTAGCTCAGGCTCTTATGATATTCTACAGCAATTCCATACTCAAAGCCTGTGTTTCTCCAGCCCTCCTTCACCACCTGCCAGTGCCAATGCTACTAAAAACATCCAATTAGATCAAGGACAAGGAAGAAAAGAGGGGCTGGGGAGCATAAAAAAGACTTATTTGTCAGAGGCTTTGTTAACTGAGGTATGCCTGTATTCTCCAAACTACTTTTTTCTTAAAAAGTCAGTAGTGCTTTCAGAAGAAGATGGAAAGCTGCCTTATACCAAGTCAGGTTATTAGTCCGTCTAGCTCTGTGCTCTCAACTGTTGCAGAGCAGTATAGGCTTCCTCCATTTATCTGAGAGGCTACGGAGCAGAGCACTGTCCGAAAATGGAATTGGTTGAAAAGTGGGACCCATGTACTGTATGGTAGCAAGCATAAGACTCACTTGGGATCGACTGCATATGTGCTGCTTGCAAAGTCTCTCAGCTGGCTTAGTGCCTCTTTCTGCATCTTAGCTCACTTTGCAAGTAATGTGCACATGTGAGCAATTCCCAGCAAGCCTCTATAAGCAAGAGGAGCTGATAAAAGAGTGGAAACCCCCCCCCATTGAAATAGTGGAACTTGTTTGAAAGTGCCAAAAGAATGAATTGTCCGATAACAGGGCATCAAAAGGTGGGGGCTTCCTGTATTTTGCAGCCCTGCATGAAGATGCCAGAGGGGCCTTCTGGGAGCTTTTGTTAGCAAAGTATGTGATCTGTCACTGAACTGCTGCCTTTCTCCTAATGGTTACATCTGTTTGGTTCAACACTATCATTGTAGAATGTAACCCTCTGGAGGTCTACTTAATGCAGGAGAAGACTCTAATGCTCCCATATGGTGCCATGTACTCACCTCAGAATTGCAATCAATTATGCACATGTTGCTTTTAAGAAAAGTGGAAAGATTTGTATTTTTAGTTTGGGTATCTAATATTTTTGCGGTTGTAATAACTTAAATAGTTTAAAATTACTTTATGGTTTTATTGTTTAAAAATGTTTGATGATGTATGTTAGCTGGCTTGAGGGCTGTTTTCATACTGAAAAGTTTGAAAATCTCCAGGGTGGATGTGATGTTAATTTCTGTGCTCCTAAGTGTTCTGGGAGATGCTGCCACTTTCAATGAGCCAGAGGGTCATGAAAGCACTAGTTTTACCTGTGCTATCTGCTGCATTAGACCAGGGCTAGTCAAAGTGTCGCCCCATGGCCCCAGTTTAGCCCCATGCATCCTCAGTACTGTGTCTGCACTGCCTTTTTGGCTACTTCAGACCTGAGTAGATTTTCTTTTTCAGAACTGGAAGTGAATTGCCGCCCAACCCACGAACAGAAGAGATCACACACAGGACTTGGGTTGACTAGGGCAATTTATTAATATGCCTAATTAACATCAAGGGAAAATGAACTTGAACTTGCTTGAACTTGAACTTGAACTTCTGACCTGAGGAAGAAGGGGGGGTCAACTGCATTTACGGACTAGGGCAAGGGTCACATCCCGACCATCTTCCCTATCCCGGGGCGAGATACCGGGCTCCAAAGCCAACCGTTGACGGTGGATTAAGACTTTGGCCGGCCCTTTTCTGTGAGGTGAGCCCCGAATGCCCATCCCCCCGGCGCAGGACGAGTAGGGTGAGCCCAGGTCCCCCCTCAAGGATAGGCTTTATCCTACACCGAAGGGTGCCATAGGTACTCGCCGACCCCTAGATCCCCCCCATACCGGCCACGGATAAGGGCAAGCGTCCGCTTAGCCCTTATCCCCCCATTTCCCTCTCAGAATGGCATCCAACCCCTCTCGCAAATCTCGCAAGAAAATCTCATTGCCCTCAGGTGATAGGTGCACTCCATCGTGCCAATACAGCTGTGGCCTGTCAAAAACAATGTCGCCATGTGGAATGTAGCAACCCAAGCCCCGTTTCAGAGCATTGTGAATTTCCCGGTTAGCCCTCTTACGGGCGAGTTCCAAGAGTCGAGGGTCGCCCCCCACACTCTTCTCTGAACCATAGCAGACCAAACAATGCATGTGTGAGGCCAAGTGTCTTGAATATGCCGCATATCCTGAATGGCCTGCAGGATCAAGGCCTTTCCTTTCAACAGTCCAAGGTCGTTCCCACCGAGGTGGATCACCAGTATATCAGGTGGAGGCCCGCAGCACTCCCCGAACAACAAAGGTAACAGGCCGTGCTAACGCAGGCCTCTCTTGCCCAGCCATTGTATTGATACCCGGTCTCCCAATCCCAAGTTCAAGCCCATATGGCCCTTGCGAGCTTGCTTCTCTGCCCAGAAGATGAAACTGTGTCCACAGATCAGCACTCGCTTCCTTCCTGCAAAAGCAGGTCGATCTGAAAATGATAAACATTAGCATGGGTTAATTGGCCTGACATAACGCCGGTAAGCCATAGACTTCCATCTTCCAATCCTCCTGATATCATCAGCATGCATGCCCACCGATGCAGCGGTGGAAGCTGCACCTATGCGAAATGAGTGTGTACCGAAATTAGACCCTTGCAGGCCCAAGTGACGCAGAGCCTTCTTCGTAATGGCCCAGAACTGATACCTAGTAAGTGGAGTTGTGTCCTCATGGCAAAACAGCGGCCCTGCGTGCATTCCTCTTCCGGCGGTGTACGCTCTAAGCGCCCTGACTGGGCACAAGGCCACATCAGCACATTCCTGCAGTGTCACAACAGCGCCCCGTTTGGCCTGATCTGTCTTGGAACCCCTTATGATTAAACGTACATGTCGCTCACCCCACTTCAGGTCTCTGAATTCCAAGGCCCTGCCCGACCTATCCCCTTTGCTCTGTACCACGAGCTCGCTTACCCTTAATGCCCCAAAGAATGCAGTGAGAGCCGCTGCGTGAAATAAAAGAGCTTCATATGCTGAGGAACACAGGATTTTCCACGCGTCGCCCAATCCCTTCAATATGCCCGGAGAGAGTGGTTGCCTGTTGTCCCTGACCACTCCTTTCTGCCTGACCCACCCTTCTATGAATTTACGTACCCTAAAATCATTAGTGGGGTCAGGCAAGCCGCGTGCCTTGGACCAAAAAGCCAAGGCCGACATACGAGATCGAATGGATTGCGGGGAGAGGCCTGCTTGCTTGAGTTCCACGCAAAACTGCAAAATGTGGTTAACCGGAATTGGCCACATGTCCTGTAACCCCTTGGACTTACGAAAGGTGCTAAATTCCTCAGCCGCCTTGCTGTAACTCCTCCTGGTGCTGGGCGCAATTGACATACCTATCATCCGCGTTACCTCACCCCGCCAAGGTTCCACAGCTCGGAAGGCATCGGTTCTGGGAGGGGTGCCGCATCTGGTGCCAGCTCTCTGAAACGTTCCATCTGCATACGGGAGAGAGAGTCAGCCAAGGAATTATCCACACCCGCAACGTGTATTGCTGTAAAGACTATGTTGAAACGAAGACATTGAAGCGTGAAAGCCCGCACCAAACGCATGACACGCTGTGACCTGGAAGAGAGATTATTAATCACGCTGACCGTGGCCTGATTATCGCACCAAAAGTGTACTGCGGCATTTGCCAACTCGTGTGCCCAGATGTGTACTGCCACCAGTATTGGGAAAAACTCTAAGAATGTAAGGTCAGATGTGAGGCCTGTATCTGCCCAACTCTCAGGCCACTTCTGTGCACACCACTTACCTCTGAAAAAGACACCAAAACCCACGGAACCTGCTGCATCTGAAGATATCTGCAATGCGTTCCTGATCTTAATTTCATTCCGCCAAAAGGAGACCCCATTGAAATCGGCCAAGAACCTCTGCCATACCTCCAGGTCTAGCTTCATCTCTCTGGTGATCCTAATCCTATGGTGCGGCTTAGTTACACCTTTGATGGCATCGCAAAGCCGCCTGAGAAACGCCCTGCCGGGCGCTACCACCCTACATGCAAAGTTCAGATGTCCTAATATCTCCTGAAATTCCCTAAGAGTTGCTTTACGCCTGCCTAAGAAGGATGCTACCCTTGACCTGAGATCTTGAACTTTAGCTGGCGGTAATCTACAGGCCTGGTTAACTGTGTCCAGTTCGATACCCAAAAATGTAAGCCGGTGTGTGGGGCCCTCCGTTTTTTCATGTGCCAAAGGCACGCCCAACTCCTCCATCAGGGATGCGAATTCTGCCAAGAGGAATGAGCACTGCCCAGATCCCCACCGTCCTACCAAAAGGAAATCGTCCAAGTAATGCACGACGCCACGAAGGCCCGACTTCCTTTTAATGGCCCATTCCAAGAAGGTGCTGAATGTCTCAAAGGCGGAACACGACACTGAACATCCCATCGGGAGGGACCGGTCAAGGTAGAACCCACCTTCAAAGGCGAACCCTAAAAGTTCAAAGTCAGCTGGGTGAACGGGAAGCAGGCGGAATACTGACTTGATGTCTGCTTTGGCAAGGCCTGCTTCAACTCCGTGCCCCCGCACCACCCGCACTGCTGCATCGAATGAAGTGTACCTCACTGAACATAACTCTGTTGGGATGGTATCATTAACTGAATCACCCTTGGGGTAAGACAAATGGTGGATTAACCTAAATTCACCCGGGGTTTTCTTAGGGACTACTCCTAGCGGGGATATCCTAACCTTGGGAGTGGGAGGATGTTCAAATGGGCCTAACACCCTGCCCTCCATCACCTCTTTCCTAATCTTCTCCCTTACTATGTGCTCATTACCTCTAACTGAACTAAGGTTACTAGCCATGAAAAATCTACGAGGTCCCACACTTGGGATTCTAAAACCTAAAGTAAAACCTTCCCTCAGGTATTGCGCTGCAGCCTGGTTCGGATAAAAACGAAGCCAGGCCAGCAGGTTCTTGACTTTAATTGGGCTGGGCCCCTTTGGGAAATGGTGGCTTATTCCCTGTCCCCCGCTTGCCCCCGTCGTCCTTGAAGCCTGAACCTCCGCCTCTCCCCTTGTTGCAATTGCGTGCTGTGTGGGGGCCCCAACAGATCCCGCATAGATGTTTGTATTTGCAGGGTTGCCTTGCACAAAACCCCTGCGTCCCAAACTCCCAGCAAATTTGAACCAACTTTTGCTCCTGGGGGCCCTGAGCGTGAGGGGAACTCGCTGTCTTACTAGATTGCATCAAATGACCAGAGTGGGACCTCTCCCCAAATACGGGGCGAGTCGTGGTCAATGTTTTCATCCACAACTCGGGGACGATGGCATCCCATCTCAGGTTTGGCTGCTTCGCTGCCTTCATTCTGAACCTCTCATCGTAGTGCAGCCAACCTGCCCCTGCGAAATCTGTATGGGCCTGAAATATCGTGTTCAAATACCTCAGCATGGCCAGAGCCCTGGATGACTGGGCCTTAACGACCACCTCCGCGTAAATGAGATAGCCCACAAACCAATTATTCCAAGTTCTTTCCACCTTACGATTCTTGAACTTCTCCTTCTCACCTGCGTCTAAATCCTCCTTCTCTTTCTTATCAAGCTCTCGATACAAAAGGGTAAACAAGTCCACATAGTCCCCCCTCTGTATCTTCTCGATAGTGGCTGTAGCAAGATGCTCACTCAAAGCCCCCGATTGCCCACCTACCTCATACTCTGGGCCCACCCCTTTGGAAGATTCCTGGAGCGTAGAATCACCACCCTGGTTGAGTTCCTGAGGCCCCTTGGGACTGCTTGCCTCCCCGTGAACCTGCTGTGAATGTGATGTGTTTTCCCCCGGAGAACAATGTAAGGAGGACGCTAAAACCTCTGGGGAACCTGCTGGTGGAGCCCATACCATGTTGTTCGGCGGTGTGCTAACAATCACAGCCCTGCCACTAATGCAGTGTTATCCTCAATGCCCATACACTCACCCGTTGCCTCTGCCACTGCTCCCGAAGCTCCTGAGGGCCCAGCCTCTGAATCGCCGTGCTGTGATGAGGATGGTTGGTCTGGCCTCCTAGAAGGCGCTTCATTCCGCTTCTCGCCCGACCCTTTTTCAAGCGCATCTAATCGTGCCAAAATCAGATCAATATCTCTCACAGACACAGTCATTGTCTGCTCATCCCTTCCTCTACCTTGTCCAGCCGACTGCCGCCTTCTTTCCATGGAATCCAGTTTATCAAAAATAGCAGCTATCCTGGTTCCCCTCCCTTCTTCATCTGAAGATGAAGCTAGTGTAGGTGGGGCAGCCGGGGCCTCAGCCGTCTTGGGCCTCTTAGCTGGAGTGGCCTCCTTACTGTTGGCTCCCCCTCTTGCCGGTGCAGCCTTCTTGGGGGGCTGCTTGCCCTTAGATGCTGATGCTGCCTGCTTGGGGGGCTGCTTGCCCTTAGATGCTGATGCTGCCTGCTTGGGGGGCTGCTTGCCCTTAGATGTTGAAGCTGCCTGCTTGGATGCCATGGCCCCCACAGGTGGAATTAAATGTCCACGAATGGGCCCAGGAGCCAAAGCTGACAATGAAAGGAAAGGCGCACTCTCTCAGCCTAAAACTCCTCCCTCGCAAAAGGCCTGATGCTTATGGGGAGCAGATGGATCCCTGCTGAATCAAACTCCCAATTAATCTGCCACTCCGGCCTCCCGCCAGTACAACCCAGGCGGGGGGAGTTGGGGCAGGTAAGGGGGGGAAGAAGAAGAAGAAGGAAAAAAAAAATTACAGGCATGGAAGAACACACAGGAGGTGCAGAGGGCCCAATCCCCGCCAAATACAACTCCCCTGCCTGTCTCCTGCTCACTCCCTCGCCTCCGTGCCGCCCTTGCTGCTGCTAAAACCTCCCCCCACTGCTTTCCGGGCTTGGGACTGACACAGTCGCCCACGCTTCCTACCTGGGCGGCCGCCGCTGCGACCGCCTACTCCCCCAACGGAACTCCGATGTGCCGCCTGGCCCCTTTAAGGGCCTGCTGAAGGTCGCCGTCGAGCTGCGCGGGGGGAAACGGGGCAGCGGATCCCCGCTGCCACCCGAAGTCAGGCACGCCACCCCACCGTGGGGGGGGGCGCCGCCGAGCGTCGGAGAGGCCACGCAGCAGGGCCAAGGACGAAGCCTCGTCTGAGCCAAAACTTCCCCACCCTGCCTGCGAAGTCCTCGCTGCCTCAGGGGACCAAAAGATCCCCTTGCTGGGCTGCGCGACTGCGCCGCTCTCCCGATCGCCAGCCAGCTGGGAGGAGGAGGAGGAGAGGGGACAAGGCCTCTAAGGCTGCCACGTGGCCAGCCTGAACAAGCAAAACAAACGGCCCCCTCCTCTCCTCGCAGTGATCGAAAAGAGGCCGAGGGAGGGGCGAGGTGGCCATAAATAGCCCCCTCCAGCCCCGCCTCCCCCCGAGACCACTCTCCTCTCGTGGGAGGGCGGCAAAGAAACGTCCCCCCCGCCACCTGTGGTCACGTGGGGGCGGTGGGGGACGAATTCTGGTCACTTCCAGTTTTGAAGAAAGCTTCTCTTGGACCTGCCGCCCTCCAAAAACATTGCAGAATCCTCCTCCCATTTAGAGAGTATGAGTATTCTTTTTCGGTTTGAAAAAAGTAAAAATTCTTTGAGGGATATCAAGAGAAGAGGTATGATCCTCTTGAAAAGTTGTCCATCCCTGGCTTTCAGCATTAGAGATAAGGCCCATTGATACAACCAGCCTCATCAGCATTCACAAGGAGATGAACATTGCCTTTGATTCAGTGGGATGTGGTCCTTCACACAGCCTCAATGTGGGAATGCCATGGATACTCAGGCTGTGATTACCTAATTAATCTTCCTTGGGTTTCTGAGGATTTCTGAGCCTGAAACAGGAAGGATGATTATTGGATTGCCCATGGCTGAGAACTTGACCTGTACTTGACCAGATATGACATAGAGAGAACCTCTTCAATCCTGTAAGGTGGCAGTACTTGCAGTGAAGAAAGCCTTCTTCTCTGCATATATTGTGTCTTGCAAATTTGTGTCCAACTGAATTATTCAGGGTGGTGATTATCCATTTTTTAAAACTGATATTATGTGTTTTATTTTAATCTTTTATTGTTCACCACCTCATATATAAGAGGGTATAAGAGGATGGCCTTTTCAGTCTGCCTTTGCTTTTCCTTGGATCTCTTGATCCTGTTCTAATGGAGATACTTACTTGGTATGCAAAGAATAGGAACTTAGTTCTAAGCTTTTGTTTTTGTTTTTGTCTGACACACTATTTCTTTCCTTTTTCATTGTACTATAATAAACCCTTCTTTGAAATATTTTGTATGCTGGTTGCTTTAAAAAACTTTGAATCTAAATCCCGTACCTTTCTGACCTCTTTGCTGAGTAATCTTTTTGTCAGATGCTCAAAAATCAATGAGAGCAGTTATCCAGCTTGGTCCTCAGTAATACTTTGTAAGTCTTGGGAGCCCCCAAAATAGATGGCCAGAAGGGGTGGTGGCAGAATTGACTACCTAGCTGGGTTCTGCCCTAGAAATTGTTCACTGGATTTGGGAACTGGGAGCAGTGGTGAAGGCTGGCCATGGTCACTTAAGTTTCCCTCTTCCTTTCCTGGCCCTTGACAGAAAAGTGGAGTAAAAATTAATAAATAAAAAAAGCTCAATCCCTGCAAATTCCCCCGCCCTCCACAGACACACCACTGTATGCACACACATTCATTTTGCCCAAGCTTCTGAGCAAGGGAATATCGCAGTTACCCTTTAAGTGGGGAGCATGGGCAACATGTGCATGGGGTCAGGGACCATTTTTCCAGTTGACAACTAAAGGAGTGTGGCTTAAGGAGAACTGAGTGGATCTTAACAGAATGTTTTAATACACACACACACACATATCAGCTAGAAATATGGAAACATGAGTAAATATGTCCATTTTAATATAAACATATATATATTTATTTTATTATAATAGGAATTCAACATTTAGAAGTGCTAGAAACCAGTGGTGAATATGTAAAGGGAATATTGTACACTTTTAGTATTAGATGGCAGTTAACTGTGCATGCTGGTAGTTCGTAATTTGATGTAGCTGTGAATGTCCACTAACTATTGCACCTCATACCAAAATTGCATAACTCGAGAAATATACAAGAAACCCTATATACATAGTGTACATAATGCGAGACCTACTGAGGTTCAGGAAGTTTGGGTCTAGGTCCTGCCCCGATAGGAAAGACTTAGGGATCTTATATTTATTGACTTCACTTTCAAGATGGAAAAAAAGGGGAAGATGTATGCTAAAGATGTAAATCACTTTTTAGAATCATAGAATCATAGAAATGTAGAGTTGGAAGAGACCACAGGGGCCATCCAGTCTAACTCCCTGCCATGCAGGAACACCCTCAAAGCACTCCCGACAGATGGCCATCCAGCCTCTGCTTAAAAACCTCCAAGGAAGGAGACTCCACTACATTCCAAGGCAGCAGATTCCACTGCCGGACAGCCCTGACTGTCAGGAAGTTCTTCCTGAGGTTCAGGTGGAATCTCCTTTCCTGCAGCTTGAATCCATTGCTCCTTGTCCTGGTCTCTGGAGCAGCAGAAAACAAGCCCTCTCCTTCCTCTATGTGGCATCCCTTCAAATATTTAAACATGGCTATCATGTTCCCTCTTAACCTTCTCTTCTGTAGTCTAAACATACCCAGCTCTCTAAGTCTATCCTCATAGGGCATGGCTTCCAGGCCTCTCACCATTTTGGTCGCCCTCCTCTGGACTTGCTCCAGCTTGTCAATATCCTTCTTGAATTGGGGTGCCCAGAACTGGACACAGTATTCAAGATGGGGTCTAACCAAAGCAGAGTAGAGTGGTACCAATACCTCTCTCGATCTAGACACCATATTCCTATTGATGCAGCCAAGAATTGCATTGGCTTTCTTGGCCACCGCATCACACTGCTGACTCATGTTCAGCTTATGATCTATGAAGACTCCTAGATCCCTTTCACACGTACTGCTATCCAGCCACGTGTCCCCCATCCTATATTTCTGTATTCCATTCTTTCTACCTAAGTGTAGGACCTTACACTTCTCTCTGTTGAATTTCATTTTGTTTGCCTTGGCCCAGCTCTCCAATCTATCCAGGTCATTTTGAATTTTGATCCTGTCCTCGGGCGTATTAGCAACCCCTCCCAATTTGGTATCATCTGCAGATTTGATGAGCATGCCCTCTATTCCTTCATCCAAGTCATTGATAAAAATATTGAACAGCACTGGGCCCAGGACAGAACCCTGTGGCACCCCACTAGTCACTTCTCTCCAGGATGAAAAGCAGCCATTCGTGATCTCCCTTTGGGTTCGGTCGGTCAACCAATTACAAATCCAACTAACAGTAGCCCTGTCCAGCCCACATTTTACTAGCTTCATTGCAAGAATTTTTGCCAATAAGCTAGCCATGCTAGACATTTCTAGTTGTAGCATTCATTGTATCATTCTCAATCCCAGTTCCTTGGTGCTGCTCCAACTAGTATTTGTAGCTTTCTCTCTGTCATTTCATCTGTTTCACTCAGTTATTCTAATATTGCAAGGTGGGGACAACTGTGGAAGGCTAGGAGACTCCATTCCTGCAAAAGATAAAATAAAATATTTTTTTTAAATGATCCACAAAATTCTATAGGGGATATAGGAACGTTTTTATCATGTTTTAGGGCCTTTGGGGTCCAGGAGAGGCCTTTTTTAAACAATAGGAAATAAGCACAAGCCATTTCTTGTTCATTTCCTGTTTCAGAAAAGGCCTATCCCAGTCCTGAATTGGCCCAAGCAGACTGCAAAATGTGGTGGAAATCTGTCCCAAACCCCTAGTTGGCATTTGGAGCATTTCAGGCCAAACTTTGTGTTTTTTTGTAAAACTGCAAAAATGATTGCAGCATGGGGGGAAGAGAGTCTCCAAACATGGTGGAAATGCCCTCCAGAAGCCCAGAGGGTATTTGCAGGCATTCTGGAGCATTTTTTTTTAATCCTTGGAAGACCTTGAAACCACAAAAATGACCTGGGGCACCTGTGGACTGTGGCAGTTGACCACCCCTGCTCTAATGATTGGGCTATTGCATAACTTCTTATTTTTCCACCAGGCTCCAAGATTGCATTGTGACATTGTAATTCTTTAATGGTAATGTGATTTGCTTCCCAATTTTCATTTCAATTGCATCTGTTCCTCCCACTGGGCATGATTAGTGTCAACATGTAACCAAATGCGATGAAACATTTTACTAGCTCTGATGCCAGCTCCGGTGTTCCCTTCAGGAAGGGAATTTGGGCAGAAAACCAAGGTTCATGGATTATAAGAGAATGTAGTATGTAAGATTGTACTGCATCTTAACAGCTTACAAGATATATATATTAATCTACAGTATCTGGACTTTATGGAGTGAATTGTAGCATCCTGTTTTGGATCCTTGAACGTTGTCACTGAGTTGTATAATATATCTGTACCATACATACTCATTTTTCACTTGCAGTAATCCTATGCTCATTTCACTGGAAGAAGACTGAACGGCATCTACTTCTGTGTAGACAGGGAGTGTGTATTGTACTGTTATTGTGCTCTTAAACTTTCCTAGATTTTGCCACAATGGAGAAAGGCAAAAAAAAAAAAATTGGTCAAGTACCTCTTTTTCTCTTGTCTGTATCTTTCTATACATGTTAACAGAGCCAGTTGAATGTTAATTATCCATTTCTGAATGTGATACTGGGTACACTGTAATCTTGTTGTAAAGTTAATGGCATAATAGTACATTAGAAAAAAATGGTGATTAGATTATGGGGCTTTATTTAGTCTGCTAGTAGCCTTGAATCCCATTTTGGGGGGAAGGCGAGACATAAATTCAATAAATAATAAATAAATAAAATAGATCCTTCTGTAATTCTTATCCAGTTTTGCTTTAGACATTCATATAAAAGGTAATATCATTCTATTTTAATTTTTTATTGGTTAACAAAGCATGTTTTTGTTAAAAATCATGTTGAAGCTACATTATGAAATGGTATTAAAATTTGGCTTAAACTGTCTAATTCAGTGTAGCTGTTATAGAGCAGTTCTTCTCAGAGGCTAGCATGCTGTTTGTGCATAGCATCCTCCTCAGTGGTGGAGGTTTGGCGGCTGATCTGGAAGTGTAAGTACAGTGGGCCTTCCATATGTGTGGGGGGTTCTGTTCCAGAAAAGCCAGTGAATAGCCAAATTGTTGAATGCTTGTGTCCCATTATATTCAGTGGCAGAAACATGTGCACGGATGCTTCAGAGTATCTGCATGCACACTGCCACCATTTTAAGTATAGGGACATGATGCTTCACGCGAGTTGGAAATTTTACATTCAGAGGTTGCGAGTGAGGAGGGCCCACTATACTTTTCAGAATCCTATAATTACATTATTTATTTATTTTAAAATAATCTTTATTAGTTTAATCTGTACAAAAAGGAAAAAAAGAAAGCCCTGGTGGCACAGTGGCTAAATGCCAGTACTGCAAGCCACAAGGTTGTAAGTTCGATCTTGCCCGGCTCCAAGGTTGACTCAGCCTTCCATCCTTTCGCAGGTCGGTAAAATGAGTACCCAGCTTGTTGGGGGCATGTATAGAAAAATGTTTCGAAATACATGCTATTTGTAAGTTGTTCGCCACCTCGATCCATATGGAGAGGCGGGATACAAATAAATAAATAAATAAATAAAAAAGATTGTCAAAAACAGCAATAGCAATAACAACATATATCTAAGTAATATAAAAAGTGGTAAAAGATAAGAGATATGCAAAGTAAGAGGAACAGAATGTCATGACCTTAGAATACCCACCCAATCTTATTAATATATACATATAATATATATTAAGACATATTAACATTATATAAGAGAAAGAAAGAAAGAGAAAAGGAAAAGACATAAGAAAATACTAACAAGTAACATTTAAGTTCTTTTCAGACTTTTTCATCAGTTGGTTTTAAATCCAATTCTATTTCCATACCTCTTCCTAATAGAAATATAGATATAAATATAAATATAGATTTAAATATTCTAGACATAATGACTATAACTATTTTTTTAAAAATCTATTTGTCTTATATTCTGCCTTTCTGTCAGGACTAGGACTCAGACCAACTTACAACAAAATTAGAGCAGGCACAAATAGAAATAGATAACAGCAAGAACAGGTTTTTAAAAAGTAGAAAAGGCTATAATGCAAAATACACTGAAGCAAATTTAGTATTAAAACAATATAAAATTGAAAATAATTTTAAAATATATTTAAAAACACACTCCTAGCATCAGTCTGTTAAAAGCCCCTTTTCCAATAGCCAGTCAATTATCAAAAGCCCTTCTGAACAGAGGACAAGGAGCAAGCCAGCCTAGCCTCCCTTGGAGGGGAGTTCTGAAACCTGAGAGCAACCATTGAAGAGGTTTTCCTTTGTAATATATCATGATATGGTGGGACATTGCAACGAAATAAATTACTAGCCATAGATTTGGCGGGGGGGCAATCATAGATGGTGGCAGGATGCATAACCCCAATGATTACATTGTCTTTGGAAACATATTAATCATCAATGTACAAGAATAGGTATGGAGAGGTGCAGGTAACAAATTAATTAATTTATTTTTATTTTTATTAATTATTATTTTCTGAAGGTAAACAGTTTGGGATTTGCAAGAACGAACTACATTTTTCAGTAATATTTCAATGTCCTTCATTTTTAAGATATGGCAGTTTACCTTCATTTCGATCAGTGGGAATTAATTTAATTAATTAAGTTATCTGTACACTGCAGTGCGACTGACTGTAGTCTGCTTGATATCGCTTGCTCATTTTAAAGTGTCCAGATTCCATTTTGAGTATGCAAAGCTGGTTAGTCCAATTTCGTGTTGGTTGTTTTGCTATATTGTTATGTCTCTCACCTAGGCAACAACTGGAGTGAACTTGTCAGACACCCTTGAAGAGCCGTCAGGCAGAAATTTCCTAACTATAAGAATCAGTCTTCATTAACGTAAAGAATGGAAATGAGTATGTTTCCCTGAGTGTCTTTTCCCCAAACAAATCTGCTTGTCATCTCAAAGATTTTGTAAAGTATTAACTGGTTTTTGTCCCACCCTTGGCTTGGGTAAACACCCTTTCTTCTGTGCTGAAAGATCATTCAAAAAAGCTGGTTCTTTACATCTTTACTCTTTTTGACGCTTATTGATATCTAACGGCCAGTATGTCCAGGGTTTATCTTTCTGGAGTCATTTTGGAGATACTAAAATGGCTTAACTAAGCTGTTTTAGAAAAAGGAAAAAAAATGATCTGCGTGCTTACCTGCCTTCCTTCCTGTTCAAGCAAGGAAGCAAAAATTTAATGACCTCCTGGATTAAAACACATTATACAGTTGGTGCTCCACATTCACTAAGGTTAGGGGTGCAAGACTCTCAAAAAGTGGAAAAATTGCAAATATCAAAATGTTTGTGTGTCTGTGGGAAGGGGCCACAGCATGGAGGAGAGGAGGCAAGGGGTTGAGGAAGCACACAAATAATAAAATCTGTGAAAGGCAAACTCGCAAATGTGAGAGACTGACTGTCCTTATCTCAGCATGTACACTTTGTCCTGGTTTATATGCTGATAAAAGGATTTCCCTTTTCCCACCACTGCACATCTGGCACATCTGCAGGGGGCATGTGAGAGGGCCTTCTTGGTGACCACTCCCAGGCTGTAGCACTCCTTCCCACAGGAGACCAGGCCTGTCCTCTCTTTGTTCTCCTTTTGTTGGCAGGCAAGGAGCTTTTTATTTGGACAGGCTTTGGGCTATTAGCTGGTAGCTATGCAAGGCTCTTTTGTTGGAAGAGAGTGTTCCACTTTTTTTATTCTCTGTTGTGTTTTAACTGCTTTTAATCTGTTTTAGTGATATTTTTAATAGGATAGTTTAAATTTTCTTAAATGTTTTAGTGATTATTGCTTTTTAATTGTATTTTGTTTTAATCAGTATTCTGAGCTGCCTTGACTCCCATATTAGAAGAAAGGCAAAATATTAAATGAATGAATGAGGTTTTGATTTTTGTGTAACAGATCAACCAACTCCTGCCTAAATGGCTGGAAGACTTATTTATAATGGTGCAAAAGACTGCTGTGTTCAGGGTAGGGGAAAGAGAACTGGCTAAAAATACAAGGTTAGTAAAATGATTCAGCTTGGCTGTGGGTTCCCCACATGGGCTCTATAATGTTTTATTTAAAAATCTGCAGGGCTAATTATGTGCAATTGTTAACGGTTCCCAGATCACTTAGCTATCTGTGGGCAAATGAAGCATCTGATAGCTTTTCCTACAGTGAGTCAAATGAGAGCCACTCCTTTTTGTGTACTGGGAAAGCATTTCCAGAAAGCCATTTTGAAAATATTTAGAAACATTTATTATTTAAAATAGGGGTGAGGAAGCCTTAGCCTTCTGATATTTTTGGCATGGGACTTTGATACTTGAAGAAGTGTCCCTTTCCATACATCTGCCTGAGGACTGAGTTGTGCTGAAGGGGCCCTCCTTTGTGTTCCACCAGTGGGGAAAATATGAAGTGTTAAGATGTGGGAAAATATCCTCTCCATTGTGGCACCCCTGTTGTGGAACACCCTGTCTTTGGGGTCTTAACTGATGCTGATGTTGACTTCATTTCTGCACCCAGTTAAAACATGGCCTTTTAGTTAAGTCTTTGGGGTCTAATGAGCTTATTCAGTTTGTATATGCTTTAACTTGTTTTTAATTATTGGGTAGTTTAATAAGTTTTTATACTGTAAATTACCTTTTACTGCTTTAAAATTTAAGTTGTTTAAATTGATTTTATTGTGTGCCACCCTGAGATCTTTGAATATAGGGCAGGAAGTACTAATAGTAACAACAACAACAACAACACAAAATACTGCCAGCTGTCTCTTACATGGATTGTGCTAGCTGAGGCTTCCAGGAGTTAACAGTCCAAAACATCTGATAGATAAACATTTCCCTTTTCCTAATTTAAATCCTGTAAAGAGCTCAATTATAGAGCAGTCATTGCAAGAAGATCTAACATGCCACATAAATTAATTCTGGTGGGTCTGGTTCTTCTACTTATTTTCTCTAACCAGGAAGAGGATGTTCTTGGCAAACTCTACCACGTGAAGGGTTTGTTGTCCTACCACATGTACAATTTTATGGAGCAAAGAAGATCAGCAAGATGAGGTCTTAAGTGTTCAGACTGGGTATAAGGGTCTACTTGGATTGTCTTTTTTTAATGTATTGCCCTTGTTGGGGTTGTGCTTGCACTTTACTAACTAAAGCTGGGTGTAGAACACATTATTAATTTTCTATAATTTCTGGATTACGTCTTCATTAGACTAAGAGGTTGGCAGGAAACTGAAAACCTAGTTGATTGGGTTTTGTTTTTATTGTATGCCATCGAATCAGATTTGGTGGTGGCTGTATGAATGAGAGACTGCTGAGAAATCCATTTATTAAGAGCTTGATTTAAAATATAAATGTGTAAGGGAAGTTTAGCAATAAAAGCATTATAACTACATAAAGTTCAACAGTATGCTGTGGAGTATGTAAAGCATATTTGGAACAAGTTGATTTTGGGCTGTTTGTTCTAAAAGAAAAGAAATCTCTAAAACTATTTCTGCAATAAAGGAAAAGGCTTCAGCACGTACCTTTGAACTGCCAGTTAGGCCATTTCCGCACCAGACTGTAATAGTGCTATTATTCCACTTTCAACATTCTATGGAATCCTGGGGTTTGCAGTTTAAGGAGGGGCTGACCCCTCCCTAAATTGCAAACCCCAGGATTCCATAGAATGTTGAAAGTGAAATAATAGCACTATTACAGTCTAGTGCGGAAATGGCCTTAGTCTTGCAGGCCTGATCGTGTTTAAGGACAGTCTCAGAGAAGACTAGTTGGTGATAAAAATGGTCATGTGAAAGATGATGATCATGTTAAAAACTATCATGTTAATTATGATCTTTTTCTGTCTGTTGCAAGTCTGCAGTAATTTTTAAATACCTCAAGTAACAGAAATAACTTATCTTCTTTAATACTGGCAAGTTTTTAAAAGTAGTCTTTATTTTGACTTCTCTTAGCTCATTCAGCCATGTAAGCATTAAGGATGGCTTCTGCAAAAGCCCAACTACAATATAAAGTTGTACTACTATTTATTATTAAAAAACGTATTTGTTTTTGAGGCGTGAGCAAGAAATATCCCAATAAGCTGTGCCTAGGAGTATAGCCTCTTAGAAACAGGTACTTTCAAATCTTAAGTGTGTCCATTTTCATCACACTGAGAACTGTGTTATTATGGCTTACAACAACAGAACAACTGTGTTAAATGGTTCTACTGCGCAACTATTGAGAATATACTTTTTCCTTTGTATCTACCAACTGAATAACAATGCACTTAGAAAAGGTCAAGATATGTGAGCTTGCTTGTTCTATTTTTATGCATTTTTGTAGGACAGAGATCAAATTGCTGCAAAGTGTTACTGTGAGTGGGAATCTACTATTTGGATTTTGTGGGAATTATGGCTTCAACTTCCAAGGCCTTCCATAGTCCATAAAGTCTTTGCACTGTCTTTTTTGTTTTCAGCTCATCTTTTATTTATCATCCACCTACAAGCCACTTGCTCTTGATCACATAATTTTCAGGCTTTTTGACACTTCAATGTGATGCATATACACAGTTCTCAATAGTGGATGATTTTTAATCTTCTCAGTGACAATAAATCTGCCACATTCCCAAGCAGTGACATATACTTCTTGATATTTTTGATCCTGTTTTACCCATTTCAGTGATCGCTTGATTTAAGAGGGTAAATATAACATCCATTGTTGTTGGTAATATTGAGACATCGAACTACTGTTCTAGTGCACTTGGCCATTTCCTTTTAGCTAATCTTCTCAGTTTGCTTATTGGAAGCATTTAAAATGTTGACAACATGACTTTTTCCCTCCTCTGTCCCCTGTGAATAAATATGGAAACTCCACTAAATTCTTAGGATACATTTTAGTTGATGGGTTATAAAACAGTGCTAGTCAAGAAGCTCCAGTGACTGCCACCAACTGGTTTCCATATTTTTTTCTGGGAATAGCAAATATATTTCTAGATGCCAATTATGTAGCCAGACAGGTAGTATTCATGTACAATAGAGGTATCATATGGTTCAGAGAAAGCCGAAGGTTTGCAGAAGTATAAGAAATCTTTATAAAATGAGATTTACAAAAATGTACCAATGAAGACTGAGGCCCTTTCCACACGCGGGCGGGGAAACGGGGAAAGCCACGCCAAAACGGGGCTTACCTTGTTCCGTCGCCACGCGGAGCAGCACATTTCGCTGTTCCACACGCCGCAGCGTCCCGCGGCATCCTTGGTGCCCAGCAGCGCCCAAAATGGCAGATTTTGACTGACGGAGACTCTCCACCAATCGGAGAAGCCCGCCAGCCGGAAATCCCGCCCCCTGCCTGATCTGCAGGGACGCCCTTTCGTGCGTCCGTAAATCCACACGGGCGCTGCGACGGGGTTGGACGGGGCTGGACGCCCCGTACCTTTGAAAAACCACATAAAATGTGGTTTTTCAAAAGCACGCGGTGCCACCACTTGCGGGCGCCAAACCACGGATTGCGGTGTGGAATTACTCAAGAGTAATCCACCCCAATTCGCATAATGGTGTAGACGACCTCTGTGGAGGTCGATCTACACCGCTTTTTTAAGTCCGTGTGGAAAGGACCTGAGTCTACTTTGCGGTCATAGAATGCCTATAGTTAATAGAACAGAAAACTTGGGGAGAGGGGATGGAATAGAATATCTTGAGAGAGAGCAAGGCTGGCTACTTGAATACAAATGTTCCACATTGCATATCTTAGGTATGGAACCCAGGATGTTAAAATATATATTTAAAAAGCAAGGGTATGTGAATAGGAGTAGGCTGTAATAACAGTGACTCTCATTAAAGTAAACAGAACACTGTGCCTAATACTGTGGGGAAGAGGAAAAGCACTTTTGTCAAGATACTCCCCCCCCCTGCTGCCTCCAGAAGCCCTAGCAACCTACAGGCTAAACTTTTGCTTTAGCTTTTTTTAATGCTAGATAATTTTATCAGAATTTAAATAAACTTGAACATACGCTTACAACGAATGATTTTACTGGACAGTCCAATTACGATAATATCACCTTCATTTTGTGGAGACTGAGGAAATTCAAGGAGTCAATATCTGACCTTCTAAACATTCTGATGAAAGATTGCTCTTAGGTGGAAACTGACAGCTATCAATTATAAAATACTGAATTAAAGATATTCCGTGAGCAGTGCTTGCACTTACTTCAATTGTAATTTATTTATACAATTATAAGAGGAATATTCTCTTCTGAATCTACATCTTTATTTTTTGCATAAGGTAAAATATGGTTCTTTGGATGTCTAGTATTCCTGTCTCAGTATTTGATGTTTATCAATCTCTTTTAAAACAAATTACAGTGTGTCCTCTTCTGGTGCAGCCTCTGCACATACAAATGTGAGGTTGCACAAATCTCTCTCATTATATTGATAGGCATAACAGGTACGTGCTTGCCCACATTGCTTCCATAGGACGTGTTTTTTTGTTTTACACATGGGTTTTTTAAAAAAAATCAATCACAATCTCTTACAGAACCCCAGCAACCTTTTGTAGAACCCTGGTTGAGAAACCCTCGTGGCTGACTGAGAGAATCATGCTCCCTCAAGGGCAACTGTGACTGATACAAAATGTGAGGAATGTTTAAACACTCAACATCATACAAATCAGTGGAAACTGAATGATCATTAACAGTGGTTAACAATTCTCTTAAGCTTTATTTGATCTTATTGCTAGTTTATATTGTAAATATAATAGTTGGAATAGACGTGCATAGAATAGACAGTGAAATCAGTGAGACAAATTAGTCAAGAGCATGATCATTATGTTATAACATTGTATTCCACTTTTAACAATCATGTCAACATACAATGGGATCCTGGGATTAGTGATTAGGGGAGGAGCATTTAGAATTCTCAGCCAGAGAGCTCTTGGGCCTCAGTGAACTACACATCTCAGAATCAACATCATTTTACTGTGGAATTTACAGTGGAATACAATGCTCTTAACCATATAGTGCAAGGTTCTAATATGAAGCCCCATAAATTTAAACATGGCTAAGAGTGGCTCCAACCCAATATCTCTTAGACAGAATTGTGAAATTTAAGCTGATGTATTCTTTGCATATCCTCAGACCTAAATGCACTTTGATCTTATGAAATGCATAGTATTTGCAATATTCACACAAACACACACACACACACACATATATACATACACATATACATATATACTTACTATGTATGATGTTTCTGTTGTAAGCATGAACAAAACCTTTACGAAAAAGAACCAATTTGTTCCTCAGTTACATTAAATTTAAATAATAGTCTTTTTTATTGTGATCACTAATATTTCACTCCTGGAATACTTATGGTTGCAACATAGTGAGGTTTTTAACTTTACTGAATCTGTTCTGGAGTAATTGGGAGCTTTATATGTTAGTAAATGATCCAAACATCTCTGAAATTAGAGGAAAGATTTTCACTGATTATGGGAGTAATTCCAGGTTTGATAGGAATGTACTGCAGTCTGGAAAGCTTTTGTAAAGTATAATGCTAACGTCAGAACTGTGAAAAAGGTTTTAACACGCTGTTTTGTGACATGTACTAAATAGATGTTTAGAACAAGTTTGTACTAACTATCAATTTGGCACAATAGCCCATCGTATACAAAGCTGCTACTCAGTCTCAGAATTCCCTTCTCTTTCCTTAGCTTTGTGGCATAAATTTAGTAAGGATTGGCAGAGAATCAGTATATGAAGCAAAGAGATAATTTTACTGAAATATAAGATCGCTATTCAGATTTTACAGTGGATCTAGTTTGTATTTGTTAAGAATGTACCCACACTCCATCTACATGGCAAAGGCTACATCTGTGAGCTTTTCCCCTGGCTATGAATAGAAGAAATTTTTTTAAAAATAGAATTTCTTAATTGAGAAACATAGAATGACATTTTGCTCTAGCAAAACCAGATTTTCAAAGTATGCTGGTTCTATAGACTTATCATCATTTATTTCCACTCTGCTATAATAAACAAGGATGTTCCAAATAGAATTTACCTTACTATTTAATGTTTAAGAATTACAAAGCAATCTTTTTAGAAAGCAGCAAGTGAACATTTTGTAAAACCTTGGTTGTTTGTCTCTTGCGGAGCCATTAAACCATACACCTCCTGAACAATTTGCTCAGGGAAAAAATGTTTTCTGGCCTCAGTTGATCTGCAGTTCTGTTTAGAATTGCATAATCTGTGGGTTGCCGTAAAGTTGTTACAAATTGGAGGGCTGATATAATGTGAAATGAGGCACTTTGCCTGAATGTTGCTTTTGTTCCCTCTTTAACAAATTAGCATGTTGACATTTGTCACTGATGGATTTTATTATTTGCTGAAAGGGTTTTAAGGGAGTTTGACAGCATGAATGGTTTGTCCTACAGACTTTGAGAATCGATAAAGGCATCTTTGTTCTTTGTGCAAAACACACAACAGATATCTTATTGACTGACACACATAAAAAGGAAGGCTTGTTTAGCTGTCGCACAAAATAAGCTAAGAAAATAATTTTGAAGCCATTGCTTATTCTGTGTCCTCTTTCCCTATGTGTCTTTCTTTTTGTTAACATGTATCCCATTAATCAAAATAACAAGAATTGGTAGATGCTCATTTAGTAAATGGAAGGCATTCTGTTCCATACCCCAAATGGTTTGCACATGAATTCTTGAATCTGCTGTAAAATCAAATATGAGTAATATTTAATAGTAGTATTGGTTTATCTTTAAAAATATTTTAAGTAAGAAGAGCTAAGATGGGTGTTATACAATATTATGAATGTATTTGAATGTATATTGTATAGCAGACTCACTATATCCTGGCATTTCAAACTTGATTTAGACAGCACTGGATTCAAGCTGCTTTGTTACTTTTTTCATGCAGAAGAAAAAGACAAGACAGTTGACAGTCCTTGATTTCTTCACTGTATGAAACTATACAGAAAAGTCATCAAAACTATTCAAATATTATGTGCAAATCAGACTGTTTGAGAATTCCATACCTACTGAAATATTTGTTGGCATAGAAAAGACGTTTAACTGGATGTAAGTAAGGAAAAAATCTCTCTCATCTTTGTAAGAAGAAATTACTGCCTGGTTCTCATGACATACTGAAGTAAATAAGATTAGGCACTCGTAATGGTTTTCTTAATGGTTCCTCCCACCTCCGTGTTTCTGGTGGAGTAAACTTTTGCCAAGTACTTGGATATTTTTGGATTTCTCTAATATACGAGGCACTTTCTTTCCTCTTGGTTTGATTAAGGCACTGAATACTGAGCAGTAAAACATTTTTCCAAGTCTTAAACATGTCACATGTGTTAGAACAAAAAAGTACTGTTGAAAAATATGTTGTATAAATTGACTTCTCCCAGATCTTAATTCCTTTACTGTGGATGACATATTCTTCTTTGGATGAAGTAACTTTTCAGGGTAAAGGCCCAGAAGAATTTTCCTTTGCTTTCCCTTGAAGGACAAGAAAAACAGAACTATGTAGGCTGTTAGACCTTCTTCTGGTGTGAAGAAATAGCAGAGGATTCTCTTCCTTTCCAACTCTGATGGCTTTTAAGCTTCTTTTTTCCCTTAAATGTCCAGTTTCTTGGTTTTAAAAATGTCTTCTGCACTATAAATTAATATCACTTTTCCTTGTAGTCCTGTTTGTGGCAGTCAGTGCCTGAGAGAATGCCTAAAGCTACTGAGTGAGCTAAGCATATTTGAACCAAAGAGACTTTCACCTTCCAGCTTATGTTCCTGACTGTTACGCTACCTCAGCTTTCATGAGTGAGGCAGACATATGCTTAAGATTTCAAGAATATCTCAAGAGAAATATATGAGTTGCAAGTAGCCAGCTGTAAAAGCTGTTCCCCGGTTACAAATCTGAGGGATGGGGATGACCTATAGGAAACTGAAAACTGCAACATGGGAAGTAGCTCACAATGTTAAATATGGGCTATTCCTGTTGGTCTTCTTTTCCCCTTGGGAAGGGCTTCTGACTATAATTTAAGAGGTTAACTCACAAACACAGAAAGCAGTCCAAGTCTTCCTGTAACAGCTATGATGGAAAGCTGGAAATCACAGATCTATCTGGAAGCAAATAACAGTCAACAGTTACAGATGTGACAAATGTTGGACCAAAACAGGAGGCCCTGTTAGAGACTATGTATCTTGTTTATCAGTAGTGAAGTGACTCATTTGAGCTGAACCTATTGCAATAAATAGCTGTAACTTAGTGAAGGGACAGCAAGCCCCACATATAGTCTCTGGCACCTCCAGTAAAGCTGGGAAAGACTCAAAACCCAAAGAGGCTACCAGACTTAACTGGCTGGCTGATGACCTTACTTGGTATGAGGCATCTTCCAAATTCTTTTGTGGCACAGCAGCAGTGCTTTATGGGTTGAACCCAATGAGTAATGTAACTCATGATGTGAACCAAAGAGTTACAGTTTCCATGCATTTTGGTGTTAAGCTGATTAGCTGCTGTTGCCAAAGTGAAAGATGCAGGGACAGAAGGATGTGGAGTGGTTGTGTTGAGAGCCAGCTTGGTGTAGTGGTTTGAGAGTTAGACCATGACTATGGAGACCAAGAGTTGAATCTCCACTTCACTGTGGAAACCCACTGGGTAGCCTTGGGCAAGTCACACTCTCTCATCCTCAAAGAAAGGCAAAGGCAAACCTTCTCTGAATAAATCTTGCCAAGAAAAGCTTATGATAGGGTCACCTTAGGGTCATGCTAGGTCAGAAACAACTTGAAAGCACACGAGAGTGGCTACTTTTCAGCTGAATATGTTTAGATTGTCTTGATACTCTCTTCAGACGTTTTCTTGGCTGTATGAGACCTGATTATACAGAACTGGTACAGGGAATTGGGCTCTGCTGATGCAGTTGGGTCATTTTAAATATTGTCTCTGTAGAGAATATGTAGCTCTGAGGATGTCTAAAGAGTCCTCACTCCTGTCTCTTCCCATCTCTGTTGGTCTGAAACTGGTAGAATAAACAACCACTACACTACTCAACTGCAGATCCAGCCATCACAGAGTGTCATTTACCCAGGTCTCAACTTTCTAACCTGGTGGAAAAACCAGGACAGGCTGAGAAGATCAAATCTGGTGAACAGCTAGGTGGTACCGAGACTGACAAGTGATAAGAGAGGAATTGTTATCTGAGTTTCCAAGAAAAGGGGTAGTAATTTGCAGAGTCCATAGATACTTCTGAAGTAACAAAAGTAGGTTGTCTCTTGCTAACTGGAATAGAAGGCTTAGAGCTAAAATTTCAAGGGCGTTTGTAGGCTTTTCCTACGTGACTTCCTTTAACTTTGAAATGAGTCATATGCCTGAAATCAGGGTGTTGTAGATGTACTTTTTATATAGTACACCAAATTACTCTCCCTTTGTGTGGGGAAAAAAAAACTCTGTTGCTATCTGAATGAAAGCATCAAAAGCAGGGACAGTAGCTTGATTGAGCAAGAGTTGTCCTTTGTGTTCTCTGTAGTTACTTGTGTTCTATACTGTTCTCATAAAAAAAATAAATCCTGTTATTTCAGTGCTTATAGGTAGAGCTTCCAATCCATATAATTAGTTGTGAATACAGAAAAAATGCTTTGTGGTGTTAATTTACATAAAATATATTGACAATGCCCTGTGGTCTGGCACCAAAAAGCTAGAAATCACGAGACATCTTTAAACTTTGCCTTTAGACTCTGGCTTGTTGGAGGAGTGACTAACCAGGACTCCCAGTCTGGGTGTAATGTTTAGGCGGTGGCAGCAGCTGCTGCTGCTGGTGCTGCTTCCTCCTCTTCCTCCTCCTCCTCCTCCTCCTCTTGGACTCATGATGAATTCCTGGTAGCTGGCAGTTCTACTATTAATGAGGGGAGTCAAGTGGATACCATGTACCAACAGCTTCGCTCTTTGAGCAATAACTCAGGATTCTCCAGAATTCTTACAGTTTTGTGCAAATGTAGCCCATAACTATTGTTAACCAAAGAGGAAGATTAAACCCTCCCTGGTGTTCATGCATCTGAGATGTTTATGTTGAGTAAGTGGTACATGATGGGAATAAACTGATATGCTTTTCTCTGTGCCTCATTTTCAAACTGGCACCTGTTATTCTCTTCAGTCTTGAAGCAAAGCTGGACTTGCTGACAGAGAACTAACTTTCATGCCGGTTAAACCATGGTTTGAATTTCATTTTCCCCCTACATATTTGGTAAAGAAATCTAAGAAGGTGAATTATGATATCTTGAATAAGTAGCAAAGATCTCAGCCCTGATAGAAGAAATTTTACACATGCATTTTCATCAGAAACAGGGGAGGACACATTCCATATGTTTTCTGAATTGGTTTGTGTTCATGGATGAAATACACATAGGTGCTCAGGAAACACATAGACCTTTTATGGTTATTAACTACAACAAACTGAGAACTGGCCTCACTGTTATAATACAGTCTATGGTGAGGTTACATATAGGTGCTCTTTCAAACAACTTATACAAACAGATTTAAGATTTGGCCACTGAAATGCCCCTTTTGTTGAAAAATTTACACAAAAGTGGCGTTATGAGGGTCAAATCTTAAATCTTTTTACACCATTTCCTTGAAACAGTATTAGAAAACAAACAGGTAGAAAACTATTGTTTTGCTTTCTATAGGTGATAGAAAGTCTTCTGGGAGGGACTGTATTTTTAAAAAAATTGGGTGTGGTTTTCCAACCCTTTTTATTCCACCCATGAACCTGTTCTGTCCTGCTTTTGAAGTTGTCTGCAGCTCAGTTTCATGTTCTGTTATAAAATCAGAGTAAAGCACCCTGAGGCTCCTTATAATTTAGGCAGAGTTGTTCAAATCTTAATCTTTGTTTTGACTTCAACCAGAGAAGCAGGTTAATAATGTTCATTATATTCACAACTTCAGTGTTAAAGGGAAGTTTAAGTTTTTGCAGAAAAGAAATTTGGGAGAGGCCAGCTCATAAAACCATCAAGAAAATACATTCATCAAGTCATATTTGTCTGATGAGTTTTCGCAACTATAGAAAAACATGGGAAGTGTCAATGGTACTCTTCCATGGAAACATAATAGGAATGTCTTCCACTAATTGAAAAGACCAAAAACAGTGGAAGAAGTTTATGTTAGATGTCTTGTGGAGCAGGTTGAAAAAACCTAGTGACATTTAAGTACACTCAAGGTGCTCATGCTGGATTTAGTATATGTGGACTTTGGAAAACAGAGCATTTTCTAAAATGGAGAACTTAATTATAAGAGGTTCTGGGAATTGTACCCCAAAGTAACTTTTCGAAACTGTGGTGTGTACACAAGCCTTTGAGCCCAAGGAAAGCATCAGTCTCAAATGGTCTGCCTCCTCTGCCTTTCATGGGGTGGGAGGATGACTCTGGTGAAGTTTAGTTTCTCTTTCTCTGACTTCTGGCTTCTTTCTCATGTACAAACCAGTAATCATGGTTTAGAACAAATTTTAGGCAATTGTTAAACCAGTGAGCACATTAGAACAAGCTCTAAGTCAATTGTGTTATAAGGTAGCAACATTAAATTTTTCTGTTTTTCTAACCATGATTCCTGGTTTGTACATTACAAAGAGCCAGTAATTGGGAATAATGATACTAAACTGGGCTAGAATCTGCCTTTCAGCTGTATGAAGGAGAAGAGAGGAAGCAGTACATAAGTGCAGCTCTGGGGCTGACCTAAGAAACACATATTTTAAACCTTGGATTAGCCTTATATGTGAAGCCAGCCACTGTGCCTGGCAAAAAATTAGATGTCTGGTACTTTGCTTAAGTATAGTAGTCTTGTTGGTGGAGAAGCCTGAAGTTAATCAGCTGAATAAGTTATACCAGTCTTTCACTAAAACAAAGGTGGGTATCATGCAGCCCTTCCATATGTGAACAGACCATAAGTCCCAGCAGCCAGTGGTGAAGAATGTTGAGAGTTACAGTCCAACAACATTGGGAGGCTGCATGATTCCCACCACTACACTATAAGAATGTGTAAATCACAGCAGCTAAACAGCTGTGTACTGTTTTAATCAAGTGTGAGGCCCTAGAATTTACTTAACAGCTTCTCCCCCCACCACATCACAGGGTGATTTGTCCCACCTATCCTGGTGTCATCCATGATGAGATCCACATGTGTGGGATCTCCCAGATACTGCATGAATGGCAAACTTGATTTTCAGAGCTTTCCATTTGCGTAGAGAGTGGGAGAAATAGCACATGTGTTGAACACTTCACAGAATGTATTCACTCATCAGTATGGTTTCACTGCCCACAGTTCTTGATCACCATAGCAATCTTTATACAAATATTCATAGTATATCCTATGTTGCTCAGATTACTGTGGGCAACACCGGACACCATGAGAAAAGTATACATGTGCACAAATATAGAATCCCGTAACTCCCTACACTACTGGGGCAGTGGTGGAAACAAATGCAGGATGGATATTGCGTTTCAAAAAAAGGAAATTAGAATTGCTTAGTAAGAAGAAGCTAACCATAGACCTTAATAATGAGAATACAGTTTTTTAAAATGCCACAGTAAGGGCAGGGTGGAGTTGCAGGAATGGTGACGAAGAAGCATAAAGTACTTAACAGAACATGATCAGGGAGGTCATACAGACTGCTGTTAGAACTGTGTGCGTGTGTACATTTTTTAATGTTGAGGCTGCGGAGTTTGTCATGAAGTTCTCCAGGTTGGGTCCCAACTCAGTGGACTAGGGCATTTGGATCATTGCCAAAATCAACTGGCACTGGAAGTAATACAGAATTAATATGTCCAGCTCTTTGGACTGTTTGTGCCAAAGCAAACAATTACCTTTTGCTGCCCTGCAGTGACACCTAATTCAGAAGTGTCTTTGATAAGCTGCTGAGGATATTGGGCTGGAGCAGCAGCCGACACGACTTTGGTGAGAGAAATAAAGAGCAACTTTTGAGGCTCAAGTGGAAGTAAAGCCCACCTAATCTGTTCCAAACCCTGAAGGAAGTGCCTTAAAATGAAACTCGGTTCTGCTGACCTGATTGCAGTGCAATGCACATATGTTAACTTCCATGTTAACACGACCTTCCTCTTCCTCCTCCTCTGACAAACATTTTTCAATATCGCAGTTTTCTGTTCCTTAAGTGCGTGATTTTTTAAATGGTACCTTAAAATATAATTTGGGTCTTATTTCATCATATAAATATGGCAGATGCTTAACATGCAGGCCTCTTCTGCCTGCCTGTTTGTAAGGCCTAAAGTTACTATTGTTTTTTTTTTTCAGCCAAATGGCCAAAAGGCTGCCAGCAGTATGTCTGGAATGTTATTTACTTGGTACATTTTTGGACTATTTCTTTGTAGCACTGCGTACACCACAGTTAGGGGTCATTTACTTAAAAACGACCAAAGCATTACCCCCAAGTTGCACAGTTATTCTTCTCAACAGGGGCTTTGTAATAAAAGGGAGTGTCTCATTATGTAGTATAGCTTCTGTGCTTTTTTTCCGCTTGCTGCTTTTTTTTTGTTCTTAATAATCTGAATTGGTTTGGGTGGAGGTTAGGGGAGGGGCTGTTTATTCTTGCTCTTTGTTCTCAGTGACTCTGTTCTTTTGCTTAGTGCGTCAGCATGTTGTGGTGTCTTTTGTGATATTAGCTGATTTAACTCCATCTGACCTGCTTTTCTGAATTTTACTTTTGAGGTGGTTACTCTGCATGTGTGTGCATGTGTTTTCCAGTGGAAACCACAGTTTTAAAAACACAGCTCTGAAGACAAATCCAAACAAACTTGGTTCAAGTACATTTTTAAGGAAAGGATTGGGCTGAATAACCGAAGCTTTTTGGAACATGGATTAGTACATTTTGGAAATGTCTTAAGATCATATCTGAATGTTATTCATAGGGCAAGAAGGCTTTACCTCTACAGGTTTGTAGCATTTAGGGTGTAGCCATTAATATGTTACATTGCTTCTGACCATGTATATTTTGATCCTGTATTTCTCATATATAATACAGCATCACTATGGGGAGAGTGTCGAGACTAACCTGTCTAGAGGAGGAAAAGGTTGCTTGGCATGCTTTATTAGTCAGAGATGACCCTTTTAGACAGAGCAAGGCTGTTACTGCCAAAGGGCAGATGCTGGGAGGCAACAGCAAGGTTCTGGAGGACATGACCTACCTGTGTCCCCCTAAGTTAGCATGCTGGCTCCAAAAAGTTGATTGTTGCAAAGATATTCAACTGCTGCTCTAGTCATCATTTATACATGAGAGGGGGGCATCTTGTTCTTTGCCTCATCTAGCAAAATGGCTTGCAACAGCTCCATCTCCACTAACCATGTCCTCAGCAAATCTGCTTCCATATTGTTATGAGACCTCTCAGTAAGAGGCATGCAAGTGTCTCATAAGGCTATGCATAGTCACCATTATGGATGCTGAATTCAGTACTATTTAGGAAGATGGCTGTCACATGACTGCTGTGTTGTCTACACATAAGGCTGAGCAAAAATTGGAGGTGCGCATCAATTTAACAAAAGATTGGGAAAGCATGGTTATCCAAGTTCTTGTGATAACCTTAGAATTACTGCCCTGCTCTGTCAGAGATGTATTAGGTATGGGGTACTGGAGTTCATACAAAAAGGGTTTGTTTTATTTCTGCTTTGAGCCTATCTTGTAAACAAATTCCCACATAGTAGGTCTTTAGAAAATAATATGCTCTGTCTCATACCTAACCTCATGCTGAGAAGGTAGAATCCTGACGAAGATCAGGGCTTACCTTTTGAAATGAACTGGCTTATTTCTACTCTTGACTTGTTAATTAAAGAGTTATAGCACTTTATTAATGCTGATTTTATACTGACCTTTCAGCCACTTAGGATGTTTCAGGCAAGTACACCATCCAGTAATTTGCCTTTGGGCACAGAACAGCTTAAGTTTACTGTGCAGGCAACTCTTCAAAGCAATAGATTCATTTATAGAGAAGAATTACTGATTAAAATAAACACTGAAAGTGTTACAAAAAGTTGATTGGTGGCATTGGGAAATAAAATTGCTGGATGTGTGGCACAGTGTCATTCTCTTATCAAGACCTGTCTATCCTTCCCATCTCAAAGTATGCCATTTTTCTAAGTAATTGTAGAAGTGCACTCTCAGGTTAGTATGTTGCAAACAAAACTGTAATGTGCTCCTACTCTTAATGCTGAATTTTATGTACAATAAAATTTTAAAAGATCTTGGCCTCAAGTATAAGTCAGAGCATGAGAAAATCCACTCCATTATCTTGCCAGCTCCATAGCTGCTACAGATATGGGTGGCAAAGCTATGATTTAATTAAGATGTTTTGAAAGTTGTACATTTAGTAAAAAACTGCTTTTGTGTTTGTGAAACCTGATAAGTCTTTACAGGAGCTGGGATTCAGGGAAATTATCAGTCAAAACAGGCTAAGAGGCAATGATGACTGTAAAAGTATATGTTCTTTGCGGCAACCTTACAGAATCTAGATTTCTGCCAGATGTTTTGGAGTGCATCTTCTTTTAGCACCACTTAGCATGGTCAATGGTCAGAGATGATGGGAGCTGCAGCCCAAAACAACTAGAGGGTCTCAAACAGGGTTCAGACTTCATTTTTTTTGTGCTAGAATAAACTTGTAACATGTTTTCCTTCCTGCATCGATACCACCACAGTCCCTCATGCCAATCTTATGAACCATGAAAAAAGTTTATTTCAGTACTGAAATTACTGTTATATATTCTACATTTCTGAAAAACACCCACCTTTGCTACTATTGTTTAATAATAAGACTTAGCCTGAGACTCCTATAAGCTTATTAACTAGTTTGTAAATGCTTTGGTCATTATTAAAGGGATTTAGTTGTGTGTGTGTGTGTGTGTGTTTTTTAATGGATCAACATGGCTGTGAGCAGTAGGCCAATTAACTTCAAAGCTTTGTTTTCCTGGCCCTTTTCATTGCAAAATCATGAATTAGCCCCACAGAGTTAATTTCTCTGATGTGGTCACCCTCAGTAAGATGGCTAGGTGGCTTAACCATTTTTGCCTCATTGCAAAATGCCTAGTTTTTGATGAATGCTCTCAGAAGCAACTTGAAAGCACACATGTGCACACAACTTGCTGAAACTTCTTTTAGCATCTGCCACAGTCACTGATGTTTTGCAAAAGGTCTGGAGGACTATGTGCACTTTCTTGAAAGTTAGGTGCAGTTATTTCTTGCAACTTGTTAAATAATATAATTAGGAGTAGTTTTATGAAGTCCCCATTCCACCCCTGGTGCATTTTTCACAAGGAAGTTTTTCAGAAAGCTCTGTGAGATACTTCTCAAATAGATTTATAGAAGCTTCTTCTAGTTCTCCAGGCTCTAGAGTCACATGTTTTAGGACAAATGTTTCTGGTTGCTTTGAATCTCTACTGTAGTGTATAGGTGACATTGTCCATAGTTGCTTCAGAACTGTAAGTGTATTAGGCACTTTCTCAGCCCTTGTAAATCATATCAGCAGAAGCAGCATCAGGTACTTCCACTGTCTTAACGGTGCTTTCCTGTTCCTTTCCCACCAGGCATCTCTCCATCCTCCCTGTGGGAAAGGAACACTTGGTTCTTAACACTTGGTTCTTAGTTCTTAATGTGATAAACCATATCAAACAGATAAAAAACAGATTTTTCCATCCCTTACTCTTACACAGATTTAGTTTAAGTGCATGGACATACTCTCTTTATTCTGGAGAAGGGTCTTACGGAGCAGACCAGGAAACAAAGAAGTTCAGAATGTTTCTTGAGTTGGCCCTAAAACTGCTTCTCATTGGCAATCTAACAAGATTTGTACAGATGCAAGGAAACAAGATTCTCCTCATGCCTGATCTGTAGTTTATCCTTATCTTTCTCCCCACCCACAATAGTAATGTGGATTTCAGGCCCTTTCCACACAGGGGTTTAAAAACGGTGTAGAGCGACCTCTGACAGAGGCGTAGTTCCACACCACAATCCACGCTAGGGCGCCCGGAAGTGGTGGCACCGCGTGCTTTTTGAAAACCACTTTTCATGTGGTCTTTAAAAAGGACGACCGTGCAGCCCCGTCGCAGCACCCGGTGTGGATTTGCAGGCGCGCGCAAGGGCGTGCCTGCAGATCTGCTGGGGGCGGGCTTTCCGGCTGGCGAGCTTCTCCGGTTGGTGGAGAGTCTCTGCCAGTCTTAAGCCGCCATTTTGGGCCCTGCAGGACGCCGCGGGACACCGAGGAGTGTGGAGCAGCGAAAATGCACTGCTCCACGTGGCGATGGACTCAGGTAAGCTCCGTTTCAGCGTGGTTTCCCCCGTTTCTTCGCCCGCGTGTGGAAAGGGCCATAGTCTGAGCTAGGTTCCTCTAGACTGGCAGGTCCCTCTGGTCATCCAGGCCCTAATAAAATACACCCTTTCTCCCCATGTGTGGGTTCTGGAACCACATCTTACCAGGAAAAAATGCTGTAGATACAACAGTAAATATTTTATGTAAAGTATTTAAAATATTTTTACACTTCCTTTTAGGGAAATTCCTCATAGCTTCCAACATAAGCTTTACAATACATAAACAACAATAACTTTTAAGACTACCAAATACCATCAGAATAATAACAGTTAAGAGCCAACAGTAGCACCAAAAATAGGTAACACATAGCCCAGTAAAAACAATAAAATCAAATAAACTTAAAACCACACCATATATCCTGCAGTCTGGTAACATCCTTACATGAGAGAAGGAATAGTAACTGAGTGAGACTGTTTCAAGAGCTGAAGTGGTGGGGCCTCACATACCTCCAGAGGAACCAAGTTCTACAAATGTGGAGCCACCAGCAAAAAGACCTTCTTCCTCCTCTCCAATAACCAAACTGTTCCCAACACAGCTAGTTAAGCAGGGCCTGGGACATTGATCTAACAGTGTGGGAGGACAGTATCAGTGAATGCTCTGGTAAATCAGACCCAGGACTTTGAATAACTTGCTTTTTTTTTTCATCAGGTACTTCTAGAAAACTCCTGAGATGTTTGATAGTTGTGGTGTTTCTTTGGATCCCTCAAACCTCTTTTGCCCTATGTTACAGTGATCCAAGGGAGAGCATATAGTTTGACACAGAAGGACTTGTATTGTTGTTGTTTTAATTTAGAATTTTATAAGAAATCTGTAATTGGTGTATCTGCAACTTTCTCCCTTGTGCTCCTTTGTGACATCGCTACAATGGCAGTTGCCCCTGCCATTTCCTTAACTTGCTTAAAACAGCATTTGTGAGTGAACATCCCATGGAAAAGTACTCTTTCATTTAGAGTCCCACACAAATCTGAGGATCTAGTCACCAACAAATGTGTTTTATAACCTACAGACATTTCCTTAATACCAGTGCCTGTTTTAGTTTCATTAAGGGCTTGGTGCCCCCCCTTTTTTGTCCTGACAGCTTATACTTTTCAACATCTATAATGTTCTTTTCTGAATAAGAACTCCCCCTCCCCATTTCCCCCCATTTTTTGTCTTTCTATTTTTCTTGGTTGCTTTGATCAGTTAGTCAAAAATACCTATGGCCTATATTCACACTTGCCCTTCTTTTATTATCTTGGCTTAAGCATAAATGCTTCTATTGAAATAAATCACCCTTGTAATTTGAAAAATATAAAACTTTGGTTTAAGTTACTTATTACAGGTAATAGCTGTTTGATGGTTGAATATGAAACAAATGCTTGGCAGAATATTTAGCTTGAATCCTAGCCAGAAAACAATAAAGTGCAACCTAATTCCTAAAAATGTCTGTGCTATAAACTAACTGTCATGACATAGCTTGCATACAGTAATAACAGGCTGACAAGGCTAATAAAGTCTACGTATTGCTATAGCCAGGCAGTGCATGCTGTAACAGGTCCATAATGTGTTTTGTCCTTCATTTATATCATGCAGCCCGCACATCATCTTCCTGTCACAGAGCACATTATCTGGAGGAAGCCACCTGTGTGGAACACGCTTATGCCATGAAATTGCTCATTCCTGGTTTGGCTTGGCCATTGGGGCACGTGACTGGACTGAGGAATGGCTAAGTGAAGGATTTGCCACTCACCTAGAAGATGCCTTTTGGTCAGGAGCACAGCAGGTATGGCTAGAAAAGTCTCTTTCATATAGAGACATGGGATAATCTTCAGTGTGTCTGTTGGGCAATGAGACCAAATATCTCATAGGCTCCAACTTAAGAGCATCTGAAATGTTATGCTGCATCAAACCAAAGACTTATCTAGTCAGGCACTTTGTCCCCATTGTGGTCATGTCTATATATCACATAAAAATTTAAAGTTTAAGCCAGAAGTGGACAACATATAGCCTCCAATTGTTGTTGGACTGCAACTGGGATCACTATGGCCATTTTCACACGGGGGTAGAACCCCACGGTGTGACACCGGAGACGGAGGTCGTTCACACCGCGGGGTGAGCTAGCGCGGTTGGAAAAGGTGAGGCGCCACACCTCCAACCACTCCAACCACTGGTGCTGCGAGTTTTTTAAAAACCACCTTCCCAGGTGGCTTTTATGAAACTCGCCCGCACTAATCCGTGGCAGCTCCCGGTGAAAATCTGCAGAGACGCGGTAGCGCATCTCTGCAGATCTGCCCGGGGGTGGGCTTCCGGCTGGCGCGCTGCCCTGATTGGCGGAGCGCACCGGAAGCTGCCAGCCGCCATTTTGGGCGCTGCCGAACGCCGCAGAAATTTGGCGGCGTGTGAAGTGGTGGAACCGCGCTCCCCGAAGAGATGGAGCAAAACGCAAGCAGGTAAGCTCCGCCCCTGTGTGCGCCGCCCCATTTCGGCCCCCCCATGTGTGAAAAGGGACTGTGTGTTCACATGAATGCCATTGCTGTCTTTGTATGGCCAGGTAGACAAACTGGAAAAGAGAGAGCTTTCTGAGAACATTTGAAACTGCATATGAAGAAGCCAAGATGATAAGCTGCTTTAAACCTGGTTTTGTTGTTGATCTACAAATCTTGGCTTGTTCATGAAGAACAAACTATAACCCTGGATTCGGGCATTCCTTTCTAAATTTATATGCCTACATACCCTAACGGCACCAGATCCTGTCTGATCTTGGAAGCTGAGCAGGTTCAGCCCTGTATTTGTATGGGAGACTGCCAATGACTACCAGGTGCTATAGGCTATCTTTCAGAAGAAGGAACTGGCAAAACCACCTCCCAGTATTCCTTGCCTAAGGAACCTCTGTGAAATTAATGGGGTTACCATAAGTTGACCAGCGACTTGAAGGGCAAGTACACACATGCCTACTCATGTGAAGGGAGGGATGCAGCAAGAGTGAATGGACTGTGTGCACCAACACGAACTTCATTCACATTTGATTTATTGAGCCATAGGTCATAGGTTTAAATGGTGTGAGAACATTTGCTGTTGGCTAGTTGGAGATTTCAAGGAATCTCACAAATGGGAAAGAGCATGATAATCTTCTGATCTTAGATTACTTCCAGACAGTAGAAGCACCACTCCCGTGAAGAAATGAAAGGCATTGTAGTATGCCTGTTCTATCTTTTATCTGTCATTTTTTGTTTGCTTGTATGTTTATGGAGTTTATATCCCATCTTTCTCCAAAGTGGGAAGTGGGATTCAATTTAAGAGATTTTCTCCAGTAAGAAAAAAGATGGAAGAAGCAAAGGGAAAACTTAAGAGAGTTTCAAATTGATGTTATTGACTAGATTTCTTATGAACTAACCAGACACACACACACACACCCAGCAAAAAGTCTGGACTTCCAAAAATGTGCCAGTGTGATTGCACAGTAAAAGCCTTTTCCAAAGCATCTGTCCCTAGATTCTAATAATGGAGCTAAGTTGCTTCCAGAAATTAGAGTTGTGTTTGTAGCTGTCCTAACCAATACATGTCTTAAACTTCATTAATTTATCATGCTCTTGGCCATGAGTTCAGGCTGTGTGATCTCCCACATATGAGAAGTGTGTTAGATGGAATTGAAATGGAATGGTAGCTGAAAAAATTGTTCATCTCTTAATTGTATTTGTTCTTCCTTTTATCTCTAACTCATTGGCAATTTTGTTGTTAATGCCCTAATTTAACAGCATGCATACCTGCAGGTGAAACCTAAATGGGTGTGCAAATCTTCTTTACCACAGGCAGGAAATTAGATGTTCGCTTACAAGCTAACAGATTGGCCTATAATTCCTTTTCACAAATATCACTGTAAACACTCTTACAGGTTGTGAGACAGGCATATTATCAATGAGAAGATGGAATGATTTAGGGCAAAATTACATCTTCTGGTTCTTGAGGCTGGGATGAATAAGAATGATAATTACAATGATATGCCAGGAACAGTTAGTGCATGAAGAAAGTTAGTGCGGTGTAATGTTTCAGTGCTGGACCAGGATTCTTGGGCCACGGTTGAAATCCCCACTCAGCCATGGAAACACACTGGGTGACTTTGGGCAAGTTACATTCTCTTAGCCTCAGATGAAGACAATGGCAAACCTCTTCCAAATAAATCTTGCCCAGTAATACCCACGGTGGGTTTGTCTTAGACTCACTGTAAGTTAGAAATGAATTGAAGGCACACAACAACAAATGCCAGATACCTGTGCTGAATATGAATTCTACTTATGTTCAGTCTCTGAAGGAAAATGAACCCTGTTCAGAACTGACTATTGATGTAGCACCTTTAGTGGGCTTCTTGCTGTGGATGTGCAGAAGTTAGAAAATCCCAGAGTGTCTTTTAGAATCAGGGGAGAAACATAGCAGACCATTGATGTATCTAGCTCAGCATTAGCTATACTAGCTTTTCCCAAACTGGTGCTGTTATGACGGCTATGGGACCCAGGAAGGGACTCCCCAATATTATTTGATATCATTTAATTCGGCCCTGGCTAGACCACGCTCGGCGGCCCCGCTGGACGTGTTTGGATTGGTTTCTGAAACAAGCACGTACTGGCTGCGGCTGACTAATTGTTCAAATTCCATTCCTCATTCAAGCCAGCATTTCCCAAGCCTCACGTACCTTCAGGGGACTCCCATACCAATACTCCACAATAGCGGCGCAGGTTCCCGCCAAAACATCCCTTTGGAGAAGGCCATTAGTTCACAGGCCACTCTTTTGTCTTTCAACGCTAATCCAATCATGCTGACAGTGACCTCACCAGATCTTTTTGTTTAGCGCCAAAACTCTTTTGTTCCCCACTTGGTTTTCCATAGCCAACAGGCATGTTTCACCCTATAAAAAGTCCCCATTTTGGGACCTCGTTGGTTCCTCTTGAGCTGCCATCCAGACTTGCTGCCGGTTGGTTCAAGAGTTCCCCTCAGCAACCAATGCTGAGCCCCGTCATTCATCGCTCCAGATTCTGCAGGACATCGTGACCAGGTGTCATATCACCCGTTGTTCCCCCAAGTCTCTTTTCCTTATTCTTTTAGTTAGTTAGTGTGTGTGTGTTTGATTTACCTTGCTTGTGTTTAATAAAGTTGTTATCATTGTAACCTGGCCTGCTCATTGCCCGGAAGCTGTAGACGTTGGGTTACAAGGTCTCGCTAAGTTACCCTGCCTCTCGCATGTCAAACCAGTGCTCTGAGTCTAATTTCCCCATCTTGATCTTTCTAATTGGCAAAATCGGGCGCCCCTCGCGGGACCCCCAGTTTTCAGAGTAACAGTGCCCTCCATATGTGCTAACAGTGCCCTCCATATGTGCTAGCAGCAGCTTCCATCATCCCCAACCAGCATAGGATTTGTAGTCCAAAACATCTGGAGGGCATTAGGTTAAGAAAGGCAGGTGCTAAGTGGCTTCAGCTTTCCAGAGTTTGAGACAGGGATCTTTTCCAGCTTTATCTGGAGCTGCCCTGAATTGAATTTATGATCTTTTGTACACAAAGCACACATTCCTAAATGATAGGCTTTTGAACTTTTGAATATTCAGGAGCTTTTGCTTTCATTCCATGTTGTTTTGTGCCTTGACTACATTTGTACCGCAAGTGAGCTGTGGAAGGGTGAAGAGGTTCACTAACTTTTTCTGTAACATGTCTGTTTTTCTCCACCAGCTTCACTTCTGCATTCTCTGCATTCATTGTGAAAGATCTGTTTCCATTTACTCTTGATTTGCTTCTTGTAATGGTTGCATGTGAGTTTCTTACAAAAAGTGAAAGGAGAAATCTTAATTTACCACAAAATCTAAATTTCTCCTGCAAAATTGTTTTATCTTATCCAGCTTGGACCAAAGTTATTTGAAAGACTGTATGAACCTGCCTGAAATTTGAGTTCCTTGGGGGAAGGTTTTCTCTTTGTCTCACTGCTGCCGCAGACGTGTTTCGTGAGGACACTGAAGAAGACATTTTCTGTAACAGCTCCCAGGCTCAGGAACTCCTTCCTATGAGAGCATAGGCTGCTCGCTCCTGCTGCCTGCTTACCTTTGGTGGGCAGACAAAGACTGTTTTATTTAGACTACCTTTTAACCATTTAACCTGATGCAAAAGGGCCCATTAATAAGATTCGAAGAACATTTGCTGTTCCATTGCAGTTGCTCACAAGAATAAAGGTTGCAGCCTTTTGTTAGTTAGATAACTTGACCAAATTGGAAGGTACTATAATTAATCTGGCTGTAGATTTTTTTTTTAAAAAATGATTTGTTTATACAGAAGAGTTCATACATTCATTTCCCCTCTTCTTTCATGTAGGAGGAATGTCTCCTTTGTGGTAATATCTGTTATGATTCATGTGCATCATCTACAAATGTATGCTTCAGAAAGCTTTTGACTCATATGCAAAATAAAGTGATTAATTTATTGGCTAAGACTGCCGTATTTGGAATCTGCTTTGCACAGTATTCTTTTCTTTTGCAGTGGTGCTGGGAAGCCTTGGGCTTTAATCACTATCTTCAAGGCAACAAAAAGTAGAATAAAAATGTACATTGAGGTGGGAATCATGCAGTTGTCCCGCTGTTATATACAGCTACTAAGGGCATCTCATGCCATTGGCTATGCTGGCTAAGACTTTCGGGATTTGTAGTTCAAACAACAGCCCCTTCCCACCGTGGATACACACTGATTTTCTTCCAGGATTTTTTTGCCCTTAATATTCAGCCTCCTTTTCAAGATGTAACTCTTTTCCCCCATGCCCTTGAAAGGTTGCATAAGAGAGATCCTCCACAGGGTCCCAATGTCAAGATACTCCCAAGGATAGCACTTAGTGAGTTACACACCATTGCTGTTGGAACCAAGGTGGTCTCATCAAGTTCTCCAGATGTTGTTGGACTGCAACTTCAGCATTCTCACTGGTGACTAGGACTGTTGGGACTCCTGTCAAGCAACATCCAGAAGGATATTGCTCCAGTGTATGAATTATTTTTAATTTTCATAGTTTTAATATACTATGCCATTTTGTTCTCTCTCTCTCTCTCTCTCTGTCCCTCTCTCAATATATAGATATACAGATCTGTAAACACATAGTTATCAACATCATACAGTGCTGATCTTGCTGGCTGGGGGTAATTTATAAAGGTAACTTTCCCAGGCTCATCAGACATAAGAGATATGCCAAATACCAGGATAGAAGATGACGCCATCTTCTGCTGCTCTTGCCTGGCATAAAAGGCAACCACTGACATTTTTTCCCATTAAGAAGTTAATGAAAAGCAGCAAAAACAGCTAACAGTAAGCTGCCCATTTGTCCCAAGCAGCTGCTGGCTGATGAAGCAAAAGAACAGCAGGACCTGAAGGCTTTGTTGCGCTGGCAGCGTCTTAGAGATGAAGTCCAAAACTCTGAGGAAGATCTGCAAGTGTTAAGGTATAGTTTGGACTATTTGTTTGTTGTTATCTTGCCCCCCTGCACCCGATCCACTGTCCATCTCAGAAAGAGTATATCCAAATAAGCTGATTAAATTGCTGCATCTTTCAGACGGTTTCCTCAGGAAATGTACAAGTAGAATCCTGGAACTAAGCTTGAGTGGAGTGAGGTGTTTTATGGATGCTGAGGAAAAGATGAGGAAAAGCTGTCAATTCAGATGTATACTCCATTTAATTCAGTGAGACTTATTTCTGCTTAAACATGCATATGATAGAAGTGTAAGTGTTAAGCAATTTAAATCTTTATAAAGGAGAAACAGTAACTTCAGACAAGACTTTAGCTTCCCATCCCCAAAAACCTGAAAAATTACTTTTTAAAAAGTAACTCATTCTTGTTACTCAACATAGTTTTTAAAAATTACTTCATTGTCATTATTAATTGCAGTGGTTAAAAAATAACTTGTATTGTATTGTTAATTGCACTGTTTGTTATTTGTTAACCATTTTATTGCTTCTGGTACTTTAAAAATGTATAGGATTGGTAAGAGAATATCATAAAATGTGAGAAGTTCTCAGGAAAATCCATGTAAAAATGTTGTAGAGAACTTAGTAATTAGAAAATGTTACTTGTTAAACTGATGAAGTGTCTGTGTTCCCATTTGCTACATTGCTTTTAACATGTAGCTTTGTTAAGCTATTAACAACAACAACAAAAGTAACTTGTTAAAAGTGGAAGCTAGAGAACCAGTGTAGTGTAGTAGTTTGAGCAATGGGCTATGATCCCGGAGATCTAGTTTGATTCCCACTGAGCGACCTTGGGCATGTGCCCCCAGAAAGCCCCATGATAGGTTTGCCTTAGGATCACCAGAAGTCTGAAACAGCTTGAAGGTACACAACAGCAACTTATCTTTCCATCAGCCCCAATGGTACTGAGAATGCCCCCCCCCAACTTTCCCAAAGCAAAACATCTACATGAACTTTTAATTGGCATGTGTATTAGATTTTAACTGCTGTGAGCTTCTACTCTGGACTGAGCAATATAAAACTAAACACTTATTTCCAAACTCTGCAATGTAACAAATGGGAACACAGATGCTTCATCAGTTTAACAAGTAACATTTTCTAATTACTAAGTTCTCTACAACATTTGTACAGGGATTTTCCTGAGAACTTCTCACATTTAATGATATCCTCTTACCCTACCTCAATCATTGTAGGGAAAGTAATGGTCCAGACAGCATCATCTTCCGTTTCTTATCCCATGTTTTCTTTGCTAGGAAAAAGAAACATGTATAGCATTTGGAGCCCTCAGTCTGTGACAGCTGTTCTGATTGGACTAAAATAAGCCTACCTGCTGCAACTCCACAGTCTGTTTAACCAGAGATATATCTGTTTACTGCACAGCATGAAGCTTGCCATATTGCATTTATTCTATACCAGCAGTTGAGACATACCAATTGAGAATGCTTAAGCATGGGGGGCTGATTTATACCACATTTCAGCAAGGAAATTCCCTGGTTGGTTTTAATCATGTTCTTCATTTTGTTGTTGTTTAAAGTTCCTTTCTTACATGTGAATTTCTTTGGTTGGTCTAAGCATGTTAAAACACATTGATTTGATTATTTTACAATTAAATGCAGACTTGAAGCTAGATTTGGTACTACAGTCTATCTGTGTTTACAGACAAAGCATTAACTATAAACTCCTATGTATGAAGTTGTATAGCAGAATGGTTACTTCATTGTTAGCCTTTTTTGTGTTTTATTGTTCCATAAAATGTCTCCAGCTCTCCAATCCTGTGCACAGCTATGCATGGAATTCAGTAAGACTAGCGCATAATGCTGTCCATATATTCATGGGTACTCCTTTGCACAGGTTTAGAGCTTGAATTTCTAAATCCAGGGAATTGTGTGGGGAAAATCTACGTTAACAGTAGAGTTATGTATTCAGGTAATTATTCCACTTAGTATATTCCTTATGCTGCATTGCATAGAGCTTGTTAAAGTATTCCAGCATGTAAAAATTCAGGGAAATTTCTTTTTGGTCATATGGTGACCTGAATGTCTACTTCACAAAGAAAATGCCAGAAAGCTCATGAGACCCCTTGTGGTCAGGCAACCCCACTGATAGAAGAGCCAGGTGATGATACTGAAGACCTTCTCCTGACTATTTGGCCCCAGGAACCAGTGGATTAGACCATACATGCAGGCTATTTCCCATTTTTATTTTACTTTTTCTTATATTTGTATCCTGTTCTTCCTCCAAAGAGACAATGTAGAAAGCTGCCTTATAGTGAATCAAACATTCATCCTTCTAGCCCCCCTCATCATCAGCTTTGACTGGTAGTGTTTGTTCTCCAGGCTTTTAAGCAGAAATCCTTCCTAATGCTACAAGAAGTTCCCCGGTATTGTTGGGTTGTCTCTCATCCAAAACTGAGACATTGAAGTGCTAACCAGGTGTGGCCTAACTTTGCTTGCAAAATCAGGATCTGGTAAGCTCAGGGGTCTTCTTTTCTACTGCTTGTTAGAATAAGAACAAAAACAGACACTCTCTAAGGGTTGGTTAAACTGAGAATTTGTGGCTTGCTCTAGATGACCAGCTACATTTTGTGACAGTCCCAGCCCAGTGCCCACCCTTTGAGCTTCTCCTCTGCATCATATTCACACATAACTTTGTTCTTGTTATAAGTACCATTCATACATTTTTGTTTGCCTAATTGTATATGCAAGGTCAGACAAATCATGCATTTGCCTGTGTGTAGCTAGACAATAGGTGCCAATGGAAGTGACAGCCTTTATCGCAAGCTACCATGCAGCTGCAGCTGCAGTGAACTCAGCTGCTGATTGCCAGGACGGTTGAATTGTTATTGTCTTTGTTCCAACTACATACATACATATATATACATATACATATACATATACATATACATATATATATATATATATATATATGAATGAGATAGTGAACATGGCTTGCTGTGATAGGAACCTTATCTGGACATTTTTTTCCCTGAATTAATTGCTAAAGAAATCTCATTGGTCTTATGGTGCATTAATTCTAAAACAGATTTTTTTTTAAAAAAATGTATCTTTAGTTATACAATAAAATTAAATGTGATATTTGTTTGTTTGTTTGTTTTTTAAAAGTTCTTTATCTTCCATTCTTCAGCTTGCCAAGTCTCAGAGAAGCTAACAATAGTCAAAAATGCAATAAACTAACATAAAAAGTAGCAGAGGAGCATAAAGCAAAAAATAATGAGCCAGTGTCCCCACAAGTTAAAATTACAAACCTAAATAGAGCCAAGTCTAACCTAGGTAAATTAAATGGTCTTGGTACTGAAAACAAATTGGGTATAAGATGAACCTTCTTGGGAAGAGCATTTCAAAGATAGGTTAAAAGGCCCTTTCTTAGCTCAACGCTTGTTTTACTTGCTTCCCAGGTAAAGATTAGATTGACAATGGTAGAGGTGTTCTACGAATAGAATATCCCATCTGAGATTGAGTTGGTTGATCTACCTGATCTTCTGTGACTTTGGAATTCCCCGTGTAGCTCTTGGTTGTTTTCTCTTACAATTACGAAAAGTTTTTAAGAAAAGAAAGTATGGTTAGAATGCATTCAGATCAATTTGAGGAGAAGGCAGATGGAACCACTGCCTTGGCCTTCACAAAAGTCAGGCACTGTAGCTATAATCAAATACAGTACTGTCGGTGGCGGGCGGGGGCCAAGCAGACGCGGGGCGAGCAGCTGGAGCTGACAGCGTTTATTGGCAGTCAGTAAACAGAGGGTTACAGCACCCCCACAGGCAAGCCCCAACACAAATGTAAATCAGTCTCAAAGCAAAGGCTAAGTCCCAAAGTAAATGTAGGCTACTTCCTAAAGCAAAGAAAGGGTTACTTCACCCAAGCAAAGACCAAGTGCTCGGCCACCAGGGAGGCTGGACGCAGTCACTGGAGGGAGGGGCTGGATCTGGACACCGGCAGAGGAGGACGCAGAAGACCGACAGTTGTTGCTCCGTGGTCCTCCCCTCCCAGCGCCCGTCCTAAGTAGCTCCCTGGCCCAGCAGCAACCAATCAGGTCTGGGCTCACAGCTGAGAGCCCTCAGCCTGCTGCCTGGCCTCACAGCTGAGAGCTCTCAGCCCGCAGCCGCTTCTCCAGCAGCTGCCAGGACCGGCATACTGCCTCCTTCCCCTGCCGCCATTGCCAGAACATGGGAGGAGGGGCAGCAGTCTCCTCCGAATTGGAACCGTGGGGGGGCGGAGCCCCCGGACTGAAGTTGGGGCCTGCCCTCCCCAACGAGCCTGCAGGCTCCCCGCCCGCCGGGGTGGGCCCCGGGCCAGCCCCGGCACCACTAACGGGCCCGTCTGCGGCAGCGGCGGCCTCTGCGGTGTCCGGGCCTCCCCCTGCAGCGGCGGCGGCCTCCGCGGTGTCCAGGCATACCCCTACATCGGCGGCAGCCTCCACGGCGTCCGGGCCTTCGTCCGGGCCTTCCCCCGCATCGGTGGCGGCCTCCAAGGTGGCGGCGGCGGCGGGCCCAGCCGGGCCCATGACATCACTCCCCTCCCCGAGGGCGTCGCCCCCACTCGGCGGAGGGCACGGCTTAGCCGGGTACCGGTGGTGGAAGCGCTGCACCAGTTCTGGCGCATGGACATCTGTGGCATCCTCCCAGGACTGCTCCTCTGGCCCGTAGCCCAGCCAGTCGACCAGGTACTGGAGGCGGCCCTGCTGCCATCGGGAGTTGAGAATTTCGGCCACCTCGAACTCCTCTTCACCGTTGACCAATACCAGTGGCGGTGGGGGCACCGGGCCGGTGTCGTCTCGCACCCCCTTGACCAGCAGCAGCAGCGGCCTATGGAACACCGGATGCATCTGCAAGCTGCGTGGGAGCTGCAACCGGAAGGCCACGGGAAAATGAAAGGGCCTATGTAGCGGGCGTCTAGCTTGCGGCTGGGGCGAGTTGACGGTTAGACAGCCAGACGCAGTCCCCGACCCGCAACAGAGGCCCCGGCTGATAGCACTTGTCCGCCTCCCGCTTATACGCTTCCTTAGCCCGCTCGAGTTGTTCTTGCAAGAGACTCTGGATGGCCCGCAGTTCCTGCAGCCATTGGTCCGCGGCTGGCACTGCGGACGGTGTTCCAACTGGCGGGAACCACCTCAGGTGGAACCCGTAATTCGCAAAGAACAGGGACTGCTGGGTCGAGGTGTGGGTGGCGTTGTTGTAGGTGAACTCTGCCAGCGGGAGGAGCTCGGCTCAAATGTCCTGTTGATAGCAGCTGTAGCAGCGGAGGTATTCTTCCAAGGTGGCGTTGGTGCGCTCGGTCTGTCCATCTGTCTGTGGGTGGTGGGCCGATGACAGGTGGGGCTCGATGTGTAGCTGTCGCAACAGGCACTGCCAGAAGCGGGCTGTAAACTGCACCCCCTGGTCCGTCACGATCCCCTCCGGGAGGCCGTGAAGCCGGAAGACATGGTCCAGGACCAAGCGGGCTGTCTCCTTGGCCATGGGGATCGCGGGGCATGGGACGAAGTGCGCCATCTTGGTGAGGAGGTCCACCGCCACCAGTACGGCAGTGTGGCCCCTTGACAGCGGGAGCTCGGTGATAAAATCCATGGACACCGTTTTCCAGGGCCCTGTAGGTGTTGGCAGTGGTTGTAGAAGGCCCGGTGGCTTTCTGGGCGGGTCCTTGGCGCGGCGGCATACAGGGCACGAGTGTACATAGCAGTCCATGTCCGCTCGGACCCGAGGCCACCAAAACTCCCCAGTCACGAGTTGCAAGGTTTTATACAGCCCGAAGTGACCTGCAGGCTTCCCATCGTGGCATAGATGCAGCACTTCTTGCCAACAAGGCCCCGCCAGGACGAACAGTCGGCCCTGGTGGTACAGTAGACCCTCCCATTTGGTCCATGGTGAAGCGGAGTGTCCCACTCGGGGTCCCCCCCCGGGGCGGGTCGCAAGCCTGAGCCTCCTGAATGCGCTCTGTTAAGGTCGCCACCTCTACAGCTGACGCGAAGTTTTCGGGGCACAGGATGGTGGAACGGGCTTCCTGCTCTGGGATCGTGGCATACTCGGGCTTTTGGGACAGAGCATCTGCTCACCAATTACAGGCCCGCGGCATGTACTACAGACGGAAATGGAAGTGCGAGAAGAACTGGGCCCACCGCATCTGCCGCGGGGTTAACTTGCGGGCGGTCTGCAGGTACTCCAGGTTTTGGTGGTTGGTCCACATCTGCACCGGGTGGAGGGCCCCCTCCAGGAGATGACGCCATATCTCGAATGCTACCTTGATCGCCAAGAGCTCCTTCTTCCAAATCGTGTAGTTCCGCTCGGCAGACGACAACTGCCTGGAGTGGTAGGCGCACGGCATCAGCTGGGACTCTGTCCCGGTTGGCTGCAACAGAACCGCCCCTACCGCGACGTCCAAAGCGTCGGTCTTGAGGACGAACGGCTTCTTGGGGTCTGGGTGCTGCAGGATGGGCTCCGTGGTGAAGCGGGCCTTCAGGTGATCGAACGCCTGCTGCACCGCCGGGGTCCACTGGAAGGGCGCCTAGCCGCGGAGTAGGCTGGTGATGGGGGCTGCCAGCAAGGTGTAATCAGGGATGAATTTGCGATAGAAGTTGGCAAACCCCAGGAAGTGCTGCACATCCTTGCGGTTCCCCGGGGCCTGCCAGGACACTCTCGCCTCCACTTTGCCTGGGTCCATTTCTATTCCCTGTTGGGAAACTCGGTAGCCCAGAAACCCGACCGCCGGGAGGTCAAGCGCGCATTTCTCCAGCTTGACATAGAGGCAGTGCTCCCGCAGTCGCTGCAGGACCGCGCATATGTGCGCCTCATGGACGCGCTGGTTCAGGGAGTAGATGAGGAAGTCGTCCAGAAAGATGATCACAAAGCGGTCCAGATAGTCCCGGAAGACATCATTCACAAAATGTTGGAACACGGCTGGGGCGTTACACAGGCCAAACGGCATGACGGTATACTCGTAGTGGCCGTACCGGGTCTGGAACGCCATCTTCCACTCATCCCCTGCCTGAATCCGAACCAAGTTATATGCCCCGCGGAGGTCCAACTTCGTGAGCACAGTCGCATGCCGCAGTCGTTCCAGCAGCTCGGGGATCAGGGGCAGAGGGTAGCGATTTCGGATGGTAATCCGGTTCAGGGCCTGGTAGTTGATACACAGATGAAGTTCGCCCGACTTTTTCTGGACAAACAGCACGGGAGCCCCCGCTGGCAAGGTCGACAGTCGCATGAAGCCCTGACACAGGTTCTTTTCCAGGAACTCCCTCAGAGCGGCCAGCTCGGGCTCCAAGAGTGCGTAGATCCTCCCTGCTGGGATTGGGGCGCCAGGAACCAGATCTATGGTGCAATTGTAGATCCGGTGCAGCGGCAGCTGGTCGGCCTCTTTTTGATCAAACATGTCCGCGACAGCTCCACCGATGTTCCCGGGCCCACGGACTTCAAAGAGGCCAGCAGCTTCTCCGGCCAGCAGTGCTCCTGGCAGTGTTTGGATGCGAACAGCACCTCGCGCCGAGACCAAGAGATGTGTGGGTCGTGGCGCGAGAGCCATGGCATCCCCAGCACCAGCGGGAAATGGGGCACCGCCACCACCAGGAAGCTGGTGCGCTCCACATGCCCCTGGATTTCCAAACACACCTCCGCCGTCTGGTGGGTGATGGGGCCCAACTTCAGCAGCCGCTCGTCGATGGTTTCCACCGGGCGTGGCTCTGGCAGAGGTACCAGAGGTTGTCCTTGGAGAACTGTAAGTCCAGGAAGTTGCTGGAGGCCCCTGAGTTAATCATGGTCCCCACAGGGATGGGCGGCGCGCTGCTGAAGCTCACCGAGGCGGCCACCAAAAGTGGGTCCGGCTTCTGCTCTGGCATGGCCGAGGGCCTCCTGCCACCCGACTCCCCCAGGCCTCGCAGACCCTTTGGACCTGGGGGTTGGCGTTTCCTGCCACAGCCACGGCCGCTGACTTGGACAGGCACACGCGGGCAAAGTGCCCCCCCCAGCTGCAGTATAGGCACAGCCCGGACCGCCTCCGTCGCTCCTTTTCCTCGGCGGTCAAACGTGGCCACGCTCCTCCAAGCTGCATTGATTCCTCTACACTTGCCGAGCCAGTGGAGGGGCCAGATCCCGGCCGGCTGGGTGGGGCCTCCCGAGGTGCAGGCATCCAGGTTCTCCCACCCCCGGCCGGTCAGGTGCTCTGCCAGCGCGGCGGGCCTGCCTTCGCACCTCCAGGCACCCATCAATATGGCGTGCCTGCTGGATCAGCAGCTCCAGGGTCTCCGGCGGGGGGCTGCGGGCCAGCTCATCCAGGCTTTCCACCAAGAGGCCCGCCTTGAACTGGTCCTGAAGGGCGGGGTCATTGTAGGCCAAGTCCTGCGCCAACAGGCGGAACGCTGTCGTATACTCCTGCACAGAGCCCCTCCCCTGCTGTAGCTTATGCAGCTGGCGGCTAGCTGTTTCTGTCTGTACTGGATCCCCCCACACCGATCGGAAGGCTTGCAAGAAAGTGGGCATGCTGTCCAGAATGCCGCTGTTCTGGCGAAGCAGGGGCGTGGGCCACTTGGCGGGCATGCCGGAGAGTAGGCTGACCATAAAAGCCACCTGGGCCCGCTCATTACGAAAGTTCTGGCTGCAGACCTGGATATAGAACTGGCAGTTGGCCACAAAGGTCTCCAGTTCCGAAGGCTCCTCTGTAAAGTGCTGAGACGCCGCCATGGGAATTTTGGGGGCAGGTTGGGGCCGGGCTGCCTGCAGCTGGCCCCCCCTGGAATTGCAAGTTCTGCAGGGCGTGGGATAGCTGGTGGATTTGTGTGCGTAGCCCCTGGTTCTCCTGAGCCTGAGCGGCCAACTGGGCTTTTAACGCGGCATTCTCCCCCTCCATTCTGCTTGGCCGTTTGACGGAGCAACAATCTGTCAGCGGCGGGCGGGGGCCAAGCAGATGCGGGGTGAGTGGCTGGAGCTGACAGCGTTTATTGGCAGTCAGTAAACAGAGGGTTACAGCACCCCCACAGGCAAGCCCCAACACAAACGTAAATCAGTGTCAAAGCAAAGGCTAAGTCCCAAAGTAAATGCAGGCTACTTCCTAAAGCAAAGAAAGGGTTACTTCACCCAAGCAAAGACCAAGTGCTCGGCCGCCAGGGAGGCTGGACGCAGTCGCTGGAGGGAGGGGCTGGATCCGGACACCGGCAGAGGAGGACGCGGAAGACCGACAGTTCTTGCTCCATGGTCCTCCCCTCCCAGCGCCCGTCCTAAGTAGCTCCCTGGCCCAGCGGCGACCAATCAGGTCTGGGCTCACAGCTGAGAGCCCTCAGCCTGCTGCCTGGCCTCACAGCTGAGAGCTCCCAGCCCGCAGCCGCTTCTCCAGCAGCCATCGGGACCGGCGTACTGCCTCCTTCCCCTGCCGCCATTGCCAGAACGTGGGAGGAGGGCGGAAGTCTCCTCCGAATCGGAGCTGTGGGGGGGGGGCAGAGCCCCCGGACTGAAGCCGGGGCCTGCCCTCCCCAACGAGCCTGCAGGCGCCCCGCCCGCTGGGGCAGCCCCCAGGCTGGCCCCGGCACTGCTAATGGGCCCATCTGCATTGGCAGCAGCCTCCATGGCGTCCAGGCTTCCCTATGTGGCGACAGCGGCCTCCGCGGCGTCCAGGCCTACCCCTGCGTCGGCGGCGGCCTCCGCGGCATCCGAGCCTCCCTCTGTGTCGGCGGCGGCAGCCTCCATGGTGTCCGGGCCTTCCCCCGCATTGGCGGCAGCGGCCTCTGTGATGTCCGGGCCTACCCCTGCGTCAGCGTCAGCGGCCTCCACGGGGCCCAGGCCTCTCCCCGTGTTGGCGGCAGCGGCCTCTGCGGTGTCCGGGTCTCCCCCCGCGTCAGCGGCAGCGGCCTCTGCAGCGTCCGGGCCTCCCCCCGCGTTGGCGGCAGCCTCCAAGGCGGCAGCGGGCCCGGCTGGGCCCGTGACAAGTACTACATTTCAGAATTTGAAATACTTTATCATACCTTAGTTAATAAAACCTCTGATAATGAAGCTTCTTAAAAAGTCATCTTATATCCGTATAACCCCTTTCATCCTCCTCTAGCTGGAAGTTTTTCTAGCAGCATCAGTGTTGGGAGGATGGAGAAGGAAGGGCAGAAAAACACCGTCATTGAGTATGAGGTTGTAGTAGTGTGTTTGCAATACCCAAGCTTCAGCTGGGAAAAAATAGGATCCCACTCTAGTCAATCCTACTGTGCCAATCCTTTCCTGCATATAACAGGCAAAGTAAATAGCAGCTACCTCCAGAATCCCTTACAGCGCATGGGTGAACAGCAGAACAGTGAGAAAACAGCAGAGTGCCTGTCCACTCTCAACATATTAAAAAAGCATAGATCTGTAAGTTTGACCATCAGAATGGAAATATTAGAAAAGTGGAGAGTGGTGAAAGAAAAAGTTATCCCTAGATGTATTTTGGAAGAAGCCATTAAGTGGTGTGAGCAAGGTTGTTTACTTATGAAAGGCTGTCCTGACATGTTTGTTTCATTTCACATGTGCATATTACCTGTGGATTAAAATGTTTCTTGAAACATGTTAAATTGCTTTTTTTTGGGGGGGGCTACCCTAAAGGTACCAGATCCTTTCAGATCTTGTAAGCTAAGCAGTCTCAGCTCTGGTTAATACTTGGATGGGAGACTGCCAATGAATACTAGATGCTAAGGAAGGGATCTGGCAAAACCAGCTCTGAGTGTTCATTGCCAAAGAAAACTATGAAATTCGTGGGGTCACCATATCGACTTGAAGGCACATACACACCATATACACCCACAGAAACCTTTCTCTGTTCTTCCTATGTTGTTTCTGCCTCTGGTACCAAATATTCTATTAAAGAAGTAATGTCTGGGAACAGTTCACCCATGCTGCTATCACAGCAGAATGGACCTCCTTCTCCCCATGTACTTGTTAAAGTTGGGAGCAGGGGAGTTAGAATCATGGCAATGTCACAATCATGATCACTGCTGATTCATGATTGTGAACTAAATAAGTAGCTGATGTAGAATACTGACCAATATTGTTACAGGGTGTAATAAGAATGAAAGTGGGGCAACATTAGCCTATTGGGCTCTAATTGGCAGCAACAATCCAGATTTTCTTTCCTAGCCCTTTCTGGAAATCTCTGGTAATTGATGCTAGAGTCTTATCCAAGTACAAACCAGTCTTACTTTTGAGGTCAGGTACGATTGGGTGTGTTAAGTATGGTGCAGTGGTAATTTAATGTAGCGTGGTGAAGTTTGAAAAGGAAACAGCATAATTGCTTAAGCATCACCAGAGCTCATATTTTCAACTTCAAACCTAGAAGTGAAGCATCAACTAGTGCTTTCACATATAATTTAATACACAAACAGCGTCAGGTTTTCATAGCATGCAGACTTGGAACATAGCTGTTACAATTATCTACTTTAGGTAATTATTGTTCTGTATGAAGGGTCCACTTGGGCAGAAGGAAAGCAAAGTTGCAAAGTCTGCACACATGTATAGATACATGCACTCCACTTTGATTTAAGCATCTGCCCAAGTTTTGGTAACTGGACAACCACTGATGGAGAGTTCACAGTATGAATGGGTTTTGCATATTGCTTTCTTCTTTGGTTTTCATTTGGAAGTCTGCATGAATCAGTCCTTTTGCTTTCAGAAACTGGCAAGTTTTCATTAGCCTGTTGGAAAACTGGGAGCTGAAAGGAAAGAAAGCTGAAGCCTGTTTTCAGCATATAGGGCACAGAAGAAAAGAGGCTATTTGTTTTTTCAGGTATAGTCTTGTGAACTGCTAAGCCTATGTTCAAGTAAGAGCAGCCAAAATCAGGAATTAGATGTGATGAACTGAATAGTCTTTCTTCCTTGTTTCCCTCCATCTATCCTGTCTCCATCTCTTCTCATTTCCCCCTTTTCACTCATGTGACTCACTGGCCTGTGTAGCATGTCTTAGTGGAATGCCATGTGATATGATGTCATGTCTGGGAGAAGAGTTAAGTAGCTTCACACTAGCTTAGAATTGGCTACTAGTTTAACTACAGCTGTTTGTATAGCCATATATAAAGTTACATTAGAAAAATGCACAGTTGTAATATTTTTCCCATGAACCAGCTTACCTGAAGTATTAAACCTCTCAAAAGACAGTCACATTCTGGCTAGTCCTAATTAGATTTCTGCATAGCAAGATTTTATAAAATATCATTGATGTATGCCTTTGTCCAAATTTCCAATCTTGAATTGTTTGTGCCGTTTTAGGCCCAACAAAGAGAATACTGGCAAAGTGGCTGAGTCTGGAGCATCTGTAATCAAGCACGGCCTCAATGCAGAGAAAACCTTCATGCAGGTTCATTATCTGAAGGTCAGGAATGCTGGAGTTTGTTCTTGATAGTCCAAAGTAATGTTTTTCTCTAGAGGTGTACAGTCCTGGTATTAACCTTATAGCCCTAAATCATTTGGGAACAGATAATATGAAGATAATGGGACAATTTACACCCATCTGAACCTGCTAAGAGCTCTCAGTTTAACACCTAGAGCCTATATGTTGTTAGACTAGTGAATGTCAGAGACAGATTGTTTCTGTGGAGGCCCAACATCTCTTGAGTACTCACCCTGGGGAATTACATGTATCCCATCTTTTTATTTCAGGTGGCATTATTGTAATATTATTGATGCCATAAATGTAATGATTGTTTTCTGTGTTGCTGCTAATTTAATATTGTTCTCTTCTTGTTTTGTTGTTTCAATATCTAGATTGTTAGTATAGGGCTATTTATCACTGATCATGTTCTAAGCTGTCTTGTACAGGTAGAAGCCCCAAAAGATATACCAAAAATATATAAAGTAAATTAGTACATAAATAATAAAATAATCTCTTGTTTGTCTTGGATGCTTCTTCCAGGGCTATTTCGTTCTGTGGTCTTTGGTTGGGAAAGTTGGAGAAGCTGAGTATTTTGCCTTTTTAAGAAAGTTTGTATGGAGTTTTCATGGACAACTGATACTCTCTCAGGTACTTATTCCTGTTTCTTAATTTGTTACAGAAGAACCATATTCCTTGGATGGGTTAATGCAGAGATCTTTAAGGATTTAAATATGTATGACTTGAGAGTATATATTCTGATTGTTAACTACCATCAAGCTGACTCTGTCTGTGACTTGTGGTGCCTCTATGAATGAAAAACCTCAGAGTCATTCAATGTCCTTTCTCAAATCTTGCAAGCTCAGGGCTGTGGCTTCTTTGACTGAGGACCTTTTCACACAACACAGTTATAGCACAGTGTTTCTGCTTTAATTGCCATGCCTGAATCCTATGGAATCCTGGAGTTTGTAGATTGGTGAGGTCCTACAGTTCTTAGGCTGAGGATTCTAAATGCCCCTCTCTAAATTGTAATGTGCACTATGATAGGACCCTGAGTCTATCCACCTGTAATATTGTCTTCCTCGTTTCCTCCTGCTTTCCACCTTACCAAGCATCATTGTCTTTTCTAATGAGTTATGTCTTCTCATTATATGTCCAAAGTACGACAGTCTCAGCTTAGTCATCTTGACTTCTAGGAAGAGTTCAGGTTTGATTTGCTCTTGGAGTCATTTATTTGTCTTTTTGTCAGTCCAAATGAAGTGACTCTCTTCCTGTCAGCTTTCTTCACTGTCAGGCTTTCACAACCATACATAGAAACCAGAAATATGATGGCATGGACAGTGTATGCTAGCTTCAACCAAAATGATCCAGGAGTTGAAACACTGTTTCTGTGAGGATAGTCTCTAGAATGTTTGAAGCTGCCTAGTTTAGTAAAATAATGGGGGACATCTTAGAGATTTATCCAATTATTCAGGTTGGGAGAAAGTAGATATAGATGTTATTTTTCCATCTTTCTCTTGAGGTGTTGAAACTGAGGACTACTTAGTTATATTATGAGGTAGTTGATTCCTAATGGAGATACAGTGCTGACTGTGATGATGTCTGCTGTCTTAGATCACTAAAAAAAAACACACCAGAGTACAGTTCCTATCAGTGTTTGTTAGCGATGAAAAGTAAAAGCTGTAATAAAGTATTGCAGTGCATTCCATTCAGAGTTCCAGCCAAGCATGCCTTTCTCTAGGATACTATAAACTGTATGCACACGCACAGGCCAATTTAACCCCCATTTTTTATTTTCCTTTTCTAACTAATGCTCAGTATTCCTTGGCTCTTAGAACTCACTCAATGTGTTCAACAGGCTCCGTGCTCTCTTCCTTTCCCAATTTTGGTTTTAATATTTTCTACTTCCACAAACATGGATGTTTTGCATTAATTATGCTAATACTTCTCTCTCATTTCTCAGTGGGTCTTTTGGAGCTCAAACAGCTGAACTGAGTGTTAGGGGGAATGATAACTAATTTGATGTTCCAGGTTCATAGCCATTATTCATATAAGCATTTGATATGGGAAATGGAAGCAAAGTGAATGGGAATCCTTCCAAACTGAGGTCTCCTCATACCATCAAATGAAAGACAAATGCATGGTGCTGCTGTTCTTAACAGATTCCTTGTGGGCGGGACACATAACTATGAGTTGAATGTGGAGGCCGCAGTTTGATTGCATAAGGAAACAGATTACGTCACTAACAGTAGTGAATGGCAGGAAAAGGGAGGAGGATACAGAGTTTGGTGTATTCCAGACCAGTACTTGCCCAAGCAGGACAGGAAGTAACTGGGACTGGTAGCCCCTCCCCAACAAGGCTTGCTGAGATATGCAGAACTGTGGGTCAAACACTGATTACCAAAGCTTATAGTAGTAGCAGTGTTCAGATTTTCTTGTGGCCTGGTCATAAGTATATTTACTTAAAAGTATATTTTACTGATTTCATTGTGACTTACTCCCTACTAAGTATGGTTTGGATTGAAATATGGTCTTCTGCAGAAAAGAACGTTATGGTGCCTAGTTATGCAGGCAAAGCAGCAAAATGCATTCTTTCAGTTACATAAAAACTGCTGGATAGGATAGGAGGTTTTGATTTGTTTCAGTTAGATCTGCTAGCCTGATATTAAATCAATTTGGCTAGCAAATTATATAAATATTGCAAAATACTGGAAGGTCTCAGCTCACAAGGTTATTAGTCATTGTAGAAAGATCATGTTACAATGAAGTTGCTAATCCACTAGTCATTTTCTCTTGTTGCCCCAGCCGCCTGCTGTGAAATGTGGGTTTATAAACTATCCAGCTGTTCTCTGACCAGATGAAACTTTTCATTCTTCTTTCCATCCCAAATGTTTGTAAATCAGATACAGAAACTGGACATCTTTTTTTAAAGGTCTTAGGATGTCAAGGGAGGGATCCCACTTAATTTTATGCAAGTTTTCTCACAATTTAAACGTTTTGTTTAATAGGAAGGAAGTATTGCTGCCTATGATCCCGCCGTCTCAGGATTCTGTTTGGCGTCACTTATGATTGGCGTTAAAGCTAGATAAAGGGGAGACTAGAAAGGCACCACAGAGTTGGCATGGCATAGTTGTTTGCAATGTTGGACTTGGCTCTGGAGACCACGTTTTGAATCTCTATTCAGCCATGGAAACTCCCTGGGTGACCTTGGGCAAGTCATACTCTCTCAGCTTCAGAGGGGGGCAATGGCAAATCTCCTCTGAAGCATGTCCTCTGCCAAGAAACACCCATGATGATTTTGCTTTAGGGCTACTATAAATCAAAACAACTTGAAAGCATGCAACAACAAGAAAGGTACCAACCCTTTCTCCTGCCTCCCTTCCTGGACGAACATCCACCCACTAAACTGTTTTGCAGAATAGGTTGCATTCATAAGCTTTTAATTGCTGGCATTCTCAGACAGTAAAACAGAAGCAAAATTTGTTTCATGATTATGTAGTTTGTGTATCTGAGTCTGAGAGTGCCTGCATTTCTTACTGTGATGCTTTATTACAGGAAGAGAAGTAGTGAGTTCAAGATCAGCAAAGCATAAGGACATATGAGGATGGGCTATCTATCAGGGAGGTATGGCACTGCAGACAGGGTTATATTGAATTGTACCGTTACAGTGAATTCTGTACTCTTAGCTTTGTCACAGCTTGAATCAGCACTAAAGCCTGGAGAAATTTTTTATGCTGACCTTCATGTTTAGGAATCTATTATCTGAGGAAAATATATAGACAATCCACATCTTTTTTCCTACACATTTCTGTGAAGAATTGTTTGGTTTTCCCAAGTGCCACTATGGAAAACTATCTTTGGTGTGCTGTTAGGAAAATTCTAGCCAATTACCAACTTCCTCTAAAAAAGATTCTGAAAAGTGATTGGATATTATGATTTGACTTGCATAACCTTATGTAGAATATGCATCTGGACATACACACACATTTTGTGCTGCAGGCACAGATTTTTATGTCTTTCCTAGCATAAATATGAACAAGAATCTTTAAATGAACATGAGATGCAGAGTAAATAGAAGTATTAAAAGGTTTAAATGTTTGGTATTCATCTACACTGTATAATATAATGCAATGGATTCCCAGGATTTAAAAGTATGAAGAAGAGAGTATAACCTCTAAAGTATAAATAATTGCTTGCATTCTGAATACCAGCCTTGTTTCTAGTGGCATTTTTAGTATTTTTCCTCGATCTGAGCCACAGGTGCAAGGAAATGACTTCACATGTGAAACATTAATCAGTTTGTTTTTCCCCCTTCAATTTGACTGCATGGTCGGTATGTTTTTAATAGTAGTTTTTGTTTATTTTAGTTGAGTAGCAAGAAAGTCTGGAATTTTAGGACAGGATTTTTTAAAAGTCCATTCTGGTTTCTGTGAGAGAAGCCATTGAATAACACCTTTCGATGAAATTTGTGTAATGAATGGAGTGTTGGTAACTATAAATAAATAAAAATGAGTATGAGTTGCTGACGCCACTAGTGCATTTAAAGGCTGATGTTTAGTTTGATGATGAAAAAATGAATATCTTGGGGATCAAATACTTTGCAGATTTTAATTTTCTGCTGAAGCGAGTAAATAGCTACAATAGTGAGTCACTTGTTGAAATGGTAACTTTTGATATCATGTAATTAGTTCAGTGTTCCTAATAAAGATGACAAAATATTTTGAAATGTTTAGGTTTATTATGCTTGAATAGTTTCATTTTCACTTATCTGTATTCTCATGTAAAGTATTTGCTAATAGCTCAGTTTTCATTATTGTGGTATAGTAGATGTCTAACACTGGAAAGAAGACAATATGTCTCTATTTGTTCAAGGCAAATATAGTAAGTTTTGGTCCAGTTCACTGAAAACCAGAGCACCTGTGGAGCTGATTGAAGTTTTCTCAGAGACTCAAAAATTTACCAGGCAGAAGAGTTTGCTCCATTAGATCATTGCTTTTTCATTCCATTTTGACAACCTCTGGGATTAATATTGCATGCTTGGTTTGGATTGGTTTTGACTGTATTCCAATATTGAGCTTCTCCATGAGTCTGCCATCAGGAAAGTTTATTGTAGCCATTGGTCTGGGTTATTAGAAAATGCAAAGGGAAGAGTACTCTAATGTGCTTGATCCCGGCGAAACAGGGGGAAAAGAGGATACATACAACATCTAGATCTGCATTACAGAGATAAATGTTGGCATTATGAAATGCATCTAACAATCAGTACTGCCTGACTCTTCTTCTTATAAATTCAGTAATAAAATAAATATGATTTATGTTTCAGCAGTAAGCCAACTCCAGTTGTTCATTTGCAGAGCACAAAGCACAATGGTTTACTATTTGAGATCTTTCTCATCCCCAGATTTTAAGAAATTGGAATTTGAGAAACTTCTTTTCTCTAAATTTAAGAAATTGGAGTTCTGGGAATTTGGGGGGCTTCAAAAAATGTTAGACACCACACACAGCCTACAAAGTGAGAGAGGAGAAGGCTTGGTTCTTAATGGTTAGATTCACCAGAATCAGGGAGCAACTTTACTCTTTACACCGTAATGTACCCTTTTGGCTTATCCTGCTGAAGAAAAACAGACATTTGTTCTTTTGAAAAAAGTGACACACCACATTTGGGGACAGTGTTGCACAGGAAATGAAAACACTCTGCACCCTTTCCCAGTCCTCACAATTTAATAGAATCATAGAATCATAGACCTGGAAGAGACCACCAGGGTCATCAGATCCAATCCCCTTCCATGCAGGAGCATTCCTGATAGATGGCTGTCCAGCCTCTGTTTAAAAACCTCCAAATAAGGAGACTCCACCACACTTCAAAGCAGTGTATTCCACTTTTGAACTGCTCTTATCGTCAGGAAGTTCTTCCTAATGTTTAGATGGAATCTCTTTTCCTGAAATTTGAAGCCATGTCCTAGTCCCTGGAGCAGCAGAAAACAGGCTTTCTCCGTTCTCCATATGACATCCCTTCAAATATTAAAGCATGGCTATCATGTCACCTCTTAACCTTCTCTTCTCCAGGCTAAACATAACCCAGCTCTCTAAGCCACTTCTCATAGGGCATGGTTTCCAGACCTTTTACCATTTTGGTCATCCCCTTCTGGACAAGTTTCATCTTGTCAATATCCTTCCTGAACTGTGGTGCCCAGAACTGGACACAGTATTCCAGATGTGGTCTGATCAAAGCAGAATACAATGCCACTACCACCTCCCTTGACCTAGATACTCTACTCCTATTGATGCAGTCCAGAATCATATTCCTTGGCAAGCATTTGGCTAACACAGTAAACAGGCAAAACAATGCAGTGGCACACATTTTGCTATTGTAATATTAAAAATAATAATAACAATACAGTAAAATAATTATACGGTTGAGTACACAGTGGAAAAAGTAGCTTCCTTTTCTAATGGAATGGGAATTAGATTTGTCAGAGTATTCACCTTCATTCTAGCTAGTGCAATTTGAGTAATCCACTCAAAAATAAAAATGTGGCACTACACAGAGAAGGCCAGCTTTGGTATTGTTCTTCTATCTCTGCCCACTTATAGGATACTCCTTTCCACCCTATCTTTTCCCAGATGATCCATCAAAGATGTCAGTATTTTATAGCCACTAAGCATGCTTCATCTTCCTTGGACTTTGTGGGGGTTTTCCCTGCTTACTTAGGCTCTTTTATGTGATTTTGGTGGGAGAGAGAACTTCTGCAAACTTTGAGTCTCACTGTATCACACCTATTGCCATCTCTCCCTTGTGCAAAGCTGGTATTGTATTTGAAATGTGGATAGATACTCACTTCTAAATGTTGAGAATAGAGGGCATGATTTATGAGGAATAAGTGCAAACATAGATTTGTTAATTATGTCTTTATCTTTTGTTGCTTTACCTAGTATTTCCAACCCTTTAGTTGCAACTGTTAGTATTTGGAAAGAATAATTTTACTTCTGTAATTTGGGGATGCCAAGATAATCATACTCCAACTGCCCTAATTTGGCAGGCATAGTCATCCCACTTTTTTAGCTGCTTTTAAAATGTCCCAGTTTCTCTCTCCTCCTCCTTTCCCCTTTCTCCTCAGCTTCTTTTGGTTGCTGCAAACAGAGTTCAAAGCACTAAAGTAGTCTGTACTCCGTTAACTCAGCAGGAGAGAGAGGAGAGGTGGGGTGGGCATGGAATCTTGAAGTTCCCAGTAGGCTCAGGGAAAAACAAACTGTTGCACCATCTCCTATCTTGTGTGCTGTTCCGCATAAATAATGTTTGCTGTCTTGATCACATTTCAGTGTTGCTTGGCCACACATATCCCAGATTTCATCTGTAAGTCTAGGCTTTCCAGTGATGTGCCTACTTTGTAACTTTCTGTGAAAAATTGAATACAAAATATACAAAAATATTAGCAAGCATATGGGATTTTTGTTTGTTTGTTTGCAAATTTACTGTATTACATTGTAGTTATTTTTCTTTCCTTTTCCAGGACTTTCTTCGCTTGTTACTAGAGGACATCCCACAGCTAAAAGGGTAGGTGGAGATCAATCTAATAAAGTTGAAAAACAGAATGTTCAGGAAATCAAGAACCTCTGAGATTATAATCTACTGATTAAGATTAAAATACAGATGGAAACTTATATAAAAAAACTTTTTATCAGCTTATACAAATAAATACAGAAACATCATGGACAATAAGAAAATATAAAATGTTTGTGATAGCTTCTTTGAGATAACATTAACAAGACTATTTCCATCTGTGGGCTTTCTGAAGAGGTCATAGTGCACCCAGATATAATAAAACATTGGTGCTGCAATCTTGTACACTTTTATCTGGTTAAGCATCATTTAGTGGAATTTAAGAGTGTAAACATGGTGCACGGTTATAATGCATTGTATTCTCTGCTAGAGAATTTCAGTGATGAAATTCAGGAGAGAGGATTAGCGTTCTTTGCTCACCAGGCCAAAAGTCCTAGGATTCTGTAGAATGGAGCCATGTCGATTATAAGATGGTATCAGACTTAAAGTACCTGCCCAAACTACAAATCCCAAGATTATATAGTATGAAGGGTGAAGTGGTATAATGGTATAGCCTAGAAACACTGTTACTTAACACAAATAATACACACACACACACACACATATATAGAGTGAAAGAGTGTGGAAGATTTGGGGTTAAGCATCAGTTAGGTTTATAAATAAACTAGCGTATATATCTGGCATTGCCCGGGGCTTTATTTTCTCCTAGGTAATACTTGTTAGAAAGATTTGAGATCCTGTGTCTCTAATTGCCCAAATTGTCTTGTCCAGTGACTGTAACTTTTCTCCATATTCCCCAATCCAATCTGTATTCAGAGTTATTAACATGCACAGGTTGGGTTCCTGAAGGAACACACTGCTCTCCTCCTTGCTGCTAGGCCTCATCTCCATAACAACCGGCCTATTCAAGGCAGTCACAGTTGACTGAGGCTCAAGAGCTCTCTGGCCCTAAAGGCCCCTCCCTAAACTGCAAACCTCAGGATTCTATAGAATCTTCTTAGGCAGCCAATCATATGAGGTCTTCACCTGACATAGACAAACAAAATTTGACTTTTATATATTAGATATATAGTTTATTATTAAACCAATACAGAGACAGCGAGCCAGGATAATGTAGCAGTTTGAGTGTTGGCCTACGATGCTGGAGATGAGGGTTTGAATACTCAGACAGGGAAAACCACTGGGTGTCCTTGGACAAGTTACGTTCTCTCACTTTCAGTGGAAGATAAAGACAAACTCCCTTTGAACAAAACTTGGCAAAAAACCCTGTGATAGGTTCACCTTAGGGTTGCTATGGGTTGGAAATGACTTAAGGGCACACAACAGTAACTACACGCACTCACACATACATATATTTTCTACTACTAGGATGCTTGACTGTGCATTATAGAACCCTCCAGTTATTAGCTTTCATTTTAAAAATAACATTTTAAATAGTTGCTTAAATAATATGGATACCTAGTCTCTAGTTTGGGGGTAGGGGAGAATTCAAGACTTCTACCTGGTGAATTCTGTTTTAATTAGAGTAATATACATAGGATCTTTGAAAAAACTTCAGTCTTTCCAGTTCCTGGCTTCATCAATTCATATCTATATGAGGAGGATAGATTGGGGTATAAGAATGTACCAGCAAGAATATTTTAATTTTCAGTAAGAATATTGGGAACTTTGTTTGTTGTAGGTTTGCCGTTCAGAAAATGTGGACAAGATTTTAGTTTTATGATAATCTCCTTTCAGCCAGGTATACAGTATCCTGCCAGATTTATGAATGGTGAAAAGATAAAATGGATTGCCAAGAATAACAATATCATGTTTATATAAAACATGGCCTTCATCCATTCCTGTGCTTGCGGCAACGATATTTTTCCATCAATGAATAAATGAATTTCATTTGTTAGCATAGCAATGTGGGAGAAGAATTATGTTTGTTCTTCTAAAATGCAGTGTGTTAATAATGATCAAAGACTGAAATTATTTCAGTTTAATAGCACATTTAAACATATTGGCCAGGACCCAAAGAACCATACAATGAATTCTGTGATCCAAAGGGGGCTTTCCTTCCCCCCTTAACAACACCTCCTTATTCTACTTAGCCTTTAAGCTTCTTTTGAAACCAGAGGAAGTTTCAAATGTAGTTTGGAATACGCCATGGAAACTTTTTCAAAGCAAAAAGAGATGATGATGATGATGATGATGATCTTAATAATAATAATATCAGGTGTGAAACCTTTGCATGAGTTCAAACAATTTTTGGAAATCTCAGCAAGCACTTTTATTCAATCTTTTCCAATAGTGAAGCGAGGGAATGTGTTTTCTTGGAAAGTACGAAACATTCCCATTTTTCCCACTTTTTTTTACAAAGGCATTTTGGACCATGTTGAAACACCTTCTTAATATCAATGTGAATATTTGCCACACCTTGTCCTAGGCATGCATTCAATATTATTGTGATCCCTAGCAATGACATCCTATTTGGGTAATGTAAAGGAAATATCAAGCCTTCATGACATTTATACAGTAAATGTTGTTGTATCATGATAGTTCTGTATGAAAGTAAATAGGTACATTAGTTACTCCTCTCCTCTGTGGTATGTTCCTTTGGCATTAAGTCAGTAATCCAATATTCATTGTGCACATCTAATACCAGAATTGATGGTAGAGGCCAACATATTAAGTATGACACTGTTCAGTTTTATTGGATGACTGGTAATGCTAGACAACTGCTTGGTTATGTAAAATTGTTTTATGATTACAGAAGCAAACCACAGTGGACTTCACTCTCACTTGCTGCCTCTTTCTCCCTGCAATACCCAGTGCTTCTGGCCCCTGGTTTGCAGCCCATAGCAATAAACCCTATGGTTCAGATTCTAAGGTCTGAAGCCTTCTGCCCTTATTTTCTTTTCACTCATTTCCTGTCTCTAAATCTGCACCCTTCTTTTTATCTTTCTTGACCTTATAGAAGAGTTAGAATAGGAAAAGTGGAGGTATAGCTCCCCTACTTCTGACATACTGCTGTAAGTCAGGTGACAGAAGCACTGGGATGTGTAGTTTTCTCATGATTGAGAACAGTGTGATTTTTAAAAGGAAAACCAAATAAAAAACCAGCTGCTAAATTTCCTGGGAGCCAGCATGGACTACAACTCTGGAGACCATAGTTTGATTCTCTGCTCAGCCATGGAAACCCATTGGGTGATCTCGGGAGCATCACACACACTCAGTCCCTGCAAAAACAAAAAACAAAAACAAAAAAACACCTGATAGGTTTGGTTCAGGGTCACCATAAGTCAGAAATGACTTAAAGGCACACAACAACAACAACAACAACAACAACAACATTTCCTAGTGTTTCCCAGGCTTGTCTTGCAGCCACAAATAGAATGGAAGGGGGGGGGATCTTCATTTTTCCCTATTCCACTGCCACATAGAGATTAAGAGAGTGCCTTTTTTCTAGAACTAAATTAATGCACACACATTTGTTTCTGATTCTTTTATTTGGGAAACAAATGTAAAAAATGAATGGAAGAAATGAATGAAAAGTCTTCTGTTTAACTTCTTTCACTTGTTTTTGTAGAAGAAAAGCATGAAATAGCCAAGACATTGCATTATTTAACAAATCAGAGTGGGGGATTTTGAAGAGTCCTGCAAATGACAAGATAGGAAAACTGTCCACTGTGTTTTCATTTTTGTTTTCTTTCTGGCACCTCCATTCCTTTTGTTTTTCCATTTGGATTGTCTCAAGGTTTAATTTCTCTTTCATTACTGCTTCCTTCAATCTCTTTTTCTTTCTATTTTGATTACTGTGGAGACCCAGCCAGTATTCAGATGCTTATAACAGGAGTTCCATATCCAAATGGAATGAAATTTTCAGATATTGTACTACTCCCAGAAGGTATCAGGCATGCCAGTCTTTTGACACATTGGGGCACAGACTCCCTATATTATAAACAATTAGAAGGGTGACCTTCTTAAAAGGGATACTCTTTTTGTTTTCATGTGCTTGTAAACTTTTCAGACTTTAGGTTTTCCTTTCCAAATGGCATGACTTTCCAACATTCTCTTAAGGCACTGGGCACATCAGCTTTTAGGCAAACTGGCCAAAGGTCTCAATTTTATAAGCATTTTAAAAAGGGGTCTTATCCTGCAAGAACTTCAGGGGCTTTATGCTTGCTGTTACTGTAGTGTGCTTTCAAGTCATTTCAGACTTATGGTGACCCTAAGGTCAACCTAGCACAGGAGTTTTCTTGGCAGAATTTATTTGGAGGGGTCCACCCTTGCCTTTCTCAGGCTGAGAGAGTGTGACTTGCCCAAGCTCATGCCTGAGACTGAAAAATTTTGAGCACATGCCAGTAAGAGATCATTAGCTGCTTGTCTTTCTATTAGGAAAAAATACTTTAATATTTATGCCTGAACAGCTAGTGCAATGTGTAGCTTCATTTTTTTTTTATTGGCATGAAACATCTAACCAACAAAACATCAGTGAAATGAGAAATACACGTACTAAGCAACTTGATTCAGAAGTGGTGTAAATAGACAAGTGCAAAACAAGTGTCTGGCACATTACAACTTGAGCCCCAATTTTCAAAATGCCATTATTTGTATTGCTCTTTAAGTTTTCACCCTCAGCTTATGTTTCTGTTTTGCATTTGTTCAAATTTGATCAAATTCACAAGTATATTATAATGTTTCATAATTCTTTCAGAAAAGGAATCTTTGAGGCCTAGGTGTTAACAATTCTCCGTCTAAACATTGGGAATAATTAGCTGTTAACAGCAATCAGTGGCACATGTTCATGCATCACACAGAAGTACATCCCACCAAAAAGAAAGAACAGATTTAATTTGGGGCATGGAGTATTCTCCTCTCTTCCATGCTTGAGGTGAAGTTCATACTAGCTTTCCTCAGCATGGCCCTCCAGATGTTTGACTACATCTCCTATCACTCCTAGCCAGTTGGCCAGTGGTTAGGAGAGATGGGATTTGCAGTCCAAAGCATTTGAAAGGTACCGTATTGGAGAAGACTGAATTTCAGCTTTAACCTGAACCTGCTTTGGAAGCAACTGTATATGCATCTGCAGTTTAGTCTGTCACATGGGCCATCCCCTCCCCTCCCCTCTCTTCCCTTCCCCTCCTTCCCTGTTATCTTCAATTTTGTTTTAGATATTTGTAATGTGCACGCTTAGCAGTTTTCTTTAATTTATTTAGTCACATAGGAATGTGGGGGTGGGCAGCTGATTCACCCTGGGCGGCAATGTTGTTGGGGCGTCCCAGCCTATAGCCACACCCCAGCGTGCCCTGGCTATGCCCCACGCACTGCAGTCACGCCCCTGCACACAGTGGCCATGCCCCTCATGCTGTAGCCCCGCCCCTCCACACACTCCAAGCCCTGCCACTGAATTTATTGTCTCTTTCATAGAGCAAGTTTTTTAAAAACACTCAAATTATATATCATCATATTCCAGAATTTAGTTATTTTCTATTTGTTGTAAGGTGACAGTTGAAACTCATCTAGATAAATATATTTATTCAACAGTTTTAACATTGTTTCACTGCCATCCTTTTCCACAGAATTTTTGCAATTCTAGTATTGTAATGGTATCCAGCACTTCTAGTCTCGTTCACAGGGCTGTATTTCCAGTACATCCTTATGTTCTGGAAGCTTATGAGCTAGTTTATTCTGGGGGAAGCATCTACTTAGTATTTCCTCCATAAGGAATGCTCTTCAGACATTGTACCCCAGATTCAGTTTTTGCATGTAAAAAACATTGGGTTGGGTCCAGAGTTAAGTTATTTGTATTAGTTAATGTTTACCTGATAGTTGCCTACTAATTTTTTGTTTAGAATGATGGGACTATCTTCACACAAATTGCAATGGTGCATGTTGCAAAAGAAATAATCTCAATTTTCCAAAAACGCTTAATAGATAGATGCTTTGGTGATAGGATCCTGTAAAAAACACATTCTTTGTTTAAAATGTCTCTTCAAAGCTGTGTTCCTCTTGCTACATTAAGCGATATAAGCATCTGGGAAAGTGCTAAGTTTGTAAACAAATTTTAAAGCCAGCTCTTTTGACATTCCAGAAAGTCCTTTCGTACGTTTAGCTTGGCTTCCTATCTAAATATTTATGAGGAGTCAAGGTATTTTGCGTGCTGAAAAATCTGGAGAGAAAGAAAACGGAATCAAGTTGTCTTAGCTGTTTTCATAATTCTGCCATTTCTTTCTCCTTCACTTTCTCAATACTTTGCTTATGTGGGCCTGTGCACACGTTAACCTTTCTAGGTGTGCATTTTAACATGGGAATGCAACAAACAGCATATTAAAACTTGTATGTTGTAAGTGTGTGTACTAGCTGGGATTGGCTGTAACTCACCACTGAATCTGCATTTAGTGACAAATCAGGGTATAAAGTGTGAAACAGTGACAAGTAAGTAAATTAGAAAATTTTGTCTGTAAGCCTCCCCTACTGATTTTTCCTCAGTTGCATCTGAGAGACAGAGAGAAAGGTCAGGGAAGAAACAGGCCAAAGGGCTAACACCCCTCACCCATCTGCCATTTCCCTTTAAACATTTAGTAAATTGCTAGGTTCTAGGATGTTTTTGTGACCAATGCCTGGTTTGTCCCAAAGCCTTTTCTCTTTTTTTATTGTTTACAGCTGCTGCTTTAGTAGTTTTAGAGATCAATAAAATGGTGAAATTAGTCATTTCACTGGTAATGGAAATTGCACATTTATTTATTTATTTGATGGCTTTTTCTTTAAAAAGTAAGATTCAAAAGGTCTTACATTATTAATATACACAAAAATTAAAAATAGGGACAATAGAAACATTATCCTTTTAATGCAGAACTACACCTCCCTCCAAGAACAACAGATTCATATGGATATTTATCCACACCTATAGGTACTAAAGCACATTATTAAAAAAGAACTTTAAAAGGTGGGGGAAATTGGAGTCCGTTATTCATTGTGGAGAATATCCAGTAGGAGACCATGATGCATCAAAACTCACCTGACAGTACCTCAGTTATCTGTCAGTTATATTTCCCAGTCTTTGTCTCTGCTTTTTTGTGGCACAACAAGAAGTGTTACTGAAATCTGCAGAAATTCTTTTATCAGACGGGGTGGGCAGGGGCAAAGGCAAAAATATATGTATACACTATAGCAAGAGATAGATTTTGAGTATCACCAGGCATCTTAAAACTTGTTTTCTGAAGCTAGCCCCAGTAAGTATAGATGTGGCAGGCACTCCCAGTTTTACACTGTTATTCTCATGTATTTCCTTATTATCTTCTCCTACCACTCTAAATACCCTAAAGGCACCACATCCCATCTGATTCTGGAAACTGAGCAGGATCAGTTCTGTTCACTACTTGGATGGCAGACTGTCAATGAATACCAGGTACTGTGGGCTGCACCTCAGAGGAAGGAACTGGCAAAACTGCCCCTGAGTATTCCTTTCCTAAGAAAACCCTTTGAAATTCATGGGGTTGCCATAAGTTGACAACTGACTTGAAGCACTCTCACACATACAAACTACTCTTTTCTGCTTGCATAATAATTGAAAAAGGTATGTAAATAATAGGCAATTTCTTGTTTTAAAAGGTTAACATCAAGTTCTCCCTCACCAACACTGAAGGGTAAGTGGAGATAGCTAATAGGGAAATGAAATTGAAAAGAATAGCAGTCAATTAAATTAATTAAGAAGCACTAACATCTAAATATACTGGCACATAGGTGGAAAGAGATGGATGGAAGGTGAAGTTTAGAGCCTTCTAGCCTCCTGTTCTTATTCTTTAAGGTCCTCTTATCTGAACGTTTGGTAGAGGTACCTTCTGCCCTTTCTGCCCACTCCATCCTAGAGGGTTTTCTGACTGACCTTTGAGAAAGACTTTTTTTTTAATAATAATTTTATTGAATTTCACAAAATAAAAAAAGGATTCTTTAAGCTGTAATTTTACATGAATTGTTTCTGATCTTCCACCCTGATCTGGTCTTCACTTCTTGAAATTCAGTTATTTCATTTTATGTATCACAGTACAATGTTTATCTCTATGTTTAAACATGCATTTCTCTCTCCCTTTCCATGCTATGTTGCTGTTATCCCATTGTCATTTCCACAATCATAAATCAGACATTTCCACTTGATAGTTCCCAGCTATTAACCATTTTTAGCCATTCTTCCCAGCTATTAACCATTTCTTTGCTTATCTCATTAAAATCTTCTTCCACTATCCTTCCTTCTTCTTAAATCCTCCATCATTTATAACATGGACTCTCAAAGTCTCCATAATACCTCTGTCCATATATGTCTGGCAATCTGAGCTATTATAGTTTCTACATTAATTCATCTTCTCACTCTGGGTTCCATTATATAAAAATTATCTTGTTTCCCACTTTTACCTATATCCTGTTCATCCCCCTTTAAAAATATCACAATGTTATATTAGTGACAATATACCGATCTAAATGTAAGCTTAATTGACCTTGTTGAAGTACATACTACTATCTGAATCGGAGCCTATGTTAATCATCCTCTCATTCCCCTCTCCCATCTCGGACTTTACAGCCTGGAAATTCATCAGAAGATTCACTGTAATATTAAAGTCGCTTAAATTCCAAGCTGTTCCGTCCATGGGAGTGAGAATATTTTGCTTAAATGACATCCGTCACAGGCTCCCCCATCACACTGCCCCCATCAACCCTTCAACAATATCACGTTGTATATATAAGTGACAGTATATCGATCAAATACAGAAGCTTAATTGACATTTCCAAAGAGCATTACCACTTATCAAATTTAAAGTCCTATGCTAATCCACCTCCCATTCCCCCCCCGCCATCTCGGACTTGCTGCCCGGAGTTCATTTCTGAAGTTTCTCTGTAATCTCATAGTCGTTCATCTTCCAGGCAGTTCTGTCCATGGGAGTGGAGTTGTTTTGCTTGAATGACCTTCCAGCACAGGCACAACAATCTCAACAATCCAGACTCGTAAAAAAAAAGCAGGAAACATGTCTCATAAAGCACTGCTCAATCACTGTTGCCTCCTCAAATATTCTTCCAAAATCAGAAATCCAGAGTTAAAAAACCAAAACACCAATCATCTCAGATCCACCAGCATGATGAAATATAGCAATAAAGAAAGTTCAATGTCCAGATGGAGATTATTAAGTAAGCCAGTCTTATTTATCCAATATCAGCTGTTTACTTATTCAGCCATTTCAACTGTAGAAATCTTTTATCTTTTATAACTTCAGTCCTCGAGAGGAAAGTGGAAGAGCCTCTCATCCATTTCTTTAAAATAGCCGCCCCTTTAAGGCAAACTTTCAGCCGTGACGCACTTACATTCTCTGGGAGCTTACATTCCTTCGCTCCTGCGCACCGTTGCAAGCCAACAATCCGATGTGATATTTCTGAAATAAAGTCCAAAACAGGTACATGGTTTCTGTTACTTGTTCCTTGGTTGTTTCTTGATTAAAAGCCAATGGCGGTGCTTGTGCCACTCCAGCGACGATCCCACTGGCTCTGTCATGGTCCTTCGACCCCCTGGCGTTATCTGCTCTCCCAGCCGGGTAGAGCCCAACGCCGGTTGCGGGGTCCCCTTCGGACCTCTTCCACACCCCTCCTACTGAGCTGCGCCATTGCGCAGCTTCATTCCAAGCTGCCACTCGCGCCCGCCATGCAACCGGAAGAGGAGAGAAAGCCTTTTGAGAGGCTGCTTTTCTATTGGCATTTTTCAGAATCTAAGCAGTTGGAAGAACATATGGGTACACAGTACCTAGTTAATGAAGTCGTCATGTTCCCAGGCATTATTTTTTCAACAGAAAATTTGGTACTAGAGGAAGGTATAACATAGGGAGAGTGGGGATAGACACAACAGGTCTCAGCAAAGTTTTAAATTAAAAAATAACCATATCCACACATGAAGTGAAACATTCAAGTCAAGTAAAACCTTGCATAAGTAAACAAAAATATTTTGAACCTTCTAGAGATATCTTGAAGGAGTCTTCCAAAATGCATCCAGGGATGATTTGTTTTTTCTTTCACCAACTTCCATTTTCCCTTTTAGTGACCAAACACTATATATCTATGCCTTTTTTTTTTTTGACATGCTAGAGATGGTTATTAAGGCAGGCTTATTGGCTTTCCCCCTTTCTCTCTTCATCCATACTCAGTAAGAGATTCCGGAGACAGCTTCTGTTTACCATGCCTGTTTAGGCAGGTACACACCGCTACAGTAGGACCAGCTAGAGTAGACTCCTGCTCTTTCCCAGACCAAGCATGACTGCGCTATTCACTGTGGTCAGATAGCAGCAACCCAACACCATATACCTTTACCATACTCCCATTGCCGATGCTGCTAAAAAAATCCAACTAGAAAGAGGAGGAGGAGGAAATTGGTCTGGGCACGAATAAAACACTTTGTAAAAATGGAGCTTCATTGTCAGAGGCTTTGTTAACTAAGGCATACTAGGATACAAATTGCAGTGGAGAGTATTTTCATGCTGGATAGGGATGATGGATGGGAAATGTTGTCAGATATCTGGAGACATCAGTTTGGGGAAGGCTGCCATAAGTCAAGATGTTGAGATTGCATTCATTAATTATTCTTGGGCAGTTTTCAGCTGTCCATTTAGCTGATTTCCAGTGAAATGAAGCCTCACCCCCTCTTCCACTCCTTTCACAAACTGAAGAGGAGACGCCACACAACAAGAACTGCAGAACACCTGTTCATTCTTTACATATGTTTCATCAGTGAATTTGAGCTTCTTAAGCGTATGTTGTCAACTTCTATAAGCACTGAATTCATCACTAGTTTTTTACTTGCAGAGTCCAATCTGTCTTTAATTTTCAAGTGTCATCATATCAGATGTTATTAATTAGAAAGGACAAAACCAGAATGCAGTTAGACAAATCACTGTTCAGGTTACAAAACTGATTTCTGACAAAATGTTCTGGTGTTTT